>BTHU01000023.1:13148172-13748172 GCA_036184795.1 Tokudaia tokunoshimensis
CTGTCCAATTTAGTTTAGATGCTGATACCATGACTATTAAAAAGATGGGCAGTGATGCCAATGATTATTACATAGTTTATTGTGGGCCAATACAATTGGGACTGCTGCTTAGTGTAACTGCCTGCAGTTACTTTGAATTAGTTTCCCGGTTACCTGGAAAGAAAGCTGGAGATAGAAGAATGGGATGGCGAGAGAAACATGAAGCCAAGATGAATTTCCTGTTCAAGGCTCAGAGTTTAATGAGGGTCTCCAAATATATATAGGCGGGGGGGAAAACCCTTCCCCCAAAGGCTGGAGACTCTCAAAGAACCTTGCTCTGAAGGTGGCTGGCACCAGGTGGCTAGTGCCTCTCAGGAAGCTGCAGGTCCTTGGAGAACAATGAGCTAGCGCTACACCCTAGGTGGGAAGTAGTGACTAGCATCTAAGTCTGAAATTCCTGCTCAAAGGCTGGGGGAGGAACTTTACCTTAGTCAAAATCAGGTTTCTGCCAGGTGGCATGGCACCCCAATATGGCTCTCTACAGCTTAGTTTTCTCTCGACTTGTCTTCTAGGTAGGAGAACACACAGGATATTTAGAGCAGCTTCCTATAAGTCTGCTAAGGTTAAATCTTGGATGGCTATTTTGAACATAGCTACAATGTTGCTTCATAGCCACTTCTGTCCAGTATTTATGTTATTTGTCATGTATAGTGTACCTCTGCCCTTTCCTATGAATGAGAGAAGGAATAGAGAAAAAAATAAAGGACTTAAGTATCTCTAAACATTATTATTTGTATTTTCTGTTTTATAGGGGTTCTGTTAAAGATAAATACAAGTTCCTCTGCTGTTAGAGGCTTAATTGGACAGCTAAGGAATACACGATTGCCTTGTGGTAGAAAATGAATACCTTAGTTAGGGTTACTATTGTTGTGATGAAACACAATGACCACAAAACAACTTGGGGAGGAAAGGGTATGTTTGGCTTACACTTCCAAATTGCTGTTCATCAGTGAAGGAAGTCAAGACAGGACCTTGCACAGAGCAGGAACCTGGAGGCAGGAGCTGATGCAGAGGCCATAGAGGAGTACTGCTTACTGGATTGCTTCCCCTGGCTTGCTCAACCTGCTTTCTTATAATACCCAGGACAAAAAGCCAGGAGTGGCATTCTCTACAATTGGTTGGGCTCTTCCCGTTAATCACCAATTAAGAAAATACGCTATAGGCCTGCCTACAGCCACTCTTATGGAAGCATTATTTTTTTTTCTCTTTAAATTGAGGCTAACTCTTCTCAGATGACTTTAGATTGTGTCAAGGTGACAGGAAACTATGCATCACAATGACTGACAGCTAATTTTGAGAAGCAGTCTTGGTTTGGCTGTGGCTATTTCTGATTAGGTTCTTTCTCCCTCTTATAACTGTGAGATTTCCTTCTTATTTCCTAAAATGCATATTTACTTTTAGTGTAATTCATGTGACATTTACTGTATTTGGTCTTATAAAACAAACTCATGTTTCCTATGCCTGGATAATCTCTATTTCAAGTCTGGAAATGAAATGATTTGTGTTGTCTTCATTGTCTTTACCACATCATTAGGCATACAGCTGAGGGGTCAAGAAATCAACAACAGTTTTAAAACTTTAGGCAGGAAACCTAATTGAGAAGCCACAGAGTTGTGGGATCTATAAAAAATGATAAAATAAAGTTTGTTCATTTATCCAAGTGGAAAAGATTGTTTCCAGAATAATAAATATCATACTTTATGGCATATGACAGTTATCTGGCAGCCACTTAGAACAAGGCATTCAAGCTCCATCCTTTGCTTTCTAATTAATTATGAAGAAATGAGGAAGTGCTGGATTTTGGGCTTCACATATAACAACTTATGAGATGGGTATTTATTTACTTATTTATTTTGGAGACAAGGCTTCATTGTGTAGCCATTCCTGACCTGTAACATGCTATGTAGGAACTCCTAGAGATCTGCCTGCATCTGCCTTCCTGAGAATTGAGATAAAAGGTGCATTCTAGTCTGCCGGCCCTATTTACTTCATATTTATTTATTTTACCGTTTTGAGGCAGGGTCTGATTATGTTTTTGAGGTTAGTTTAGAGCTTACAATGTCTAAATTGTCTGGGCAGTTTGTTCTATGTTTCCTGTATGGAATTATGTATGCAGGGAGAATTAGCATGCTGGGCACTAATGTTATATTTGGTACATAATCCTACATCTTTATGGGTTCCAAAGTGATGTTGGGACACATCCATACATTCTATAGTGATTAAGTTAAGGTGAATGGAGTATCTATTTTCTCAAACATTTATACTTTTGTAGTTTAAAAAATATTTTTTAAATGGGGAACAGGGGGAGGGAAGAGGGCTTATGGGACTTTCGGGGAGGGAGGAACGGGAAAAGGGGAAATCATTTGGAATGTAAATAAAAAAATATAGAAAATAAAATAAAAAAACCCTCTTATTTCTCTTTTAAGGTAAAAAAAATATTTTAAGTATAGTCTTCTCACATCTACGAAGCTCCCCTGAATCTAAGGTTCAGGAAACATCATGGAAGAAGGCCCAGAAAGATGGTAGGAGCCAAAAGATCAGGGGGCTTGCAGTGAGATCATGTCTCTTAGAAAAGTTAGAAACTATTCTCATAAACTCTCACTACCATGAGTGTCAAATCACTAGTGAATACAACAAACTGGAAGGGACAAAGCCCACAAGGAACCATGGGAAATTGAGGGAAGCTGGGGGTGAGAGAGGTTGCTTTCCCTAGGGAAGAGCACGGCCGTTTGTTGCCCAGTGTTAAACAGCCCTGAAAATGTGCTTACAGGTAGCATTATATAAATCAAACAGGTTATATTTAGAAATGTGTATGTATATACAAATAGATATATGCATGTATGCAAAACAGTGAAAAAGAAGGTATGTTATTATGTTATGTATCATATATAGCTGTTTTTTCCTATGAATGAGAAGACTAGAGGGAACAAAACAAAGGACTTAAATAGTGAACAGACTGAGATGATGCCATCTTGTTTGACTCTGCCTAGTCACAAAATAAATGCTACTGGCAATGCTATTGAGACCATCTAGGATCCTGGCCACAGTTTGCCTGTATTAATTAAAATAATTAATGTCTGTGTAAGCTAAAGCAGAAAATAAAATAATAAAAATCAATAAAATAATAAAATAATTAGAGGAAGTGTAGATTAAAATAATTGTCGCATTGTGTCTGGAAAATACTGCCAAATCTCTGCAAAAGACAGATGTTACAGAGTTACTTCAACCTCTTTGAACACTGATGTGATTGTGCTTATTTATTTATTTATTTAAAATGCTCTTGATCTGGCCATTATTAAAGGAAAGATTTTTACACTCTTAATTGCCTTAATTAGTGTGATTTTCAGTAACTAGCATTGGTCATTTGAATATCTCTAAACAATTTATATTTTTTAAAATATAGGGAAAGTGTTAAAGGAAATGTAAATTCCTCTGCAGTCAGAAGTTTAATTAGACAGGTAGAAAATGACAACTACTTTTGAAAGGTAGGTTCGGTTTGGCAGTAGAATTTGAAGGGAAATAGGCGGGAATATAAAGGTTTGAAGGGAGGAAAGAAAAGGGAAAAATGTTGTAATTGAATTATAATCTCAAATAAATTGAGGTTTAGACCATCAATAAGGCAATAAACTATAAGAAATTAGAAAGAAAAGTCTTTCAGTTTAGGCTAAGGCTATGGGCTAGTTACAGACCAGTGTGAAAAATTTAGGGAGACCTTCCTTGTCTTAAAAAAAGAAAAAAAAAAAAACTTGTTTTCAAAACAAGCCCTGCGCGCCGCTGACGCAGCTTGGCAAGCACTCTTAGCTCGTCTGCCACCCTATTGCCGCAGCGAACCCTCTCGTCTGTTTATTGTTCAAGATAATACTACACTTTATTCTTTGTAATTTTAAGTTAAATCAACTATTATTTTATTCGGAAATGTCCGTCTTGTGGTAGTTTTGTGATTTGAATCCACATTGCCACTGGAGTTAAATCACCAGAGGCTTAACCTCCATTTTATAAATTGGAGGCTGGCGCCTTGGACATTTGGCGGGAAAGGACAGATGTTGGGGGGGGGGCAGGGTGTCATTTTTCTGGCCACTTCCATTGTCTTGAGTTTGGCAGGGGTGCACCGGTGGGTGCAGAGATTTGTAAGTCTTTTATTTCTTCTAGATGCTGGAGATTCAGACAAGGAATAATTTGATAAAACATTAAAACCTCCCTACTATGATTTTTTTGACCCTATCACTTGGTTTAAAGTCCAACTGAGGGAAGCATTTATTCTATGTCTCCCCCTGCCAGTGAAAATGGTAGGGTCCGTTTCCGTTTTATTCTTCGCGCCCTCTCATGCGGGCAGCAGTTACCGGAAGGCTGCAGCTGAGGAGGCCATGCAGTTGGGACGGTCTGCTGTCGCCTAGGCGGTTATGCTAAGGCAGTTGGTTAGTGCGCCTTTTCTCAGTAGCCCCCACCTTATTTTTTATTTAATGTCCAGTAGATTGGAACATTTCTAGTGTTCCAGCTTTTGTTCTAATTGTCTATAGTTCTTTAGCTTGGTAAAAGTTCTTGTTTTATTGTCCGTTAAAACGGTTTTTGTTGTTGGATTTTTTTAAATTTGGTATCGGGAGTCAAGATGCCGGAGGAAATTTGGCTGACAGAATTAGCCACATAATCTGGACGGTTTTCTGCTAAACCAACAAATTTGAACACCCGACAGGGAAAAATAATGTTTAAAAATGTCTTTACATGCAATATTATTTCATGTTTAATACTTTTTATTTTTTATTTTTCAGTCTAGATAGTGCCTTTGTTAGCAGTAAAAGAGATCTTTTACAGCTTTTAAAAGAGATTTTTTTAAAAGAGATCTTTTACCCTTTTACCCTTTCAGGTCCCCTTAATACTTTAGATCTTTTACCCTTTCGGGTTCCCTTAGAACTTTAGAGCAGGCTCCCCACAACATAGGTCCTGGAGGATGTCCCTAGGCTTGGTCTCAGGCCTTGCTGGAGTCGACTCAGAGGTTAGTTGTCAGCCTTAGATTGCCGGTGCCTGGTGCCCACAAATCAGGATTCTGAACAGAGGCTGTGGGTTTATGTGGTTACTAGGGATAGTGACTTTTAGAAAAATGCTTTCTCAAAAACATATTTGAGGAGTTGTTCTTCAAAAGGAAATTTGGCAATTCCCCCACTAGTAAAAACCTGTATACATTGCATTTGATAAGTTTTCTTTTTTTAAAAGATGGGTTCAGTGAGGGCACAGATTATTTAGTCTTGTAATAGAATTTAGCATACCCTTAGTCATTCGGTAATTATTTGTGGTGATCTTGGAATGTACTTCTTTTGCTAAGTTCATTCTTAATGATGCCATTTTTCTTTTAAAGATTATTCCTTGTAAAGCTATAGAAAGAAGTCCAATTGATTTGTCTATTGAGCTTGCATTCTAAAATCTTGAGCTTGTTTGTTAACTCTAATAATTTTTTAATGTACTTTTTTAAAGCCTATCTGCATGTGTGCTGGTTTATGTATATTTAGTTTTTGGAATAAGTCCTATGTCCTTGTGATAAACTCATTTTAGTGGTATTTTTTTAATATATTGCTAAAATAAGTTTGTTAGTAATTTGTTAGAGTTGCTGGTATATTAGTGAATTGGCCTTTAATTTCCTTTTTGTGTGCTGTCTTTGGATGGTTTTAGTATCCGGAGTTTTTGTTTTGTCTTGTTTTGCTTTGTTTTTTTTTTTTTTTGACATAGAAATAGAACTAATGTTAAATATTCTTTAAATGCTTAGTTTATTTTTCCATGTGAAATATCTGGGCCTGGAGAATTATTTTTGGAAGAATTATAAATTAAAATTTTAATTTTAAACTTGGCTTATATCCATGTGTACATATTAAATATTTTACTTCTCTATTATGAGTGACATTGGCCTGCAGTTTTCTTTTCTTGTGCTGTCTTTGGATGGTTTCAGTATCAGCAGATTGGCTGTTACTACCTGAGTTTTTTGTATTGCTGTTTTGAGATAGGCATAGATTTTATGTTAAATGTTCTTGAAATGCTTGGTTTATTTTTCCTTGTAAAGTACCTGGGTTTTGAGATTAATTTTTAGAGGAATTATAAGTTAAAATTTTAATTTTTAAACTATGGGTTTATGGCCATGTGCACATATCAAGTATTTTACTTCAATGAGTGACATTGGCCTGAAATTTTCTTTTCGTGTGTGCTGTGTTTGGATGGTTTTGGTATCATTTAATTCGTGATGTTTATTGTTGTTGTTTGTTTTGATAGTCATAGTACTAATGTTAACACATGGACAGTAGTAATTGGACCTAGAGAGGTCCTAATAATAAAAATTAAAAGCAGGATGTGGAACTGGGAGGAATATGGGGTAGAGGGGTTCTAGGGAGAATTGGATGGAGGTAAATATGAGCAGATATGGAGGTAGATATGGGTAGATTTAGTAAACATTGTAGAAATGAATCTTTAAAAATAAAAATATTTTAGAAACTGTTCACTCAAATTGTATCATATTGGATATGTTATGGATATTTTCAATTCCTGAGGAATTGCTGTATTTTATTTAAGTTGACAAACTTGTTTAAATATTAATATTTACTGATTACTTTTAGTGGCAGTAGGATCTTTAGTGATGTGCTTTGTTTGATATCTCATTTTAAACAGTTTCATTGAAATATAACTGAATGCAAGACCTGCAAATATTAGCTGGACAGTGATGGTGCATGGCTTTAATCCCAGCGCTTGGGAGGCAGAGGCAGAGGCAGGCAGATTTCTGAGTTTGAGGCCAGCCTGATCTACAGAGTGAGTTCCAGGACAGCCAGGGCTACACAGAGAAACCCTCTCTCTCTCTCTCTCTCTCTCTCTCTCTCTCTCTCTCTATATATATATATATATATATATATATATATATATATATATATATACACACACACACACATATACACACATATGTATATGTTTAGTCATATGTAAATATCTATGATAACATCACTATAATTGAAGTAGTTTTTTTATTTCTGGTAATTTTTCTCTCCCTCTGTCTCTCTGCTTCTCTCCCCCCAACCCTTCTTTATTTTTTGAGACAAGGCCTACATTTGTAGCTCAGTCTGGTTTTGGACTTGCCTCAACCTCCTGCTTGAAGACTGAGATTATAGGTGTATGTCACCACACCCTGGGTCACTAAGATCTACTTTCTTAAATTTGGATTCTCATCACTAAGGTGTGGAATATATAAGTTATTCCTATCAAGATTTGTTTTAAGTGTCAGTGTGTATTATATGTGTATGTGTTGCATGTATGCAATATGCATCTTTTTAACCTCCCTCTGTGTCTTTTTTATACTGTTAAGTTCTCTCTTTTCCTTGTCTGTCTTACTAGAGTTTGTCAACTGTTTCATTTCTTAAATGTACCAGCTTTTTGTTTTATATTTTCACTAATATTTTCTCCCTTTTCGTTGTCAGGTGCCTTGGAACTGGAGTTACAGGCAGTTGTGAGTTGTCATGTGAGTGTGCACTAGGAATTGAACCCAGGTCCTCTTCAAGAGTAGTAAGCACTCTTAACCACCAGGCTATCTCTCTAGGTTCTCGGTTATTTTTCACTCTTTTCATTGTTTTTCTTCTTGCTGTTCCAGTACTTCCTCTATTGGCTTTTTTTAATAAATGTTTATTTGTTTGCTTCTTTGTTTTGCTGTTTTGTAAACATTCTGTTTGTAGATTATTGGTAACAGATTCTCTTGATTTCTCATAATCTGAGAAACACTTGATTTTTATCCCTTCACCCCCCAAAGTATATTGTCACTACAATCTACTTTTGAATTGGCAGGTCTGTACATTTAGTTCTTGGAAAGTACTGTGTTATTCCTTCTGGCATCATGGTTTCTGATGAGCAATCCATTGCCATTTACAAATTTTGACACCCATTTGAAAGGTGATATTTCTCCTTTGCAGCTATCAGGAGGATTCTTTGTTGTTTAAGTGTTTTTCTCTAAAGTTATAAAAATACTCTTTCATTTTAATCTATAGTTCCATTTTAATATAGTTTACTATGGTTCATTTTAATCTATAGTCCATTTTCACATTTAAGTCATGGACCCCTCTGGGATATAATTTTGTGTGAGATAGATAACTTTTCTACTGGGCTTTAATGTAGAGTACAAGGAGGAAAAGAAAGGGCAGTTTACACTGCGCACCTTGGGATGGTACATTGGAAAATGATGGAGTTAAGGGCTAGTGCCTCTTTCCTCTGTGTTCTTTTTGGTTCCCACCCTCAGAGAAGGTTAAATGAACTTGAGGCATGAAGACTAAGGGGAAATAAATTTTTTAAGTTTTAAAAAGAGCCAATCATGGTGGTACATGCACATACTCCCAGCACTTAGAAAATGAGGTATGACAATCCTGAATTTGATGCCATCTCAGGCTATATAGTGAAATCCTATGTCAAAATCAAAATGATTTAAAAAATTATCTTTTCATTTTGTTTTATGATGAGCTAGAAAGCAATAGGTAAACCTAAATTACTTCTTTTGTGATTTTTATGTTACTTTAGATTGGTGGGCCCTTTCTTCTTTTGACTAAAGCACAGTGACACATTAATTTTTAATCCTTGTGGGACATAGTTATGCACAGTGATGATACTTGCAGGAGATCATATGGATGGGAGATTATAAAAAGAGGCCTGGGATGTGGTTCTGTGGTAGAGTACTTGCTGTACATTGGTAAAGTCCTAGATTTATCCCTGGCTTCTCTATTTTCTCTTTGTCTCCTCAGAGGGTTAGGCAGATTATAAATTCTGTAAACTTTTTATTAATTCCTTCTATATATTTTCTAGTTTTGGGAACAAAACCTACGCTCTTTAATTTGCTGAACAACTGAATTAATATATAAATGAAATAAATGAGAATGTCTGTGTTATAAAATTGCTGTGCCTCAGTGTAGTTTTGTGATATTGAACATTTAGTGAGCTGCATTTTGTCATCTTTAAAATGGGAATAATAAAAGTACTTATCTTTTTGACCAATATTTAGAGCAATAAAAATTTCATAATAGCATAGAGATGTGGCTGAATTCATCTTAATTTCTATTAGCTTTCTGTACTTCAGGGTCTCATTCATAAAACAGGGGCCAAACTTTATGTCCTGTGGCCATTTTTAAAGCCTTAAGGACTTAATACTGCACTTAATAAGGGTTGCTAATTGTTTTGATTAATATGGCATTACATTATTCAGTATTTTTCCCCAATCCATCCTCCAGGAGGATTAAAAGGTGTCTTTATAGAGACACATTACTCCCCAAGCATATCCCAACTCAAAACCACAACTCAATGACAGGTCCATTAGCTCAGGAGTCCAGTTTAAACATACCCATTCCCTTTTGTTTTCATGGTATCGTAGTAGCTGGCTATGCTGATTGGCACCCTGCTACCAATCATCATTGTGCTTTCTCCTGGAGCAAACTCTAGTGGGCCCTGTTAAGAGAGAGCCCAGGACTGGTTGAGAGAGACACCTACCTTTGTTCTTTTTCAGGTACTTTCTTGTTCTATCCTTAACCTCATTATGAGATAAACTCCTTTGGTTTGTAATGTTAGCTCAAGTGTCTGGCACTGTTACCTGCTAGTTAGTCCCTGGTGGTCACTTCTGCTCCTTGTCGCATCCTGTCTTCTTTTGTTGGGATGCACAGTGTTTCTTTAAGGAAACATTGGTCTCCTTTCATCAGCTAAAACTCTTTGGAGTGAAGCCTGCACAAAGGTGGGCAGAGAGTGATTACTGGGAGATGAGATAGAAAAGCTAATAAGAGTGGGTTTCTGCCAGTACACATGGCCACATCAGAGTACTTTTACAAAAGGTCTTTCACAGTGAAAGTATACACAATTGGTTTCTTGTACAAGTGCTGTGAGATCTGCTGTATTGCTAAGACAGAGAATGCTACTTCAAAATGTCTTTTGAACTGCAGATTAAAGGATAGAAACTTGTCCTTTCTCTTGCTATTCCTTTTATTTCTGCTGACTCTTCTTCAGCCCTCTTCAACTCTGGTTTTCTTAAGGATGTTTTCTGCTAAGATTCACTTAGAGTCTTTGAAAGTGAGCTGCCCAAGGGACTGCAGAGCAGAGCCTCTTAAACTTTAAAATGTATACACATCACTTGGAGATGTTGTTTGATTTCATGGTGGGGCTTTGGAAAAGCTCCCAGGTGTTGGTAATGCTTCATGCCATTGATCACTCTTAGAACATGGAGGCAGTTATGGTTTTGTTGCCTTGTTTTATTAGTTGGAAAATTAAGGTTTAGTTTGCCCAGTGTCATCAAAGTAACTTCTGACAGGGTCGGAATTAAACACTAAGCTGTTTTCACTGAGCCCTCTTTCCAGTATTCTGCACACAACTACCTTTGATATAAAATGATGTTGTTACTCATCCCTCTTGTCTCTTTTGATCAGATTTTTCACTCTGCTACCCTGATGTGGGTTAGAATACACAGTAGAAAGAATCCCACAATTATCAGCATAAAATTAGGGATATGGAAAATCAGGAAAGAAGAAAGTATTCTGATTTCTTTTCTGTAAGGGAAGTTTAAGGTTTCATAGGTGGTAGAAATCAAGTGTGCCCTTTATTTTATTGTGTGTTACACACACACACACACACACAGAGGTTGGGGAGGGAGGGAAGGAGAGAGGGGGGAGGGAGATGGAGGGGGAGGGGTGAGGGAGAGAGAAGAGGAGGGGGAGGGGGAGAGAGAAAGAGAGAGAGAGAGAGAGAGAGAGAGAGAGAGAGAGAGAGAGAGAGAGAGAGAGAGAGAGAGAGAGCTAAGTGCCTTCCTTAATTGATCTCCACTTTATTTTTTGAAACAAGGTATTTCATTGAACTTGGAACTCAGACTGGCCAAGAAGTGAGAGGGATCCATCTGTCTCCACCTTCTCTTCTAGTACTCCTTCTTCTAGTTCTGGGGTTTTAGGCACGTACTGTTATGATAGGTTTTTATATGAGTGATGTGGATCCAAACTCAGGTCTTCATGCTTGCAGAGCAAGGCTTTACCCACGGAACCATCTCCCCAGTCCCAAAGCATCCATTTATAAAAGAATGTTTTAGGGAGTGGCAGTCCCCCTTTCTCCTATGTCTGTCCCTGGTAGCTGGGATATTAGTTTGCCTAAGTTGGTGTATTTTTCCCTAAAAGCAGATGCTTTGTATTCTGGATAATGAGTATAGCCATAATCTGCATAGTTTTATTTTCTCTGGGGGTTTAATCTGCAGTCATCGACAGAGACTGTTCTTGTCTCTTGACACCACATTTCATCTTTCCCTTTAAAAGGTAAAGGTAAATGTTTCATAACATAGGACTCTGGTAAGCCATAGAAATGTATTTGAAACAAGAATAGTGATAGTGGTATAAATAATTTCATACATGCTTAAAACATAGATGCATCCAATCAAACTTTATTGCTGCTGGGCCAAGTTTTGGAGGAACAAGATTTTTAAAAATCGGTTAAGATTTGAGGGGAGAGGAGGGCTTAGTATTTATTGAGCACCTACTATGTATGCTTTGTACATACAGATTTATATTTGAGCTGCATGACTCTTATTTATGTTAGTGCCATAATAGTTGTTTTGCAAACAAGGTTCCCTGAGACTTAGAGATGGTAAGTTAGCTGATTTAGAAACCTGATTGCAATAATAATAATAATAATAATAATAATAATAATAATAATAATCTAAAATCTGTGCTCATTCTGCTCTTCACACTGCAACCTTTCAATTCTTTGAAATTTTTTTTTTTAGGACTTTATAGTACTTTAGAAAGCATTTGGTAATCTGTATTGCTTAATATTTTTTTTCCTTTTTATTAATTAATTAAAATGTTATACTCCATATTTTATCCCCCTCCACTCTTGTCTACCCTCCGACTGTTCCACATCCCATACCTTCTCCCCACCACCCTGTCTCCACGTGGATGGCCCCACCCCATCCCACCTGACCTCTAAACTCCCTGGGGCCTCCAGTCTCTTGAGTGTTAGGTGTATCATCTCTGAATGAACACAGACCCGGCAGTCCTCTATATATGTTGGGGTCCTCATATCAGCTGGTATATGCTGCCTCTTTGGTGGTCCAGTGTTTGAAAGATCCCGGGGTCCAGATCAATTGAGACCTCTGGTCCTCCTACAGGGTTGCCCTCAGCTTCTTCCAGCCTTTCCCTAATTCAACCACAGGGATCACCAGCTTCTGTCCATTGGTTGGGTGCAAATATCTGCATCTGACTCTTTCAGCTGCTTGTAATAATAATGTAGCTTCTTGTAAGGTGTATATGTAAATCATAACTACCGAGGATTCACAAACAAAAAAACCTTCTAGAATATAAACTAAAATCCTATACTGCGACTGGCAAAGCTAGAACTCCTAAGGGATGTGGTGACTATTAAATTCTTATCACAAATTACTTTCAACAATTCATTTCCTTCTGTTCATCTTTTCTATTCCCTTTCTTACCTATGTATCTAGATAAGGTACTTTGATATAGAACTAGATTATAGTATTTTCTAGTTGAATGCCAGTTTTGGGTACAGTCTTGCCTGTCATGCATACATGGCTATATGCAGTCATCCTCATATTTTTCTATAGTGTCTTAATTTCTGTGACCAGGACTCAAAAAATATCAAGTCCACCAGCTAGTAACTAGTCTATATAAACTGTCATGTATTTGATGGTTTCAGTGCACAGCTCTTATGTAAATTTGTGCATACTAGGCCACATCCTTAGCCCCTATAGAGGGTGGTATGCCTTACCTAATTAACAGACTCTGTAGATAAAGACAGGTATGTTTACTTCTGCTTTATAGGTGAGGGAGCTGAAGCCTATGCTGTTTAAGTCATTTCTCAGGGTTAATTGTGATAGAACGAAGGTCTGTGTTTAGAACCACTCAGTCTTAAGTTGTGCATTTTCCTAGAGATGTGATAGAGAAACTAAGTTTTCTTAAGAGTATCTACAACAATTTGTAGTATTTCTGGTGAATGATATTTTAAAGCATTTCTTTCTGATTGCAGCTCTGCCTTGGAGGAAACACTGCAGAATCTGCATAAAGATGTCACCACTACTATCCAAAGAATCCAAACTGGAGGCTGAGAAAGCTCAGTCTAACAAGAGCTCACCCGGAGGGGAGCAGCAATCTAAAAAGGTTAAAAAGCAAATTATCACTTCCAATAGTATCACATTTAATCTCTTTATGCAATAGTGCTTATCCATACCTCTGAATCTTTTATGATGACTGTATTAATTGGAGAAAGTGAAATTTCTAGCAATTCTTGTAGTTGAAGAATACCAGCAGGTTGGAACATCGAGCTAGGAATTGAAGATTTGGTTCAGGGATAAACTCTTACCTAACATATGCAAGGCCTTAAGTTCTATCCCATTTGTCTTCCCAAAGTAACTTAAGCAAAAATGATAAATTCTACTAGTATTTAAGTATGTATGAATGAAGTAAGGTCATTTTTCACATCTTTCAAAGCCAAACAATATTAAGTTCTCATTATTGACAGTGTTTATATGTTTATATTCTTCTAGAAGCTCCAAGTATCTTACCAGAGGCTGTAGTACACTCTTGGTAGTACATTCTGTCCGGAAATATTATCTTATTTTGAATATTCAGATTGAGTATGCCTAATTTGGAAATTCAATAATTAAAATTCTCAAACTCTGAAACCTTTGAGTGCTGACCTGATTCTGTAAGTGGAACATGCCATACTTAATCTCAAGTAATGGAGTTTACAGTCAAACTGCAGGCATGCTAAGGGCCAAAGAGGTTGCTCAGTGGTTAAAACATTTGCTGTACAAGCATTCAGATCAGTTTAAATTCCTTGCATCTGTGTAAAAGGCTGAGTGGACATGGCAGCTTGCCTGTAATTCTACTGCAGACAGTATAGATAAACTCTAGACTCAACTCAACTGAGGAACTCAACTCTGAATAAGGTGAGGGCAATAGAAGGGCATATTTGATGTCAGCCTTGGGTTTCCATATGCACAGGTGTACATTATCACATGCATATACTTGTACACATACGTGTACCCACACATGTGAACATATACACACACACATATATATGCAAACAACATACATGCAAAAATGCCAGACCACTAAAATTATAAAATTATATAAAATTGTCTTCAGGCTATGATTTTTATAAGGTATATATATATATATATATATATATAAAATACAAATGGAATTTTGGCAATAGGGTGGAGAGAGTAATGAATGAGTAAATCTATCAAAGTATTTGATATAGTTGAACAGAATATCAATATGAAACCCATTGCTTTGAACAGTGAATATACACAAGTGAAATTATTTTTTAAAAAAAGGCTGAAGTGATGGGTTGGTGGTTAAGACCTCTTCTTGCTCTTAGAGGGGATTGGAGTTCAATTCCCAGCATCCATATCGAGCTGGTTACAACAGCTTGTAGCTCTAGCTCCAGGGTATCTGAAGCCCTCTTCTTGTTCTGTTGGTACCCACATTTACATGCAGAAGCACACACATATGCACATAATTAAATTTTGGTGCTGGAAAGATTGCTTAGGGTTTTTTTTTAATATTTACCTTT
The DNA here is from genome assembly GCA_036184795.1 of Tokudaia tokunoshimensis. Lineage (NCBI taxonomy): Eukaryota > Metazoa > Chordata > Mammalia > Rodentia > Muridae > Tokudaia > Tokudaia tokunoshimensis. The sequence continues at coordinate 13,162,771 of BTHU01000023.1, forward strand.
AATCTTTTTTACAGTCCAGTCGTTATCCCCCTCCTGGTCCACCCTCCACCAGTTTCTCATCCCATTCCTCCTCCTCCCTGTCTCCAAGAGGATGTCCCCACTCCCTCCCTCTCCCCATGACAGGCCTCCCCACTCCCTGGGGCCTCAAGTCTCTTGAGGGTTAGGCGCATCTTCTCTGACTGAGTCCAGACCAGTCAGTCCTCTGCTGTATATGTGTTGGGGCCTCATATCAGTTAGTGTGTGCTGCCTGTTTGGTGGCTCAGTGTCTGAGAGATCTTGGGGGTCCAGGTTAGTTGAAAGTGCTGATCCTCCTATGGGGCACCCTCCTCCCTCCTCCTCAGGTTCTTACAGCCTTTCCCTAATTCAACCACAGGGGTCCCCGACTTAAGTACATTGATTGGGTGTAAGTATCTGCCTCTGTCTCAGTCAGCTGCTTGTTAGGCCTCTCGAAGGACAGCCATGCTAGGCTCCTGTCTGTAAGCACACCATAGCATCAGTAATAGTGTCAGGCCTTGGGACCTCCCCTTGAGATGGATCTCAATTTGGGGCGGTCACTGGACCTCCTTTCCCTCAGTCTCTTCATTTTTGTTTCTGCAGTTCTTTTAGATGGAACACTCCTGGGTCAGAGTTTTTGACTGTGGATGGCAACGCTATCCCTCCACTTGATGCCCTGTCTTTCTGCTGGAGGTGGGCTCTACTGCTTTTCCAGAGGATCTAGGTTAAATTTCTAGCACCTACATTGGGAAGCTCACAACTACCTGTAACTCCAGTTCCAGGGGGATTCCCATGTCTCTGCTCTCTGTGGCTACCTGCAATTGTATCCACATACCAAAACATAGATAATGCATATACATAATTAAAAATAGTGAAAATACATCTTTCAAAAAGAGTAATTTAAAAGAAAAATCCTGGGTCCCATCCTGAAGATATTTAATTATGTATATGTAAATACTTCAAATGAGTAGAAGCTAAAATCCATGAAAAATGTAGTCCCAAACATGTTAGATATAGGATACTTAACCAGTATTAAATTTCAAGAATGTATTGATACACTTAAACTTGCCTGATTTTACTTTGGGGTAGTCTAACATTGACCTTTTCATCCTGGTATATTCTATGTTCATTACCATATATATTTTAACAATAGTTATATTATCACTTATGAGTTATCATCAGGGAAAGTTTTCTGAAGGAGAGAGCATTAGGCCAGTATAATTTTTTGATAGTGCTGAACATGTGGCTCAGTGGCAGAGGCACTTGTCTATCAGGTCCAAGGTCCTGTGTCAATCTCTAGCACTGCAGACATGTTTATGAGCAGATAAACATTTTCTATTAATTTTTACTTTGTCTCAATAAAATGATTTTCATGGAGGGAATGAGACATTTTTCCATGTATATTTATCAAGAAATATTTCGTACCTTAATCAAGATTTTGTTTATATCAAATGTTCTGACTGTACTTATGATATTGTAAGTTTACTTTCATGGCTATTGTTTTTCCAATCATAACTTATTTTGGACATACTTTGTAAGTGTAAGTTTTATTAAGTTCTGTTTCTACTATTAATTTGATATTGAGGAGATTATTTTTAACAGTAATATCAAGTGAGAATTAGAAGACTACATGTTTATTTTTTAGCCTGTTTGGAAGAAAAGTGCTGTTTTATTATTTGCTGATTATTTCTACTAGAATTATTTATTACATTTTATTTATAAGATAAAAATGAATAGAGTTTTTAAAGCTGAAATAGAATGGGAAATAATTCCTAGAATTGCTGTCTTTTGCTGGAATGGTGTATTGCATCATGATACAATTCTACAAGTTTTTGAGCACTCATTTACATCTTATACTGTTAATGATGCAGTTAGCACAAAACTAGTGGTCATATCCCAGTGTTCTGTTTAATAATTGTAAGAACTTTCTTATATAGGTAAGGCAGAATTTGTTTTTAGAATTGGAAAAGAGAAATCTGAGATTTAATAGATATTCACCAAATAGAAACTGTTAAAGGATAGAAAAATGCCACAAAACTGACTTCTCCTAACTTCCAACTCTACAGAGATAGTCATAGACACATGGGAGTAGGTTAAGGCATGTATAGTACCAAGAAAGAAAATCTTTGTTGCTTCTGGTATGTGGCTTCCTTCTCCCCTTGATCACTCATCTTCTCTGCTATGAGTCTCACATAGCAAATAACACTAGAGATAATCTGTATTAACAAACTATTTTCTTAAAATAAAATTTTTCATGTGATGTTTACAAGCATTCAGGACTACATAGTTTTTTTAATTTTTTTTAAGATTTATTTATTTTATTTATATGAGTACACTGTAGCTGTCTTCATACACACCAGAAGAGGGCATCAGATTTCAATACGGATGGTTGTGAGCCAACATGTGGTTGCTGGGATTTGAACTCAGGACCTTCGGAAGAGCTCTTAACCACTGAGCCATCTCTGCAGCTGGACTACATAGTTTAAAGTACTTTTTTCTTTTCATTTACAATTTATACAGACTGAAAAAATATATTCTATAGTAGAAACATTGCTTAGGCTCAAGACTCTGGGTTCAATCTTCAGCACAATCACAATAAAACACTCTTAAATGTATATTCTCTTTTGTAATCCATAAAGACTCTGTAAGGTAGGTTATCATTCCAATTTTACTGATGAGAAAATTAGAGCTTCATAGATTAAGTGACTCTTCCAAGGTAAATAGTCTTTTTAAAAAATATTGAGCTGAATCTGGACTAGTACCTATGTTTGTCCCTATTGAATATGTATTAAAATTCACTTAGTATAAAAGATACTTAATTACTTACATTTGTAGCTAACTTACTTGGAGGAATTCCTATAGAAAGACCCACTACTCCTTGTGATGATATTTAATCCTGGATAGTATAACCGTAACTATGAGGAGAATAAATCGGTTTTACCAAGCTGTTTTTTTCATTTTGAAATTTTTTACTGAAGACCATGTAATCTCTTCATGTCCCTATTATCAATGGCTATATTATTCAGTGTTTAAACATCTCTGAATACTAAAACTTTTTACTCTAGTTCATAGGATTTATTATACATATCCCAGTTGCTTGGACATCGTGGAGTTTATTCACACCCAGAATGTGACCCAAAGTTCATAAAGGGGCTGTTTACAACTGTTCATGTTCATTTGATTCTTATTTTTATAGACCGAAAAGAGTAACCATACAGCATGTTCATGTTCATCTTCATCTCAAAGCATGGCAAAGAAGAGATCAGCATTTGAAGATGTCACTAATGTGAGTATGTTAACCCTGTTCTTTTCTGTAGTTTTACAGAACCCTTAGATGTTCTTTGCCTTGAAGGATCTTTCCAGTTTACCAGCAGACCTTGACTCTCTCGGAATGCTGACAGCAGAATTTATTTGGAATTGGTGGCACAATATCAAAATAGAGGCTCTTTTTACTGGCATAAACCATTTGGGTCAATTTATGTGTTCTCTGGAGCCAGTAAACTGTGACTAGTACATGGAATTTTAAATAACTAAAAAATGATGGGAGATTATATTTACCCAAAATCCAGAAATGGCTCCCTAGGCTTTGGAAATGAATTATGATAGGATAATTATAGTCCAGGGTAACATTTTCAATTCAAACATTATGGGAGTTTTGGGGAAGACTATTTTTCTTTTCTGCAGGATTAACCTCACCTATTACTTCTGTCTCCCAGGATTAGATTCTATAATTAGCCTAGTCATAGTGACAATCAAAACTATGTCTTGTGTGTATCAAACTATAGAGGAGAGGACCTATAGCCCTAGGCTGGTGGGGCTAACAATCAATCCCCATCACAGAGATCTGAGAAGGATAAATTTTACTGGAATAAGCAGAAGTATTGACCAAGTGACCTCAATATCAATTAAAAATGAAGGTCTTGCTCACTAACTGGACAGTTACCCTAGGCTCCTCCATGGTAATCATGATGGTTTTGTTGGGAACTAAGGTCCCACCAGCATTATTGGTTTTCAGTTACTAGGCCCAGAAAACCCAGAGGAGGATCTTGGGGTACTGACTTACCTTGGTTAGGTAAAAGACAGTTGACTCTCTAGCATTCTGCCTGTCCACAGTTTGGGCAGGGTCTTGGTGGCAGGTGAGGTGAGGCACAGTTCTTCATCTAGTGACTGGTATTGCCACATCTGAAGCAGGTCTTAGGTGCAGTCTGTTGCTGCCCCATTCTTCTTGGAAATGGATTCAGGGATGCAGCCAGAAGCAGGTATTTCTGCCTACCATGGGAAAATTGTGTGACCCTTCCTGCTCCTCCCTTTCCTTAAACACCTTATATGCCATATTCAGCAGATCACTGAGGACTTTGAGGGCCATCATCTTTATTAAACAAATTTTAAATTTATTTATAATTTGCTTTCACTTACTTGATTCAGGCTTAACTTTGACAATATATACTGAAGAGTATATAGTGGGAGATAAAATTTTGTTTCTCCCTCCAAGCTTGTAAACAAATTATAATTATAAACAAATTATAATTGTACTTAGCATGACTACAAACATGGTTTTGAGCAGATTAAAGAATTTGATCATGTGACCATTAACTTTATGTCTTGATTAGCTTTAACAATTTATAATAAGTAACTTTTATAATATTAGGATTTCAGAATTTTATCTGTTAAGTTTGAGTCATACATTTTGTAACTTTTAAAATTAAAGATCCTTTAGTATGAAAATAAATGTCAAACTGTAGCTACAGTCCATAGAGAAGCTAGGAACCTCATTTCCAGATCCTTTTATAGTATACTTTTAAAAAATATCACAGTTTTTTTTTTTTTTTTTTTTGGTATGACAGTTTTTTTTTTCAAGTAGCTAAAGCCTTACACAATTAGCAAAGATATGTGATTAGACACATGTCTTTAGGTCAGTTTCTGTTGCAGTGAATAGACTTAGAATTTTATAAACCTTAATCATCAAATAAATGTTGTTTCTAAGTCCTATTTTCCATAAACCTTGTTTGTGGTTTTGTCCCCATCTGTTGTTTTTCACTCTTTTTTTTTTTTTTTTTTTTTTTTAATTTTATTTTATTTTATTTTTTTAATTTACATTCCAAATCACTTCCCCTTTCCCGTTTCCTCCCTCCCCGAAAGTCCCATAAGCCCCCTTCCCTCCCTCTTTTCTCCGTTCAACCCCCTCTCATTACTCTGTCCTGGCGTTCCCCTACATCCAGTCTTTCCAGGACCAGGGGTCTCTCCTTCCATCTTTTTAGAAATCTATTGATATGCTGATTGTGTCTAGGGTATTCTGAGATTCTGGGTCAATATCCCCTTATCAGTGACTTCATACCATGTGTGATCTTTTGTGATTGGGTTACCTCACTAAGGATGATATTTTCAAGTTCTGACCATTTGCCTAGGAATTTCGTGAATTCATTGTTTTTAATTGCAGAGTAGTATTCCATTGTGTAAATATACCACATCTTCTGAATCCATTCCTCCGTTGAGGGACATCTGGGTTCTTTCCAGCTTCTGGCTATTATAAATAAGGCTGCTATGAATATAGTGGAGCATGTGTCCTTATTGCATGCAGGTAAAGTCTCTGGGTATATGCCCAGGAGTGGTATAGCCGGATCCTCCGGAAGTGTCATGCCCAGTTTTCTGAGGAGCCGCCAGACTGCTTTCCAGAGTGGTTGTACCAGCCTGCAATTCCACCAGCAGTGGAGGAGTGTTCCTCTTTCTCCACATCCTCGCCAACAACTGCTGTCTCCTGTGTTTTTGATCTTAGCCATCCTGACTGGTGTGAGATGGAATCTCAGGGTTGTTTTGATTTGCATTTCCCTAATGACTAAGGATGATGAACATCTCTTTAGGTGCTTCTCAGCCATTAGATATTCTTCAGGTGAGAACTCTTTGTTTAGCTCTGTACCCCATTTTTTAATAGGGTTACTTGCCTCTCTGGAGTTTAACTTCTTGAGTTCTTTGTATATCTTGGATATTAGCCCTCTGTCGGATGTAAGGTTGGTAAAGATCATTTCCCAGTTAGTTGGTTGCCGCTTTGTCTTTTTGACGGTGTCTTTTGCCTTGCAAAAACTTTGTAATTTAATGAGGTCCCATTTGTCTATTCTTGATCTTAGAGTATAAGCTATTGGAGTTCTGTTCAGGAAATTCTCCCCTGTGCCCATATGTTCAAGGTTCTTCCCTAGTTTCCCTTCTATTAGTTTCAGTGTGTCTGGTTTTATGTGGAGATCTTTGATCCACTTAGAATTGAGCTTAAGACAAAAATCATCAAACATTTCAGCCTTATGAAAAATATCTTAGAAGCCCAGTGTTGCCTTCTTCATCTAAGGAAAATAAACTAAACTAAACCATCTTGGAGAGCTGGTGTTGCCTCCTTGTTCTAATTTAAAAAAAAATCTATTTTCCTAAATAAGAGTTGAATAATAATTACATATATGGTATGGTGTAGCAAATTAAGATTATATAGAACATAGATTTTTCACTATCAACCTTTTTCTGTTGCAGGTTTTCGCTACTCTTTCCTCTGCGTAGGATTTTTTTTGTTGTTGTTGTTTTTTGTTTTTCCAGACAGGGTCTCTCTGTGTAGTCCTGGCTGTCCTGAAACTTACTCTGTAGATCAGGCTGGCCTCGAACTCAGAAATCTGCCTGTCTCTGCCTCCCAAGTGCTGGGATTAAAAGTGTGTGCCACCACTGCCAGGCATCTGCGTGGGATTTTACAGATTATTTCTTTAAACCACATTCCCAATGATCTTACAAATCCCAAGATAAAAATGTTTGCATTTCTGTAGAAGCTATCCATGACTTTGAATGACACAATATTCTGGTAAACAAAACCAAGAAATGGGGAGTACTATGTAGAGAGGTAAACATATGTGTTTACATTTAGCCATATTAATTTTATACATAAATTTCTCCTGATGAAATTTAAATATCATTAGAATAAACAATAGTAACCTCTGTTGAAAATAGTTTATTTTTTAGCTATTCCCAAGAATATGGTGCCCCTCCCTTAGCTGTCCTGTTGTTGTTGTTGTTGTTCCTGTCATAGAGTCAGAAGGCAGCCTGACACAGGACATAGGCCTTGGAGACAAACATGCTTGGGTTTAAAGTGTGTAGACTAAATCCCATCCCAAGAGCCAGCTTTTCAGTTCAGTAAAACAACATGTGACAATTTTCTAATATTAAAAACATTTGAATCTCTGTAGGACTGAACCTAATGATTAGAAGGAAAGAGGAGAGGGAGAAGCAAAGAAGACTTAGAGATAGGTATTTGTACTGTGGCAGAAATTGTCACAATCCATGAGAATTTAGTAATTGAATGTGCCATTTTCTTGCTATTGAGACTAATAATCAAGCTTGTATTGAGGCCCCACCATATCTACAGTAAAAAATAAGGCAGCAAGTCTTAATGGTATCTCTAAGTCTAAAGAGGGAAAGAAACTTGAAAAGGCAGGCAAGAGGACTCTAATTCTGAATGGGAAGAGCGCCCTTCCCCCCTGCCCAGTTAGTTAGAAGGAGAAAGGAAGACACCTTTGAAGAAATGGTATCAGTTAAATCTCAGAAGGAAATCCAAGAAGAGGTAGGATAGACTTAGGAAAGGACTTGTAAATAGGAGACCCACAAGAAGAAGGATAGCAGTATCATAGGAGTGGAGACATAAGGTGACATGCCAAGAGATAAGGTCATAAGACAAAGTTTCAATCTGAGGTCATTTGCAAGGGACTGAGATTTGTGAGATCATATAGACAGGCGTTTTGAGAGGATACTGAGTAGATGAGGAGAGACAAGTAGTTTGAGCAGGTAGAGGAGAAAAACAGCGGAAGAAACAGACTCTAAATTTTGGAGCCGAATGTGGTCGGTGGCAAAAGCAAGCAGAGCCAATTGATCTGTACCCAGAAGAGCCAAGTTGGCAGTTTGGTTTGGTTATAGCAGGACTAGACTTCCAGGGCCCAAGTATCTCTCCTAGGTTTGGGCAGCATATGTATGTGAAGGCGCAGTGAAACTACCAAATTAAACCACTCCATGAGTGGAAAGACATGTTATTTGGGGAATTACACTTCCAGACTGCCTCTTAGGGACAGAAAATGGAAAATAGCAGGCAGCAGGGAAAACCTTGTCAGTTTTGTGGGGACAAGTAGTGGTGAATAGTGGTACAGGCAAGGAAAGCCTGGGATTTAGCATGGAAACTGATCTGTTACAGAATGCTTGTATTAATCAGGAACTAGATGCCCGTTGTCCCCAGTAGTTGACCATTGGGGAGAGGATAATGGAAGTAGTTTTTTTCCTGACAAACAATAATCTGCTTCACAAGATTTCTGAGGAATGCTGAGTTTAGGGTTTTTTTTTTTTTTTTTTTTTTTTTACCTGATAGCAACCCTTCTGTGGGATGCCAAAAAGACTCTTGTTGAGCAGGCAAGAGAGACAGAGCAGGTAGCTCTGGGAAGATACTGAGTCGGTGAGGAGAGACAAGTGGGTTGAGCAGGTAGAGGAGAAAAAATGAAGCTGAAGAGACGGACTTTAAAATTTGGAGTCAAATATGATGGGCAGCAGAAGCCAGCAGAGGCAAATTATGCATACCTAGGAGTTTTAGGGACATATTTTAGACCTAACAACCAGAATTCATGAGTTCGCTGTCTAGGTATGCCAAAAAGAGTCACCTAACTTTGAATAAAGTTAAGGTGTTAGGAAAATCAGAAATAGAATGTTGGTAATTTAATGTAAAAAGCAGGCCAAAAGGAGTCACTGTCTTAGAAAATCATAATAATTGATACCTAATGAGTGGTTATGATGTCTTGAGTAATTAGTTTAAGGAATTTATCTTGTACCAACCCATGTACTCTTGGTAAAACCCCAAAGAATAGATACTACAGCATCTCTACTTGACAGATGAGAACCAGCATAGGTTTTAAAGTCTAGTTCACTTAGACTACATCAAAGCCTGGTTCTTTACTGTAAAGTATTTTTGTGTCGGTTAACATGCCTCTATCAGATCATGTTTGACCCCATGGAAAATTGTTGTATAAGGAAAGTTGTCCATTTTGGATTCCTGTTGATACAATCTCCTTTTCATGCAGATTATAACATATATGTTAATTTTGGATAATTTCATATATATGCATACATATATCTTATACATGTAATTTTAGGTTTGTTTCCTATTCTATTAAATAATGGATCTAGTAACTTGACTGACTACAGTAGATACTTAAATCGGAAGAAAAGTCATAGTGTAACTTCCCTGGGTACTTCTCATATAGAATCCCTGACAGGTACATATGGAATGGGACAAGTTATTTTTGTACATTTGGACTGCTACAAGAAAATATGAATTACATATACAAATAATATGAATTTTAAATGTTATTTATTTTTATGTGTATAGGTATTTCACTTTCATGGTGTCTGTAGAGGTCAGAAGAGGGAGGTTGTCACATACCCTGTAAGTGGAATTACAGACAGTTAAGAGCTGTCATGTTGTTACTGGGCTAACCCAGGTGCTCTGAAAGAGCAGCGAGTATTTTAAATCATTGATCCATCTTTCTTTAGCCCCAACAGTAGTAATGCATTAGTCACAGTTTTAGAAGCTAAGAATTTCAAAAAGATGCCCATGAATTTGGTATTGGGTTGGGGCTTATTAATCATAAATGTAATTTTCTGTGTCCTCAAAAGGCATGAGGTATAAAATTTCCCTTATACCTCTCATATTAGGGCATGAGGTGAGAACATCCATACATTTACTCAGCACTGTAATACAGCGGTTACAAAGCAACTCTTCCGTATTTGTTACAAAACAAAGCTATTGAACATGTTTCATGTTTATTAATTACATCCACTCCACAAAAACCCATCCTGACCAAGGATATATAGCCAAGTAATGTACTTATAAGTTACTTAGATCAGTTGTTTTTTGTATTCTTTTTGTTTTTTCATTTAATGTGATTATGATAATAGTATGTATTTGAAATATAGTTGGGCCCATTTGTTTCATTTTAAAAGTATAACTTTTTTTCTTTTTTATTAGATATTTTCTTTATTTACATTTCAAATGTTATCCCCTTTCCTCATTTTTCCCTTGGAAAACCCCCTATCCCATCTCCCCTTTGCCTGCTCACTAACCCACCCACTCTGTCCTGGCATTCCCCTACACTGAATAGTTGACTTTTTTACTGGCATCATTCAGATTTATGATTTCTCCTACTTTTTAATAGAGTATTCAGGATTAGTGTAGGGTAGATTCTTGAGACAAATATTAAATAAATACTTGACAAAATGAGATGGCTGTGTCATAAGTAGATTTGTGCTAGAGTTCTACGCTGAGTAACTAGTTGTTCTTAGCAAAATTTGACAGTAGATTTTGTCATGTTTTCTGCTTCCTCTGTACATTTTAAGTCAGAACATAAGACAAACTATCTTGTCAGCTATTCATGAGCCAGTATACCTGGCGTGGAAATTAGAACTATATCCTACATCTCTTGGGAACACTTATGGCTGCTGTTTTGTTGATACTGATTGCTTAGTGTAGTTCCCACTATGGTGGGTGAGCCCAGTGTCATATCTGTTATGAAATTTTTAGATTGTGACTCCTGGGAACATCCAAATAAACTGACTAGGATGGGGAACATGTCATGACTTTCATATAAGAATCATGTATTGAATAATATGTTTCTTTTAATTTAGTGTTTTCTTTTTTGTTTGTTTGTAGGCATCTCATGATCAATGTGTCCAGTCAACGGAAGACAATATGGAGCTTAGAAGCCATGTTTCCAAAAGGACAAAGAAGGGAGTTGATGAAATTACTCAGAAAAAACCAAAAAGGTAAGAGAAGACTCAGCAGGCATTGTCTCATATGATAAAGTAGAAACTATGACATCATCTTTGTCTCCGTTAAAAATAATTTTAGTGAGGTGCAGTGGTGACTGCCACATTACCTTTGGATACTAATGGAAGACCACCTGTGGCTGCTGGAGTTCCAGTCCTCTCTTCTCACTTTCTTTTTCCATGAGTTGTGTGTATTTGTGCATCTTGAAAATGCTATAATCATTGCACAATTGGAAGAGATCATATATGTAATTGAACCCCTATTTGAGCTAATCTCTGTGGGTGAGCATGGAGTCCACCTAACTTTTCATGAACATGAACATGTTATTAGCAGCTAGCTAATAACACAGAAAGTGCTTATCTAATTAGAAGTTTTGGGAGAAACATATTCCTCTTGCTACTATAGGGCAATTATCTCCTTGCACCTCAACCATGTTCCTTCCCGTTGTTAGAGGTTATATAAGTAGGTTAGAAAAAATAATTTACCTCTAGGAAAGCATTTACTAGAAGAAGATTTAAAAACTACTGAGGACTTTTTCTTCTTAGTCCTCCTTATTTTGGCTAGCAATAAAATTTTATTAAACATATACAGCTACACTCATGGCTTTACACAATGTATATTGTGGTATTTACATTGCTAGCACAAGGTTGGTTTTCATGAAATCATTTTTTTTTTTTAGATTTTCTGTGAGATTCTGTTTTAATATGTAGCCCACATTGGCCTTGAACTCATGATCCTCCTGCCTTAGCCTCCTATACATTGGGATTGCAAGTGTGTGCCACCATGCTTGGTATATATTTATGGTCTGCTACTTTACAGAAAAAGTGTTGACTCCTTCCTATCAGAATTTTTTGTTCTTTCTCTCTTCTAAATCTTCAGATGTGTTGGGGCATTTACAGTTGTCCTGTCAAGGGTGTTTTTAAATTTGATTTTTATGCTAACATACAAAGTAATGAGATTTCTATGGCTTCTTCATGCTTCTGTGTAGCTATGTTTTGTTCTAAAATTCATCAGCCTTGCCCTTGCCTCCTTTGTTCCCCATGTGTCTTTCATACTGGTTCCTTCTTTCCTTAACCAACTTAGTTTTCCATTCTGCTTTCATGTCACATGTATTTCATTGCCCTTTCGTTCCTCTCCTCTTCTTTAAGGGTTTCTCTTTATTGTAATTAATTCTTGTGCTATAGATATGGCGACTGGGTGTTGATACCCCGTTATCATCTGCTTTCTGCATCTTGACCATTTATGGTTTTCTCTGATGCTCTCCACCTGCTGTAAAGTGAAGCTTCTTTGGTGAAAGCTGGGAATTACAGTTCTCTGTAGGTATAAGTTTTAGAATGCAGCTAGGAATCATGCTGGCTTAGTGAAGCACCAGTAATAGGCTCTTCTCTAAGGTCAATCCCTCACTAGCCCTGGGAAGTTGGGTAGGTTTCCAGGAGCAGACGTTTTCTTCCTGTTGAGGTGGGTGGCCTTAAGTCTAATTAGACAGCTGTTGGATACCACCCAGATAGGAATGTCAGTATTGCACCTTTAGGGATATCGTGCTGTGCATGCCATTGTTGTGGTTTACAAGTATCATAGCTGGCTAAGACTGTTGATTGCTTCTGGTACTATGAAAACTAGACTTCAGGGTGGAAGCTTTCAGGCCAGATGTATCCCAAACCCTTCAAATCTTGTGTCCTAGATGTGTGGTGTCTTCAGCCTCTGGGAGGCTATATTGTTTTGGGAGTCTATTGGACTCCCCTAACCAACAATTTAAAAGGAGGTCTGTCATGCCTGATTTATTGTTTGCTAGATAGTCTAACACTCTTATAGAGAGGGGAGAACATCATCAGCCCAAGTGGCATAACTCTCTCTCTATATATATATGTGTGTGTGTGTGTGTGTGTATGTATGTATATATAGTATACATACACATATACATATATATGTATATATACATATATACATATAGTATATATATAATATGTGTGTGAATAAATATACATATACTCATGTTTTATATGTAATTTTGGGCAAATATAAAATAATATGATTCCTTAAAACTTTTGTAAATATCCTTAATGGTATCTATTTCTCCTCCTCCCTCTTTGCCTTCTGTATTGATCTCCTTAGACCCTTCCCTATTTTTCCATTTCTGCTTCATATCACCTGTATCCTGCTAGTCTCCCTCTGTCCTCACCACCAATGGTCTTCTTTCACTTTTCTGTGGTTACTGCAGGTTGTATATCTGGTTATTATCTGATAATTTGGAGCTATGAATCATAGATGATAGAAAACATGCAACATTTTTGTTATAAGTCTGAGTTACCTTAATCAACACAGTATTTTCTAGTTTTGTCCATTTTCCTGCAAATTTCATGATCTCAGACTTTTCGTTATAGCTGAATAGTATTCTGCCAGGTATACATACCTCATTTTTCATTACTCATTCATCTGTTGAAGGACATTGAGTTTTTTTATATTTCTGACCTAGTTTGAATAGAGGAACAATGAACATAGATCCATGGAGTAGGATGTCCAGTCCTGTGGTCAATGGAGTGGTACAGCTGGATCATATGGTATACTTATTTTTAGCTTTTTGAGGTTTCTCCATACTGATTTCTAGATTGGCTGTTATAGTGTGCATTCCCACCAATAATGAATGAGGGTTCTTCTTTCTCCACAGCAGCATTTATGATCAAATGTTATTATTTATCTTAGCCTTTCTGACTAGAGTGAGATGAAATCTCCATGTTGTTTTAGTTTGTTTTTCCCTAATTGCCACAGATGATGAATACTTTTAGAGATATTTCTTAGCAAATTATTTTTTTATTTTTTATTTATTTTTATTGGTTATTTTATTTATTGACATTTCAAATGTTATCCCCTTCTCAGTTTTCCCTCCACAAACCCCCTATCCCTTTCCCCTCTTCCTCCCCCTGCCTCTTTGAGGGTGCTCCCCGACCTGCCTACCTACTCCTTCTTCAGCACCCTAGGACTTCCCTGCCCAGGGTCATTGTGCCTCCACAGGACCAAGGGGCTTCCCTCCCATTGATGCCTGATAAGGTCATCCTCTGCTACATATGCAGCTGGAGCCATGTGTACTCAGTGTACTCTTTGGTTGATGGTTTAGTTCCTGGGAGCTTTAGGGGGAGGGGTCTGGTTGGTTGATATTGTTCTTCCTATGGGGTTTCAAACCCCTTTAGCTCCTTCAGTCCTTGCCCTATCTTCTCCATTGAGATTCCCACACTCAGTCTGATGTTTGGTTGCAAGCATCTGCATCTGCATCAGTGAGGCTCTGGCAGAGCCTCTCTGGGGACAGCTATACCAGGCTCCTGTCAGCAAGCACTTCTTGGCATCAGCAATAGTGTCTGAACTTGGTGTCTGCAGATGGGATGGATCCTTAGTTGGAGCAGTCTCTGGATGGCCTTTCCTTCAGTCTCTGCCCCATTCTTTGTCCATGTATTTCCTTTTGACAGGAGAAATTCTGGATTAATATTTTTGAGGTAGGTGGGTGGCCCCATCAACCAACCGGGGGTCTCTACAGGTTCTATCTCCCCTTTGTTGGGTATTTCGGCTAATGTCCTCCCTGCTGGGTCTTGGGAACCTCTTGGGTCCCTGGCATCTAGGACTTTCTAGTGACTACCCCCAGTTCTCCCTCCCCCACTGCTACTCTCCTCCTTTCAAATTCTGACCCTCTGTACTTCTTCCCCATTTCCTCCCATTTTATTCCTTCAGTTGAGAACCCTTTGTTTTTATCCATAACCCATTTTTCTGACTTTGTTTTTAGTTCTTTGTGTATTTTGTATATTAATTCTCTGTCAAATGTGTAGCTGGCAAAGAGTTTCTTTCACTCTGTGAGCCTTATCTTTTCTTGGTCGATTATTTCCTTAGGTGTGCAGAAGCCTTACATTTTATGAAGTTCCAAGTGTTAGTTGTCGGCTTTAATCCCTGAGCAAATGTCCTATTCAGAAAGTACTTTTCTAATTTTATATCTTATAGGTACAGTTGATGTTTCTTTTAGCAGTTTTAAAGTGTTTTAGGATTCAAATTGAGGTCTTTGGTGAACCTGAGTATAGTTTTTGTGCAGTGTGATAGATAAAGGTCTATTTTTATTCTTCTGCATGTGGGCATCTAGTTTTTCCTGATTTCTTGCTTAACTTATCTATAAGTTCTGTTTTTGTGTGGATTCCTTAGGATTTTATATTACATAAATATGCTTATATATTTTACCATAAATAATTATATATGGTAATAGATAATTTTGAATATTCCTTTCTACTAGGGATGCCTTTATTTAATTTTATTACCTAACTGCCTTAGCTAGAATGTCAGTAAAATGTAGAACCATCCAAAGTTTGTCATTCTTGCCATTTTGTTAATATTAGATAGAAGGCATTATTCTGTCACTGTTAAATATGATTTTAACTTTAGGGTTTTATAGATGTGGTTTGTACCAGTTTCATGAATCCAATTTCTTCTTCAGATGTATTTGTATTTGAGGAATTCACACATGAGTACTCTATATCTGCGTCTTTGCTAGCCCTTCACCCCAATCAAGCTTCTCATGTATCCTCCCAACCACTTCTACTAGAATTCATGGTCCTTTTATCCATCTGTTATCTGTACATCTGTCTACATGTCTGTTATCTTTCAGTCTGTCTGTCTGTCCATTTGTCAGTTTGTGATCTGGACATCTGTCTGCATGCCTGTTATCTTTCAGTCTGTCCATCTGTCTGTGTGTCTGTCTGTTGTCTGTAAGTCTATCTGTCTCTCCAGTTGTCATCTTTCAGTCTGTTCATTGTCTGTTCATCAGTCCGTCCATCCATCCGTCTGTCTGTCTGTCTGTCTGTCTGTCTGTCTGTGTGTTGTCTGTCAGTCTGTTATCTGTACATCTGTCTGTTATCTTTTAGTCTGTCTGCCTGTTCATCTGTCTCTCTGTGTGTCTGTCTGTATGTCTGTTGTCTGTTAGTCTATCTGTTATCTGTTCATCTTTCTGTCTGTCATCTGTTGTTTGTCCATATCTTCATCAGTCTGTCAGTGTGTTGTCTGTTCATCTTTCTGTCTGTCCAGTTGTCATCTTTCAGTCTTTCTGTTGTCTGTCCATCAGTCTGTTTGTCCATCCATCCACCTGTCTGTAGGTCTGTATTGTCTGTCGGTCTGTATTGTCTCTCAGTCTGTTTGTTCATCTTTCTGTCATCTTTCAGTCTGATTGTTGTCTGTCCATTTGTCTATCAGCCTGTCAGTCTGTTCATCTTTGTGTCTGATAGTCTGTCATATTTCAGTCTTCCTGTCTATTGTCTGTACATCAGTCTGTCATCTGTTCATCTTTCTATCTGCCATCTTTCAGTCTGTCTTTATGTTGTCTGTCCATTGGTCTGTCTAGCTGTTGTCTGTTCATCTGGCTGTCCATCTGTCATCTTTTAGCATGTCTTGTCTATCTTTTCATCAGTCTGTCTGTCCCTCTATTGTCTGTCTGTCTGTCATCTTTTGATCTGTCTGTTGTCTGCCCATCTTTCCATTGGTCTACCTGTCTATTTGTCTAGATGTGCACGTGTGCACATACACACACACAAACAACTTATTGATTCCAATTAGTATGCCCTATCCTTTAATTTTTTTCACATTCATGTCTGTATTTTATGTATTTATATATTCATCCTAGGGATTGAACTGAAGTCATCAGGCCAAATAGCAAGCAGCTTTTCCTGCTGAGCCATCTTGCCAGTCTAAGAATATCATTTCTATTTATAGTTTGCTGAGTAGTTTTCATTATGAAAAAGTATTGAATTTTGTCAAGTAATTTGTATGGATCTATTGATAATTACATATTTTTGTTCTGTTAGTATGGTATAATATTTTAATTTTGGATGTTAAAATAACTTTTCACTACTAGGGCAAGTTATTGATTATGGTGGATCATCCTTTAAAATGCATTTCTGCATTTGTTATTCTAGCATTTTGTTGGGGAGTTTTACATTTTTATACATAAGAGGTAACGATTTTTAGTTTTATTGTCCTGTAATACTATTGTTCTTTTGAAATCATAATCCCACTGTTCTTAAAATATGAGTTGGAAACTGTTTCCACCTTTCTTTTTTCTTAAAGAGTTTATGAGGAACTGGTTTTAATCTCTTTTTAACTTTTTGGTAGGCTTCACCATTGACGCTATCTAAGCCTGAACTCTTTGTGGTCAGTTTTTTAGTTGTTAACTCAGTTCCTTCATATGATACATCTAATTAATTTTCTATTATCTTCTTTAATGAGAGTTGGTAGTTTGTTACTTTCTACAAATTTGTTGATTTATCTAAATTGTAAAATTTATTGCCATTTAACTGTTCTTAACATTCCTTTAAGTATCATTAAGCATATTATTTTGTCAAATCTTCACAACAAACTTATTAAAGAGCTATTACTTTTATCCTCATTTTATAGGTAGGGAACCCAAAGCACTGAGTTAATTTGCCTGAGATTACCTAGGTCCTAAATAAAGACATAGGATTTGAATCTCGACAGGCTGGCTCCAGACAATGTATGTTCTTATTATACCTAGACTATCTGAAGACCTGGAGATGAACTGTAAATGTCCTCATCAGGAAGGGCTAGGAACATGTTTTGTTGAGCAGAATCTTAATAAGGCATTTCATTTAAATTAATTGTTATCTTTTATAATACAGTGGTTTAAATTTTTTTCTAGGGCTATTACCATTATGTAACTTTAAAAATGTTAACACTTTCAAAACAAACTATATCTAGACATTTACTTTCTAGCTCTCCCTATACCAGTGGTTCTTAACCTCCCTAAAGCTGCAACTCTTTAATACATTTCCCTCATGTAGTGGTGCCCCTTAACTATAAAATTATTTTTGTTGCTACTTCATAACTATAATTTTGCTGCTGCTATGAATCATAATGTAAATATCCGTGTCTTAGGTGAACCCTGTGAAAAGATTGTTCAACCCCCAAGGGGTCACAACCCACAATTTGACAACTGCTGCCCTATACACTGGCATCCTGTATATTTTGTGTAGACTGAATCACATGCTATGTAGTCTTTAGAGGCATTTATCCCTTGTGCTCAGGATAGTGGTTTGAATAGAATTCCATGATTAATGAGTGATCAACGTAGTATAATCAAATCATTTAAAAATTAAAAGTCAAATTTAAAACTAAACAAGAGTCAAACTTCTGAATACTTCTTGGTACAGAGAATATTGTTAGACACCATCAATATTAATTACCAGGCTTCATCTCTAATTATCTTCATCTCTCAAACAGTAATAATTTCAACCTGCATTTTATCAGAGGCATGGTGCTGATAGACAAAGATAAATAACTAGTTCTAATGAGAGCGATCGATACTTGATACTTATGCAGATAATGCATCCAAATAAGTATTATAATAGGAACATCATATGTAAATAATGGCAATAAACTATATGTAAGAAAGGATAACATGGATTTCATGGGAAAAGCACAAAGTGTAAGGATGTAGGAATAGAAACTATGCTGTATGGTACTAACTTAATTTGGTATGACTTATATCCTTTTTTAACCCTTTGCACTGTCTTGGGGTTGAAGTCCTTTCCTTTTCTTTTAGTTAATATAGCAACAGAATGAAATGGTGGGTGAGGACTAGGAGTTACATTCTTCTTACCCTGACTTTGTTTTATTTACAGTTCTAAGATGCAATGTGTTACCTCACTGTCAAACATGGAGAAAGAGTTTATTCTGGATATACCCAACAAGCCTAAAACACTAACTACTGAGGAACCATCTGTCTTTCAAAAGACATTAGTTTTAAATGAGGAGCCTGCTACTGGAGAGACATGCCTTATGAAGAAGACATTGAAAAGTTGTGCATTTCTAATGGAGGAGCCACTAACCTTGCTGGAGGAGACTGAAGATTGCAATGAGTGTGATACAGAGCTGATGACTTCTAAAAGGAAGGATAAACCTGAAGAGGCAACCATCATTGAGGAGGTAGTAGCCTTAGGGAATAAGAGCTACCTGATTTTAGATATGCAGCTTCACCAGAAGCTATTGTTTATGAATAGCTAAAATTTTGTTAATTATTTCCATCCACAGATGACTGATTTAAAGAAGCCTGGTATTTGGAAGGTGACTCTTAACTCAAACCCATTATATTTAATGAATAAACATGTTGTTCAAGAAGAGAAGCATACTATTCAGGAGAAGAGTTCATTCAAGAAGAAATCATTAGCATTAAAGGTGGTGACTACTAAAGAGAAGTCACCAAACAAAAAGCCACATTTCAGGAAAAAGAAACCTACCAGTAAGACGAAAGAGAAATATAATACTCCGGGAGATGTAAGCATCTCAAAGAGGAAACCACAAGAGAATACAAATAACAAAGATGCTACTTTAACAGAGGCAGTTACTTCTAAAAGGAAACATAGTACCAATGAAGCATCCCACACAAAGAAGCTGTTCTTTTTTAAAAATAATCGTGACACTCAGGAAAGAGGCACTAATTTGAGGCCACTAGGAGTTCAGCCAGTCACCCATAAAAATGAGCCATTGTCCTCTAAGAAGTCAACTATTAAGAAGAAAGATTCCCATTTCCATGGGCCGTCTGTACTGCCCGACAAGCACATTCCTCAAATGGAGGTGTCAACTGTGAAAACATCCCTGGCTCTGCAAAATCCTACCACTGAGGAGAAGATGTTACATTTTCCGGTAGCTACAGTTTTGAAGAAGCACCATAACATGGAGGAGGCCCCTTGCTTGAAGAAGCCCTCACCTTTAAGGAAGCTGCAACAGCTCCCTAAAAGGAACCGTTTCTTCCGTAACTCTGCAGTACAAGAAACAGTCACTAGTGAACCATTGCCCTTTAAGAAGTCTACCACTGAGAAAGATTACCCTTTCCAGGGACCTTCTGCTCTGCGTAAGAAGCATAACAGTCCTAAAAAATTGTCCAAAAAACAGAAGAAGCGCCATGTCCCACCAAAGCATCACATGGAGGAGGACAACTCACCTTTTCAGTTAGATCCGACTTTTAAGAAATGGCACATCAGGGAGGAGCCAGCCTCCCCCCATAAGCCTTTAAAGTTAGAGATGCAGCAGACTATTACTAAACGGACAGGGTTCCACTTGAGAAATCTACTAGTATTACCAATAATCACTTCAGGAGCAAAGTTACCAACTAAGGAGTCACCATCCTGTAGGGAAGAAAATACATCTTTACCGAAAAGAAAGTGTGCTAGTCATACAATAACCTTACAACAAGCACAGACAGAGTGGCAGGAAACAACAGATGAAGATAGAAATTTGTCTTCTATAAAGCCTGGATCATATAGGAAGGAACCTACACCTGGGTTCCTTCAGAGTCCATTGCCTCCGAATGAAAATTGCTTAATTTCACAAAAACTATCCCTCTCAATGCCATTGGCGTCTCCAAAGACCACCAGTCAAGAAAGAGCACATAGTCCGGAATCAGTGGCTTCAAATGATGACAGTAATTTCTTCTCTCAGGACCTATTTTCTCCTTTCAGTTCTACTGATGAAGATACATTGAAATCCCATAAGGCTTTAGACGTGCAAGAAAAGGTTGATAGAAAAAATTACTCCCCCCCAAAAATGTTTGACTCCCAGGACAGTGGTTCCGAAGAGGAGTCCTTTTTAAGAAAGCTATTTTGTAAGGACAGACACTCCTCCACTGAAGAATTAAGCCAAGAGAGGCCTGTTGCTCTGGAACAGGAATTCCTCTTAAAGAAATTACTGAATGAGAATACCAGTAGTGATGTTGATGGGCCTCTTAGTCATCAGTCACCTCATCATTCTGGCACTACGAAGGAGACCTTGGAGGCCTTAGAGGCCTTGGAAACCTCAAAAGGTTTGGAGGCCTTTGAGACCTTAGAGGCTTTGGAGACCTCAAAAGCCTTGGAGGCCTCAGAGGCCTCAGAGGCCTTGGTGACCTCAAAAGCCTTGGAGGCCTCAGAGACCTAGGAGGAACCTTTATACATTCAGGAAGAACGCAGCACTGAGAATATAGTTGCCCCCATGAAGCCATTGATCACAGAAGATGAGTCTATTAATGAAGCTTCTATAAGGAATTGCACTACTGCCATGGAAGCTCCTGCTGAGAAATCCTTGTCCTTGGAAGAGACCAGCATCAATGAGGTGGCAACTCTGAAGGAGCCTTTATCTTCACAGGAGAAGCACAGAGCTGAGCTGGTGACTGTTCTGAAGGAGCTACTTGTTATAGTGAAGAATCCCAGGCTGGAGAGGGTGGTCTTAGCCTTTCAGGAGAATCCACCCAGTAATGTAGAGACTCTCTTGAGGGAAGTAGTGGCATTGGTGGAGAAATCTACAGCTGATGAGTCTACTCTGAAGGAGGACTTGGCCTTGCAGGAGAAACATAGCACTGAAATGAAGGTTACCCCAAAGGAACTATTGGCCTTAGAAGAGAATCCCAGCATTAAAAAGGCAAGCCCCAAGGACTCTTTATCCTTTGATCATAAGCCTGACATTGAGAAGAGTGAAATAGCCAGACCATCATTAGCTGTTGAGAAGCTCAACATAGATACCCTTTATGAGAGGGCATTAGCACTGAGTCAGGGACTCCTTGCTACAGACCAATTGGCCTTTACAAATCTACAGAATTTTGAAGACAGTAAAATTGTTGACGAAGAGGAATTTTTCAAATCATTCCTTGTTTTTGAAAATAAGAATAACCCTAATTTGTCCAGCAATGTTTTTGAATCCAGAAAAGACAATTCCAGTGTCGTCATGCCAAGTTTAGAGGCATTCAATCCTGTCATGAACTCCAGTCCATCCATATCTAGTTCCAAAAGCTTTCGGTCAACTCTGGGTGGAAAAGAGACTGAGGTATTTATTTCTTTCTCTTTTTTAAAAATTAGATAAGTAAGGGGCTTTTAAAAATTTAGGTAAGATGATTTATCTAATTTAAGATAAACTATCTTTTACCAAAGAGATTATTTAAGAAATATTTTAATAAAGTGTGTGTGCATGTTTGACTGTCTGCCAGTCTGCCTGCCTGCCTATCTGCCTGTGTCTGTGTCTATGCATGCTAGTTTAGGTATCTGTATAAGCCAGAGGCATTGAAAATCCCTCCAGCTAGAGTTATAGTCAGTTGTAAGCTGCCCAAAATGGGTGCTGGGAACTGAACTTAAGTTCTCTGCAAGAGCAGCAGGCGCTTTTAGCCACTGAGCCATAACTTCAGAACATCATAAGTGCTCTTTTTATATGCTTCTTATGCAACTAAGCAGTGTAGACAGTATTGTGGAAGGAGCTTCAACTCAGGAAAAGATATTTCTTTAGCTACCTTCTAATTTTATTTAGTGAAAAGTGATGCGTAATCTCCTATTTCTCATTTTTCATACCCTAAGGTTACCCATGAAATGGAAAAAAGTTACTAGACCCTTTGAAAATTTCCTCTTATATCAAGTTTATATTATAAGATATGTTTAATTTATGATTTTATTGTGATGAAGCTTAGCAATCAGAAAGTACTTATGCTAATTAAGGCCAAAGTATTGAGAAATATATATCCCAAGAAGTGAAGTAGTTAAGTTGTAAATGATAAGAATTAAATAAAGGAATGATATATTAGCAAGTTGAAGGAGAAATGTTCCCTATTTAGAAGCACAACAACCTAGGTAAACGTTTAGATGCAGGAAGAAGCTACTAAGATGAATTAGGATAGATCAAAGTATTGTGGCATGATACAAGTATTTAAGTTGTAAACTATAAGAATGAAATAAAGGAATGATATTTAGCAAGTTGAAGGAGAAATGTTCCCTATTTAGAAGTAAAACAACTTAGATAAAGGTTTACATGTAGACAACTAAGATGAATCAGGGCAGATCAAAAGATTGAGGCATAGCATGAGATGTTAGAAGGCAGATGACATAGCTGAAATATTAAAATAAAAATGTTGTCATGAGAGAGGCTTGAATTGGGGCTGTAGAGATGGCCCAGTAGTTAAGAATATTTGCTGTTTTTGCAGAGGACTCAGGTTCAGTTCCTAGAACTTGCATGACTTGTTACAACTATCATACCAGTTCCAGGGGAATCTAATGCCTTCTGTCCTTGAACTGGCACTGCATGTTCATGGTGCACATACATAGCATTCAGATAAAATGCCTATACATATAAAATAAAAAGAGAGGCTTGAAGTTCCATGTAAAAAGGATGCCTTGTTCCTGGGGCAGAACAGGCTTATACTAGGCAAATATTGATTGCAGAACAGTTTGCAGATTGCAGGGCCAAGACATGATCTGTGATAGTTCAGAATACTTGAAACTTGAGGAACTGTAATAGAAGACAGTGAAATGAAAATAAGTATGTGTTGACTAATCTTTCTTTGAAATTCTTTCCTAATGTCTTTTTGATTATTTCTAAGCAGATAATCATACTGGACGACAGTGACTCACTGGAAAGTATTGAAAAGGAAGACCATGATCCATTATTGAATTCTCCATATACCAAAGACATCTTCCTTTACTTGAAAGAAAGAGAGGTCAGTATGAAGGTTGCTGAAAGTGGACAGTAATTTCTAGCTCTCATTTTCTTCTCATTCTCTTCCTCAGTATGTAAATTGAAGGGGCATACAGTGATGTTGAAAATAACAGTATCAGTGAATAACATCTATTGGTAGCTTATCGTGAGTTGACCATTGTATTAAAAGATTTGTAGACATTATCTTAATTCATCCAAAATGTTTTGATGGTGGAGATCATTATCTCCCTTTTATATTGTAGGGAAAACTACCCAGAGTCACATATATTACATGGTAGAATTGAAATAGAAGGAAAAATCTGATTACCAAGAAGACTATGACTTTGCATCATCTAGCTGCTCATCAGACAGTCTAAGACATGAAAATCCTAAGTACCTTGTATCTGAGTAACTTCTGTTACTCAGGTCTTCTGTTAGAGGTCATTTTCCTTGTTTTCCTATGTTTCTGACATTGTGTGTAATAATCACACCCATTGTTTCAACTTTCCACTTTGGTGCAGTATTCTTTGCCTTTGAAAATGAAAGGTTTGCTCCAAATACTCACTAGTTCCAAAATTTCTTCTCTTCAATGAAATTGGTCAGAAATTATCTACCAAATAGAAATCTTACCAGATTTTATATATGATAGTGAATGCACATCTCACACTTTTTCTAGAGAGAATGGGTTGCCTGATTTTAGAATCCATGATTTTTTTAATGTACAGATACTTCTTGGTGTATGAAGAGGATAAAATCTGGATAAAATTGAAATATCAATTCTCAGCCAAAATATTAACTGTAAATTATTAATTGATGAAGCTACCCAGCTTTGAGAGAGAGGATTATAATACATATTTTTAGCCCTGAAAAAGGTCAAAATTAAAAACCAGTAATTATGTTTCTACTAAATGTATATTGCTTTTTACCTATCATAAAGTATGAAAATTAGTTGAAATATTATAATTCAGGACCATCTGTACCTTAGAGACACCAGGAGATACCTTTGTTTTTTGTTTTGTTTTTCCCTTAACCATGTCTTGGCTTAATAGTATTAGATGAAATCTGAAAATGTTTTCCCTGTTTCCTAGTTTTTATTTTTTGAAAATAGATTTTTTTCATATAGTATATTCTTTTTTAAGGTGAAGTAAGTTGTAATTGTTAATTTTTTTTTAGGGATTAGAGTTGGTTTTTTTTTTTATCCAAAGCTAATACAACATTTTGTACAGCAGCAAATGCCCATTTCTCTAACACAGTTGACTATTGAACAGTTTGATTCAATTCTGACACTGGGCACCCAAAGTTCACATCAGATCTGTCAGATAAAGGGATCAGTTACACAGTAATGTACTAGCTTCATATGTCACACATAGACTAGGTATCTATAATACCCATATTTCTATACAATTGATAACAAGTTTCAGATTTTCCATGAGTTTTTATGCTATCATTTGGATCTAGAATGTTCCACAGAGACTTAGTCCCTCACTTGAGGTGATACCAGGGAATAGAATAACCTTTCATAGGTAGGTTTTGTAAGAGGAGATTCAATTATCAAAGGACTCCTTGTATTTTGTGACTGCAGTCCTTTCGATTTCTATGATTCCTGTCTGCCATATGTTATTGGCATTATGTGATACCATTCCATGTGAGCCTCATGCCATTCAATATATTCCAATCATGATTTTTCTTCCCTCATCTACTCTCAGATCCTCCCCTTCTCCCTGCCCATCCAACTCCATGTCTTCTTTCTCTTTCTCTAAAATCTTTTTTAAAATAACTTATTTTATAATTATTTGAGAATTTCAAGCAATGTATTTTGAACATAGTCACACTAATTCCCAGTTCTTCCTAGATACATCCCTACCTACATAAGCATCCAACTTTGTGTCTTCTTTTTCTAAGTCCATTGAGTGCAATATATATTGGCCTAATACTATTTCTTGGGGTATAGAGCCACCCGTGGAGCATGATTGATATATCAAGAATCACATTCTTAAAGAAAATGAACCTTCCGTTTCTCAGAATCTATAAATAGCCAGTAGATCCTCACCTAGAGTTGGGATTTCATGCCTACTTTCTTCCTCCATGCTGGGATTTTATCAGGGCAGGTCCTGTGCATTCATCACAACTGCTATGTGTTCATATGTGTTATGCCAGGAAAACACTGTTTCAGTGTAATCAACCATCATCTCTGACTCTTAGTATTTCTACTCCTTCTTCTACAAGCATCCCTGAGCCATTTGGGGCTGATCATTCCATAGTGTCTTATTTTCAACATAGTGACTAGTTGTGGGTCTTAGTTAATTGCCCTTCTGCTAACCCTCTGATGAGGGTTGTAAGATGAATATAATCTGTGGATGAAGCAATCAATCATTAGAAGATGATTTAATACTATGTCATTTTAGTGGACTAGCAGTTAGATTTTCCCTTAGGTCTGTCTAGCCCCTAGTGTTGGGCTCCAGTAATGGTGCCAGATATGGCTTCCACCTTGTGGACCAGGCCTTAAATCAAATCAGAATGTGTTTGGTTACTTCTGTAACATTCACTCCACTATTGTACCAGGAGAAATATCTTGCCAGAGTAGTTGTTATTATAGCTTGCAGAGCTCACAGCTGAGAAACACTCATTAATTTTTCTTCCCTGGTAACATACACAGCATCAGGCTGGAGAGATGGCTCAGTGGGTAAGAGCACCTGACTGCTCTTCCAAAGGTCCTAAGTTCAAATCCCAGCACCCACATGGTGGCTCACAACCATCTGTAAAGTGATCTGATGCCCTCTTCTGGTGCGTCTGAAGACAGATACAGTGTCCTTACAAAAAATTAATAAATAAAAATAATAATAAAAATAATAATAAACATACACAGCATCTTCCAGAACAAGGAAAGTTAGCCAGTAGGCTTGAAGTTTAAAGGTCATGATTTCTAAAAATATTCTATGATTCCAGTGTGTGTGTGTGTGTGTGTGTGTGTGTGTGTGTGTGTGTGTGTGTGAGACATAAGCATCTGAAGTTAAAATGTTAGTGGGTTTTCTTGCTATAGATATCTGCTCTCACCTTTGTTGAGTGGGTATTTGGATCTTTATTTGCTGCTACTCCAACTTATCAAGTTGTGGTCCAGATGAATAAGTACTGGAGCTCGGTGCTAGAAAAAACTCTGTTGATGTTCAAATGGAGTGTCATAATTAGTCCTGTTTAAGCTAGGACTAGACTCAACTTTTTGAGCTCAGGAGGAAACCATCTGTAACTCGAAGATTCTTATGACTGATCTTCAGAAGTCTGTGAGGGTCCACTCACCCAATTCTAATAGTCCTTAGATAGTAGGTGTGGGATCTCAGTGGGAATGGAAGGTGCTCCCTAGAGGTAGTGCTTAGAATGCTACACCTTCCTCAAGTAGAGGTGAGCGGGATTGAGACTGAGGCTGAAATATAGGTTTGTAACTGGGGATATACTTTCTGGAACCATGAGATTTTTGGGTAGCACATTAGCTCTGGGGCCCATGCCCGAACTTGATCTCACAGAATACCACATGGTCCACAGAGTGGTCGGTAGGGGTGCCTAAGGGGTCAGACATGTAGGTAGACTGGTCCTGATGAATCTCACTGGAAATCTAAACATAAATGTAGAAACTAAAATTAGATTTCTAAATCAAAATAGGAAGCTTTAAAATATATTTGAGTACTATATATGCATGTCAAAGTTGAAAAGCACACCATGGTATTGTATTTTAGACTGAATTGCAAAGAAGTACTGCAACTTTCTAGTATTCATTGATGGCCAAAGGTGAATTCCCCAATATCTCTTCTGACACTTAAATATCTTATATATCCACTTTCCAATGATAACTGGAACTTGTTCAGAAAAAGATACTCTGATCTGCTCATATCTGATACCAGTTGAAAATAAATAGTGAGTTTTAACCATGAAGAAGAGGTTAATTGTTAAAATTTTGGAGTATAAGAATAGTTCATTAACATGTTTTTTATCAACACAGGAAATGTTCATCATTGAGAAATACATGGACAGGCAGAAAGAACTTACCATTGATATGAGAGCCATTGTTGTTGACTGGTTGGTGGAGGTACAGGTAAGTCTAGCAACTGTTGCCTCATATAAAATTATTATATTAAGACTGATTCATAAAATTAGTACAGTAGTAGTTATTCTTTAACCAGCTAAATTCACCAATAACCACACAGGGAGACTAAAATTTATTAAAATTGCCAAGAGCCAAATACTGAGTGATTACTCCAAGCTAGTCCGGCTTCTTCCCAGACAATATTCCCATCTTGCATTTTTTCATCCTTCCTTGGCCCAGCTCTTTTCTCTTGATATTTTTTTTGACCTCTCCGGTGGCTCCCTCCTTCCCTTCCTGTCTCTCTTCTCTACCCCTCTTAGCATTGGAAGTCCCACTTTATTCTCTTTCTAAAGCTTTGTATTGACTCCTTGGTTTTTATTGACAAGGCAGAGAATGAATGAGGAGCAATGTTTATATAAACCTGAGAAAGGAGCTTCTAAAAATAACAAAGCCATATCTGGATTGAAACAAGATGTGAGAGCAGAGAAATCAGCATTTGAATAACCCACAGTATGTAAAAAAATTTCTGCCTACAGCCTTGAGAAGCTGTTTTTCTTCCAGCTCAAATCAAACATGCTAAAAACATACTGAATCTATAGAGCTGAAGAAACAATAGTTCCTGATTTCTTGGAATTTATCATTTAGATGGAAAAATAAGCCATGAAGACAAGTGAATATAATATAACCCTGATGGCAGCTACTAGTGTTGCGTTTATATGTTCATGATTTGGGAGATTTCACCTTCTAATTGGCTATAAAGTCAGCTTCTTTGATTGACTGGTACTCAGTTGTTTGGTTACGAGGTGAGGTTCCAACTTTTACAGATTGTAGTTCACTATAACAAGAATCTACTTTGGCCAGACTTGTTCAACTACAGAGGCTGGATTAAGGCAAATTACTTTTTTTTCACTGCTCCTTATCTCTAAGGCTTAGCATCTATATATTAGTTGGAGTGTATGCTTTCAGATATTTTCCTGTACATTTTGTTAAGGTTCTGCTGTCTTTTGTTTATGTCAGTAATACACATGCAGCCTTAACCTCCTGATCCTTCTGAATTCTGAATTCTGAGATTACAGGTCTGAGAGTATGTATATGTGGGGTTTTTTTTGTAACAATATATCACAACAAAATGAAACAACCAAGCAAACCCCAACATGAATGTGGTGGTACAAGCCTGTAATCCCCATATTTGGGAAGTAGAGGCAGGTGGTCAAGAGGTCAATGCCATCCTCAGCCTCACAGCAAGCTTGAAGTCAGTTTGGACTACATGAGACCCTATCTCAAAACTGCAAAAAAAAATAATCCAAGTAATCTTTTCCTATAAGTATAGATCTATTGTACTCTTTTTTTTTAATTTTAGTTTTTTTGTTCCTCTCCCCTACTGTACTCTTTTTTAAATGGCTCTGTGATTCTCTTAACTATACAAATCTTTTAGTTAGCTAGTCCTTTTGATAGAACTGAACTAATTAACTTCTCTTAACATAAGATTAAATAGTTTGCATGTTTCAATTCATTCCTTTTTTTGGCTTTCAGTTTTAAAAATCTAAGCTTTTCGGTCTATATTAGTCTTGTCAAGTATATTATATTTTGAAATTAAAAAACCCTACATGTGGCTCTGATTTCTATAATTATGTTGTTATACTGTAAGACCTTTTTTTAAAATTAATACATTTATTCTTTGACTCCATGAAATTTTATTGTTTTTCCTATATACTATTTTACCTTTCTTCTTTTCTTTTACTTTTGATTTCTTGTTTTAAAAATACTTACATCAAGGGCTGACTTTCAATAGCCTGAAGAAAACATTCAGCTCTGCTAACTATTAAACTCTCAGAAGCAAGTTGTCCAGAAATGGCTTAGCACCAGGATTCATGGATGGAACTTTAAGTTGTAGCCAGCAAAAATGTAGCAGGAAAGAACTTGGTTCCATCTTCTGCTAAACCCCATTTACTAGGACTGAAGGCTCTCTGCTAGCCAAGCATGAGGACCTGACTGGATCCCAGCCTACACATAAAAAGATGAACATTATTGTATGTGTCTGTCATCCCAGCATTGGAGCTCACTGGCTGCCTGGCCTAGCAGAGACTGTCTCAAAAACTAGGGTAGATGGCACCTGAGGACAACACCTGAGGTTGACCACTGATCTTTACATGTGTACACACATGTACTCCATACATGTGCACTCACACATATACATGAATACACACAGGATTATCATTCATATATTACCCACATATTTATATGTTGTCATTTAATACCAGCATGCAGGAATGAATAAGTGGCTATGTGAACTAGAAGGAAGCAAAGTATTGGCTATGTTCACGTTGGATGTATTCACAGAGATATTATCCTTAGATACATACTGATACCCATCCCTACCATCATCTATCTGTCTGTATGTCTGTCTGTCTATCTTGTCTGACTATCTATCTATCTATCTATCTATCTATCTATCTATCTATCTATCTATCTATCTATCTATCTATCTACCTACCTACCTACCTACCTATCTAGTGATTAGCTGTTTTCAATTTGCTACTTAAGATTGTAGCCATTGCTTTTTACCTTCCAATTTCTATCTTAAGACATTCATTTGGATGTTGTGGAAAGCAAAATGTTCATGTAAGAATCTCCAGTACCTGTGAAATATGAAAGTTGATAATTAGCTGAGTTTGTCATACACCAATGATCTCAAACTAGTAGAGTGAGCCTAATGTATTTGCAGGTGTCCTTAAATGTGGACCAGGGAGACCAGGAAATGTAATGTGAAAAAGATTTGTCTGGTTATTCATAGGTTTGGAAGATGAAAGGTGCAACAGAGTAAAAAAAAATGTGAGTTGCCTCTACAAACTAAAGAAGGAAAGATAATATATTATTTACTAGAACTTCTAGAGGGGAAGGTGGACCTGTTATGAACTTGATATTTAGTCCCATCTCTGTGTTTTGGAGCTAAAGAAACACTGTCTCTGTGGAGATTACAAGTTACTAATAAACAAGGAAAACAGGAATCTGAGTATTAGAGATAAAGGAGAAAAATGGTATATGGACTTGAGGCAATCACAGACAAGGAATAAATTTTTTGTTTAGCTTGTAAGATAGATTTTCTATACAAATAGTAATTACAGATAATTGCAGGGTCCTTAAAGGGGTTAGACTAAGGTATATGTTGGTACATTTCTAAAACATTTTCTATATTCCTAGCAGAGTATAAACTATCTAGAGCTGTCCTTGATGCTTCAGATAGGCAAGGTTTCTAGATTAATTTGCAGCTGGCTATTTATTTGGAAAATATATAGATTCCTATCTTATTTGTTCCTACAGACATCATTTCAGTTGAGCCATGAGACCCTGTATTTGGCAGTGAAGCTAATGGATCTCTACCTAATGAAGGTAGAATGCAAGAAGAATCATCTACAACTCCTTGGTTCCACTGCCTACATGATTGCAGCCAAATTTGAGGTTAGTCTGGATCCTCAACGTCTGAGCAGAACTTAACAAATATGCTTCCTAAACAGAGAATGAATATGGAAATGTATTTGTACATGAGAAAAGTTGTGTTTAGGCATATCTATAAATTTATCTATATGTGTGTATAAGTTACATACACATTCACACACACACATATCTTTCTTATCAAAATTTTGTTTATTTCTTCAAATCTGGAAAGTTCTTGGTTGGTACTGGTGGCATATTTGTCCTGGCATCAGTAAGGTTCAATTGTTCAGTCTTTGAAGGTAGACTAATTTGAAAGGCACCTAATTTGATAGGTTGTTCTGTTAAAAGCTTTCTGCTTATTCATGATTTCCTGCCCTCTCCCCAAGCTTTTCTTATCTAGGGGAATATTTGTTTGCACATATAATAAAACAAAGTAGGTTACTGGAGACAATAGAAAATGGTTTGGTGTAGATTGTAGTGAGTCTAAAATGGTCTAGGTGAAATAGTTATTTTTGAAGTAATAGTATAAAGATAAACAATATAAAGACAACTAGTCTTTTCTTCATGACCATAATCTATCTTGCTAACCTCTCTTATTTTTCCTTTATTTAGGTACTTAATGATCTTGTTCAACTCTTTAAGTTTTCCTTCAATTATGTTAGTAGTATCAAACTAGTGTTTAAGAGAAGATATCAACTTTACTAGTTATTTTTTTTTAAGGTTCAAAACTTTTTGAGCTATTTTTTGGTGTATCTGCTGGCTCCCATGTCTGTCTATCTGTCTGTCTGTCTGTCTGTCTATCTATATCTATATGTATATCTATCTGTCTGTCTGTCTGTCTCTATCTATCTATCTATCTATCTATCTATCTATCTATCTATCTATCTATCTATCTATCTATCTATCTATCTATATATATATATATACAGGTCCTCTGCAATAGCAGGAGGTACTTTTAAGTGCTGGGCTATTTTTCTAGCCCCTGAAAGAGGATTTTGAAATTATAAAAATTTAATTCAAATGTAATTATATTCTTTACCCATTTCCTTTCCTCCTTCTGCCCCCTCCCCCAACATTCCTTACTCCATTTCAAATTCATGGTCTCTTTTTAAAATTATTATTGTTTATGTATACACACACATAAATATACAGCCTGCTGAGTTCATTTATATACATGTATATATATATACATGTATATATACATATATATAGAGAGAGTTCATATATATATATATGTCTGTGTGCGTGTATGTGTGTTTTCTATTCTCCTTTCCCCTTGCTACCTATGTTTTTCCTACCTTCTCTGTTTCTCCCTTTCTATGTCATTGTTTCCCTGCTTATGTGCACCTTTGTACTTATCATTAGAGATACTGTCCTATACCTTACTTTCAAGGCTGGGCATAGGTAGAGTAAGAAGAAAGACAAAGAGGTCAGTGAGGTACATTTACCAAGCTTTGGAACCAGGAGTACTCTGCTTCTTATGGTCAGAAGAGACTTTACTAAGGCCTGTGGAGGAAGGATATCTTCCCCTTATGGGGTTTAGAAATGCTAGAAGACTTTTTAAACAATGATTTTCTTTTATTTCCTAATAATGTGTATATGTCTGTGTGGGAGTCTGCACATGTGAGTGCAGATATACATGTAATCAATGTTGTTGTGTGAATTTATAGGCAGCTATGAGCCAGTTGATATGGATGCTAGGAACCAAGGTCAGGTCCTCTGCAATAGCAGGAGGTACTTTTAAGTGCTGGGCTATTTTTCTAGCCCCTGAAAGAGGATTTTGAAATTATAAAAATTTAATTCAAATGTAATTACATTCTTTACCCATTTCCTTTCCTTCTTCTGCCCCCTCCCCCAACATTCCTTACTCCATTTCAAATTCATGGTCTCTTTTTAAAATTATTATTGTTTATGTACATACACATAAATATACAGCCTGCTCAGTTCATTTAATATTGCTCGTATGTACATGATTTCAGGGCTGACCACTTGGTATAGGATAATCAAATAAGGGGACCATATCTGAGAAAGACTAATTCTCCCTCTCTTAGCAGTTATTAGTTGCCTGTAATTCCTTAAGGTGGGGCTTGTGAGGTTTTCTGCTTCCACATTACTATGCCAGTTGGTATTGTCATCATTCAGGTTTTGTTTAGACAGCCATATTGTTGAGATTTCATGGATATATCCTTCCTGCCATTTCTAGGTGCATCTCACAGCAACTTTCCTGGCCCTCTGTCTCTTATAATCTTTACACCTACTTTTTCGCAATGTTTCCTAAGCCTTAGGTATGGGTGTTGTTTTGTTCTTGTAGTTAAACCAACTGAGTGTGGATACACCATGATCATTTGCTTTCTGCATCTTGACCATTTATGGTTTTCTCTGATGCTCTCCACCTGCTGTAAAGTGAAGCTTCTTTGGTGAAAGCTGGGAATTACAGTTCTCTGTAGGTATAAGTTTTAGAATGCAGCTAGGAATCATGCTGGCTTAGTGAAGCACCAGTAATAGGCTCTTCTCTAAGGTCAATCCCTCACTAGCCCTGGGAAGTTGGGTAGGTTTCCAGGAGCAGACGTTTTCTTCCTGTTGAGGTGGGTGGCCTTAAGTCTAATTAGACAGCTGTTGGATACCACCCAGATAGGAATGTCAGTATTGCACCTTTAGGGATATCGTGCTGTGCATGCCATTGTTGTGGTTTACAAGTATCATAGCTGGCTAAGACTGTTGATTGCTTCTGGTACTATGAAAACTAGACTTCAGGGTGGAAGCTTTCAGGCCAGATCCATCTCAAATTCTCCATCCAAAGTTGTAAGTGTGTGATATCTTCAGCAACAGATACTTTCTTTCAATCTCTGGGAGAAACCCAAGCATAACAGCAGTAGCTTATATTGTCTTGGGAATCTTCTGGACTGTCCTGACCAACAGCTTGAAAAGATATTTCTACTGCCTGGTTCTGAGAAGTTTGGTAGGTAATCTGTGGCTCTTGGTGGAGCATTACAAAACAACTGACAATGCTAGAGAGGATATGGGGAAAGGGGAACCCTCATTCACTATTGGTGAGAATAAAATTGGTAAGGCCATTCTGTAATTAAGCTTGGAAAATCCTCAAAAAGCTACAAATAAATAAACTATATGACCCACCTATATCACTTCTTCGCAGATATCATAAGGAATTGACATTCCTACTTCACAAATAACATGTTTAGCAATGCATATGTGCCTCTTCAGAATAGTTAGGAAATGGAAACAATCTAAATGTCTTTCAATAGTTGAATGGATGACTAAAACTGTATGTATATACAAAGGAATTCTATTCAGCTGTAAAGAAAAATGCATCATGAAAATTGGAGGTAAATCAATGGGACTAGAAAATAGTATATTGAGTGAGGTATTCCAGGCCAAGAAAGATAAATGCCATGTGTTCTCTGATTTGTTGCTTGTTAACTCCAAATCTTCAGCTGTGAATATATCCTGAAGTAACTGCAAATATACAGGAAAGTAAAGATGGAACGTGGGAGGAGGGAACGAGAATGGGGAATAGCATAATACAGGTGAGCCAAAAGAGTTTTAAGGGAGGTGTGGAGTGGACAGTGAACACTAGGTTGAGTAAAAACATCAAGGGTTTTTTTTTTTTATATCCTCATGATTTCCTCAAACCAGTGTTCAAACTCTAGAGAGCAGGGGATAGAAAGGCACTCTTGGCACAGTGGTATTCATAGCACACTTGAACTCCCAGCTCCTCCCCATCCTGCCATGTATATTTTCTCTTTCTCTAGCTCATCTTTCTTTGGCTTCCTTCCATTCCTTTCTCATAGCAGGCTTTGGCTCTTTCTATTCTGAGTTCTGATTCTCACTCATCACGAAGGCCCATTCCTACTCTCCAATGCTATTACATGTTAGGCTGTTTTTTTAGCATTGTAAGTACCCATAACCTTTAGCCCTTCCCTCTGCTTGATGTTGGTAGAATTTAGGTCAGGGAACTCTTCTCCTTTTTTCTTTTTCCTGTTTTTTTTTCCTTTCTGTTGAGCCATTCAAATGAACTAAAACTGGCTTAGATCTGCCCTGAAAGTCTATGTCTAGAAATGTGGTCAACTCTCTTTTCCCTCACTTCTTTCCCTATTTTCCTTTTATCATAATTAGAGACTAAAAGAATGTATACATGAAAGATTGTGTCTCTTTCTGTCCACAGGAATCATATCCCCCTTCTCTACCAGAGTTCCTGAACATTTGTGAAGATCTTTATCAGAAGAGTGACATGGTGTCCTTGGAAAGCAGCATCCTGAAAACTCTCAACTTTGAAATCAGTATTCCCATTGCATATAATTTTCTGCGTAGATATGCTTCGGTAACGAGGAGACAGAGCTTAGTTATTTTGATTTCTGGATTATTTTTTCTATATCCCGAGTGTCTGAAAGACTTCTAGGTGAAAGGTTATCAGAAACTTGGGCTGGGGTACATCATAGATTTCTGTTGTGTAGCTATAAGGTTTTGGAATAGGAGCAAAGTAGGGGGTGAGGTAAAAATATTCTTTGATCAGGAGAGGATGAATACATTTTGGGGAAATGTTGGCAATCTTATTTTCATTAGTTGAATATTGGTTATAGGGGAAGATCACCTTATATTTATTCATTGTCCTTCAATTGTTTTATGTGTGTTATAAGTTAAAATTTTTTTCAAACATAAGAAGGAACGGAATGTTTTGGAGCATGAACCATCTCCTAGAGTAGGACTATGTGCAGAGACACAGTTGAGAGACTTTGACCCATCAAAGGATGACGACTATAGCAAGAAGAGTCACTTGGTAGTTTAGGAGCCTTAAAGATCTCAAGCCCCCATGCCAGTATCATAAGCTTCTTCTAGAGTGTCTGCATTTGTGTAGACAGGAGTCTGCCAAAGGGCTGATGGGAGCAGGAGACGTACATTGTTCAATCCATGTGGACTAGAGATGAGATAACTTGAAAGGGATTCTTCATCCAGCTACTGCTTTTCTGAATTGATTGCTAACCATTTTTCTTGTTTCCTTTAGTGTCTCCATGCTAGCATGAAGACACTAACCTTATCCCGCTTCATCTGTGAGCTGACCCTGCAGGAATATGAATATGTTGAAGAGAGACCTTCAAAGTTAGCTGCAGCTGCCTTCATCTTGGCCCTTTATATGAGGAATCTCAGTGCCTGTGTAAATGAATGCGGTGGCTCAGTCACTAAGTTCAAATCCCCAGCATCCATGTAAAAAGCTATGCATAACCAGGCTTGATTCTGCCCCTAGTCATCTGTGTGTGTGTGTGTGTGTGTGTGTGTGTGTGTGTGTGTGTGTGTTGGGGGAGGTGGGAGTATCAAAATAAGAGAATCATTGGGAACTTGCTGACTGCTAGCCTGGCTTGAGGTTCAGTGAGACACTCTTGTCTCAAAGTAATAAGTTAGACAATGATAGATCAGGATACCTGAAAATTCTCCTATGACTTGTGCATATATACACACAGGTACACAGGTACACACACAGGTACACACACACACACACACACACACACACCAAAACTACTTGGAGTAAATGCTTATGATGAGTCAGAGATAGGGAGAAAATTAGGAGTGTGTTCATGTAACAGAACTCCTGCATTCCTGTGGCTTAACACCTGAACAACATATGGGCAAGTAATTACAGTAATTACTTTCAAATGTTTATATTTTCTTAGCCTATAGCACTCATTGTCTTAAATAGAGCCTCCCACAAATGCCAAGATTGTTAAACAGACCAATGCAAAGTCACTCTGATTGTCAGGGGCTATGGTGGGCTCACTATCCTTTACCCCATTCCATTCCTGTCCCTTGAAATCCCCTTAGAAGAGCTGGCTTCTTAAGGTGCTTATTAGATTAGAGTTCGAGAAACACTGACCCAGAGACTGTAAGCACTAGCAAGGCTCTGTCCATGTGGGTAACAGGCCATGCCTGTATTGCTACCTTTCAAGTAGAAAGCCTCCAAACACTTGTAGACACCTATAATTAAAATTCATACTTGATCCTTTCCTCAGTTTTATAAAACAATGTAGAGAAAAGTAACTTTGAAAACTTTGGGTTCTTACAGATGTATAACATATAATCAAAGTAGAGACAATGCTAATAATGTACTTTTTTAACCATTTCTAAGACCTCTTATTTAGAAATTCTGAGCTACTCTTGATTAGCAAGCCTTTGAATGCTGAGAAAGCCACATAGACAGTTAGGTGAACTGCCGCCAAATGCATTTTTTTTCTAGCAGTTTTAAGTGTTTCATGTTTCAACCAATCTTTTGCATTACAACTGGGGTAAGATTAAATCTCAAAATTGTTTTATTTCCATTTCCCTAATTACTGGGGATGATGAACATTTTTTGTGGTGTTTCTTAACCATTTTTTTCTTCTTCTAAGAATACTCTGTTCTGGTCCCAAGCCCATTTTTTTGATTTGTTTTTGACTAGTTGTTTTTTTGACTTCTTTACATAGTCTGGATGTTAATCTGTTAGATTATAGCTGACAAAGATTATCTTCCATTCTGTGGGCTTCCTCTTCTTCCGGGTGATTATTTCTTAATTTGTGCAGCTTTTTAGTTTTAAGAAGTCATACTGTCAATTGTTGGCCTTAACTTGGGGGACAAATAGAATCCTATTCAGGAAGTTCTTTTCTACACACTTAAACTGTATAGAGCGTTACCTCTCTTTTTTTTCTAGAAGTCTTGGTGTTCTAGGTTTCATGTTTAGGTCTTTGATCCATTTGAAGTTAACTTTTGGGCAAGGTGATAAGTATGGGTTAAATGTATTCATCAGAATGTGGGCAGTCAGTTTTCCCAGAATCATTTGTTGAAGATGTCTTCTTTTCTCTGGTTTATGTTTTTGGCATCTTTTTCAAATATTAAGTGGCTGAGGTTATGCGTACTCATATCTGTGTCTCCAATATCATTATTGGTCTACATGTCTGTTTTTGTGCCAGTATCATATTGATTTTATTACTATTGTTCTGTTATATATCTTAATGCCTTCAAGGTAATTCCTTCAATGTTGTTCTTTTTCTCAGGATTATTTTGGTTTTCTGGGGTCCTTTGTGGTTTCATATGAATTTTAGGATTTTTATTTTTCTGTTTCTGTGAAGAATGAGATTGGGGATTTTGATTTGGATTGCACTGAATCTGTAAATAGCTTTAGTAAAATGAGTTGTTCTCACAAAATTAATTCTACCAATCCATGAGTATGCCATATTTTTCTATTTTCTAGTGTCTATTTCTGTATCTTTCTTCAGAGGTGTAAAGTTTTCATTGTAGAGTTCTTTACTTCCTTGGTTAGGTTTGTTTCTAGACACTTTGTTTTCTTTTAAAACATTGTAAATGAGAGTATCCACAATATCCTTTTCTGTGATGTTTGTTACTAGTGTTAGGGAAACTGCTGATTTATAAAAGTTGATTCTGTATTGTACCATATTGCTGAATTTATTTAACATTTCTAGAAGTTTTCTGGTAGAATTTTTAGATTCTCTAACATATACTATCATATCATCTGCAAATAAGGATAGTTTGACATTTTATTTCCTCACTTGTATCCCTCTAATTTTTTTGTCTTATTGCTCTAGCTAGCATTTTGTTTACAATATTAAAAAGGAGTGGAGATGATGGACATACCTATTTCATTCCAGACTCCAGTGGAATTGCTTCAGGTTTTTCTTCATTTAGGATGATGTTGGCTCTGATTTCTCATATATAACTTTTATTGTGTTAAAGTATGTTCTCTCTAGCCCTACATTCTCTAAGACAGTGCTTCGTAACCTTCCCAATGCTGTGACCCTTTAATACAGTTCCTCAGGCATGGTGACCACACCATAAATTTATTTTAGTTACTACTTCATTACTGTAATTTTGCTACTGTTATAAATAGTAAGGTAAATATTTGATGTATGACCTCTGTGAAAGGGTCATTCAACTCCCACCCCCCTGCAAAGGGGTCACGACCTACCATTTGAAAAGTACTCCTGGAGGACTTTTATCCTGAAGATGTGTTAGATTTTGTCAAAGGCTTATTCAGCTTTTATTGACTTGCAAATGTTGAACAGTCCTTTCATTTCAGGGATAAGTTAAATTTCATCATGGTTTGAAATCTTTTTGATTTATATCTATATCTTTTTTGCAGGTATCTTATTGAGTATTTTTGAGTATGTTCATGGGGGATATTAGCTTTGTTGTATTGCATATTTACCTGGTTTGTGTATTTGAGGGTTACTGCTTTCATAGAAGTAATTGGGGAGTGCTCATTCTGGTTCTATTGTTTTGAATATTTTAAGAAAGATTAGTTGTAGATCTGTGAATGTCTAGTAGAATTACATTGGTGAATCCATGTGGCTCTGGACCTTTTTGAGGGGGGGGGCTGGGAGGCTTTTTATTATTATTTCAATTTCTCATTTGTTATGGATCTAATCAGATAGTTGATTTTTTGGTTTAATTTTAGTGGTTTGGCTGAATATAGAAGCTCACCCATTTGTTGTAGGTTTTCCAGCTTAATAGAGCACAGGTTTAAAAAATAATTTCCCTAATAGCATTCTGAATTTCTCTGGTATCCATTGTAGTATTTCCCTGTTCATTTCTGATTCTGTTAATTCAGGTTCTCTCTTTATTTTGATTAGTTTGTCCAAGAGCCTGTCAATCTTGTTTATCTTCTAAAAAAACAAAACAAAAACAAACAAAAAAACCAAAAAAAACCGTTTTTAGGTTGTTGATTATTTATATTGTTTTTTTTTCTTTTTCATTGGTTTCTGCTCTGATTTTTATTGGTTTTTTGCCATCTACTGGATTTGGTTTTAGTTTGTTCTGATTTTTTCCAAAAATTTGAGTTTTATTAATAAGATATATTTATGCTCTTTCTGGTTTTTATTTATTTAAATATAGACACTTAGAGATATAAATTTCCCTTGTAGCACTACTTTCATTACATCCCAAAGATTTTCTTGTGTTGTCGTTTCATTTTGTATTTAGTTCTAAGAAGTGTTTTCCTTTTTGATATCTTCTTTGACCCATTAATCATTAAGCAATGAGTAACTTAATATTCTTGACTTTGTATATTTATTAGAGAGGGTTTTTTTTTTTTGCTGTCAATTTTAAGTTTTATTTCATTGTGGTCAGATAGGATACAAGGAATGCTCTCAATCTTTTTTGAATTTTTAAAA
This sequence comes from Tokudaia tokunoshimensis, assembly GCA_036184795.1. Classification (NCBI taxonomy): domain Eukaryota; kingdom Metazoa; phylum Chordata; class Mammalia; order Rodentia; family Muridae; genus Tokudaia; species Tokudaia tokunoshimensis. The sequence goes on from BTHU01000023.1 coordinate 13,202,732, forward strand.
ATCTGTTTTGTGCCCCAGGATGTGACCTACTTTAGAGAAGCTTCCTTGTGCTACTGAGTAGAATGGGTGTTCTTTTAGTATTTGGGTCTAATACTCTGTATATATCTGTTTGATGTTAGTGTTTTGGTAGAATACTCTGTATATATCTGTGTTTGATGTATGTTGTAATTTATGTCTAATAATTTTCTGTTTAGTTTTTGTGCAGATGACTTGTCTATTGGAGAAAGTGGGATATTGAAGCCACCTATCATTATCATTATTGGGTTGAAGTTAATCTGTATTTAAATCCAGCAGTACTTTTTAAATGAAATTTTGTACCCCAGGGTTTGATGCATATATAGGATAGTAATGTCTTTTCTGTTAACTGTTCCCTTGATTAGAATGAATTGTTCTTTATCTTTTCTGATTACTTTTAGTGTGGAGTCTGTGTCGTCAGGTATTAGAATAATAATGTTTCCTTGCTTCTTGCTCCAATTTGATTAGAATACTTTTGTCTTTCTTTAATTCAAAGTGGTGGCTATCTTTAAAGCTGTGTTTCCTGAAGACAACAGATAGGTGGATTTTTGGTTTCTTTTGTTCAGCCAGCCAGTGTCTTTTGATTGGAAAATTGAGGTCATTAATATTTAAAGTTATTTTTGAAGTGTTTGTGTTAATTGCAGCCATTGTGTTGTTGATTTTGGAATTGTTTGTGTTTCAAGCGGTACTTTGTAGCTTCGTAATTATGGCTTTGTGTTTCTGTCCTCAGTTTCTTGGCTATGCTCATTGCGCTTTACAGCCCAAAATATTGTTTCCTACATTTTCTTTACATTTGGTTTGTCGAAGATATTTTTAAAGTCTGTCTTGGAAAGTCTTGGAAAGTCTGTCTTTCTCCTTTAACTATAGCAGATATTTTTGAATCTGGTCGAGATGGACGATCATGGTCTTTCAGGAATTTGAATGTATTATTCTAGGCTCTTCTGGTTTTCAAATTTTCATTGAGAAGTTAGCTGTTATTCTCATGGGTTTTCCTTTATACATGACTTGAGTTTTTGTTTGTTTTCCTTGCAGCTTTCAATACTATTTTGTTGTTGTTCAAGGTCTTTTTTTTAATTATATTTTAACATTAGCTCACAACATACTGGGTTTCTATGTGGCTTTTTCATACATGATTAGTTTTAGTTAACTAGCGCCCTCACATTTGCTTTCCTGCACCCCTACCACTATCCTCATTTAAAGCTTTCCATCCACAGCATCCTTCCTGTCTACTTTCATATGTTTTGCTCTCTTTCTACACCACAAGGGTAATTTTTAAGCTCAGTCTTGAAAGATGAGTAGAAACTTGTGAGAGGAGATATTTAATGTGGACAAAATATGAACATGTGAGACACTAAAGGAATGAGTATGATGTTTGGGGTAAATTTTTTACAACCTTTTCTTTGGTCTTTGGTGGCTTTTAGCATCCAAGAACTAATTAGGGCTAGTTAATTAGGGCTAACATAAATGATAACACGAACATAATCATCTTGGAAGTTTGTGTTTAAAACTTACTCTTTTAGGTGCTAGTCTATGTTTAGTTAGTCTCTGTACTGTATGAGTATTTGGAATGTTTTGAGTATCTCCCTGTCTAAACCAGAGATGGGACGTTTTAGACTTGAAAAGCATAGTTGGAGTTAGGATGCACTTCCAATAATAGAAGTTAATGCTCATTCTTCTTTTTTGTCAGGTTCCTGCACTGGAATATTCCACTGGCTACCAGATGGCAGAACTCCATATCTTGGTCAGGAAGCTAAACCATTTGCTGAACTTCCGATCCCAAACTGTGCTCAAGAATGTGGTTGAGAAGTATTCTGAAGAGTAAGTACCAAAGTACAGTTAAAGTGGAGTTTATACTCATTCATAAGAAACCTTTAAAACAGTGGGCCTAGACAAATCTCACTTTAAAAAGAGCATTCAGGAGCTTTACACCTTCCTTTCTACTCTACAGTTAAAGCCAAATAGGAAGGCAGAGACTCGAATGCGCCATTTCTCCTGTGTAACCTGTTTTTCTCTGGCTTATTTTCCTCTAAGTAGACCACTCTTCCTTTTGCAGGACCTTCTTTGAAGTCTCTAAAATCCCTTCTTTGAGCAAGCAAAAGCTAGAGGATCTTTTGAATTATGCATTATTCAGCTGAGAACTTCTGACAGCAGCTGTTAGGGCTGGGCAGACATATATAGTTTACATTTATTCATTTATCTTATGCATGAAGTTTCCCTTTTGTTAACTTTTCAGTAATATTTTTCCTCTCTTTGTTTTCCTAAACTGATACTTTTGGAAACTTAAAAAATTTTAAATTACTTTTATGAAAGAAAAGAAATTGTTTTGTTATATTTGTTTAAAAAATTTAATAAAATACAATGGTTACTAGAATGGCTCATGTCCCCTCTTATTGCTGAGGCACCCCATGCATAGCCCAAGAAAGTTATTTTCCAACCCAAGCCTGTTTCAGGATCTCATTTACCAGGTTTCTCTCAGAGGAAGAGGAATTCAGCTAGGTGTGAACTATTAAGGGAGTCTATAAAAGAATGATCTTGGAATGTAGTGCCCAATACATAAAGGGCCCTTTGCTCCTGGGAGTAGACAGCACAGGTCTCATATAGGGTTTCTTAGAGGGAGGCTGGAGCTTTTCAGGGCAGAGATTTCCAGATGGAGACCTGGTGGGATTTCAAGTCCTGAGCATGGGAAACTCAAGGATTGGTGAGTTTTCCTGCTCAGGGATTGGTGACTTTGCTTCAACCCCTTTGAGTTAGGATGGGAAATCCTTCGCAGATTCAGACAGCTTTGACTGGGGTATCATCTCTGTGGAGCTACTTGTCAAGGCTTGAGAGAAGGTGCTGCTAGTGTGGACAGCTCCTGTGATGGTGTTTCACGGCTGTAGACAGGAAAGGAGATGTGCCACCATGGACAGCTCCTGTGACACCTGCAGCTGAAGCAGTGTAGTGGTACCCTATTTACAGGAACAGGCATTTCGACAGCTCCTATAGCAGCATCTTACTACAGCTGTAGGGTGGGGCAGGAATCACTTTCACAGCTTTTTTTTTTTTTTTTGACCCACTGCTTAGGGACTACAAAAAATGTGGAGGATCTGTATCCAAGACGGGTAAGGAGAGGAAGGCTTGATGATTTAGGAGATCCCTGAGTGAATGCGAATTGAATACATGGAACAAGATGTAGATAAAAATATTGTTAGCTTCTGGAATCAGAAGTGCAGGGCAGTCAAGCTTTGTAAGCATAAGAGCTAGTCTTTCATGGCCATATCCAATTCCTTTGACAAATGAGCTCCAGGAGAATACGTATCTCCTGCCTTTTGACCGTTAGCTCTTGCCTCTGATTCAATTGAAGGAAAAGAAAAAAAGGGGTCTGAGGGTATCCAGGAGCTTCACGGTAGAGGCCCAGGGTAGAGAGAAGATTTAAAGTGGTCTATGAGCCTCTGGTGAGACTGTGGAGGCAGGAGAGATTCCTCTACAGGACTTTTAGAGGTCTCATAGAAGGAGTGTGTTATATATGAGGAATTAGGTATCCTGATATGGAAAAAACTTGAAAGGTTTAGCAAAGTCATGAGTTCTCTCTTTGTCTTGGGTAAGGAGTATACTACCAGCTCCTGAGTCCAAGAAGTGGGGATGGAGATGCTCCTAGAGAGAGGAAGTGGCCTAGGTAGTGAACAGTGTGGGTACAGACCTGTGCCTGTTCTCTGGACACCTGATAGCTCCAGGATCCCAGAGCACTAAGGATGGTTGTGGATTGGCAAAGCTTGTCTTTATGGGTAAAGCTGCAGAGGATAAGGCCATCCACATATTGCAGAAGGAAACTAGGAAAAAAGTCTAGGCAAGTTAGGTCACTTTGCAGGGCTTGACCAAAGAAGGAGAAGGATGTCCTGAAAGTCCTGGCATAGGACTGTCCAATACAATAAAAAGGTGTCTTTTAAGTAAACAATCGAAAAATAGGCCATGCTTAGAGGGAGGGATGAAAAGAGGGTTGGAGTCTACTGGGATGGCAGGGACTATACTTTTGTTGAATTTTCTAGAGTCTTGGACTGGGAAGAAGAACCCATTGTTTTTCTGTTTGTTTGTCTGTTGCTTTTGTTGTTTGTTTGTTTTGATTTTTTACCCCCAGGATAGATGAGTTATGAGGGTAGGACAAAGGAGATGTATCTCCTAATCATTGTCCCTATTATCCTGAGTTCAGACCAGCTGGCAAATTCTTCAGGCAGGGGTGTTTAACTTGTATATTGTATTAATGCTATGGGTGGATGCTATGGGTACTATGGGTACATGGCACATGTAAGGGAGCCTCAAGAAGTCCCCATGAATAGTCCACCTTCTGGTTTCCCTATTTCCTCCATAGGGGGTATACCAGATTCAGGGGACAGGGACTGAGCAGTCTCTTATTCAATGGCCGGATTGTTAGCTTTTGAAGCAGGAGCTCAACAGGAACTTGCATCTGAGTGTGGAGTCATGGGAGAGAGGGGGTGGTATCCCTCCAGTGCCAAGACCAAAAACTGAAATTGAGCTTTTCAATCTGATTCATATTTCTCTCTCTCTTTCTCTCTCTCTCTCTCTCTCTCTCTCTCTCTCTCTCTCTCTCTCTCTCTCTCTCTTTCTCTTGTCTCCTCATCTCTGTTGTTAAAGACTTTAAACATGGTTTCAAGGAGTTCATTCTGGGGTGTCAGGGGAAACTTTCTAGTTGTTGGAGTTTGCATCTAATGTCAGAGACTGATATCCAGCATAAAATGGATATTCTGACAGAAGGTTCCTTCTGGGGTTTCTCAGTCTACAATAGTAAGTTTAGTGACAGCATCCAGAATTCAGTTTAAAAAGGGACTATGGTTCTCTGATGGGCCCTGAGTTATTTCTTCTAACTTTTCAAGGTTTACCATTCAAAAGTTAAATAATTTGAATATTTTGTTATATGCCTTCTGCTAGACAAATGCTTACAATTGAAAGAGCTGAGTCACCATGCCATTTGCCAGTTAGTTTGAGTTAGAGTTGGCTGTGGGGATTGTATCTCCTCCCCCTACAGATAGTTCATTTACCTGGTGTAGCCTATCTAACATAGTCTTGGGCCACCTTCCAGATATATGATTTTTTTTTTTTTTGGTTTTTCGAGACAGGGTTTCTCTGTGTAGCCCTGGCTGTCCTGGAACTCACTCTGTAGACCAGGCTGGCCTCGAACTCAGAAATCCTCCTGCCTCTGCCTCACAAGTGCTGGAATTAAAGGCGTGCACCACCACTGCCCAGTGATATATGATTTTCTTAATCTGCTGTTACAGTGGATGTAAGTATGTAATAAATGCCCTACCATGTGAGTAAACCTGGCAGAGTCTGACAAATTTTCTTTCGTAATGTAAACCTTTTTTCTGAGAAGGGCCACAGGTTTTTGTTTTTTTTTTTTATTTTCTATAAAGGGCCACAGTTTTTGCTCCATCTCAACTACGGCGAACAAAATGTGGAAGTAGGCAGAGCAGCCATCCCCTGTTACCTGCCTCAAGGGATAGAGGTAATATGGAAGAGGAGGGGCAGATGGGGGCTGGAAAGGATCAAGGGAGCCAGTGTAGGAGCTGGTGGAAGATCTGTAGTGTGCTTATAAGGTGGAGGGTCATCTGCAGGGTTGAAACTGGTGGATGGTGGGACATTGGCTTTTTGCAGGTTGGAACCAAGAACTCAGTGGCAGAGGAAAACTTGAGTAGCAAGGCAAGAGTTACAGAGGAAGGTTTGGCCCAGAGAACAAAAAAGTTTTCTTCATAAGGGGCTTCAGACTGTAGTCTATTCCGTTTTGTGAAGTTATTTAAATCAATTAAAATACTAAAATCAAAGTGAATTCTGGTCGATAGTTGTCATTGCCCAGTGTGTACTGAGGCCATATTTGCATTGAAAGGTAAAGAGTCATTGGTTTCAATTCTCATAATTGGAATTCCTTTAAGTAATCCCACAAACAGGCTAAAGAAATGTCTTTTGGCCAGGCAATTTGGAACCATAGCAGGTATCTATATCAAGATAAAGACAGGGACCAAAATCCAGACCTCTGGGGTGTCCCTTGAGTTTGGGATTAACTTAACAGACCTGGAAAATAGGAGGGGCATCCCCGAACTCATATTTTTCAGAGTTTAAGAGACTATGGGACCCTGGAAATTCCTAGAACTCTTGACTGAGCAAGTCTGCAGGTGAGATAGAGGAGGATTCCTGGAGCCCCTGATCTGAGTCTTAAGACAGAAGGAAGTTCCCCCTCCCTGAAACCTAATTAGGGCACTTCTATGTCCCACAAATTTCCTTGTCTTAACATTTGGCTGTGTTGGATGTATGGTCTGGTCAGATGGAGAATTAGCCTCTTATCTATCTGGAGGTCAGACTGTTAGAAGAAAACAGATATGGGAAAAGAAAAAGGTAAATATTTTATAAGAGAAGGAGAGATGGTGGAGGAGAGAAGTTCATGAGAGTGATGGAAAGGCAGATCTACCAGTCAGGTTGACTTAAAGGGACTCAACAAAGGTGCTGGATGATCATGAATCATCAGTGTCTCCCACCACAGCCAGAATCATCAGTGTCTTTCAAGGACTCAGCCTCCAGAGAACAAGGCCCCCTGGATCAACTGAGCAAAGTTCATATAAACTCACAGAGACTAAGACAACTTTCACAGGGCCTACATGAGTCTCCACCCAGTCCTCTGCATAATGTGTGTGTGTGTGTGTATATATATATATATAATATAGTTTCAGCTTAGTATTTTTATGGGGCTCCTGAGTGTGTGAATGAATGGGTCCCTGATTCTTGTGCCTTCTCTTGGGGCTCTTTTCCTTCCAGTAGGTTGCCTTGTTCAGTCTCAATGTGATTTTTTTTTGTTTTATCTTATTATATTTTGTTGTTTTATTTGTTGTTGTCTCTTAGAAGCCTGTTCTTTTCTAAGGAGAGATAAAAAAGGATCCAGACGGGAAGGAAGATGAGGCAGAACTGGGAGGAGGAGAGGGAGGGGAAACTGATCAGGATATATTGTATGAGTAATAAAAGTGGGGGACTCTAATAAAGCCCCAAGAGCCCAAAGTCTCATTGACAAGACCTGCACTACTCCTAGAAGCTGTGAAAAAACAGGTCCCAAGCCCTCCGCCATCTTTGCTCCAGTGACCAGGTAGTTGGGACCGCCAGGCTCAGAGACAGACAGGCATAATATCGCTTCGGTTTCAGGCAGCTTGTGTGTAACCTGCTCCCAGGTGCTGGGCTGATCTGCAGTAACCAGCGCGCCAGTTCCGCGGTGGGACCTTCTGCCTGGTGGAGGGACCCCGCGCAGGGAGGGAGCCTGCCAGCTTCCCTTCCGCGACCTCTGTTCCCGCGGACTGCGCTGGAGAGACCGGTACCCAGGCTCTCCCCCCAATATAACATCACTTGGGACACGGCCTGTTGGGGCTTCCTTCTGTGCCCGAGGGCGGGTTGGCGCTGTGGTCGTCTGGGTGCCAGATCGGCGGGCCATCGTGACCACAGGGTGAGCGGCGCCACGGAGAGTGCCCTCCGCCATCTTTGCTCCAGTGACCAGGTAGTTGGGACCACCAGGCTCAGAGACAGACAGGCATAATATCGCTTCGGGTTCAGGCAGCTTGTGTGTAACCTGCTCCCAGGTTCTGGGCTGATCTGCAGTGACCAGCGCGCCAGATCTGCTGTGGGACTTCTGCCTGGCAGAGGGACGCCCCCTCCCCCCCCCAGGAGAGATCACACACCCCTGCACAGGGCAGGAGCCTGCCAGCCTCCCTTTGGCGACCTCTGCTCCAGGAATCCACTAGGCTGAGCCTTTAGATGTGCAAGGCCTCCCCAATATAAGATCACTTGGGGCAAAGCACATTAGGGCTCCAAAGTCACTCAGGAGCAGGCAGGCCCCAGAAATCGGTGCCAGGGGAATCCTGGTAATCCAGGGGGGGCAGAAATAGCTTTGCAGGCTCACAGGAGGTCCAACCAACAGCCAGTGGCAGCAGGACCAACTAACACCAGAGGTATCCAGATGGCAAAAGGCAAACGTAGGAATGTTACTAACAGTAATCAAAGTAATGTGGGACCATCCGAACCCAACTCTCCAACAGCAGCAAGTCCTGGATACCCCACCACACCCGAAAGACAAGATCTGGATTTAAAATCACTTCTCATGATGCTATTAGAGGATCACAAGAAGGACACAAATAAATCTCATAAAGAGTTACAGGAGACCATGAATCAACGGTTAGAAACCCTTACAAAGGAAACACAAAAATCGCTTAGAGAAATGCGGGAGAACATGGATCAAAAGATGGAGGCGCACAAGGAGACAACACAAAAATCGCTTAACGAGATGAATCAACGGGTAGATGCACTCACAAAGGAATCACAAAATTTGCATAAAGAAATGCAGAAGAATATGGGTCAACAGACGGATGCCCATAAGGAGGCAACACAAAAATTGCTTAAAGAAATGAATCAACGGTTAGATGCCCTTACAAAGGAAACACGAGAACTGCTTAAAGAAATGCAGGAGACGATGGATCAACAGATGGAATCCCATGAGGAGGAAACACAAAAATCGCTCAGAGAAATGCAGGAGAACGTGGGTCATCAGGAAGAAATCCTGAAAGAGGTAATGCAAAAATACCTTAAAGAAATACAGGAAAATACAAACAAACAAGTGAAGGATCTCAGCAAATCCATCCAGGAACTAAAAAAGGAAGTAGAAACAACTAAGAAATCACAAAGGGAGACAACTTTGGAGATAGAAAACCTTGGGAAGAAATCAGGAGTCATAGATGCAAACATCAACAATAGAATACAAGAGATGGAAGAAAGAATCTCAGGTGCTGAAGATTCCATAGAAAGCATCGACTCAACAGTCAAAGAAAATGCAAAATGCAAAAAACGCGTAACCCAAAACATCCAGGAAATCCAGGACACAATGAGAAGACCAAACCTAAGGATTATAGGTATAGATGAGAGTGAAGATTTGCAACTTAAAGGGCCAGTAAACATCTTCAACAAAATTATGGAGGAAAACTTCCCTAACTTAAAGAGAGAGATGCCGATGAACATACAAGAAGCCTACAGAACTCCAAACAGACTGGACCAGAACAGAAATACCTCCCGTCACATAATAATCAAAACACCGAATGTTCTAAACAAAGAAAGAATACTAAATGCAGTAAGAGAAAAGGGCCAAGTAACATACAAAGGAAGACCTATCCGAATCACATCAGACTTCTCACCAGAGACTATGAAAGCCAGAAGATCCTGGGCAGATCTCATGCAGACACTAAGACAGCACAAATGCCAGCCTAGACTACTATACCCAGCAAAACTCTCAATCACCATAGATGGAGAGACCAAGATATTCCATGATAAAACCAAATTTTCACAATATCTTTCCACAAATCCAGCCCTGCAACGGATAATAGGTGGAAACCTCCAATACAGGGAGAGAAACAACACCCTGGAAAAAATGAGATAATAACCTTCTTGAATCAAACCCAAAAGTAGATAACCACTCAAACATAAAGATAGCGTCAAGAATGGCAGATGGCAATAATCACTATGCCTTAATCTCTCTTAATATCAATGGTCTCAATTCCCCAATTAAAAGACATAGACTAGCAGACTGGATACGTAAACAGGACCCAGCATTTTGCTGCATGCAGGAAACGCACCTCAGTGTCAAAGACAAACACTACCTCAGAGTAAAAGGCTGGAAAACAATTTTACAAGCAAATGGCCCCAAGAAACGAGGTGGAGTAGCCATCCTAATATCGGATAAAATTGATTTTCAACCCAAAGTCATCAAAAAAGACACAGAAGGACACTACATACTGATCAAGGGAAAAATCCACCATCAAGAACTCTCAATCCTGAATATCTATGCTCCAAATGCAAGGGCACCCTCATTCGTAAAAGAAACTTTACTAAAACTCAAAGCACACATCGCACCGCACACAATAATAGTGGGTGACTTCAACACCCCGCTCTCTGAAATGGATCGTTCAGGAAAGCAGAAACTAAACAGGGACACAGTGAATCTAATTGAAGCCTTGGACCAAATGGAACTAACTGATATATATAGAACATTTCATCCTAGAGCTAAAGAATACACCTTCTTCTCAGCTCCTCATGGTACCTTCTCCAAAATTGACCATATAATTGGTCACAAATCAGACCTCAACAGATACAAGAAGATAGAAATAATCCCATGCCTCCTATCAGATCACTATGGAATAAGGGTGGTCTTCAATGGCAACAAAAACAAAAGAAAACCCACGTACACATGGAGGCTGAACAATGCTCTACTCAATGATAACTTGGTCAAGGTGGAAATAAAGAAAGAAATCAAAGACTTTTTGAAAGTTAATGAAAATGAAGGCACAACATACCCTAACTTATGGGACACAATGAAAGCAGTGCTAAGAGGAAAATTCATAGCCCTGAGTGCCGCCAAAAAGAAACGGGAGACAGCATACACTAACAGCTTAATGGCACACCTGAAAGCCCTGGAACAAAAAGAAGCAAATACACCAAAGAGGAGTAGAAGGCAGGAAATCATCAAACTCAGGGCTGAAATCAATCAAGTAGAAACAAATAAAACCATACAAAGAATCAACAAAACGAGGAGTTGGTTCTTTGAGAAAATCAACAAGATAGATAAGCCCTTAGCCAGACTAACCAGAGGGCACAGAGATAGTATCCAAATTAATAAAATCAGAAACGAAAAGGGAGAGATAACAACAGAAACTGAGGAAATTCAAAAAATCATCAAATCCTACTACAAAAACCTGTATTCAACACAACTAGAAAATCTTGAGGAAATGGACAATTTCCTTGACAGATACCAAGTACCAAAATTAAATCAGGATCAAATAGACCATCTAAACCGTCCTATAACCCCTGAAGAAATAGAAGTTGTCATTGGAAGTCTTCCAACCAAAAAAAGCACAGGTCCAGATGGTTTTAGTGCAGAATTCTATCAGACCTTCAAAGAAGACCTAACACCAATACTCTTCAAACTGTTCCACAAAATAGAAACAGAAGGAACACTACCCAACTCGTTCTATGAAGCCACAATTACACTAATACCAAAAGCACACAAAGATCCGACAAAGAAAGAGAATCTCAGGCCAATCTCTCTTATGAATATCGATGCAAAAATACTCAATAAAATTCTTGCCAACCGAATCCAAGAACACATCAAAACGATCATTCACCACGATCAAGTAGGCTTCATCCCAGGGATGCAGGGATGGTTCAATATAAGGAAATCCATCAATGTAATCCACTACATAAACAATCTCAAAGAAAAAAACCACATGGTCATCTCATTAGATGCTGAGAAAGCATTTGACAAAATTCAGCATCCTTTCATGCTAAAGGTCTTGGAAAGATCAGGAATTCAAGGCCCATATCTAAACATAGTAAAAGCAATTTACAGCAAACCAGTAGCCAGCATCAATCTAAACGGAGAGAAACTTGAAGCAATCCCACTAAAATCAGGGACTAGACAAGGCTGCCCTCTCTCTCCATATCTTTTCAATATAGTACTTGAAGTTCTAGCTAGAGCAATTAGACAAGAAAAAGAGGTCAAAGGGATACAAATTGGAAAGGAAGAAGTCAAACTATCACTATTTGCAGACGATATGATAGTATACATAAGCGACCCAAAGAACTCCACCAGAGAACTCCTACAGCTGATAAACGACTTCAGCAAAGTGGCCGGATATAAAATCAACTCAAGCAAGTCAGAAGCCTTCCTATACTCAAAGGATAAGCAGGCTGAGAAAGAAGTAAGAGAAATAATACCCTTTACGATAGCCACAAACCATATTAAGTATCTTGGCGTGACGCTAACCAAACAAGTGAAAGATCTGTATGACAAGAACTTCAAGTCTCTGAAGAAAGAAATTGAAGAAGACCTCGGAAGATGGAAAAATCTGCCATGCTCATGGATTGGCAGGATTAATATAGTAAAAATGAGCATCTTACCAAAAGTAATACACAGATTCAATGCAATCCCCATCAAAATCCCAACTCAATTCTTCATAGAGTTAGAAAGAGCAATTCAAAAATTCATCTGGAATAACAGAAAACCCAGAATAGCTAAAACTATTCTCAAGAGTAAAAGAACCTCTGGGGGAATCAGTATCCCGGACCTCAAGCTGTACTACAGAGCAATAGTGTTAAAAACTGCATGGTATTGGTACAGTAACAGACATGTAGATCAATGGAACAGAATTGAAGACCCAGAAATGAATCCACACTCCTATGGTCACTTGATCTTTGACAAAGGAGCTAAAACCATCCAGTGGAAAAAAGATAGCCTTTTCAACAAATGGTGCTGGCTCAGCTGGAGGTCAACATGCAGAAGAATGCAAATTGACCCATCCTTATCTCCTTGCACTAAGCTCAATTCTAAGTGGATCAAAGATCTCCACATAAAACCAGACACACTGAAACTAATAGAAGGGAAACTAGGGAAGAACCTTGAACATATGGGCACAGGGGAGAATTTCCTGAACAGAACTCCAATAGCTTATACTCTAAGATCAAGAATAGACAAATGGGACCTCATTAAATTACAAAGTTTTTGCAAGGCAAAAGACACCGTCAAAAAGACAAAGCGGCAACCAACTAACTGGGAAATGATCTTTACCAACCTTACATCCGACAGAGGGCTAATATCCAAGATATACAAAGAACTCAAGAAGTTAAACTCCAGAGAGGCAAGTAACCCTATTAAAAAATGGGGTACAGAGCTCCACAAAGAGTTCTCACCTGAAGAATATCTAATGGCTGAGAAGCACCTAAAGAGATGTTCATCATCCTTAGTCATTAGGGAAATGCAAATCAAAACAACCCTGAGATTCCATCTCACACCAGTCAGGATGGCTAAGATCAAAAACACAGGAGACAGCAGTTGTTGGCGAGGATGTGGAGAAAGAGGAACATTCCTCCACTGCTGGTGGAATTGCAGGCTGGTACAACCACTCTGGAAAGCAGTCTGGCGGCTCCTCAGAAAACTGGGCATGACACTTCCGGAGGATCCGGCTATACCACTCCTGGGCATATACCCAGAGACTTTACCTGCATGCAATAAGGACACATGCTCCACTATATTCATAGCAGCCTTATTTATAATAGCCAGAAGCTGGAAAGAACCCAGATGTCCCTCAACGGAGGAATGGATTCAGAAGATGTGGTATATTTACACAATGGAATACTGCTCTGCAATTAAAAACAATGAATTCACGAAATTCCTAGGCAAATGGTCAGAACTTGAAAATATCATCCTTAGTGAGGTAACCCAATCACAAAAGATCACACATGGTATGAAGTCACTGATAAGGGGATATTGACCCAGAATCTCAGAATACCCTAGACACAATCCGCATATCAATAGATTTCTAAAAAGATGGAAGGAGAGACCCCTGGTCCTGGAAAGACTGGATGTAGGGGAACGCCAGGACAGAGTAATGAGAGGGGGTTGAACGGAGAAAAGAGGGAGGGAAGGGGGCTTATGGGACTTTCGGGGAGGGAGGAAACGGGAAAGGGGAAGTGATTTGGAATGTAAATTAAAAAAATAAAATAAAATTAAATTAAAAAAAAAAAAAACAGGTCCCAAGAGTAGACAAAGATGATAAATTCTAAAGGTCCCAGTAAGAGAGCCTGGAGTCACCCCCATCTGGGGTTGGGGGCAAAGACCCCAGATTCTCTCTTAGATTTTAGCAGCAAATGTTGTATTTCTGAGGAAATGTAAAGAGACAGAAGACAGAAGAGAGACAGGTTTGTGACCTAAACAAACTGGAATGTTAATTTCAGAGGACAGACACTCTTCTTTGGAAAAAGAAGTGACCGTAAAGGGGAAAGGCTAGCTGCAACTATTTCTAGGGTCAGCATGGGGGGATTGAAAATGGGGAGGTTGTTGCAGCCATGTAGACTATATGCAGTTCTCTAAACTCTTTCCTGGAATTGTGTGCTTGAATCAAGACAGATTATTTTGGGAGACAGATTATCTCTGCAAACATTCCTTTCTGACCTGACCAAGCAAGGTCATCTGTAATCCTGTAGAAATCTTGTGAATCCTGTTTTACAACTGAACATTCTATCACAATGCTTTTCATTTCTAGCATTTCAGTTTGGGTTTTCTTTAGTGTGGTTCTTTGGTGAATTCTTCTTTCAGATCTTGCATCACCTTACTGATTTCGTTCTTCTCTTTGGTCCTCTACCAAGAGCTGACTTTATTTCTTTGAACATATTTATAATCAAATTTGAGAGCTAAAGTTTTTCTTTAAGTTTAAATCACTGTGCTTAAGAGACCTATAAAACAAAAATGCCTATAACCTATAAGCCCTACTTGTCCAAGGACAGATAACTTCCTGGAATGCTGGGAGCTATTTGTTGTTCATGTAAGATAACAAGCCACATGATTTCACCAACCAGATCCCTCAGAGCTCCCAGTGACTAAGCCATCAACCAAGGGGTACACAAGGCTCCAGCTGCATTTGTAGCAGAGGATTGCCTTGTCAGGCATCAATGGGAGGAGAGGTCCTTGGTCCTATGAAGGTTCGATAGATGCCCCAGTGTAGGGAAATCAAGGGAGGGTAGGTGGGAGTGGGTTGGGTGGAGGAACATTCTTATAGAAGCAGGGGGAGGGAGGATGGGTTAGGGGTTTTCTGGGAGGGGGGAAACCAGGAAAGGGAATAACATTTGAAATGTAAATAAAGAGTATATTCAATAATAATAATAATAAAGAACCAGAGAGAAAATAAACTAAAAAAAAAGAAAACAAAACAAACAAGCAAAAACCTTCTCAACCATACCTAGGAATGGCCATGTCCTCCTTTTCACTCATCTGATGCCAAAACCTAGGAGTCGCATATGTGAGCTCCCTTCCAAAGGGCTCAGCCTCCCTGAACTAAAGCTAATTTGACTCTCCTAAGGTATACACGGATCATTTGTCCCTGCTGGCTTCTGTCTTCCACCATATTTAAATCTAAATTCTAGAATCTAGTCTTTTCTACCACTTCTTCCTTCTACCTGCTCCAACCATCTGTCTTTCCTTGCTTACTTGGTAAGTGTCCTCTCTTTGGCTCCTGGAGCCTCCTACACCCTCCAGAGCTCCACACTGTCCACTAAGACCCTTGATGCCTCTCTTCATCCTTTGTTTTCAGCTCCTTCCTGCAGTTCTCTTGCTTCCTAGGACCTGCAGTACCTCAGCTTCTCTACTCAGTCATAGCCTCTAGGATATTGGACTCCTCCCTCAGGCAGTTTTCATTTGAAACGCTTGTCCCTAAACAAGGGTTTTCCACACCGTTCTCTTTGTCTCTCAGCTTCTCCTCAGAGCCTATTGGAACCCTCCCTCCAGAAAAGTTTGTTTTGTGACCCTCTCTTCATTGATCCTCAGACTCAGAGATTTCATTAAAGCCTCACTAAGTTACTGCAAACAGCTTGGCCTCAGTACAGCTCAATGGCCAAAGACAGCACACTTGATTTCCAAATCCTTGCATATTGTAATAATTTCTTGCATCTCACAAGCAAATGATCCCAAATCTCTTATCTCTAAGGTTTCACATATTTCTACTTTTAACCCCTTGCTTCACCTTTTCTTTCTTTGTCAATTGTTTTATTTACATTCCAAATGCTACCTCAGTTCCCAGTTCCCCTCCCAGAGTTCTTTGCCCCATTCCTCCTCCCCTTTGCCTCTGAAAGGGTGCTACCCTACCCCAGCCCCCATCTCCCAATCTCTTTACCTCACCCCTCATCCTGGTTTCCTAGTCCATCAAGTCTCTAGAGGGTTAGGTGCATCATCTCCAACTGAGGTCAGACCAGATAATCCTCTGTTACATATGTGCCAGGGGCCACGGAGCAGCCCCTGTATGCTCTTTGGTTGGTGGCTTAGTCTCTGGGAACTCCCAGGGGTCTAGGTTAGTTGACACTGTTGTTCTTCCTATGGGGTTGCCATCCCCTTCAGCTCCTTCAGTCCTTACCCTAACTCTTCCATAGGGGTCCCCGACTTCAGTCCAATGCTTGGCTGTGAGTATCTGCATCTGTTTCAGTCAGCTGCTGGTAGAGCCTCTCAGAAGATAGCCATGCCAGGTTCCCATCTGCAAGCACAATATGGCAGCAGTAATAGTGTCAGTGTTTGGTACCCACCCATGGGATGGATTCCAAGTTGGGCTAGTCACTGGATGACCTTCCCTTCAATCTTTGTTCCATTTTTGTGCCTGGATTTCTGTTAGACAGGAACAATTCTGGGTCAAAAATTTTGACAGTGGGTTGGTGACCCCATCCCTCTACTGGGAGCCATATCTATCTACTGGGGGTAGTTTCTTCAGGTTGGGCATTTTGGCTAAGGTCACCCTCATGGAGGAGTCTTGGAAGCCTCTCACATCCCAGGTCTCTGGGACTTTCTAGAGATTCCCCCTGCCCTCCTGCAGCTGCATATTTTAATCCATTCTCCTGGCTCTCTGGGCTTCTCTCCTGTCTCTCTCCTACACCACCTAATCCTGCTCTCCCTCCCACCCAGGTCCTTCCCTCCTTCTGCCTCACATGATTATTTTGTTCCCCCTTTTAAGTGGAATTTAAACATCCTCACTTGGGCCTTCCTTCTTGTTAAACTTCTTACAGTCTGTGGGTTTTATCATGGCTGATCTATTTTTTGGCCAATATCTACTTATCAGTGAGTATAAGCCATTCATATAAATTTCTACTCTTTAAAAAATTTTTTTATCTCTGCAATTTCTCTGTGCTCTGCTCTCAAGAAATATTTTAAGACTGCTATGTAAACACTCTTTATCTCAGGATTTGTAAGTTTATTGGGGGTGGTTAAAGAATTTGTAAAATCTTTAACAAAAAGTTAGCTTAAAATTTGTAACAAAAGGTTGACTCTTAATTTATATATGGTAAACAACTCTTCTGTAGAAAAATAGATCTACTTAGTATGTATGTAACTTGAAATCAACTCTAGTTTAGGAAAATAGATGTTTTTAAATAGCAGCCATGACTTGCCTCCATCTTGGCTGATGGACTCATAAGATGGAAGCATGTAGGTGGCAGCCATCTTTACTAAGAAGAGTATATGCCATGTAACTGTACCAACACCTTGAGTAAGATGAAAACAGAGTGTAAGCTAACTAACACAGTAACCATAAAACCTCTTTATCACTGCATCTCCTTTTAGACTAAGGGTACAATTGGAAGTCTGAAGTATTTTGGATTAGAATGGATATTTGTGTGATGATAAATTCCTAAGGTTATAAAGGTTATACTCATGTTGACAGAAACTGACTTAGAGTATGTCTAACTACTTATGTTTTTCTAACTATTTAACACCATGCTTCCAGAAAATTTTAAATAAGGAACAACATAAGATATATTCGATAAATAATGTTTATACATTCTAAGGTCTACTCAGGTTAACAATAACTGACTTGAAGATATAGGTCTAGCCTCTTTATCTTTCCTAACTTTACTAAGATTTAGCTATTTGGATAAAAAGAGCCTTATGAGAAACCATGATGTTCTGCAGTGGTGCATATAAAAAGATAAAGTAAAGTTCTTGGTTTCTCTGTGGATGATATCTATGGCCCTGTAAATTTTCCATTCTCTCTGTGGAATTTATTTATGGTTTAAAGTTTCATTTTGATATTAACAGTTCTTAAATTAAATCTTCATTTCAAAAATTTCATTCAAAATTCAAAAATTGAATTCAAAAATTCAAACTTAGAAGGCATAAAATTATAAAGTCTTAATCTTATAAAAGCTACTGACTTGTAAACTGTTAAAGATAATTAAGACATACAAGTTACTGGTCAATCACCTTATAAATATTCAAACCTTTATTGTACTTAGAACTATAACTGTAATTTATTTTCGGGGACAAGCTTTATTTAGTGTCTTAGGGTTTCTGTTGCTGTGAAGAGACACTGTGACCATGGAAACTCTTAGAAAGGAAAACATTTACTGGGGCTGGCTTACAGTTTCAGAGGTTTCATCCATTGTCATTATGGCAGGGAGCATTGTGGGACACAGGCAGACACGGTGCTAGAGTGGTAGTAAGAGTTTTACATGTGGATTGTAGACAGCAAGAAGAGGGAGCCACACTGGGCCAGGCTTGAACATGTGAGACCTTCTTCCACCAACTCCGCAGCTGCTCCAACAAGGCCGTACCTCCTAATAGTGCCTCTTCTTATGGGCCTATGGTAGTCATTTTCTTTCAAACCACCACATTTAGCCTGTTGTATATGTCTTCAAGGTTAAGACTAAAGCAAGTAGCTAAAAACTGTCCATCACAAGAAGCTTTTACAATAAACACTTTAAATGGCATATTCAGTAGAGCTCTAAAGAGTTCGACAGACATCCTAACTCCTCTCAGTGACCCTAAGGTCTCCAAAGAAGATTATGGGGCACAGAAGACTACACCTGGATTCTGGTGGCTCTAACCACTGGGCAAGAACTGCTCCATGCAGTCTGCTGCCAGGACTCTCCTGAAAACATAGCTACTATTGGGTTGACTGCTTTACTCTGCCTCCTTAAGGTATATCAGTTTCCCCAAATTCCTCCTCCACAGGAACATCTCTCAAACCTTTCTCGCCTGGCAGCCAAAGGCCAATGCTGTCATGTACAGCAGCTGAGATGTAATGCTGTTTTTTGTGACTATGTGACAGCTATGTGACACCTATGACCTCTGCTCCTTAATGAAGCCATTGAGATGGCATGAGCCTAGGGTAACCATATAGTTAGCACTAAGTCTCTGTCACTTTAATTGGTATGTAGGACATTTGGATTATACTTCCTGCTATAATTTATCCTTTCCACTTCTCTGAAGGTGTTGATGGCTAAGCAGTTTTGTCAGGCTGTGGCAGGCTCCCAGCTCCTTCCCCAAGGCTGCAGGTGCTTGGTCAAGTCATTTCATATGTAAAAGTCAGGCCTCACTTTAAATCCAGGTCTCCAGCTGGGAAAGGCAGACACAGTTTATCTTGCTGACAGACTTCACACCAAAAGAAAGAAACTCACAAAACAAGGTTTTATTGTAACTCTTTAGTAGTCCTTTATTTAAAGCAACTTTCTTTGTAACTCAAAAATCAATCACTTTTGCTCTCAAAATGATTGGATGGAAAGAAAAGGTTTGAAGTTTATATAAGTTTTAAGAGTTTAAGAAAGTAAATGTAAGTTGTAAAGGTCTATATAAGCTATTAATATAGCCCTGATAAGGCACTTCTACTAGTCACAAGTTTAAAATTTTAAATTTCCTTTGGTTGTCTTCTAAATATCGATTTAAGGTTTCTCATTGTGCTAAAAAAAAAAAAAATCTCTGTCCAATCTGTATATCCAGTTCTCTAGATATAAAAGAAAAGTGTTAATGCTTTTAACCTAGAATAATTTTTGTTCCCAAGTTTTTGCTATCACTCAAAGGCATGAGTTTACTGCTTTTTCTATGATGTGGATTTCAATACAGATTAAAAACAGTCGTGCTCACTTCGGCAGCACATATACTAAAAACAGTCGTAATACTAGTATATCTAAGCTTTCTCCACTATTGCCTATCACTGAGGGTGGGATCTCTCTTTCTCATGGTCTTAGGATTCCCTCCCTCCAGCTACCAAGACTGTGGGCCTGGAAATTTCAAGGGTACACCCAAGACGACAAAATTTCCCCTAAGTTCCTTGACTTTACCTTCTGTCCATAGTCTATATCTGTCTCAACAGAATTCCAATGAACTGCTGACTGCAAACTGCCCCCAAAGAGCTGCAAACTGCCAGGTGTTCCTCCAGAATCTGTATCCCAGACTTATCCAAAGCTGCTCGTACTTCAGTTAGCCTTAGGTGGTTCAGCAGAACCTGGGCAGCAAGCAAAAGCAGATGTCTTCCAGCCTGCATTCGTCTCTCCCTTCCTGTCTTTGACCAATGTTCAGGCCTTCCTGGTTACCCCTGACCATGATGCCTCAATTTCAGCAGGAAGTAGTTATAGAAGAGATGGCATCACTTGTTACATCCCAAAGAAACCTAAGACAAGTCTCACTCAGTACCTGTGGCTCCTTCCGGCATTTCTCACCCTGCCTCTTACAATAAACCTCAGTCTACAGGTTGGGTTTTGTTTCCCTTCCTCCAGCTTCTGATTCTTATATAACTCAGCTATTTTGCCTATATGCTTTCTTGCTTTCTATGCACTCTCTTAGTCCTCTTGGCTTCTTCCTCCCTTTCTTTTCTCTTCCTCTCTGGCTTTCCCCGCCTCTCTCTCCTCTCATGGTCTAGTGTATTCTGCTGACCATGTTCAGTCTGGATGCTTCCAGATGCTTCTGGCTGTGTTTTCCCTCATATCTCCAATAACTCCCTTCTCCTCAACTATATACCTAGGAGTAGTCGTGTCCTCATTTTCATTCAGACTTCTAATGATATTCTGCTATACTCATAGAACCGCCATTATCAGAGAAACTTCCACCTGCAGCAGATGGGGGCAAATATAGACTCCCCAGCCAGACATTACACACACACACACACAGAGAGAGAGAGAGAGAGAGAGAGAGAGAGAGAGAGAGAGAGAGAGAGAGAGAGAGAGAGAGAGAGAGAGAGAGAGACAGAGACAGAGACAGACAGACAGAGACAGACAGACAGACAGACAGGCAGGCAGGCAGGCAGGCAGGCAGAGTCCTTGGAACACTCAGCCCTACGTGAGATGTCTCCATCAAATACATCCTTTCAGGAGCTCAGGGAACCTCATGGAAGAGGCGGTAGAAACAATCTAAAAGCCAGGGCGATGGAGAGTACCAAGAATATAAGGCTTTCTAAATCAACACAAGCAAAGGCCATGTGAGCTCACAGAGACTGAAGTAGCAGCACAGTGCCTTGAATGGGTTTGCACTGGGTCCTCTGAAAATAGATCATAACTTTCAGTGCAGTGTTTCTATGGACGCCTGAGCATGTGAACAGGTGGGTCTCTGATTCTTGTGCCTTCTCTTGGGGCTATTGTCCTTCTGTTTGTTTGTCTCGTCTAACTTCAATGTGATATCTTTTGTTTTATTTTATTTTGTTACATTATTATCTCTTAGAAGTTTCTTCTAATGATAGAAAGGGGGTGGAAGAAGGCAGCTATATTTTATGCCAAGATAATACATGGATGGCCATTAGCCCAGTTGTTACTATTGTCCCTGAAATGAAAAAATAAAAAAAAAAAATGAAAAGGGAAGGACACAATTGCTCCTAGGTATGGTGGAGGAAAAATGTTTATTGTAGCTAAAAAGGAGAGCATAGCCAGAGTCAGGGACATCTGAGAGAGTCCAGAGTGGACATGACTCTAAGCCTGGCCATGTGAGGAGAGCAAGGAAGAGAGGGGGAGAGGAGGAGCCACTGACCAAGAGGGGTGGACCTGGCTAAGAGACTGGCTGGGTAAAGGTTAGACCAAAAAAAAAAAATAAAGCCAGATAACCAAAATGACTGGATTATGTAAGAAAGGGCAGCCAGGGGAAAGGCAGCTGAGTCCCCAGGCTAGAGAAGTTTAGGGTATGAAGGACCTTGTAACAGATAGGAACTGAAGGATTCAGGGAGAACCTGGTGACCAGTGTCTGCTTTAATGCTTTAATGGACACCTCAATTAGCCATTTGTCAATTAGCCATTGCTTTGAGATCTAAGGGTCCTCTCTCTAAAACCTCTTGAGCTGAGCCTCCATAGTCTATATTGCTCTCAGCTCTACTGTTCCTCAGGTTCTTACTGGATCAGTCAGTTAGACTCTGAGTACAGAATTCAATAACTCTTCTGTCTGAAAGTTCTGAAATCTTTTAATTCCTCCAAAAAACAGAAAGCAAAGCATGACCACGTTCTATACAGCAATAGCCTACTCTCTGGTACCAACTTCTGTATTATATTTTTCTTTGCTGTGTCAAACGTCATGACCAAAAGCAGCTTATGAAAGGGATAATTTAGTTGAGCCTATGGTTTTGGGGGTGGGGGGGTTGCAAGTAACAGAGTGAGAAAATATGGGAGTAAGCAGAAGGCTAAGAGGCACGGACAGGAAGCTGTGAGAGGACATCTTTTTCCACACATAGGAAGCAGAGAGAGCAAATATGAATTCTCAAAGCCCACCTCCAGAAAAGTATATCCTCCATCAAGTCTACACCATGTCCCCCAAACAGTGTCACCAATTTTGGGGACCAATTGTTCAAATACCCGAGACCAAGGAGGGAATTCCCATTCAAACCATCACCGGCTAACTAATAGTTTGGTTAAAATTAGGGCCTAAAGATCCTAGGGATTGTTAAATCTATGGAGGGTTTTAATTAACAAGTAAAAAGAAAAGGAAATTGGGGCTGGAGAGATGGCTCAGCAGCTAAGAGCTACACCTTTCAAATAGACCTTGACTTTTACAGGATAAGAGTTTACTGTGTATTATCTTTGCTGTTTTCTCTTGCCATATTTTTTTTATTCTGAAAAAAATTCTCAGGAATTTGCCCAGGCTGGCCTTCTACTTTTGACTCTCTTACTTCGACTTCCTCACTAACTGGGGCTACAGCATGTGCCCTAACACCCAGCTGTAAATATTATTCTATTCTGTAGTTAATGGCTGTCCTGATTACTCTATGGCTGTTTGATACTACTTGTTGAAGGTTTTTATGACCTGTTCTGGATTGAACATCTATTGGAGTTGATAGTTAATGAAGATGCTATGGGGAAAATGCCTACTTAGACTCTTTAAGATGCTCTAAGACTCTTTAAGACATACAACGTTTTTCTGAAGGTTTGAGGACAGGAGAGTTAATATGGCAAGGCCTTACTGCTTACTGTCACTTTGGATCAATTTCTTATTACTCCTCATAAACTGCACTGCCTTGGAGTAAAGATATCATTAGGATCCTGTTGCCAAATTCCACTTCTTTGTAAAATGATCAAAAGGCCCAGCTAACAGAAAGCAATTTTGCACAAGTATCCTAAAAGCATAGAACTGGAGCTTTACTTACCGCCTTTCTCTCATATATATTCCCCCGATCCACTGACTACTGCTTTTTGAAAATCCTGAGCTTCACATTAGGGGGAAAATTAACTAGTTGAATTATTCCCTGATTTTTTTCCAACTTTGTTCTTTAGAGATGCTAATGAAACATCAATCATCTTTCTTTGCTATTGTAAATTCTTTTATTTTAAAGATTTATTTATTTAATATATGTAAATACATTGTAGCTGTCTTCAGACACTCCAGAAGAGGAGGTCATATCTCATTAGGGATTGTAGTGAGCCACCATGCGGTTGCTGGGATTTGAACTCAGGACCTTCGAAAGAGCAGTCAGTGCTCTGAACCGCTGAGACATATCTCCAGCCCATAAATTCTTTATAGTTAAAACTTAATAACTACTTTAAAATTAAGATACCCATTATAACAGGATCTTTGCATTTAGTCCCTTATTAAAGAACCATAGTTATTTCTTTTATTAGTCACTTTACATCCTAATCTCACCTTCTTCCCTCTCATCAGTTCTCCCTACATCTTTCTTTTTCTTCTCAGAGAAGTAGAGGTCTCCTGTGGATATCAATCTTCCTTGGCATATCAAGTTGCCGTAGGACTAGGTGCATCTTCTCATATTGAGGCTAGATGAAGCAGCCCAGTTAGGGGAAAAGGACCCAAAGGCAGGCAATGCAGTCAGAGACAATGTTAGGGTCCCACATGAAGGCCAAGCTGCACATCTGTTACATGTGTGTACAGGGCCTAGGTCCGTCCCATGCATGCTCAGTGGTTGGTAATTCAGTTTCTGTGAGCCCATGTAAGCCCAGTAAATTGATTCTGTACTTTTTCTTGTGATGTCCTTCCCCTCAGTGGCTCCTTCAGTCCTTCCTCCCCTCTTTGACAAGATTCCCTGAGTTCCACCTAATGGTTGAGCATGGGTCTCTGCATCTGTTTCTATTAGTTGCTGGGTGAAGTCTCTCAAGATGACAGTTATTCTAGGCTCCTGTTTGAAAGTACATGAAAATATCATTAATAGTGTCAGGGATGGGCTCTCTCTCATGGTTGAATCTCAAGCTGGACCAATCATTGGTTGGCCATTCCCTTGATTTCTGCTCTACCTTTATCCTTGCATGTCTTGTAGGCAGGACAAATTGTGGGTCTAAGGTTTTGTGGCTGGGTTGGTGTCCACATCCCTCCATTGGAAGTCTTGTCTGGTTATAGGAGGAGAGTATTTCAGGTTCGACATCTCTTATTGCTAGGAGTTACCCTTCATAGGTTCCTGGGAATTTGCACTGTTCTAGGTATCTAGCTCATCTCAGAGATGAGCAACCCTACCACTGATTCCAGTTCTCTCTCCCAGTTCTCACTCCCTCTATCCTCCGTATACTTGATCCTTCCTGTTCCTCATGACCCTCTCTCTCACCCAGGTCCCTTCCTCCAATTACAGACAAGTCTATTTTATTTCCCCTTCTGAGAAAGATTCAAGCAACCTCCCTTAGGCTCTCCTTGTTATTTAGCTTCTTTTGGTCTATAGATGGTTATCCTATACTTTATGTCTACGGTCCATTTGTAAGTGAGTATATATCATGTTTGTCTTTATGGGTCTAGGTTACCTCAATCAGGATGATCTTTTCCAGTTCCATCCACTTGCCTACAAATTTCCTAATGTCACTGTTTTT
The DNA here is from genome assembly GCA_036184795.1 of Tokudaia tokunoshimensis. Lineage (NCBI taxonomy): Eukaryota > Metazoa > Chordata > Mammalia > Rodentia > Muridae > Tokudaia > Tokudaia tokunoshimensis. Next base: position 13,227,335 of record BTHU01000023.1, read on the forward strand.
AATAGCTGAGTAATATTCCATTGTGTAAATGTACCACATTCTTTATCCATTCTTCAGTTGAGAGACATTTAGACTGTTTCCAGTTTCTGGCTAATATGAATAAAGCTACTATGAACATAGTTGAACAAGTTTTTTCTTTTGAGTATATACCCAAGAGTGGTATAGCTGGATCTTCAGGTAGAACTATTTCCAGTTTTCTGAGAAACTGCCAAATTGATTTTCAAAGTGGTTGTACAAGTTTTCACTCTCACCAGCAATGGAGGAGTGTTTCTTTTGCTTCACATCCTTGCCAGCATGAACTTGAGTTTTTGATCTTAGTTATTCTGACAGATGTAAGACAGAATCTAAGAGTCATTTCGATTTGTATTTCCCTGATGACTAAGGATATTGAACATTTCTTAAAGTGCGTCCTGGCCATTAGAGAGTCCTCTGTTGAGAATTCTCTGTTTATGCCTATACCCAAATTTCTAAATTGGGTTATTTGGTTTCTTGATATCTGATTTCTTTTTTTTTTTCAAACCTTATTTTTTTTTTATTTTCTAAGTTTTTTTTATTTACATTCCAAATGATTTCCCCTTTCCTGTTTCCTCCCTCCCCGAAAGTCCCATAAGCCCCCTTCCCTCCCTCTTTTCCCCATTCAACCTCCTCTCGCTTCTCTGTCCTGGCATTTCTTAAGTTCTTTATATATTTTTCTGATTTTCTTAATGTCTGATTTTCTTAAGTTCTTTATATATTTATATAACTACTTTCTCTTCTCTCTGGTGTGTCTTTGTGCAGGGTGATAAATATGGATCTATTTGTATTCTTCTACATGCAGATGTCCTGTTAGACCAGCACATTTTGTTGAAGACGATTTCTTTTTTTCCATTGTATGGCTTTGGTTTATTTGTCAAAAATCAAGTGTCTGTAGGTGTGTAAGTTTACTTCTGTGTTTTCAATTTGATTCCATTGATCGCCTGTCTGTTTTTATGCCAATAACATGTGGTGTTTGTAACTGTTGTTCTGTAGTACAGCTTGAAATCAGAGATGGTGATACCTCTAACAGTTCTATTATTGTACAGAATTTTAAAGCTATCCTTGATTTTTCCTTTCTCCATATGAAGTTGAGTACTGAATTGTACTGAATCTGTATATTGCTTTTGATAAGGTGGCTATTTTACTATGTTAGTTCTACTAATTCATGATTATGGGAGATTTTTTAATCTTCTGATATCTTCAGTTTCTTCAAAGACTTAAAGTTCTTGTCATACAGATCTTTCACTTGCTTGGTTAGAGCTATAGCAAGATATTTTATATTATTTGTTGCTATTTTAAAGGATATTGTTTCCCTGAAGGTGTTTATCAACTGTGGAGTTCCTTGGTATAATTTTTTGGGCAAGTTATATATACATATAATCATATCATCTGTGAATAGTGATGCTTTGACTTTTTCCTTTCTAATTTATATCCTATTGAGCTCCTTTAGTTGTCTTATTGCTCTAGCTAGAACTTCAAGTACTATATTGAAGAGATACTGACAGAGTGGACAGCCTTGTTTTGTCCCTGATTTTAGTGGAATTGCTTTAAGTTTCTCTCCATTTAAGTTGATGTTGATTATCGGGTTCCTTTATTATTTCTGGGTATGTGCCTTGTAGCTCTCATCTCTCCAAGACTTTTAACACGAAGGAATATTGAATTTTGTCAAAGTCTTTTTCAGCATCTAGTGAAATGATCATGTGATTTTTTTCTTCCAGTTTGTTTATATGATGGATTACATTGATGGATTTTCACATATTGAACTGCCCCTGCATCTCTGGGATGAAGGCTACTTGATCTTGATGGATGATATATATCTTTGATGTGTTCTTAGATTCAGTTTGTGAATATTTTATTGAGTATTTTTGCATTAACGTTCATAAGGGAATTTGGTCTGAAGTACTCTTTCTTTGTTGAGTCTTAGTGTGGTTTAGGTATCAGGGTGACTGTGGCCTCATAGAATAAGTTTAGCAATAGTCTTTCTGTTTCTACTTTGTGGAATAATTTGAGGAATATTAGCTCTTCCTTGAAAGTTTGGTAGAATTCTGTGCTAACATCTGGTCCTGGGCCCTTTTTTCTTTTTCTTTTTTTCTTTCTTTCCTTTTTTCAATAACTGCTTCTAATTCCTTAGGGTTTATCAGTCTATTTAAGTTGTTTACCTGATCTTGATTTAACTTTGGTAAGTGGTATCTATCAAGACAATTGTCCATTTTGTTTAGATTTCCTAACTTTGGGGCATACAGTTTTTTGAAGTAAGAGCTAATGGTTCTTTGGATTTCCTCATTATCTGTTGTTATGTCCCCCATTTTCCTTTCTGATTTTGTTAATTTGGATAATCTTTTTCTGCCTCTTAGTTAGTTTGGCTAAGGGTTTATCTATCTTGCTTATTTTCTCAAACAACAAACAAACAAACAGAAAATCCAAAACCTAAAAACAAAATACAAAACCCCTAACAACTCTTTGTTTCCTTGAGACTTTGTATTGTTCTGTTTGTTTCTAATTTATTGATTTTGGCCCTGAGTTTGATTATTTTCTGCCATATACTCCTCTTGGATATGTTTGCCTTTTTTTGGTCTAGAGCTATCAGGCGTGCTGTTAAGTTGCTAGTATGAGATCTCACCAATTTCTTTATGAAGGCACTTAGTGTTATGAACTTTTAGCCCTTCTTTCACAGTTTGTCCCATATGTTTGGATATGTTATGCCTTTAATTTGTATTGAATTCTAGAAAGTCTTTAATTTTTTTCTTTATTTCTTTCATGACCCAGAGATCATTGAGTAGAGAATTGTTCAATTTCTATAAGTTTGTAGGTTTTTTATTGTTGTTGAAGTCTAATGGTCTGATAAGACACAGGGGGTTATTTTAATTTTTTTGTATTTGCTGAGAATTTCTTCATGACCAACTTACATGCTCAGTTTTGGAGAAGGTTCTGTGAGGTACTGAGAAGAAGGTATATTCTTTTGTGTTTGGGTAAAATGTTAGGTTCATCTGACTCATAACTTTTATTAGTTTCATTATCTGTTTAGTTTCTGTCTTTTCAATTTCTGATCTGTCCATTGGTAAGAATAGGTTGTTGAAGTCTCCCACTATTAATGTGTTGGGTTCAATGTATGATTTAAACTTTAGTAATGTTTCTTTTATGAATGTGGGTATACTTGTATTTGGGGCATAGATATTCAGAATTGAGACATCATCTTGGTATAACTTTGAGAAATATGAAATGTCCTTCCCCATATCTCTTGATTAATTTTGGTTGAAAATCTATTTTATTAGATATTAGAATGGCTACTCCAGCATGCTTCTTAAGATTATTTGCTTGGAAAATGTTTTTCCTGGCTTTTACTCTGAGTTAATGTCTGTCTTTGTTGCTTAAATGTGTTTCTTGTAAGCAGCAGAATTTTCCTATTTTCTTATCATATTTTCATATCTATTAGCCTGTGTCTATTTATTGGGGAATTGAATCCATTGATATTGAGAGATATTAATGATAAGTGATTGTTAATTCCTATTATTTTGATGTTGCTGGTAATTGTCTGGTGTGTGTGTGTGTGTGTGTGTGTGTGTGTGTGTGTGTGTGTGTGTATGTGTGTTTCCCTTCCGCTGGTTTTGCTGGTATGGAATTATTTATTTCCCGTGTTTTTCTTGATGTACTTAGCCTCCTTAGGTTGAAGTTTTCCGTGTAATATCTTCTGTATGACTGGATTTGTGGTTAGATATTGTTTAAATTTGGTTTTGTCATAGAGTATTTTATTTTCTTCGTCTATGGTGATTAAGAGTTTTGCTGAGTGTAGTAGTCTGGGCTGGTATCTGTGGTCTCTTAGAGACTGAAAATCATTTTTTGAGGCCCTTCTGGTTTTTAAGAGTCTCTGTTGAGAAGCCAAGTGCAATTCTGATAGATCTGCACTTATATGTTACTTGTCCTTTTTTTCCCTTGCGGATTTTTTTTTTTAAATTGGTTATTTTACTTATTTAGATTTCAAATGTTGTCCCCCTTCCCAGTTTCCCCTCCGCAAACCCCTATCCCATCCCCCTCCCCTGCTTCTATGAGGGTGCTCACCCACCCACCCACTCCTGCCTCACCATCCTAGTATCCCCCTCCACTGGGGCATTGTGCCTCCACAGGACCAAGGGGCTCTCCTTCCATTTTTGCCAGATAAGGCAGTCCTCTACTCCATATGCAGCTGGAGTCATGGTTCCCTCCATGTGTACTCCTTGGTTGGTGGTTTAATCCCTGGGAGCTCTGGGGTGTCTAGTTGGTTGATATTGATGTTCTTCCTATGAGATTGCAAACCCCTTCAACTCTTTCAGTCCTTCCCCTAACTCCTCCATTAGGGTCCCTGTGCTCAGTTTGATGTTGGCTGCGAGCATCCACAGCTGTATTGGTCAGACTTTGGCAGAGCCTTTCAGGGGACAGCTATATCAGGTTCCTGTCAGCAAACACTTCTTGGCATCAGCAATAGTGTCTGTGTTGTTGTTTGCAGATGAGATGGATCCCTAGGTGGGGCAGTCTCTGGATGGCCTTTCCTTCAGTCTCTGCTCCACTCTTGTATCTTTATTTCCTTTAGACAGGAACAATTCTGGGTTAATACTTTTGAGATGGGTGGGTGGCTCCATCCCTCAACCAGGGGCTGTACCTATTCACTGGATATAGTCTCTGCATGTTGTATCTCCCCTTTGTTGGGTATTTTGGCTAATGTCATCTCTATTGGGTCCTGGAACCTCTTGCTTCTCTGGCATCTTGGACTTTCTAGTGGCTACCCTCAGTTCCTCATGCCCAACTGCTACGTACCTTTGTTCAATTTCCTGACCTTCTATAATTCTACCCCCCTCCTCCCATACCTGATCCTGTCCCCTTTTTCCCTCCCCCTCCTCTCTCCCTCCCAGGTTCTTCCCTCCTCTACCTCCTGTGACTATTTTGTTCCTCCTTCTAAGTAGGACTGAAGCATCCATACTTTGGCTGTACTTCTTGTTAAACTTCATATGGTCTATGAGTTGCATTGTGGGTATTCCAAGCTTTTTGGCTAATATCCACTTCTCAGTGAGTACATACCATGTGTGTTCTTTTGTGAGTGGGTTACCTCACTCAGGATGATATTTTCTAGTTCCATCTATTTGCCTAAAAATTTCATGAAGCCATTGTTTTTAATAGCTGTGTAGTACTCCATTGTGTAATTTTCGGTATCCATTCCTCTGTTGAGGGACATCTGGGTTCTTTCCAGCTTCTGGCTATTATAAATAAGACTGCTATGAACATAATGGAGCATGTGTCCTTATTACATGTTGGAACATCTTCTGGATATATGCCCAGGAGTGGTATAGCTGAGTCCTCAGGTAGTACTGTCCAATTTTCTGAGGAACCACCAGACTGCTTTCCAGAGTGGTTGTACCAGCTTGCAATCCCACCAGCAGTGGAAGAGTGTTCCTCTTTCTCCACATCCTTGCCAATAACTGCTGTCCCCTGAGTTTTTGATCTTAGCCATTCTGACTGGTGTGAGATGGAATCTCAGGGTTGTTTTGATTTGCATTTCCCTAATGACTAAGGATGATGAACATCTCTTTAGGTGCTTCTCAGCCATTAGATATTCTTCAGGTGAGAACTCTTTGTTTAGCTCTGTACCCCATTTTTTAATAGGGTTACTTGCCTCTCTGGAGTTTAACTTCTTGAGTTCTTTGTATGTATTGGATATTAGCCCTCTGTCAGATGTAGGGTTGGTAAAGATCATTTCCCAGTTGGTTGCTGCTTTGTCTTTTTGACAGTGTCTTTTGCCTTGCAAAAACTTTGTAATTTAATGAGGTCCCATTTGTCTATTCTTGATCTTAGAACATAAGCTATTGGAGTTCTGTTCAGGAAATTCTCCCTTGTGCCCATATGTTCAAGGTTCTTCCCTAGTTTCTTTTCTATTAGTTTCAGTGTGTCTGGTTTTATGTGGAGGTCCTTGATCCATTTGGAATTGAGCTTAGTACAAGGAGATAAGAATGGGTCAATTTGCATTCTTCTGCATGTTGATCTCCAGTTGAGCCAGCACCATTTGTTGAAAAGGCTATCTTTTTTCCACCGGATGGTTTTAGCTCCTTTGTCAAAGATCAAGTGACCATAGGAGTGTGGATTCATTTCTGGGTCTTCAATTCTGTTCCATTGATCGACATGCCTATCACTGTACCAATACCATGCAGTTTTTAACACTATTGCTCTGTAGTACAGCTTGAGGTCCGGGATACTGATTCCCCCAGAGGTTCTTTTACTCTTGAGAATAGTTTTAGCTATTCTGGGTTTTCTGTTATTCCAGATGAATTTTTGAATTGCTCTTTCTAACTCTATGAAGAATTGAGTTGGGATTCTGATGGGGATTGCATTGATAGAAAATTTCTATTTCTGGCTTGAGAAATGACAGAGATAATTCCTCAAGATTAGAAGAAGAGGTGGGATCTAAGTTATTCTCTTCTATATGTTGTCTTCTATCTAATCATTTAGTGATAGAAATAGGAGCCTTCAGGAATCAGTACTCTCAGCAACAGGACCCACGCTTTCTATTTAATTAAACTGCTGCCACAATAGAGGAGAGCCACATACCGTTGCATTTAAATTTCTCTGTTCTCCAGCTACTCATCTTAAGAGTTGGTAAAACTGCAGAAGCAAACAGTTTCCAATTAGACAACTTGATGGAGAAGTACTAAGAACTGGGAAGAATGTGGAGAATTAAGAACTCCAGAAAAAAACTCAGAAATATTATTTTATATGGCCCTAGGAGTGTATTGCCAATTTGAGCTCATGTTGATCAGATACTACTAATAATACCAAAGTGTTTGAAAAATGAGAGAATAGATATATACCTAAGATCTAGACTGACCACTCGGTAACATAAAGAAAAAAGAACTGAAGAACCTTTCAGAGACTTTGGAAACTGAGCTGACATTGTATCTTAGCCCACAGAAGGCCTATGGGGACCTATACTCTAGGAACCTGAAGGATAATAATCAGAGGTATATCAGTTATGATATTTGAATAATGGAAGGGAAAGGACATCTATTATTGAAAAAAATCCTTGGAAAATAATGCCTGAAATTTCCCAATTTTGGTTAAAGACATTAAGGTATATATTGAAGGAAATCAGTGAATCTCAAATATGATGAAGGAAAAGAAATATATGGATATATAAATCATAGTAATACTGCTGAAAAATAAGGGCAAATCAATCTTCAAAGTATCCAAACAAAAAGAAATAGTACAATGATTTGGATGCCTGTAGTTTTCTCATCTCAATCAGAAACTCTGTTGATGAGGAGGAAGTAAGGCAATATAGCCCAGATGTTGAAAGGAAAGAACTGTCAGTCCAGTAGTCAATAAGTCACAAATGTATTTTTCAGAAATGAAGGCAAACTTTGAAACACAAAGTGTTTTTAAGTGAAGAAAAACTAAGAGAATTCACAGTAAGCAGATCTGTTCTTTAAAAAAAATGCTAAAATAATCCTTCATGTATAAATTCAATTTATAGCCTGGGTACATGTAAGATCACTTGCTGCTGAAACATAGGGATCCTAGTTCAAATGTCTAGAACCCATGTAAAAAGCTGGGGATGGTAACATGTACCTATAACCTTAGTGATTGTTGTGGGGCAGGTAGATAGGAGGATCACTGGGGCTTATTAGCTGCCAATCTAGTTCCATGTTCAGTGAGAGGCTCTACTACAAGAAAATAAGATAAATGATAGACAAGAACACAAAAATCCTTCTCTGGATTATTCGCCCTCAAGTACACACACACACACACACACACACATTCATCTGTGAGGGTGCACAATATACATATATGTGTGCATATATATGTATATATATATATAAAGTATATATATATACACTCACACAACACACACACTCACACACATACACACACACACACATACACAATAAATTGCTACAAGAAAGGAATTTGGAATATCTAAAAAGGAAGAAAGTAATGAGAAATAATAAATATATCTGATTAAAAACAATAAAATGTTCTAATCTTGAGTTTTGTAAAAAAAAGAGACAATTGAAAATCAAATTTCATTTTCTAACAATTTTAAGTATATATTTATCCAACACATAAAGCAGCCATAGCATGACATAAGGAGAATAGGGTCTGCTATATTGGTAAAAGTTATAAATTACAATTGAGGTGATAAATGTGATTCTAAGAATGCTGTAAAAGATATATGTTTTATATTTATATATAATCATGTATTATGTATTTTATTTTTATTTTTCTAAACAGTAAAAATGTTACTTTCTTTTTTTCTTTCTTTATGTATTTACTTATTTTGAGTATACTATTGCTGTCTTCAGATACCCCAGAAGAGGGCATCAGCTCTCATTACAGATGGTTGTGAGCCACCATGTGGTTGCTGGGAATTGAACTCAGGACCTCTGGAAGAGCAGTCAGTGCTTTTAACCACTGAGCCATCTCTCCAGCCCCCGTATTATGTGTTTTATAATTCCCAGGGAACCTATTCAATAAATGTTAAAGCAATAATAAATAAAATGAGATGCTAAAAGTTTCAAAATATCTGAAAGAAGACAGGATAATTTGGAAAACAAAACAAAGGCCTAACAGAATATGAATGATAAAATAGACAATTCAGATTAGAAAATAAGTTTTACCCATTAAAAATAACTGAAATATAAAGCATACTATGCTTTATAACCACAATGAAATCAAACTAGAAACTAGTACCAAAAATAATGGTAACACCTTGAATCACTTGGAAAATAGAACATTTCTATCTTTTCTTCCTTGTTTTCAATATCTGGAGCTTGCAGTTGGGGAATAATAATTCTCTAAGGAATAAACTATTAATTCATTACAACTTGGAAAACCTGAAAAACATTATGCTGAGTTTATGCTGATTTAATTACTCCTGCCTCAAAGGTCACATATTAGTTGACAGTCTCAAAAGCCAAAAACCGTGGAAAATAGACCAGTGGTTAGTGGCAGGGTTAAGGTGTGATTACAAATGAATAATATGACAAACATTCATAAAACAGTAGAAGCCGTCCTATATCTTGATAATGTTGGTAAAGAATATATATGGGAACCTTGCATCAAAAGGGGCAGAATTTTATTATAGGACAATTTAATTTTTTTTCATTTAAACTAAAATAATCTTCTATGCTTATATTATGGCTTCTGATTTATTGTTTTTTTTTTTTTTTTTTTTTTTTGATTCTTGAGCATGTGACAAGTGGGTCTCTGACTCTTGTGCCTTCTCTTGGGCTCTTTCCCTTCTGTCTTATCTGACTTTGATGTGATAGTTTTTGTTTTATTTTATTATATTTCATTTTGCTATTTTTCAAAAAGTAAATGAATGAATGAAAATTAACCAGTAGAGTAAAGGTTAACATCAGAATTGTTATTTTTCCTGTTGTAAGTGGAGAATCAGCTTTCTCCAATGGAATGACAGGGTATAGCAAACATTCCAGGGCAGATCTCATGTTCGGGAGTAGTTAACCAACAAATAATGAACCCCATACAGTTATTTTGCTATGCTTTTATTTGGTTATAGTTTGACCTATTTCCCCCTTTTGAATGATGTTGTATTTTATTTTCTAGGTTTTGGGCATTTTGTTGTTATATTGAGTTCTTATATTTTTTTGTTTTTGTTTTTTTGAGAAAGAAATTAAAGTTGATTATGCAGGGAGTAGATGAGAATCTGGATGAACTTAGAGGAAAGGAAGAATGTGATCATAATATATTTAATTTCAAAAATTGTCTTAATAATAAATTATAAAATAAAATAAATAAATAATATAAATTAAAATATAAATAATATAATAAAATATAAAAATAATATAATAAAATATAAAAATATAATAAAATATAAATAATATAATAAAATATAAATAATATAATAATATAATAACACAAATAATATAAATAATATTATAAATATATTTATATTTATGTTATATATAATATAATAAAATTAGAATATTTTTATTAATAACTTAGAACATTTTCTATTTAATTAAAATATAATTCATGGCATCATTTTCTTTAATTATATACATACATACATATATATGCAGTAGAATGTAGGTGTAAGGCTTGTATAATGTATATATTTTACTTCATGTTCTTCCTTTGGGAAGTATTCTCCCTGCTAAGGTTAATGACTCTGTGATAATTAGAAACAACACAAGTCCAGGAGGTAATGGCGTGTCTGATGTTTCTCAGCAAGGTGGTAAACACTGTGACCTTCAGAACAACCCTTAAGGTTGTGGGAAAGACCTTTGAAAACATGAGTTCAAGAATACATAAATAGAGCTGGGCAGTGGTGGCGCATGCCTTTAATCCCAGCACTTGGGAGGCAGAGGTAGGCGGATTTCTGAGTTCGAGGCCAGCCTGGTCTACAGAGTGAGTTCCAGGACAGCCAGGGCTACACAGAGAAACCCTTTCTTGAAAAAACAAGTGTGTATATATATATATATATATATATATATATATATATATACAGGATTTCTCAACTATGCAAAATATAAAGATGTGATATGAATTGTATGAGGGGCTTCACAGATCCAAAAGAACAGAGGCAGTTGAACTAATGAGCCAGCTTGTCAGAAAAATATTAAGGAAGGAGGTAAAGAGATTTAGGGAGTGGTGATCTCCAGGCAAGATCCCACCCAGCTAAATTTATTATTTGTGTTTACAAAGGCAGGCAGATCTCTGAGTTCATTTGATTTTATATATATATATATTTTTTATATATATATGTAAAAAATATATATATATTCTTATATATATAAATATTCTTTTTCTCTTCAAAGATTCAAAGAACCAAGGTCATAAATGCTGATTCATGGGATAATCAAAAGAGAACCTAAGGTAAACAATTGAATTGATATGTAAATTAAAGACTGGGCTTTGGTCTGCAAGAGAGAGCTAAGCTACCTAGAGAGCTAATACAGCTTTTTAAAAATATCATCCTTAGTGAGGTAACCCAATCACAAAAGAACACACATGGTATGCAGTCACTGATAAGGGGATATTAACCCAGAATCTCAGAATACCCTAGACAGAATTCTCATATCAATAGATTTCTAAGAAGATGGAAGGAGAGACCCCTGGTCCTGGAAAGACTGGATGTAGGGGAACGCCAGGACAGAGAAACGAGAGCGGGTTGAATGGAGAAAAGAGGGAGGGAAGGGGGCTTATGGGACTTTCGGGGAGGGAGGAAACAGGAAAGGGGAAATGATTTGGAATGTAAATAAAAAAAACTTAGAAAATAAAAAAAATAATTACTCTAAAAAAAAAAAAAAGAATTTTTCTAGCAGGTTTTCTTTGGTCAGAAAACCCAAGAGCTTTTAGATTTTTTTCTAACAAGTTTTCTGAGAGAGCTGTCTTGAGCAGAGAGCTATCTTGAGCGGTCTACAGAGCCAAGAGCTATCTAGAGAGTTATCTCAAGCAAACTACAGAACTATCAGCTTGCACTCCATCATTGACTTTGAGTTGTTCTTTTGCTGCTCTCAAGCACCCCTTTCCTCAAGACCCCTTTTCCAAGCCAAGGCTGGTCCTTGGCACTGAGTCTGTTTAGTGTTGCTTGTATGTGTATGTTTTATATGTACATGACTTGTGCATAAATACTTATATTGAGTAACCAACTAGGGGCCTTATCCCTGGGGAAGACTAATTTTTTTTCTTACTCAGAAGTCACCTAGGGATTAAGCCCCATGTTATTTTCCCCATCCATATTGATACATGAATTGGTGTTGTCACTTTTCAGGTCTTATTTAGACAGCCATATTGAGACTTCATGGATATTGCTATATCATATCTAAAAGACAAAATCATACAGCAGACTTCCTGGTCTTCTGTCTCTTACAGTGTTCCTGTCCCCATTTCTGCAATGTTCCCTGAGCCTTACACATAGAAATTTTGTTGTGAATATATCAACTAGGGGACACCATAGTAAGTTCTCTAAATTTTGAGCTTTTGTGACTTTCTGTAATGATCTCTATCTACTTTGACGAGGGCTAAGAGCTATACTTTTCTGTAGGTATAAAGGTATACATTTAGAATTCAGATAGGAATTATACTGGTTTAGGAAACATGCAATAGTAGGTTCTCTTCTAGGGTCCATGGCCTCACCAGCCATGAGTAGTAGGCTAGGTTAATAATGCCAGGCATATATTCCCTTCTAATAAATAGTCTTTAAGCCCTATTAGTCCTTATTGCACTTTGTGGTGGTTTGAATGAGAATGGCCCCCATAGACTCACATATTTGAATGATTGGTTCCAGTAGGTAGCTTTAGGGCCTGTAGCCTTGGAGGAGGTGTGTCACTGGGAGTGGGCTTTGAGGTTTCAAAAGCTCACACCAGGTGCAGCATTTCTCTTGGCCTGTTGATCAGGATGTAAAGCTCTCTGTGTTACTTTTCTAGTGCCATGCCTATTTCCCACTATGGCAATAATGGACTAAGCCTCTGGAATTGTAAGCAAGCTTCTAATTAAATGCCTTCTTTTATGGGAGTTGCCTTGGTCATAGTGTCTGTTTAAAGCAATAGAACAGGTAATTAAAATACATCTTTTGGGATAGCTTACTGTGCTCATCATTGTGGTCCATAGGCATCACACTTATGTAGGAGCATTAACTACAGTTTGCATATCACCTTCTCATACTATGAAAGCTAGTCCTCAGGGAAGAGAGTTTCATGTTAAATTCAGCTTGCATTCTGAATCCTGTGTCTGAAGTGCACTGTATATTCAGCAATAAGGACTTAAATTAAATAGTAATAGCTTAAATTGTTTGTTCTTGGCATTCCCTCAACTAAAACTTGAAAGGAAATTTCTTGTGCCTGGTACTTGTTTTGTTTGTTTGTTTTGTTTTGTGTGACATAGTATATGGATGGCTCTTGGGGACAGGATTATCATCCCAAGTGACATAACATCATTTGCACATTTATGTTATTTGGAATTTTAGCTAAACACAACTAATATGACTCTCTGGATATTTTAAACATCCATAGTGTTATTTATCCCTTTACTCCATTTCCTTCTGAATTTTCTTCCTCTCTCCTCCACAAATGAAAGCCCTACTTCCATTTTGTCCATTTCCTCCTATATATCACCTACATCCTTCTATTCCACTCTCTAGAGCTCTTTCCCAACCCATGAATCCTTTTCCTTTTCATGGTTTATGTAGTTAGTCTAGGTTATACACTCACAGCTGAGGATTTGCAGTTAGGAATCATATATAAAAGAAATGCGATGTTTGTCTTTCTGAGTCTTGGTTGTCTCCCTCAGTATAATTTATTCTAATTTTACCTATTTACCGTCGAAGTTTATGATATCATTTTTCTTTACAGCTGAATAGTATTCCAATGTGTATATGTACTACATTTTCATTACCTATTCATCACAAAAGTGTGATGTATCTCCTCCACAGCAGAACTGTCAACCTGTCCTCCCCGAAAGCCCAGGAATGTAGTTTTTATAAGGATAGCCTGAAATGTGGTCCTGAATGTCATCAATATATTGTCTCCAAATAATTTTTACTATTTGGCAAGTTAAGGATTTATGAATTGAATTATTACCCATATAGAATTTTATGTGGAATCCTGGTCTGCTGTGTCCTTAGTTGCTGATGGACTAAATATAAATAATATCTGGCTGTGACAGAAATTAAACTATTTTCTTTTTATTACAATGTGTGTGTATGTGTGTGTACATGCCATAGCTCATGTTTGTGCTCAGATAATAATATTTGGGAGTCATGCATGTCTTAGATATGGAACTCAGGTAATCAGACTTGGCAACAAAACAACTTTGTCTGCTGTCCCCAATTCAATGACCCTAAACTATTTTCAGTGGTAGAGCTAACCAACTTTGTCTCTAAACAGAACCCTTCCAACCTCATATTCTTTTGGAAGGGAGAGTAGTATTTATTGTTTCTGTTAGGAAAACATGTTGCATTTAATTTTTTTTCAAGATATCTTCTCCTTTTGAGTAGCCTTGGGTGTGCTCCTCCATCCTACTTTACTCCTCTACTAACTGATGTTACTGACCCGTGTCTGTATCCTGCGGATAAATGACTTGTAGAGCAATTAGGGTGGCAGGTATTTCCTTAGGTTTTATAACCAGCTTCAAAAGCACTTGTAGCTTTAAAATCACCCTGAAGGGCCAGTCCTGGTTTGTGTTTTGCTGCCTACTCTTTCCTTGCCACTGGTACCTTGAAGGACCACCCCAGTCCAATAACTGACATCCAGCCCCAGTCAGCTGTCACCTCCTCCAAGTTGAAAGAAATGAGAAGACATACATATTGATGATATTTATCCATTTATTAAAATATTTTAAGAAGCAATTATCATTGTGAGGACTGGTATTCCATTTTGCGGGGAATAGGCACACTTTGTGGATCTTTTCCTTCTGCATTTTTTTTCTTCTGTTGTTCCTTGACTATTCCAACCTCCTCCCCTGACCAGACCCTGGCCCTGCTACTTATTTGCAGGGCCCTTGAGAAAACACAGAACACAGAATAGAATAGAAAGCAACAATGTATTACAGATTAGAAGACAAATGCAACTCCAGAAACCATAAAGCCAATCAAGGTCCCTTATCCAATAGAAAGGTGTGAATGGGGCCTGATTTCTTTGGTAATAGTTTCCACCTGTTATATAGCTAAAATTTTACTGTATCCTGCGGAAAGATGATGTTGACCCCCAAACATTTCTTCTGGCCAACTTTTATTACTTTTTATTCTTTTCTTGCCCTTCTTTGGTGTAATAGAGGGCCTTAAAGTGATCTCCTATAGTATTAATGCCAGAAGTGGATGGTGGCAGCTTAACCCTATTCAGATTTTTCTTTCCCTACTGTCCTTCTGGTCAAGAATTAACCACTCAATCCATTCTTCAGAAAGTACTACCAAAGACACAATCAAACCCCAGAGTTTTGAGTCTTAATGATTTCTGTACATAACTGTGGCAGATACTTGGTTTCCAGTCCCACCACCTGAGCAACTGTATTTCTTCAAATAGTCAACAGTGAGTTCTTGAAAGGAGCCCACGTTCTCAGGGGCTAAGTTAACTCCAGAAGAGGTGGGGGGAGTGGTAGGTAGCTAGGGAGGGAGAGAGGGAGATCCCTTATTACTTTGTAGATGTGTGAACAAGTTCTTAGCATGTCATCTTCCTTTCTCAGGAAAGAATGGTAACTAAGCAATTTAGATGATATCTGGACCATTTTAACAAGCCAGGTTTGCTTCTTAGCTTATCAGTTTTGCTCCACATTTGGTTCAAGTCCCCATCCTATGGGTGTCATTCAGTAGCTTTCTGACTCAGGTGAGAGGACAGGGAAATTGAGTGGGAATTCAGATGGTACAACAGAGCAACAGCAGCATTACAGTACACAAAGACCTATAGTACTTCAGCAAAATAAGCAAAGATGGGGTCTTATTCCAGTTGACTACCATTGTGATAAAAATAATTACAAGACATAGCCCTGCTTAGTCACTACCAAGATAAGGCTACGGTTTTCTTAGATTTCCTTCTGTTTCCTTAAATTTGCTTATTTATAAATGGTCCTTGGAAAAGACTCCTCTGAGAAAATTTAGCATGGATCCCAAGTGTGTAAGTGTGTCTGTGCTGGTATTCGTTCCTGCAACCAAGGAGGAACAATGACCTTGGTGGTTTGATCTGATACCTCCTCCTGGGAAGGAGGCATAAGAGAAAACCAGAGACACTGCATCAGCACACTCCCCTCAAATACACACACTGTCAACATGGACACATTCTGATATTTGAGTCTTAAACGTTTTCTGTCGTCTTTTCCCATTGAATTTCTTCTCTAGTTGTAGAGCTAGGACATTTTTGTTTGGCACAGCTATCAGACGTTTGGGGACTACCCCATTGTTAGTCTCTTTTTCTCACCCTTGAAGAGGTGGAACACAGGCAGCTGGTTTAAGTGGGTTAGGCTGGTGGTGTTCTAGAAAGTTAAGAACCAGTGATTGAAGTCTGGATTGTGCACCTCAGTGAACCAGCCATTGGACTGAGTAAGGTAATTGAGCACGCTAAGTTTGGCTGAGCAGTGAGAAGAGGGCAGTTTTCTGGATTTTTTTTTCTTGATAAGTGGGAAGGGACTTGTTAAAAAAGGTATGACTTGAGGGTGAAGAGGAGAGGCAGACCAGAGACATTCTTTCTGAGCACTGGACTTTTCATCAGAATCACTTGACTGAGATTGTTGCAACTTAGGCCTACTATGTTCATGAAAAACACCTTGGAAGCAGAACAGTGGGGAAGCAGAGGCTTTTAGCCTTTGTTTTCCCAAATCTATGTTCTTTCTGGTAACCCTGACTGCCCCTCTTATACTCTGGGGGGATGGAGGTAAGATATGAGATTTGAAGATAATTTGATGAGCGACCCAACAGCCTATCTAATAGCTGCAGGCCCAGATTAAGCTTTTGGGGAAGGGCAGGGGCTGTGGTTTGATTGTCAGGTAGATCCTGACTTAGACATTTAAAGGGTAGAACTTTTTGTCATCGTTTTACTGGGGAGGGGGTTGATGGAGCTTGGGCAGTTGCTGATGTAGAGCCAAGAGAAACAGAGCTAAATGGCAGCTTGCCAGATTGGCCCTTCCGGCAGGGCATTGGTGTTTTTGTTCCCCTTCTGTGGCCTGGCTCAGAAGTGGTTGTCAGAATCAGCTGGGCTCTAAGTAGACCCCAGCTACTTCTAAGACACTAAAAAAAATGCACCAAAAGATTAAAAGCTCCACCAAGAACTAGGGCAGTTGGTAGAGTATATATGTGTATAGGGTAATAGGGATGAGGAGGGATTCCTGGGCTATCACAATAAATTAGAGGGTCACTTAGAGGTCGAGTTGTAATTTCAGTTCTTAAAAATATATATGTATATATATATATATATATATATATATATATATATATATATATATGTACATCTTTATGTCTCTGTATAGAATCTATACTGCAGCACAGCGGCAAAACATTTAGTTACAAAAATATCCAGCGAGAATGCAGGCAAGCACTCCATGGAGACATGCAGGCTGGGATCAAGGCAAAAGTACAGGAGCCTGTATGGTTGCCATGAGGGGTGAGTGGGCTCACCCAGCCACGAGAGCACCACCTGGACATGTGCAAAGACATACATGTACACATGAAAAAACACAAAGAGTTTATGGGGAGAGAAGGAGTAGTAGAGGAAAGTGGAGGGAAAGGAAAGAAAACAAGTGCAGGGAGATTAGAGAGAAGAAGGAGGTGGAGGAGAAAGAGAAAAGTGAGAGGAGAGAGACGAAATGGAGAGGAGAGAAGAGGTGGTAGAGGAGAGAAGATGAGAGGAGAAAGGAGAGAGAGAAGAGAAGAGTCCTATATCTACAAGGAAAGATTCATATAGTCATTGTAACAGATGAGTGGACAAGCCCCAGGACCTTGTTCTCATCTTCTTAAGCCAAGTAGGAGCCATCTTTTGAAATTCAAGTTGCAGTTGGCAGGGTTTGGAGGAGAAACACAACCAAGCCTGAACACCCTGCCCCCTCCTCATCTTTCTGAGAGTTGGTCACTCGTTTATTCCTTGGTGTCAACAGTTTCTCTCCGAGTGAAAGAACCCATTCTAATACTTCCTAACGAGATGCACTCCCATACATTCTCATAGCTCCCAGGCCATTCATAAAGAGCTGGTCCCCAATAAACACTGTAGTTGCCCAAGGTACACAAAGAGAAGGAGAACTGAACAAGACAACTCGGAACAAGAATCTTTGGCCAACGAGAAAAATGTAACCCTCTAAGGAGATCTGATTAAGTCCAGGGAAAATATATTAGTATAAGGATTTGGAGGGTCTTTCTTGGTGGTGCTCATGTTTGTTCTGAAATAATTTAGTTCAGCCTTTATTGAGGTCTTGAGAGTTTTTAGTAGAATTCTGTGTTAAGAGCTCGCCTTCCAGCTTTCAAGGACTAGAGTTGAGAACTTGAAGGCGTTGGAGGGTCATCAGCATTTGCTTGATTGCCACGATTACGATTTCTGCGACGCCAGAACTTGCCTTCAGAGCAAAAAAAAAAAAGTATAGAAATAATGAAGTAATGAAGTTAGTACTTTGCCAGATGCTTAAATGTATACACCCCAGAGAGGACAGAGTAGCTGGAGACAGACTAGTTTTATCCTACAGTACCAACCATCTCTGTATCATAGAGAAAGTCACCTGAGACCATACTAACTAAATGCAAATAAGATTAATGTTTGGAACCTGATCATCTGTGCAACTACTATGAACTCAGCCTAAATGTACAAAAATACTTCCAAACACTAGAGATTTCTGAATGTCAGATTCTTAAGGAGTCAAATCAGCTGGACCATAGCCAAGAAAAGTAGCGTTAGAGCCAAAAGATTTTCTCTTGGCATCTATAAACCTTTCTTCGTTAAAGCCAAACCAACTGCTCTTCTCATACTGTGCTCTCATATATATCTGCTAATGCTCTAGCCTTGAAACATCCATGTTGACTGAGCCTCGAATTTAGAAGAGACCATGGGCATCAGGATCGGGACAACTACAAATTTCTAGTAGAATCTTCTTTTGAGACTCATTCACATTTCAACAATACTCCAGACCAATTATAAGGAAGAATGGTATAAAAAACAAAATGTATACGGTACGAGTTTTCTCCCTGTATCAAGGGACTCTGTAAGAGGGAGAAGGGAGTTTGATGGGACAATGAACCTGTCCCCAAGCCTTAGTCATGAATCAAGCAGTAAAACAACTGTCTGGTTGCAGATCATTTTGGCCGTAGAGCTCACACGGGACCATTCCTTCATAGGTTTTCCTGTTACCAGTCATTATCCATACCATCCTCTAGCTCCTTTGACTTTACCTAATACCAGCTTCCTCCTGGATTGTCCCTTTACAGCTTGCTCATGAACATTTCTGAGGGTACTTCCAGGTCTCTTGGAGATATCCAAGCTATTGTTCATGACCTTTTATGACTCTGGAAGAGACTTACCAAGAAAACCAGGGAATCTTTGGCTTGATTTAGGCTTTTCTCCCTCTTCTCGATGTTTCTTCTTCCTTAGCTTGGGGAATTTAATTCTAAACCTTCGACTGAAACTGTGAGTGTCAGAAGCCTGTTCCTGGGAAACAACAGCAAGAGTAAGGTCAAAATGTTAGCTAACATTCTGAAATAATCTCTATAGGCTTTTAAAAGTGATTGACAAAGACGGTTAAAGAAAGCAGGTGTATCTACTCCTAATTTGGGTGGGAGAGTTACCCCTACTCACTAGTGACATACCTTAATAAAGAAATTGAGCTTTAGCAAGAGCTCATTCTGTATCATGTACCTTGCTAGATATGTCAACAATTGCTCAAAACATCAAAATATTATATATGTCTCTGTATATAATGTATACTGTAGCACAGTGGCAAAACATTTAGTTACAAAAAAATCCAGCGAGAATGCAGGCAAGAACTCCATGGAGACATGCAGGCTGGGATCAAAGCCAAAATACAGGAGCCTGTATGGTTGCCATGAGGGGTGAGTTCCAACCAGTGGGCCCACCCAGCCACCTGGTGCTCGAGCATTCTAGAAACATGGCTATTATCATTCCTGGATTAGAAATGAAACAAAGGCTCAGAATTAGGGGGAGGCTATGCAAGCAGGGAGAGGGAAGGGCAAAGTAGAAACAAACAAAGCTATATATTTTGAAAATTAAGTTTCTCGAAAAAAAAACAAAAGAGCAAAATCTTAGAGGTTACATATTTCATGTGAGGTCACACGGATTGCTGGGGTCAATGCTGCTCAGATGTCATTTTTTTTCATAAATTATAAAAATAATTCTATCTTTCACACCTACAGTCGAGAGTCCCTTTTTAACCCCCTCAGCGAAGTGTCTTCATACAGGGAAGACTCTGCCTCACAGGCTGTTTTCGCATAGCAGGGGATTCTTTAAACAAATTTCTTAATTTTCAATGTAAGTTCTTTGCTGTGCAGACAACATGGGCCCTGTAATTCAATTCATTCTCCAGCTCACATCTTGTTTCTGTAAGAACATTCTTATTTTACTTCTGTTCCTAGCAAAATGATTCTGAGGTTGATTTATTGCCAGGAAATCTAGCCAGACACATTACAAAAGGTTTTGGGATAATCTACCTTTCAGGATTATAGCCTCAATCTTATCAGAAGAGTACAAACCCATTGCCCTACTCTTCCTGCACTGACTTCCATTGGACCTTTTCTTCTCTGTGCTACTCCAGGCTGAATATCCCAACCTTCAGCACAGCTTTCTATAAACAACTTCAAGAAAGAGCACAGAACCTTACCCTCACTCAGTTATAGCCTTGAAAAACCCAATAAATAATTTACTCGTGTCCTGCTTTCCCCCAGAAAAGTTGGTCTGAATCTTCTGTAATGTCAAGGTAAGAGTATTTAGTGTCTACAACACTTCCTTGGTTTATTTTCAATCTGCTTCCTTTCTTCAGGATTTTAAGTCTATGGAAATACTGGAGCTCAGAAAATAGATTTTTGTCCCAGGTGGTGGAAGACTCACATATAAATTGGGACCCCAGGGTATAGGCTGAATTTGACTAATTTCTGTTGATATTCAGCTAGTTTGCTTAGATGAGGAACTTAATGGGAGCTAGCTGATCAAGGTAATATAATAAATAGAACAGAGAGTGGGAATTTGCTTTGCTTCTTGTCTAACAGCATGTCTTCCTTCCCTAGAGTGCTACTGATAAAAACATGAGGTATATGAGGCCTTGTAATGTAATCACCAAAGACATACATGAAAATCGGTAAACCTTTTAAGACAGTGGTTCTCAACCTTCCTAATGTTGAGACCATTTAATACAATTCCTCATGTTGTGGTGACCCCCCAACCATAAAACTATTTTCACTGTTACTTCATAACTTTAATGTTGCTCCTGTTGTAAATTGTAATGTAAATATTTGTGTTTTCCAATGGGTCTTTGGGGGTTAGAAGCTTTGTTTTAAAACCTGAATTTGCATGTGATTTTTTTCCTTTTACTGCTGCACTATTGGAAGCATTCCTATATGACTTGCTGACATGTATACAATTGGCAGTTGGAGTCAGACTATAGCTATGAGGAAGCAGGGAAAGATTCTAAAATTTGAAATGAATACTTCTACAGTGAAAAATTTTTGAGACATTTTGTCAGGTTATAAAGGGAATATTTTACCTTGTTATAGGTGGCCATCTTTGGAATACTTGATTTATGAAATAAATGTGAACGTTTTCAATCTTAGAAAAGTACTCAAAGTAGTCCAAAAAAATGACAGCATATCTTCAGCTATATTGTATCTGTTGCAATGTTTGATTTTCCTTTTATACCACATATTGGCTGGGAAAGGGAATGGGGCAGGAGGTAGCAGCAGGAAGAGATGTGTTTGGGAGATTTAACTACCAATATGGCCTAGGTATCAACCACTTGCAACATTTCTTTGTAAACAACTGATGTGGCTACAGTAGCATGTACCAGATAATGTTAATTAATGTGCTAGCAGAAGACACTGAGCAAGCAGTTTGTAGCCTGGAGAACAAAGTGATCTTCCTTATTCTTTCTTGCTTTAGAATGGGGTCTTCTGTCTGGTTATTTTTCCACGGCCACCTACTTGTTCATGTTTGCTGCTTTGTTCTATTTATGATAAGGACATTCAGGAGGAGGATGCTTCATTAATACTGATGCTAAAAGTTGATTTGGGCCTCTGTTACACCCATCCCATGGACTGATCACATACTGTGAGATCTTACACCAAGGGAAAATTCCCACCTCCCAGGTTACTCACCTCTAGGAAGATTTGACTCAACCAGCCAATTGCCAGTATCCTTCTCAACTCTGTATTCATGGCATCCAAGGCAGTTTGTAGCGTGGCCCGGTCCTCAGCATCTCTCAACTGGCACAGACAGGGAGAAAAGTGAGTATACATTTCCTAGCATTCTGCCTTACACTCTACTCTGAGTCCATGCTAGTGGCTAAGAGATCACAAAGGTGACATACTCTAGCTCATTTTGGCCAAGAGATCGTAAGGGTGACAAACTGTAGCTCATTTGGCCTCTAATTTGATCATTTACTTCTCAAAAGTAGTACTAGCTTTAGACAGCTCTTCTTTCCCAACAAGAAGATGCGTGAAATAGTCAGATGGCTCAGGTCTTCTTGGAGGTGGGAATGCTCAGTTTCACAAGTGAGGGTCTTTTCTCTAGCACGAATTAGCACCGAGATTTCCCCCTTTAGCTTAATGTAGAGAACAAGGGTCTCCTACACTTGACTTCCAATTTCCAGAGCCATACCAGCACCCACCTAAGTAGCAGCTACCACTATATTCTGAGCATATTGTGCACATCATGTACTGTGAGTACATAATTTCACTTATTATTCCCCCTAGCCTTACAAGGTACGACCATTCTCATTTCATGGTTGAGAAAGTATAACCAACGCCGTTTAGTGTTCAAGATTAGAGGACTAGACAGACAATAACTGACCTTTCATACTATTCTACAAAGGGTATGTAAAGTATCCAGATGCTATAGGAAATAGTTATTTTATTTTATTATACATTATAATTTATAAGATGATTTGTTAATCAAAGGTAAAAAGGTTAGGGAAAGGCTATTTTAACTTTTCTCTTGCTGGCAGAGAGTCTGCATCTCTAGACTGTGGTGTAGCTCCTAGTTCTTTGTTGTTCATGACTCAAAACATATTTTCAGATGGTTTATCCCTTATGTTTAGAAAACCAAATTTAAATGGTTACTACTAAGCTCCCAGCACACACAAGGTAAGTTCTGTGTGACGCATGGGAGATTTACAATATATTCACTTGAAACCATCTCTAAGTTCCAAATCAGCAGTGTGGGTGAGACCATTTATATTCTAGCAGGTAATAACTTGGGCACATGGAAGCACACTGATGTATGCAGCCCCCTGAAAGCACACAGAAATCTAACCTGAACTCGCCTCTCCTCCCTACCATGCATTCTGCTTTCAGTTTGGCATTTCTGTGGCCTCTTTCTATTTATGGGGCACTTGCTGCTGTAGCAATAGCTAGTGGCAGAAATGTGTGACAAATTAATGGGCAGGGAGGTTATGGCCAGTTAAAACATCATATAAGAAAGAAACAAATCAATACTGACAAATAATTTGTCCTGCTTCACAACTTAAGACAATATAGCATGGTTAGATGCATGTGCCAAATGCATGCCAAATAAGGGAAATGGGAATTATTGAATGGGATTCACTTCTTTTTTTTTAAAGCTATATTCCTATTACAGTTTACCTCAAAGGCTCATGCATTATAGGCTTAAAATTCTCAGACTGGTACTATTGGGAGGGAGTGGAATGTTTAAGAGGTATAGCCTAGTCAGAAGTATCCTGGTCATTAGGGCTATTGCCTTTGAGAAGGATTATAGGTCCTTAACCACCCTCTTTTTCATTTCCAGTCATGAGGCAAGCAACTTTAGTCTACCACATGATCTTCACCATGATGCTGTTGCCTGGCCACATGCTGGAAGCAAAGGAGCAAATTTTCCAAAACAATGAGCCAAAACACAGCTTTCTCCTTGTACGTTGATTTTCTTGGGTATTTGTTACAGTAATAGAAAGCTGATACAGCCCCTTGCCCAAACTACTCTTTTTACTGCCATACTTCCTCAAGAGGAGGAATAATCTGCAAACGAAACATGACTCGTTCCCATCTCATCTCTATGACAGCCTTTCTGGAGATACATGGTCATTCTTATGCACTTTGAGTCTTCTAGACTCATTTTGATGTGTACACGTGTGGAGCCTCACAGGTCCTATAGAAAGGACGTATTCTGAAAGCCCGACTTTAAGGTAGGTATGTTCAAGTTGGGCGGTTGCCTAGCATGGCTCAATTCCCAAGCCATGAGCTTCAAGAAAACCTAAGTAGCAACAAGAGGCCAACCTCCCATGTTTACCAGTGGTTGAGCTAAGAATGACACTGAGTTCAGAATTCCAACTGAAGTTGTCCAAAGCAAAAACGCCCTAGGTATTGGACTCAGGTAATGAAGTGTTACGGTTTGAGTGCTTTAGCCATTCTGCTTCTGAGGCAGTGTGACAGATATGCAAATGTCAGAGTCAGTGGGCATTTATGGTTCCAACCCAGAAGCCCTTCTTTGAATTCAACTTTAATTAGATTGAAAGCAAGCACACACACCTTCCTCAAGGACAACGTCAAAGTTGGATCGTTATGATCAGTTGTCTTCTCAGAGTACAAGTCACCTTGTGCCCATGTATGGACATCACCTTATAAGAAACATGTAACTAATGTAATTCTCAGAGTCATACTCTATTCACCCTAGCACTTTTAAAGCTCATCTTTTGAGCCACAATTACGTACTAGGTACTGCCAGGCACTTAAGGTACAATAGTTTATTTGCGTAAGTCCTCCAAACAAACAATAGTAGGGATTGCAATTTTTATCTTAAAGATGGGGGAATTTAAAACAGAGAGGTGCAGTTACACAGTACACACTATGTGTTGTATTGTATTCTTCTCAAAAGATGTGTTTAAAGTTCCCAGTGCCCTTATATGATTTATAGTATTTCATTTGTAATTCACTGTTAATCTGAGGTCATAAGAGATAGGGCAGGCTTTACTCCATTTCTATTAATAACCCTGGCAGAATATGACTATATGAAGACACAGATATTGGAGATGGAAACCAAGATTAGAGTGTTCCATTTATATGACAAGGATTTTTTTTTTAAAAACGTCCAGAAGCTACCAAAAGGCAAAGAAAGTTTCCCTCTAGGGATTTTACAGGGACTGTGGGCCTACAGACATTTTGAGTTTGAATGTTGGACTTTCCAGAATGATAAGATAGTGATATTCTGATATTTAAAGTCACATAATACTTGGTACTTGGCAGCCTTAAGAAGTTAATCTGGATAGTAGGTAGCTACTTTGGATTTGAGCTCAAACTCCTCCAAACTTCCCTGTTTCCTGTTATTTTCTTCATGGTGGAGGTGGCATTTAGAAACTTGGGATAAGGGCATCTCTCAAGAGCTCTTTCTTTTCGCTTGTAGCTGTATCAGGTATAATGAGAACACCATGCATCTGGTTGACCTCTAGGAGACATTGACCAAAACTAGAAAGACTTTCATCCAAAATATGGTAGTCCCTATGGATTAGCATAGCACATACAGTAGCATATTCAGGTGAAAAAAATACTGGATGACAGCAGGAATCATCAAGCAAGCCCCTACTTACAGTGATTACATGTCTCTAGTACCTTGGAACCAAATACAAGCTGCGGCCATATTCAAAAGAGATGTTTTCCCTCCCATACTCCAACCCCCCTGCACTCACCAAGTTTTCATCCAGGAAAGCTTTGGTGTCATCGTAGAGCCCTTTAAGACTAAATGTAACATCTACTGCATCAGTTCTGCTTAGAGTCTGAGAGGAGAAGAAAGGAAAAGAATAGATGGGAAAGGACAAGATAGAGGAGCTGGTTAGTAAGCATGCAGCTGGCTTCTCCACGGGAAGGGTGGGAACAGTCTAGTAGGATATGGCTGTAGGTGCAAAAGTAATATTAAAAATACAGCACAGCTGGTACAGCATGAGCATCCACCAATAGGAATTGATAGCAAGTGTCAACAGATGCATTTCTATTGGTGTGGCACAATACAGCTTAGTTTTTGGCATCATTCATTGGATGCGGTGGGTAACAGGAAAATAGGACATTTGCAAACTAGAGGGTAAATTTCAGGAGACTTGCCTCTAGGGTAAAAATTATCTTTCCCATGGAAAGTAGAAATAGGTTTAACCATACATAGCTCTTCTTGAAACTCATGGCTTTTGGACCACCTTCAACTAGGATCTGGCCTAAAATAAAGTTAATTCACATTTGAACATATGCTGACCCCGTTGTATTTTTATCTATTAGTGAAGTTCTTTCTCTTCTTCTACTTCCTCTCCCCATCTATTCTCTCTCCTCCTCCTCTCCCTCTTCTCATTTCATCTCCCTCCTTCCCTCCTTCTGCTCTGTCCCTTCCTCTCCTTCCCTTTCCCCTTCCTGTGTGTACATGCATTAGTGCATGCATGCACGAGTGTGTGCGTATATATATTTACATATGTCAGGGATCCTATCCAAGGCCTCAGGCAGGATAGGTGAGTTCTCTGTCACTAAGATACATCTCCAAATCGAAATTACATTTTAAAAGCAACACTTAAATCTTCTGGCAGTGAGTACTGGCAGGGGATGGCACATCTAATATTAAATATCTGATCTGGAGCTGTCAAGAGGGAAATAAAAGCATCTTAGATCTCTGGTTCCAATGACAGATATAACTTTATACGATTATACAGGGCATCAACTAGAATGGGAAAGGGTCCAAGGCTATGTTTCTTTCCATTTGTTAACTATTTGCCCCTGAGGCTGATGTGGTGGCTAGCTACTGGGAACAAACACTGCTTCTCAGGATAATGGAATATGGTATGGCATTCCCTAGCAGCTACCTTGGCAATGCCTGCATTCTTATCCACTTTACTTTTCAATTTCTGTGTGGTCATATGTGTGTAAATTATATGCTTGTGTGTAAGGATAAGTATTGTGTGTGTGTGTGTGTGTGTGTGTGTGTGTGTGTGTGTGTTCCTATAGAAGCCAGAGATATCCTATACTCAAAGGATAAGCAGGCTGAGAAAGAAGCAAGAGAAATAATACCCTTTACGATAGCCACAAACCATATTAAGTATCTTGGCGTGACGCTAACCAAACAAGTGAAAGATCTGTATGACAAGAACTTCAAGTCTCTGAAGAAAGAAATTGAAGAAGACCTCAGAAGATGGAAAAATCTGCCATGCTCATGGATTGGCAGGATTAATATAGTAAAAATGAGCATCTTACCAAAAGTAATACACAGATTCAATGCAATCCCCATCAAAATCCCAACTCAATTCTTCATAGAGTTAGAAAGAGCAATTCAAAAATTCATCTGGAATAACAGAAAACCCAGAATAGCTAAAACTATTCTCAAGAGTAAAAGAACCTCTGGGGGAATCAGTATCCCGGACCTCAAGCTGTACTACAGAGCAATAGTGTTAAAAACTGCATGGTATTGGTACAGTAACAGACATGTAGATCAATGGAACAGAATTGAAGACCCAGAAATGAATCCACACTCCTATGGTCACTTGATCTTTGACAAAGGAGCTAAAACCATCCAGTGGAAAAAAGATAGCCTTTTCAACAAATGGTGCTGGCTCAGCTGGAGGTCAACATGCAGAAGAATGCAAATTGACCCATCCTTATCTCCTTGCACTAAGCTCAATTCTAAGTGGATCAAAGATCTCCACATAAAACCAGACACACTGAAACTAATAGAAGGGAAACTAGGGAAGAACCTTGAACATATGGGCACAGGGGAGAATTTCCTGAACAGAACTCCAATAGCTTATACTCTAAGATCAAGAATAGACAAATGGGACCTCATTAAATTACAAAGTTTTTGCAAGGCAAAAGACACCGTCAAAAAGACAAAGCGGCAACCAACTAACTGGGAAATGATCTTTACCAACCTTACATCCGACAGAGGGCTAATATCCAAGATATACAAAGAACTCAAGAAGTTAAACTCCAGAGAGGCAAGTAACCCTATTAAAAATGGGGTACAGAGCTCCACAAAGAGTTCTCACCTGAAGAATATCTAATGGCTGAGAAGCACCTAAAGAGATGTTCATCATCCTTAGTCATTAGGGAAATGCAAATCAAAACAACCCTGAGATTCCATCTCACACCAGTCAGGATGGCTAAGATCAAAAACACAGGAGACAGCAGTTGTTGGCGAGGATGTGGAGAAAGAGGAACACTCCTCCACTGCTGGTGGAATTGCAAGCTGGTACAACCACTCTGGAAAGCAGTCTGGCGGCTCCTCCGAAAACTGGGCATGACACTCCCGGAGGATCCGGCTATACCACTCCTGGGCATATACCCAGAGACTTTACCTGCATGCAATAAGGACACATGCTCCACTATATTCATAGCAGCCTTATTTATAATAGCCAGAAGCTGGAAAGAACCCAGATGTCCCTCAACGGAGGAATGGATTCAGAAGATGTGGTATATTTACACAATGGAATACTACTCTGCAATTAAAAACAATGAATTCACGAAATTCCTAGGCAAATGGTCAGATCTTGAAAATATCATCCTTAGTGAGGTAACCCAATCACAAAAGAACACACATGGTATGCAGTCACTGATAAGGGGATATTAACCCAGAATCTCGGAATACCCTAGACACAATCCGCATATCAATAGATTTCTAAAAAGATGGAAGGAGAGACCCCTGGTCCTGGAAACACTGGATGTAGGGGAACGCCAGGACAGAGTAACGAGAGGGGGTTGAATGGAGAAAAGAGGGAGGGAAGGGGGCTTATGGGACTTTCGGGGAGGGAGGAAACGGGAAAGGGGAAATGATTTGGAATGTAAATTAAAAAAAAAAAAAAAAGAGCAGATAAAAAAAAAAAAGAAGCCAGAGATAGCTGTGAGGTGTCTTTCTCAATTGTGGTTCACCTTACAGTTTTGAGACAGGGGTCGGTTTGGACCTAGAACTCACTGATTTGGCTAGATTAACCTGCTAGAAAACCTCTGAGATCCTTCTTTTCTCTGCCAGAGCAGTGATTAAGATGCTACCATGTCTGACTGTCTATGTGGGTGCTGAGGATATGAACTCTGTCACTCATGCTTGCGTGAGAAGCCCTTTCCCTACTATTCCATGGCCTCAACTCCATGTCTACTCTACCCATCAGGTTTCTATCATATCGCTTGCATATGTTCCACATTTAAGTTTTGTTTCACTTTCTTTCCAACCCCCTTTCCTATAAAGTCTGGCGCTTTTATTTCATTTGCTAATTTTCCTCCCCTTACCTCAATGGGAATGCAGGAAGCTGCACCTGCTTCGTTGCCACCATCTTGGCTATAGAACACATCATTCAGTATGTTAGCACTGGCATTCACAGAATCCATGAGGACAGACACGTGCTGGTGGACCTTGCTTAGGTCAGTAAGTCTGTAATAAAGCAAAGACAGACAAGTTAGTTCATTGCTATGGAATTTAAGATTTGAGGAGCCGGTGGTTTGGAACATGGATCAGAATGAAAATCCTCAGTACTGAATTTGAACTTCCTTTTTCCTCTTGCTATTTCTGTTCTCCACTGGGCATCCAGGGATGCTGGCAAATGCTTTTATTCTTCTGTAAGTACATACATTTGTTCATCTTAGTTTAGTTTGGATTTGGATACTGGGGACTTGAATGGGATGGGAAACAAAAATAGAGGAGCAGGGCTAGCTCTTGCTGAGACTTTGAGGGTTTTCTGAGAATTAAGGGCGAACATAAACAGCTTTTCAAATATTTATTTATTTATTTATTTTGTTTATGTGTACATACATGTCAGTGCGTGTATGTGTGTGTGTGGGGGGGGCAAGTTTCAGGAGCTGATTCTCTCAGTTTACCATGTGGGGGACCTAAGGCTCAAACTCAGATGGTCAAGTTTAATGACAAGTACCTTCACTCCATGAACCATTTTGCCTGGAATAAACATTATTATTATTATTATTATTATTATTATTATTATTATTATTATTATTATTGGGTCTTGGAAAGTAGAAAGAAATAAAAATCCACCTCTAGCTCGAATGAGGAGTAGGAACGGTGTGGCTTATTGCTCATCACAAAGCATCTTCTTGCATGGATTGTCAGGGCCCTAATTTTCTGTACATAGTGAGATTCTTTTCTGAGGTAAGCTCCCCAGTAGTCAACAGAAATCAACTAACTGTCTCTCCCTGTCTCTTCTTGGTTTTCCAGTCCTGTTTTAAGTTCATTCCTCTTACCTGCTAATGAGGTTTTCTGCAAGCCGAGCCAAGTGCTGCATCTGGGCATACTCTCCATCAGAGAGGCTGTCTTGAGATTCCTGGAAATCTAGGTGGGGTGGTTGGACAGCTTGGATTTCAGTATGCTTAGATTCCCACATTTTCATTGAGTTCTCAAAGTCCTACAAATGAATAGAGTGGCAAATTGTAATGACTATTGGAACTATGAAGACACATGAAATATTTGTCTATAAGTATGGCATTTTGTAAGTAATATGGAGTATAGGTGATAAATGGGAGTGAATACTTCCATTTTCATTACCCCATACCCCTATTTATATAGCTTTTTAGTCAGTGTAGCTTCTGGGTAAGGTAGTTCAGCTTTCATTGTTAGTACACTGGCTCATGGGACACCAGCCTTGAATTAGGTAAAATGTCTACCCTCTAGAAGGTCAGCTATGAGGACATGGTGACTGACAAGACAGTGGAAAGCTTTTTGTGCTCCATTCTTTCATATATATATGAATTCTTATATATAATATATTTTTATATATTATATATATGATTGTGATGAGATTTAGAGTTAGACATGGAAACTTTATTTTTCAGTCCTTTTTCATGTGATGATTTGAAGTTATTTAAGCTCTCAATGTGGAAATAAATGCCTCTTCCTCACAGGATTCTTTGGGGGACCTATGTCAGGTGATAAATGCAATGTGCCCAGAGCAAAGTTGGTATTTCATTAGGTGGAAAGTCCCTCCCTATTGGTATTTTTATGTTCACAATTCAAAAAGATGGCCTCCAAGCCCTGAGCAGATGATCAATAATGTGACATCTGTGCCATTATTGTACCTTTTTATTTAGCAGAAGTTTATGACATCTGTAAATGTAATATTTTAAGGAATATTATAGGGGCTCAAAGAAAACATATTCAATACAGGCCCTGTTATTAAAAGAGTATATTTCTTTACCACCAAAGGGTTTTAGTTTTCCATGTGGTGTAGGGTAGAGGACATTTTTAAAAGGAAGACAGTGTCTTTTGGGCGGTGTCTTGAGTTTTTAGGAGTCACCCCTTTTTATTCAGTTCATTGAGTTTGGTATGGTGCCTAGGAGAATGCATTTCTATCATTCCAAGTGCCCAATGCAAGGGACATGTAGAGCTCCCTTTGGGGAATTCTTCTCGACTAGAAATGTTATAACTATGAATGAGGTGACATAGGAACTCAAATAGAACTTTTCTCTTACCCGATCTCTCATCAACAACTGGGCAGTATTCTTATATTTAATCTTGATAAGGCCTGGTTTCTGAATCCAGGCTTCCCCATCCACCTGCACAGGGACACCGTCTTCACCATTAATAGTTATTACCACCTCATGGCACTACCAGAAAAGAAGAGAGAACAAAAAGGGAGACAAATTAGGAGACGAGTGTGGACTAATCTGGTATTGGGTCACAGTGTGAATGTGTATTTGAAGAGACACTGGCAAAAGATATGAATCAGATCATCCCAGGGAGGAGCATGTATTACCTATGAGCTTTTGGCTTCTTTGGTCCCTGACATCTCTACCTTCAACAACAGTCACTACCTTATTGCCTAACAGAATGCCTACTTCCTCTACCCAGGAGCTCTTACAAGCAGGCCAGAGGATTGCTAGGATTAGCTCACATCCTTGGGTTGTAGCTGGGAAATTTATGCCATGTTTGTATCCACTCAAACCTTGCCTACCTGGGCAATTCGATGATGATGCAGGTTGATGATACGAGACATGGCCATCTGCACAGAACCAAAGATTGCCACAACCTCTAGCTTCCCATCATCGATTGCAGGGGCCTCATATTCCTAGGGAGGAAGAACCATGTCACAATCCTCCCAAGAATCCATACTTTGTCTATAATAAGTAAATGTGGTCTGAGGACTACTGGCAACATTTTTGTTCTAGCACATAAGTGAGACTATTATACTGAGAGGGAAAACTAAGGTAAGGAAGCCAAGATTAGAGAAGGGAATTATGCTTGTAACACATTTGAACTCCTTTGGAGATCAAAACTCATTCCAATTTCTTCCCTGTTCAACACAGCATCACGAATCCCCAAGATCAGTTCTATTGGTTTCATGGATTTATGTGAACTTGGAGCATAGAGCTCATGGCTCCTTTCTAAGGAGATGTTTTTACTGACATACTATCTTGGGCTAAAGAACATAGCCTCCTGGATAATCTTCTGAGTATTTTTCAGGCCTTAGTAATGGGAAAGTCAAAACCCAGGTATCACTTGACATAATTCTAGGGTTCTTGTGCTCTGGAATGGCACCTGTTTTAAAAAGCTGATCCTATTCAGCCTGTTAACAAGGCTCCCGAGCCTATCTCATCTTCCCCCACTTTCTACTTCCCATTCCAGTCAGCCCTGTCCTTTCCTTTCTGGGACAATTGAGCAGTCTTTCCTCTTACCCACCCCATTCCTCATTCCACACTCACTGTGGTTGCTCTGCTCCTTCCCCAGAAGTTAACACCTCCAGCATAGCTGGTAATGTTGAGCACTACGATGCCTTGAAGATTTGGCAAGGACACAGCTTCTCCATCACACTGAAAGAAAAGAGTAGCTTTTATTGCCTGGCTTTTCAGATATCGAGATGGGGAAGGGCTTGATCTTCTCTGCATACTATCATTTCCTTATGTATGGGATAGAAATCAAACCTTGTGCCTTGTTTCCATGGCTGAGAGTTAGGTTCCCCAGAGTTAAATTTTAGAAGAACCAAAGATAGAGTGGAAAGATGATTTCCAATGTCACAAGATTCCCTTTCTCCAAGCTCTTATATACTAACCTCGAGGTGTATTCGCTCTTCCAGTTTCCTGTAAGAGCGTTGCAGCAGTTCCTTGCTTCCCAGAAGACCATACCATATTTTGTTCTTAAGGCGGCTACTACAGAGAGAGAAGAGTAGAAAAAGATAGTCAGAAGGTGAGTGATATAGAGGTAAATGGATAGAGAAAGAAGAGGAAGAGGGAAACATCTTCTTTCTCAGTGCCTATTTTTGCTTTTTTAATATACTTTAAATTTATTCTCTGAGAAGCTCATACATATATACATATAATGTATTTCAGTTGTATTCATCTCTCATTCCCCTGCCCAACCAATTCTTCTGGGATATATTTCAATTTTTTCATCTTCCTTGGTAGGTTGGCCATGCTCTAATGTACATATGGGCAAGACTATTTGGATGCAGTGACTTATTAAAAATAAATAACTTTTTATTTTGAATGATGATATTTGATAGTCTGATATCTCAATATCCATTTTATTTAACTAGCTTAAGACTGCAACCTGGATGAAAACATAATTCATTCAGACTAAAAAAGAAAACTGATACTTTAATATGACAAGAATTATATTTCTTGGATATGTGGGAATTCACAGAAATACTTTTTAAAAGAAATGAGTAAGAGAAATATATGATTTGTTTCTCATAATTTTCTGAAGATATAAATAACTAAGCAAATTATAAAAAATAAAAGGAATTATGTGAAGATGGGAAGGAATAAGATTTTTTCATTTCTAAACAGAACTTGAAAATTAAACTGCTTTTTAGTTATTGGTGCAAATATGAGTGAGAGGTGAATTTTTGGTACAGGAATAAATGTCATGGACAAGAGGTACAGTGCTCACCTAAATTATATGTGTGATAATTCACAAAAGCTTATTACATATTTTACCAAAAACAGAAAAAAGAAAGATCACTATGGATCTAGACATTATCTCATAAGGAGAGTCAAATACTAATGATGCTGTTTTGAGCAACATGCATTATATAAAGGTATTGAAACAATGTACTTTATCCTATAAATATGAAATTTCTTACATGTTAATCTTTGTGTGTTTGAGATAAAGAAAATATGGGACAGGCAAGGGATAACAGGAAACTTTGGATGGAGTTAAGAATAATACGGTCTTCTTGACTACAGGATCTCCTATAAAAACAGAGAGCTTATACTTCCTAAAAGGGTTGAATATTATTTATGAGCTTTTAACATCATAGAAATGAGCTATCATAGGAAATGGTTTAAAATATACAAGGCTAGTGCAAAATTATTTGTATTCTGAAACCAAAAGCTTTTGGGGAATTTTAATTTCATCATCTATAAAATCAGAGGCTTAGTTATATAGAAATGCAAATATACCTAGAAAACATATCCTGTAAAGTAACTAACTTAACTAACTAAGAAATAAGCACAAGGTTGGGAGACTTTCATTGCCCTATCTCTAAAGTTACTTTAAACCTACAGTTATTAAAGTAGTGTGTTACTTGCACAGGACGGACAGAAAGGTCAGTGAAATGAAGGGTCCATAAACAAACCTTTATGTTTATGGTCAATTAATTTTCTTAAAAATATGCTAACATAATTAATTGGGAAAATGATAACTTTTTGAAAAGATACAGCACTGAGATAAATGAGGGATCTGTGGTAGTTTGAATACAAATGACACATATAGGCTCATATATTTGAATACTTAGTGAGCAGGGGGTAGAACTCTTTGTTAGGTTTAGAAAGATTAGGGGGTATGACCTTGTTGGAAGTAGTATGTCAGTAGGGGTGGGCTTTGATGTTTTTAAAAGCTCACATCTGGCCCAGTGTTTTTCTCTTTCTCTTGGCCTGTGAATCAGGATATAGAACTCTCAGCTCCTTCTCCAGCACCATGTCTGCTGCCATGCTCCCTGCCATGATGATAATGGACTAAAACTCTGAAACTGTAAGCCAGCCCTAATTAAATAATTTTCTTTATAAGAGTTGCCTTGGTCACTGTCTTTTCACAGCAATAGAACAGTGATTAAGACAGTATCTTCATGCAAAAGGATGAATTTAGAGCATTAGCTCTCACCATATACACAGATAAAATAATTCAAAGTACATCAGAGACTTAAGTGTAAGAGTGTAAACAGTATAATCTTGGAAGAAAACAATATTTTCTGACCTTGGGTTAGATTAGTATAATACCAGAGACATGGTTTATAAAGACAAAAAATTATCTAGGCCTTATAAAAATGGTAAATTTTATACTTAAAAAGATATCGATAAGAAAATGAAAAGACTAGTAAACTGAGAGAAACTAATATAGTTCACCCTCATCCCAGGCCTTTTTCTGAGAAAGAGATGCTAGTGGCAGTGACAGAGGGAGGGTGGTCCTTTTAACCTATACTTCCAATTTCTAAGAACTCTGAAGCTGCCTTAAGATGTATCTTTAGGATAAATCTACCAGAAGGTACCAGGTGGGTCAATACTAATCCGTGGGTCCAGAGGACCCAATCTGCAACACCACAAAACAATAAAAGCATCCTGGATACTTTGTAGTAGCCCTGTCAAGCAAAAGCAGATCTGGGGCCCTCATTAGGGCCCAGTTAAACTCTTAGAAACAAAATAAAGTTCAATGCAATCAGTTCTCAACAGCAGTACCAGAAATCCTCTAGGGCAATCTACGGAATGGAAGTGCCAATGTACAAGCTGGGGTAATTATAAAGCAGCCCAGCTTTCTGGGTGCACTGTCCCGACTAGGCTAGTGTTGGAACCTATATATTTTCCTTCCCAAGGACCTTAGTCTTCCGGTTGCTTGTCTGATATAGGAATACTTATGTGCACTGAGACTGTGTGTGTTTATCCAGAGAGCTAAGCTTCTTCTCCTTACTTGTATTGTTCTGGGTGTTCTTCTCTCCTGGCATTGAACTCCAGAGAGATTTTCGCGTCAAGTCCAATTCCAAAGTAGTTGTTCATGACACACTTTTCTTTGAAGCGTCTGAAATTAGAGAAGAAGGCAGACACTAAGACAGGAAAGGGCATCAGACACCGCCAGGCATCAGACAGCATCCACATAATGAAAACTTACTGAGGGAAGGCTCCTCCCCTGGGACAAGCCATATGGTTTCTGGAAAGGTATATATAGATGTCCATTTGTGCCCCAAAGTGACCTGACAGTTCTGAGAGACAATGTCCAGTCAGCCTGGAAGCTTTAGTGGGGTTATGGCTCATATCCAAGAAACCAAATTTGTAACCTTAGTTGTATTTGTAGGCCCCAGATATGAGTCATCTCTTTCTTTGCACATAGAATGGAATACTCATGGGCTGATCCCATAACTAATTTTGGAGTATCTTAGTTGCAAATGTATTTTGGTTATTAAGTTTACATTACTAGTGCCAGTGATGACTGACTCCTTCCTGGCACTTTCACACCAGAAAACAAAGGTTTACATATTTCACCTTTGAGAGGAGACTCAGGCAAAAGAGGGTATAACAACAAGGACAACGATGACGAAACAAGTAGTTTCTAGTTTCTTGCATTCGTCTAGGGTATTGATCTCAAAACCAGAGCACCCCAGAGCTAACTCCAGCCTATGTAAACTATGCATGCTCCTTCCCAATTTTGCATTCAAAGACATCTCAGTTGCTTGGAATAGGGTACAGGACAGGGGTGTACACCAGGAATAAATCAGACAGTCTTTTGCACAGCTGCTATTTAAGTGTGTGCCACTGAACTGCTTATCAGAACCCATAAGGCAGACCCATGAGACCTCAGACATGAATGGTGAAGTGACAGGTTGGGGTCGGGGGAGCTGTTGGGAATGTAAGAATGACTTTCTTCAATAAATTATGTATGAAACACTTGATAGTTGTGTCTTTCTTTTGGGAAACTGAAAAGGGCACAATCTGGCTGTTTCAGGCACAGGGAGACTTAAACCAATCCCTAAACTTGCATCTCCTTTGCCTCCCTCGACCACAGTGAGAACTGGGAGTTTCTCTGACTAATGTCTCACCCCAACTGATCTAGCAGAACTCAAAATGACTGAGTGTGGTAGAATTTGGCTGCTGGAATATTTCAGAGAAGCAGGACAGGTGCGATAATTGTCCTTGGATTTCCTATCAAGTCCTTTACATGATTAGTTTCTTTTGTATCCTCAACCATTTACAGTTAAAAGCAACACTGAGAAAAAAATAAGTCCTCTGAAATAACAACTGACATTTATTATGTGTTTTCAATGCATATGGCATATAGAGTATCAAATGTGGCTCGGTGCAAGTCCTTTTCATATCTAAACTTAACAAATCAGAATTTGACTCTGGACATGGCAAGACTATACCACCAACAAGAGAGACAGAAACACCATTAAAAGGTCATAGAACTGCATACTTACATCGTTTCAGGTGTAATATGTAAGTGTTCTAAGTCAAGGTTATCTAGGTCTTCACTTCTCAGAGAAGGTATAGAATATAAGGTGTCACAACGAGAACCTAAACACAAAAAACATCACCTTGGAGACAGATGCAAACAGAAAACCTTTCTCCCCACCTGTAATCCGCCCTGCTTTCCCTGTTGGCGAGGATCAAGCCCAAGGCCTTTCTCCTAACTAAATTTCAGTGTTCTCACACCACAGGGGGTCCCTTAGATCCTTTTAGATGAGATGATTGCTGGCTGTCAGTGATACAGATTCATATCCTGGCTTCATCAGGCCAGTATTTTCAAAGTGTCCAACATAGTCTCGAGTTTCTGGAAAAGAGTGAGGACTGTCTACTAGAGAGTAGGGTCATGTGTGAAGGCAGATGCATGAAAATGTATTTATTCCTTGGAAACTAGGTGGCAGTGCTGTAGAGTAAAGTAAGAGAAGAAAACTCCTTACGGTGTCTAGGGCTCTGATCATAGTCATCTGAGTCATCGTCTCCGTCTCCCAGGAACAAAGATGAAGCAAAGTTCTTAACTGATAAGCTCTGTCTGCTTTCTTCATCCAGAACTACAGAGAAGAAGTGGAGGGAGGGAAGGGGGTATGGAAGAGGAAGGAGAGAAGGATGGAAGATGGGTCACATTTATCAAATAGTTTCTGAGCATGTATTGGTAGGTAGACAATGAGATTCCAGTTTTCTTTCCTTCATGATGCTGCTTGCATCCCCACATTTTTTTTTATCGTATCATTTCCAGTTCTTTTAAGATCTATGCTGTTTTCTTCATTATTTTTTTTTCTGCCACCCACACAGCACACATAGTCATGATCAGACACTTGGGAGGAGTGATATGAATATCAGGGTAGAGATCATTATTCCCTTCTACCCCATTTTGTTAGTTCATATAGTCTCATACTATGTGGGTGCATGCATATGTGATATGTGTGTATGCATGGTATATGTGTATGATGTGTGTGAGTGCAGGTATCTTGCATGCCACAATACACACGTAGAAGTCAGAGGACAACCTCAGGAATCAGTTCTCATTTTCCACTTTGCTAGAGATAGGATATCTCTTGTTGTTTCTTGCTGCATGCAGCAGGCCCACAAGCTTCCATTGATTCTCTTGTGACTCTTCCTCCCATTCCCCCAAAGAGGCACATTGAGTTTACAGATGTGTCTGTTACCACATCTTACTTTTATATGGGCTCTGAAAATTCAATCTCAGGTAGTTATCTGTGCTCAGCAAGTGCATTACCCACTGAGCCATCTCCCTGGCCCATTACTGGTCACTCAAATGTCTCACCCTATCCTCCAGATATTTGAGAGGTTCCTATCTTTGTTTTTTGTCAGCCCATGTGTGGTACAGCTCATGTGTCCAGCTTATGCCAAGGCTCATATGGTTAATCACTACCTTACTGCCAAGTCTTTATTTGTCCTGTGACTACAAACTATAACCTTTCAATTTAACATTTGCTGAGGGAACAGGCTAACGATGGGTTGTGATGGAGCTATGGCCAAGTCAATTTAATTTGATCTTTATCACTACAGAAATAGAAACAAAAATGATTGTTTAATTCCTAGAAACTACAGAAACAGAAAGAAAGTGATCATTTAATTATTCCACAGTATGAAAGGGAGTTATACGTTCTCAGAGACATGGCTGAGGTTTCTCCTAAAGGCACCAAAGTAGAGACAGGTACCATGGAGAACCGCCAAAGGCTAGCAGGAAAGAATTCCATGTTATATGGGAATAGCTCAGTTCCAATAGCTCAGTTAGAATACACTTTATCATATAGCAAATTTTTAAATTTATTTTTCGAAGGAGCATTGTGTAGATAAAGAGGTCATTAAAAATACTATATGAGGAACTTGTGGAACTTAAAAACCTCATACTCTGCTGGAAGTTTGGAAACTGTCAAGAATTCTGGGCGATTGCAGTCACTGTCACGTCAGCAAAGCCATCCTCAGGCTCTATGTGCCTGACTGCAAGGCGTGCAGAGATGAACACTGCACGAGAAGTGAGGCTGACAGAGCTCTCAGCCCCGTTCCTTACGTCGCTTGTAGTTGTTTAGGACATATGTCAGTTCCAAAAATAGAGAGGTGTAGGAACTGACGGCCAGAAAAGAGAAGTCAAAAAGACAGCTTATCTGGACTGAAGCTTTGCAAGTCAGCGGTCAGAGGAGTGACTTACAGTACAACACTACCACAGAATCCGGTCAAGTGTTGTCAGTGAGGTGATAGCAGACCCATGGAACCATTCATAGGAGGAAGCTTTTCTTTTTCCTATCCTTGTCACAATGACTCTTAAACACCTTACCTTGTTCAACCTGGAATATGATGAGTTTCAAGGACTGCTGGAGTTTCTGAGCCCTTTCGGCCAACTCCAGCTTGGCCTTTGCTATGTGGTCTAGTTGAGGCACAAAGGGTTTTCCATCTGCTCTGCTTCTGCTTCCATACGCTATGGCCGCCCTCTCAGCAGAGGCAGCTACTGCATCCTCAGCCAGGACATCACTGAGGATGCTGAGTTTATCATACATTAAGTCGCTCTATAGTGGGAAGAAGGAATGGGGTACTGTTAGGAAAGACAGAAGGAGCAGTAGGGATGGTATGGGGGAGGCTGAAGGGTACCACTGCATAGAATTCCACATGTGAAGTGAGGAAGGACAGGTGATGCTGACACCCAAAGGGTAGCAGGGAATTCATTTCTGAGCAGCTTCAGGTATCTATGCATGCTCACAGTTTTTCTCATGTCAAGATGAATGGCCCTTGAAATTTGTATGGACCATGGATAAAAGGGAGAAATGGAAACATTTTTCTGTTAGTATTTCCATAAACATGCTTCCACGGATGCTGCTGTGCCTTTGTATAGTGTTGGCATCTGTCTTCAGACATATGTATTTCAAGGATGCACATCTGCCACATTATTTAAACTTTTCATTACTTAGAGTAGTAGGTTTCAACCTATCTAATGCTGCAGCCCTTTAGTATATATAGTTCGTCATGTTGTGGTGACCCTCAACTATAAAATTATTTTTGTCGCTAATTCACAACTGTAATTTTGCTCCTGTCATGAATCTTAATGTAGATATATAATACACAGGATATTTGATATGCCGCCTCTGTGAAAGGGTCACTCAACCCCCAAAAGAGATCATGACCCACAGGTTAACTCTGACTTAGTAGTTTGCGATGTGAGACAACTTACTTAAGCTCTTTATTCCTCTACATTTGAGGTCAGCTGTGAAAATTATATAAATTGATACATTAAGAGCACTTAGAAGAAGCTTTGACACAAAGTGTCATATAGTTGTTATTGTTACAGAGGTGAGTGTGGGTCTGTTTATTTTTCATTTTTAATGTGTATGTATGTGGTTTGCCTGTTCATGTATATGCATGTTTTGCACATATGTGGGTGCGCATGTGTGTGTGTGTGTGTGTGTGTGTGCGTGTGTGTGTGTGTGTGTGTGTATGGGTGGAGACCAGAGGTTAATATCAGGATTAGCCTTAATCACTCTTCGACCCTATTCACTGAGCCAGGTCTCTGAATCAAACTCCCAGCTCCCTGATATGAATAGTCTATAGTCACATTGTTCTTGGAATCCCCTGTCTCCACTTTCCAGAGTCAAAATTAACAGTGCTCACCCAGAAACTATGTGGGTTTCTGGGGTTCCAAACTTCAGTCTTCACATTTATATAGGAAGCACTTTAACTGTTGCCCTGGCATATTTCTATCTATTGTATAGATATGTTTGCAGTGCTGGGACTAAATTATATATATATATAAAATTCTATATAAATTTATATATATATAATTCTACTGAGCAATATCTCCACTTTTTGTGAATTTTTATGCATATATCTTTATGCATGCTTTGGTGCATAACTCCATTCACTGATGCTTAATGTACACTACTGTCTATTTGTGGGCAGATTCTTGGCATATAACTAGGTGCATGGATGTGGATATGCATCAAAGTACCAGTCTTCATTTGACCAAGATGAAAGTGATGAAATTGGCCCTTCCTCATCAAGAAGATTAAGCAGCTACTTAACTTTGCCACTACTTTATGATTCCCCAGTAAAAGGCACATTTTATTTTATTGAAAAAGTTGGTCCTGGCTCACAAAGGAATGAGATAGTAGGAAAGGACACTTACTTTCAAAATCACAGACTCCACTGCTGTGCTGTTCTGTTTTATTTGGTGCCAGGCCTTTACAATATCATCCACAAAATCTTCCACTGCTGAGCACAGGAATCTGGAAAGATGAGTTAGGCAGCATATATGTTAGAGCCTGTAAGACCTAGCATCATTATATATCTTCCTCCCCCTTCTGTCTCTCTTTCACAATATATCCTGCCTTCTCTGTCCACTTTCTGACTTACCATCCTTCTTTCTGTGTTTTATTTTTCCCTGTACATATGATGAAGCATGTTCCTTTCCTACTTAGGTCCAGTTTTACCCCACTTCCCAAGGGATGCACTTGAGATAGGTTTGCCAGCATTTCTTAGTGATGGTTGTAAATGACCAGAAAAAGAGACTTGGCTTGGTTAACATTTTCAGCGCTAGTTCGAGGGTTACCTGATAAAGTATAAATGCAATGACACATGGAAATATCTTTTGTGTGTGTGATTAGTGCTTCTCAGATGAGAGTGTAGTGAATGGGCCAAGAGCCTTTGCTCCTAAGAGTGCTAGGGAAAATGAATGAGACAAATGTTTAGGAGGGGGATGTGTTGCTTGAGTTATAGGACAGCACACAGGTAAGGCATCAGTCCCTGGATACTTGGCTCAAACTTCCACTAGTCCCCTTACTTTCCAGGGCTGATGGGACCTAGGACCTTGACTTCTGCCACCCATTATTTCGTGATGCCCAGAGGTAAGGAGTCTACAGAGATCCTGCCCATACTTCTGTGGATGCCCTAGCTCCTGGACCTGAAATGTTAGCAGTCTCTAGAACATTAGCCCCCAGTTCTCATTTCCAATCACTGGATATTATAACTTCATATGTGCAAGTCCCAGGGCAGAAACAAACAAAATTGACATGCCAATCCAAGAAAACGTATATCCACAAGAAATTACTGATCCCGTAATAATGAACCCCAATGAAAAGGACTGGGGAGAATTTCAGAGAAAGAATTAAGAAGAATAATTATAAACATGTCCAAGCAACTCAAAGAAGACAAGAATAGTCTCTAAGAGAACAATAGAGATAAAGAATTCAATACAAGTTATGAAAAGAGAATTCAATAAAGACATAAAATTACTGAAGAAAGTTAAACTGAAATCATGCTGGAAATGAAAACGTCAATAGACAGGACTAGAAGCCATGCTGCAGCATGAATAGCTTATTACATTTAAGTAATTAAAAGGAACCTAAATACGTTAATATCCAATCAGCTTCTTCTCCAGTCTACTTGCTCAATACCCCAATAAACCTCACGTACCATCAAACCCATGGAATATCTCTATTAGTAGCTTGAACTTGCTGCTGTGATTGCAACCAATGCAGGCACCACCACCATATGGCCATTTTACTTCATGTAAAACAGGCTAAAAGAATCCCACCAGGATATCCACAAAAGTGTTGGAAGGGATTCCATAGAAGGGTTTCCCAGTGACTGCTGCTAGGGCTACCACAAGTAAGTAACTCAGTGGGAAAAGGTAAAGCCATGGGAGTTAGGCAAAGCTCTAAACAGTGCTTTGGGTACCACAGAGCCAACAGCTGCTTCTGTCTTTGTGTAAATGCAGCAAGTGTGGCTAGATGGAGTTTGCCTTAGCCACCCACAGCCCACAGAACAGAGTCAAGAAAACTATATACAAGACAACCCAAGAGCCCACACAGGAAGAACTGGACTGGTAAAAATCAACACTGAGTGTGACCAGGGCCAGGACCAGGACAAGAGAGAAAAAAACAGTGCCTCTAACAAAGAGGAAAAAGAAAAGCCCAAACAAAAGAAAACGACATTCAGGACAGCGATCTTGTTTTCATATATCTCCACCCACCACACTGCCTTCTACAGCTATTTCTTAAGTGTGATGCACAGTAGGGCATTAGAGCAGGCCAACAGTGTCCCCTGCTGTTCACACCTTTTGCTGTTTTACTCCCTCTTTTGCTGTCCTTTGTTTCTTCCTTCCTCTTTCCCCACATGCATTCCTTAGTACTACATCTCCTAAAGCCCAAAGGCTGACCTTGTTTCTGGCACTGGGATACATATCTTTACCTCTTCTTTTCAATCTACCATTAATCAAAACTCCCATGTATTAACTCCATTTCTCCTTTGCCTCCACCATTCTGATCCCTACTTCCAATGTAAGGACATAACACTTATCACGAGACTCAATGGGATTGTTTTCCTCTCCTCTTCTTTTCCATTCGGCTCATACTAACATATGAGCAGACACAGCAGTCTTGGGGTTCCTTTATTCCCTAAGGTAGTCAGTACTTTTTAAGTGTCTGTTTTGTAGTCACTTTATCAGAGTGCTTGAACTATGGAATAGTGACTGGTGCTTCAGACAGGACTCAGCCCTCAGAGCGGAGATAGAACCTGGTGTCCGGAACACTAGTCTAACAGATGGTAGCATTACCACACCTGCTGCAACCTAGTCTCTCCCGATCATTGCAAACATACTCATTGAAAGAAGAGAGGCAACCAGAAAGAAAAAACAAACATAAAAACAACACATCTTAACTCCCCAAAGGCTGATCCCAGTGCAAAACCCCAAGTAACATGAAAACCCAAGACAGCTTTTCTCCTCCAGAAATTACCAACCCCATATTAATGACCTGTAGAACCAAAATGGATTAGACAAAATTCAAGCTGCAGAATGCAAAGCAATAATTACACATATGTAAGAATATCACAAAGAGGACTACAATAGTTTCAAAGATAACACAAAGAGACAGCTGAATGAAATAGGGAAGTCAGTTCAGGATATGAAAATAGAATTTAATAAAGAAATACACATACCTAAAAACCTCAAACCCTAATAATGATGGAAATGAAAACATACTAGGTCAAGTAAAAACTTTGGTGAAAGCCTCACCAATAGGATGAATCATGTGGAAAATAGACTATCAGGTAATGAAGACAGAATGGCACAGCAGTTCTCAACCTATGAGTGATGACTCCTTTGGGGGTTGAATGACCTTTTCACAGGGGTCACCTGACACCATAGGAAAACATAGATATTTGCATTATGATTCATAATAGTAACAAAATTATAGTTAGGAAGTAGCAGTGGAATAATTTTCTTGTTGGGAGTC
This sequence comes from Tokudaia tokunoshimensis, assembly GCA_036184795.1. Classification (NCBI taxonomy): domain Eukaryota; kingdom Metazoa; phylum Chordata; class Mammalia; order Rodentia; family Muridae; genus Tokudaia; species Tokudaia tokunoshimensis. The sequence goes on from BTHU01000023.1 coordinate 13,271,618, forward strand.
ACTAAAATATGGGAAACTGTATTAAAGGGTCACAGTATTAGGAAGGTTGAGAACTGCTGGAATAGATAAATTGTATCACATTCAAAGTCAATGATGATACATGTAAAACAATGTATGAACAGAACATACATGAACTCTGGGACTCCAAAATACATAATGGGCATAACCGACATAGGCAAAAAAAGGAAAACATTTTCAGGCAAAAAGCATAGGAAATGATTTTAATAAGATCATAGAAAATTTCCAAAATTAAGAGGGAGAGACATTCATCTCAATGTAAGATATACACAAAGCACCAAACAGGACCAGAAAAGAAACCGACTGTAAATAGGGATACTTTGATTCTTTCTGTTTGTCTGTCTGTCAGCCTGCCTGCCTAACTGCCTTTCTGTCTCTGTCTCCCTCCCTCCCTCCCTCCCTCTCCCTCCCTCCCTCCCTTCTTTCTCTTTCTTTTTAAGATTTATATATTTTATGTATGAGTTCAGAGTCGCTGTCTTCAGACACACAGAAGAGGGCATCAGATCCCATTACAGATGGTTGTGAGCCACCATGTGGTTGCTGGGAATTGAACTCAGGACCTCAGTGCTCTTAACCACCATCTCTCAAGCTCCTGATTCTTCCTTTTTTATTTGTATCCCCTTTATGACCTTCACTTGTCTTACTGCTCTAGCTAAGATTTCAGTACTACGTTAATAGAGAGGGAGAGTGGGCAAGCTTTTTTTCCTGATTATAGGGGAAATGCTTTGAGTTTCTCTCCATTTAGGATGGTACTGGTGATGAGATTCCTTTATGTTGTTTTTATTACAATATATTCCCTGTGTTCTTATTCTCTCTAGGACTTTTTCATTTGGTTTGTTTGTTTTTCAAGACAAGGTTTCTCTGTGTAACCACCCTGGCTGTCCTGGAACTCTCTATGTATAATAGGTTAGCCTTGAACTCATAGAAATCTGCCTGCCTTTGCCTCCCAAGTGCTGGGATTAAAAGTATGTGCCAACACATCTAGCTCAGCCACTTGATTTTTTTTTTAAATAAAGATACCAAAACTACATGTAGAAAAATATAGCATCTTTAAAAATTAAGTTGAGGAAACTGGATATATACTTGTAGAATAATGAAACTTGATCCTTTTCTCTCATTCTGCACACAAATAAACTGCAAATGGGTTAAAATATCAATGTTGGACCCATAACTCTGAAACTTCTAGAAGAAAAAGTAGGTAATGCATCTAAGGAAATAAGCTCAGTCAAGAACTTTCTGAATAGGACTCCCAGTAACTCAGGAAATTGGACCAACAATAAGGAAATGTCAATTCATTAATCTAAAAAGTTTCTGTACTGCAAAGGAAACTTAATCAACTGAAGAGGCAGCCTATATAATGGGGAAAAATCTTTGCCAGCTATACATCTTATAGAAGTATGAGTATCTAGAATACACAAACATAGGGAGGAAACCCTCCAAACACCAAGAAAACAATACCATTTAAAAATGAGCTGATAGGGCTGGAAAGATAGCTCAGTGGTTAAGAAGTTCTAAGTTCAATTCCCAGCAATCACATGGTAGCTCACAACCATCTATAATGGCATCCAATGTCTTCTTCTGTTATATCTGAAGTGACAATGTACTCATATACATAAAATAAATAACAAAAAGTGGGCTATGGCCATGAAGAAAATTTTCTCAGAAGAGGAAATACAAATGGTTAAGAAAAAAAAATTTAGGGCTGGAGAGATGGCTCCAATTTTACAGTATTTTAAAAATATCTATGTAACTTACTGAGCACTATTTGGTCATTGCTGTTATGTATAAACATCATAATAAATATTAGATTCTTGTGTTAATAAAAAAGAAAAAAATGTAAGTGTTCACTACCATTAGCCATCAGAGAAACACAAATTAAATCTATTTTGTTATTTCATTTGACCCCAGTCATGTTAAAACAAGAGATGATAAGTGCTGTCAAAGATGTAGGGAATTAGAAACCCTCAATGTAGTATTAATGGGAGTGTCAATTGGCACAGCAAATATAGAAATCAGTGTGGAGGTTTCTCAGAAAACTAGAAATAGATCTACTATATGACCTAGTTTTACAACTTCTAGGTTTATGCCCAAAGGACTCTCTTTTCTATTACAGAGACATGCTCATTTAAGTTCGTAGCTGTGCTCATTACAATAGCCAGTATATTACTTTTCTGTTGCTGTGATAGAATAACATGACCAAAAGCAACTTAAGAAAAAGTTTGTCTTGGATTGTGGTTTGAGAGAGCTAGATGTCCACAATGGTAGGGAAACCATGGTAGCAGGAGCAGGAAGCTCAAAGAACACATCTTAGTCACACACAAGGAGAAGAGAGGGCAAGCAGGAAATGGAGTAATACGATAAACCCTCAAAGTCTGCTCACAGTGACATACTTTATCCAGCAATACTGTTCTTTCTAAAGGCTCCTTGACATTTTCAAAAACATCCACTGGTGTCTAAGTGTTTTGAAATCCTCAGAAATATCAACAGGGGACCAAGTGCTTAAATGCTTGAGTCTATGCGGGAACGTTTCTCATTCAAATCACAACAGCCAAGGAATAGATTTAATCTTGCTGTCTACCAATTGATGAATGGATAACGGAAATTTGATACCTTGGCACAATGGAATTTTATTTAGCAAGAAAGAAAATAACTGACTGAAATAACAAAGAATCAGAGATTCAAAAATTGTATATGTGGATCTTAGCATATAATCTTTAGATTTGTATGTTTAATGTATAATATCTGTGTAATCCAGAAAAGTAAAAAGGGAACATTGGTGGAAGAAAGATTTTCAGGGAGGGAAGATAATACAATACAAGTGTTATGAAAGGGACAGGAAAATAAGGGGAGGGATATTTAGGTGGGGAGAATCTATATGAATATAATTAGAGTTATATTCATATAGATTATACAGGGATAATACTTCTTCCAGAAGCCAAAGGCTGCCAAAATAAAAAGCTTTTGGTCAAGTGTGAGTGTGAGATACTTCCTCTCTGGTTGTTAGTCAAGGATGTCTCAGATACGCCCAAAAGAGTACAGGGTGCCATTATTCTTGGTTACCCACTCTAACTTGATGGAGAGACCCTATTGCAGTAGATGACACACACACACATTACTCACTAGACATGGAGAAGTCAAGTTGGTACTGACCAGGAAGCTTTCTCCATGCCTGTTAGCTCTCATGTTTCCAAAAAGTGTTTCATGAGTCTAAAAGGCTATTGGAGTAATATGTAAAAGCAGTCATATTTGGTTGTAAACTCAATCAACTACAGAGACTGGCATGACAAGATATGCCCATGGACACAATAGTGGGGTGGATACTATAGAAGTAACTAACAATGTTTTAATTAATTAAAACTAATTAAATTTAAAGCCTGCTCCACAAGATGAAATACAAGTCTGGTACTGTAGATTTGGCTATTAACCAAATATTGCAGATTGCGGGCCTCAGGGTTTAACCTACAGCTATTAGGCTGCTAAATGAACAGAGAGCATCTAAATCTGTATAACTATAACCATTGATTAGTGATGCCCTTAGAATTCATCAGAGAAGTTTCTTTGTGTAGTGGATAGTGATCAACATAGAAGTTCACAACCAATCAAAATGCAGAGATTATATGTCAGTATATTGTTCAACCACAAATGGAATATCTGTACAACCAGCTTCCTGCCCTCTAAAGCTCTAGAACCATCATGGGAGAGAGGGTGGAAATATTTTAAGAGTCGGAGGTCAGAGTGTATTGGAGGGAAACAGTGTCTTCAGGACATAACAGGATTACTGCACTCCACTTGTAAACTCACAGTAGCTGAAGTACACAAGATGAAGCCAATCAGTATTCTATCATGAATGGAGGAAGCGTTTATAAGCTCCCACATATAATGGAAAAGCTATTACCAGTCAACAGCTTCTGCAGTAGGGAAATTCAGGTTTTTGTAATGTTGTGCCCCTCACCTACCCCTGTAGGTGACCATGCCCGAGTGAATGGCCTACCATCCATTAGATATACTCAGCAGTACAAATTGGTCTTAGTGGGTTTTTTAAGGAAAAAAGACAGAGGTCACACATTTGAAAGAAGGGGAGGCAGATCTGGGGAAAATTTAGAGGAATAATCAAAATACATTTTATAAAATTCTCAAGGAATTCATACAGTATTATACTTAAAAAATAAGCCAAATGAGAACTCGGAAAACTCCAATAGAATTGAATGTGGAAAAAAGAACATAAGGTAGAGGAATTGGATGATTCAGTAAGGGACAATGGTAAAGTATATGTATATGTATGTGTATACACACACACACACACACACACACACACAGACACATGCATACGTGGGAGAAATGAGGGATACCATGAAAACAGCTAAATTTCAGGTTATATGGATTAAATAATGAGAAGGATACCATACTAACACATAAAATATATTTTAACAAAATTGTAGAAGAAAAATTTCCAAAATTAAAAAGATGCCCATGCAGGCACAAGAGGCCTCCAAATAGATAGGACAGAAAAGAGACTTTCTATGATATATTACAGTTAAAACATTGAAAACAGAATAAAGGATAATTACAAGAGATAAAATTCAAGTCATTTATAAAGGCAGGGTCAAAATTAAAAAAAGGCAGGGTCATTAGAATAGCACCTGATTATTTGACCTTTAAAGCCAGAAAGGCCTGGAGAAATGTATTTCAAGTTCTGAAAGATAAAAATTGTCAACCCTGACTATTATAACCAACAAAACTATCTATTAAAATTGAGGGAGAGATGAAAGTCTTCCATGATGAAAATAGATTAAAGAAATTTTCAACCAGTAAGCCAATTCCAACAGAAGATATAGAAAGGAATAATTTAGTCTAAGCAAAAGAGCAAACATACCCAAGAGGTCACAGAGAATAAACAATACCAAGATCAAAGGAAGTTTAAGAAAACATCACAAGATCAACAAAGCTAGGAATTAACACACATATTTCTCTAATAAGTCTGTATACTAATTGTCTCAAGTACTCAATAAAAAGACAACATACTAACACACTGGATTAGAAAACAGGATTCATCTTTTCTGTCCATCCAAGAAACACACCTTACCATCAACAACAGAGACCATCTCTTGGTAAAAGCATGGAAAAAGTTATTTCAAGCAAAATGAACTAGGAAACAAATAGGCCTCGGTATTAGTCAAAAGAGATAAGGAGGGTCATTTCGTCCTCATCAAGGGAAAAATAAATCAAGAAGATATGACAGTTCTGAACATATACACACCAAATATAGGTGCATATAATTTATAAAAGAAATACTACTATATATAAAACCACAGATTAACTACAACACAATGATGGTGGGTGACTGCAATGTTTCACAGCCACCAATATGAGGTTATTTGAACAAATACTAATTAGAGAAACATTGTGGTTAAGTAACCATAAATCAAATGAATGTAAGGGACATCTACAGAACATTATACGTAAGCACTAAAGAATACACATTCTTCTAGAATCCATAGGGCTTAAATGCTAGATTATATCACATATCAGGATACAAAGTGAGTCTCAAAAATATAGGGCAAATGAAATAAAATCCTATATTCTATCTTACAACAATGGAATAAAGCTGCACATAAACAATAAGACTACAGAAAGAACTCAAAGTAATAGAGGCTCTATAGCAGAGTACTGGATGATAATTGAGTCAAGACTAAAATCAAGAAGAAAAATTTTTAAATCCTATAATTAAAAATAAAAACAGAAAATACAGTTAAATATAAAATGGTTAAATATGGGAAATACAGGAGTTAAAGGATTAAGAGGGAGTGGGAGTAAAAGATGGGTCAGAGAAAGGGAGTAGTGGGTAAGTTAAACAAAAATAAGGATGTATGAAAAATACATATCAAAATCAATTTATTACTAAGATAATTTAAAACTACAACTTTAAAAAAGGAAAAGAATCTTCTGGTCCATAGTCAGATGCATTATCCATTGTGTCCTTAACTGAAGAATGGATACAGAAAATGTGGTACATCTACACAATGGAATACTATTCAGCTATTAAAAATGAGGACATCATGAATTTTTCAGGCAAATGGATGGATCTTGAGAATATCATCCTGAGTGAGTTAACCCAGGCTCAGATGGATGCATGGTATATATTTATTTATAAGTGGATATTAGCCATAAAATACAGGACGCCCATGCTATACTCCATAGACACATAGAGGCTGGACAGGAAGGAAGGCACAAGGAAGGATGTTTGAGCCTCACTTGGAAAAGGGAAGGGAATGGTCGTAGGAGGCAGATAGAATAAAGGAACTGTGTGGGAGAGGGGATCAGAAGGGGAGTTGCGGGGGTTGGGGGTGTTTGCGTTCGGGCAGAGAGATTGACTGGATAGGCATGAGAATGAATGGAAATATTCAACTGATTGGGGGGGGGTGTAGGGGGCACCTCCAGAAAGAGACAGAGACTTGGGATAGAGGAGATGCCCAAGAATCAACAGGGATGGCCTTAGCTGTGACTCACAGCATTGATATGGAGCCTGGGGAAGCTGCTGTCTTTGGCTAAGCAAGAACCTCTGTGGAGCAATAGGGACTCCAACTCACCCACAAAACCTTCAACCCAAAATTTATCCTGTCTACAAGAAATTCAAGGGCAGGGATGGAGCAGAGACTAAGGGAAAGGCCAACCAATAACCATCCAAAGTTGAGACCCATCCTATGGACAAGAACCAATTCCTCAGAGAGTATGGCAAAGGAAGAGTGAAAAGACTGTAGAAGACAGAGGATGTGCTGTGACATGCTCTCTTGGGGGTAGGACATGACTATTGCACACAGTAACTATGGTTACCTTCAGAACATTAAGCCAACCAAACCTCAGCATAGATGGGGTAGGTGATCACCATGACCACTCCTTACTGAGAAGCTATTGGCAGTGGGTAGTTGCTGAAGGAGGGAGAATCACTGCTTTTGAGGATGTGGACTCTGATAGGTTTCCCATACCCTAGTGCTTAACCCCACACCTATGTATGTATCTATGGGTAGCAGTAACTGGGTTTAGTGGGTTATCAAAAGATAAAGACATAAATTTTAGGTAGTATTGGGATGACATGAGGGTTTATGGAGGGAGGAGATGGGGTAGATATAATTATATTTCATTTATGCATACATGAATGACAATTTACCTGCATGCAATAAGGACACATGCTCCACTATATTCATAGCAGCCTTATTTATAATAGCCAGAAGCTGGAAAGAACCCAGATGTCCCTCAACGGAGGAATGGATTCAGAAGATGTGGTATATTTACACAATGGAATACTACTCTGCAATTAAAAACAATGAATTCACGAAATTCCTAGGCAAATGGTCAGAACTTGAAAATATCATCCTTAGTGAGGTAACCCAATCACAAAAGATCACACATGGTATGAAGTCACTGATAAGGGGATATTGACCCAGAATCTCAGAATACCCTAGACACAATCAGCATATCAATAGATTTCTAAAAAGATGGAAGGAGAGACCCCTGGTCCTGGAAAGACTGGATGTAGGGGAACGCCAGGACAGAGTAATGAGAGGGGGTTGAACAGAGAAAAGAGGGAGGGAAGGGGGCTTATGGGACTTTCGGGGAGGGAGGAAACGGGAAAGGGGAAGTGATTTGGAATGTAAATTAAAAAAATAAAATAAAATTAAATTAAAAAAAAAAAGGAAAAAAAAATAAAAAAAAAATAAAAAGAACAAAATTTTAATAAGAAAAATCCTGATGTATGGGTAAAGAATGATTTCAAAGACCTGGTGTTAAGTAAATCAGGCATTTTATAGAACATTTCATATCATATGCTAATGCATATTTAAACTGTTGATAAAATTTGGGAATAATTAAACTATGGGTATACAAAGCGACAAAGAAGAGTTTTAACATTGCCAATGGCATGCATGGGAGGCACTTGTCCTTTTGATTCTGTACTGTGTGACTATGTAACCTAAAAAGATCAAGCATTTTGGTGCTGGAGAGATGGCTCAGTGACTAAGAGCCCTGGCTACTCTTACAGAGGTCCTGAGATCAATTCCCAGCAACCACATGGTGGCTCACAACCATCTAGAATGAGATCTGGCGCCCTCTTCTGGCAGGCCAGTGTACATGCAGATAGAGACCTCATTTTTTTTTTTCAAAGCTCAAAATAGAGTTTAAATTGGCAAATAATACAATTTAAAATAAAAACAAATCGGCAACTTACAGATTGGGGAAAAAAAACTTCATTAACCCCACATTCAATAGAGGGCTAATATACAAAATATATAAAGAACTCAAGAAGCTAACCACCTCAAAACCAAACAAGCCAATCAAAAAGTGGGGTATAGAACTAAACAGAGAATTCACAACAGAGAAATCTCAAATGGCCGAGAAGCACTTAAATAAATGTTCAAAGTCCTTAGTTATGAGGGAATGTAAATCAAAATGACCCCGGGATTTCACCTCACACCAATCAGAATGGCTTAGATCAAAACATCAGGTGACAGCAGATGCTGGCGAGGATGTGGAGAAAGAGGAACACTTCTCCATTGCTGGTAAAACCACTCTGGAAATCAATCTGGTGGCAGTACTACCTGAGGACCTAGCTATACCACTCATGGGCATATACCCAGATGATGCTCCAACATATAACAAGGGCCCATGTTCTGCCATGTTCACAGTGGCCTTGTCTGTGATAGCCAGAAGCTGGAAACAACCCAGATGTCCCACAACAGAAGAATAGATACAAAAAATGTAGTACATTTACATAATGGAATACTACTCAGTTATTAAGAATGAGGACATCCTGAGTTTTACAGGTAAATAGATGGAATTAGAAAATATCATCCTGAGTGAGGTAACTCAGACCCAAAAGGACATGCATGGTATGTACTCACTAATAAGTGGATATTAGCCAAAAAAGTACAGAATACCCAGGATACAAACCACAGAACTCAAGAAGGTTAACAATCCAAAGGGCCTAAGTGAGGATGCCTCAATCCCACTTGGGAGGGAAAAGGAAGCAATCATGGGGGATAGAGGGAGGGAGGGATCTGGATGGGAGAGGGGACAGGGATGGAAAAGGGGGAACATGATCAGGTATTTGGGGGATCTGCAGTGAAGTCCTGAGGGCCAGCAGAAAAAAGTGGAAACAGACAATCTCTGGAGGTAGGAGGTTGGGGAGACCCTCCAGAATGTACCAGAGACCTGGGAGGTGAGAGACTCTCAGAACTCAAAGGGAGGGACCTTAGATAAAATGTCCTACAGTGGGGAGTGGGAACTTGTAGAGTCTACCTCCAGTAGAAAGACAGGGCATCAAGTGGAGGGATGGGGTTTCTATCCCAAAGTCAAAACCCTGGCCCAGAATTGTTCCTGTCTAAAAGAACTGCAGGGACAAAAATGGAGAAGAGCCTGAAGAAAAGGAGGTCCAGTGACAGATTCAAATTGGGATCCATCTGAAGGGGAGGCTCCAAGGCCTGACACTATTATAGATGCTATGGTGTGCTTACAGACAGGAGCCTAGCATGGCTGTCCTCTGAAAGACCCAACAAGCAGCTGAAAGAGTCAGATGCGGGTATTTACACCCAACCAATGGACAGAAGCTGGTGTCACTTGTGGTTTAATTAGGAAAGGCTGGAAGAAGCTGAGGAGGAGGGTGACCCCATAGGAAGACCAGCATTCTCAACTAAACTGGACCCCCCAGGATCTGTCAGACACTGAGGCAGCATACACTAGCTGGTCCGAGGCCCCCAATGCATATACAGCAGAGGACTGCCTGGTCTGGCCTCAGTGAGAGAAGACACACCTAACTCTCAAGAGACTTGAGGCCCCAGGGAGTGGGGAGGTCGGGTGGGGTGTGGGAACAGGGGTGGGGGGAGGAGGAAGTATGATGTGAGAAGAGGAACAGTCAGGGCAGATCAGGAGGGGGATAATGACTGGACTGTAAAAAAAGATTTAATAATAATAATAATAAAGTAAAGAACATGGACAATAAATAAATAAATAAAACAAATAGCAAGCAAGCAGATACCACTAAGCATTGAAGAGGCCTTTTCCAGTGCCAAAGATAGAAAATAAGGTGTTGGAACTGTTGGATTACATAGAATGCTGTGTGTCCCTTCTGGAGCCTTCTTTCCAAACACCTACGTGAAATTTTGCCTCTGTTTTTTAACAGCAGGACTCCTCACTCCCATCTCACCTTATTTTCCCATAAACTTTCCACTAAGGAAATTTGAGTTGATGGAAAATGATTAGAAAAGATTCTTTCCTTGGTCTTGCTCTCTCTCTCTCTCTCTCTCTCTCTCTCTCTCTCTCTCTCTCTCTCTCACACACACACACACACGCCAGCCCATATATTACCTCCAAACAGTCTATGAGACCCTGAAGGATGAAAACTGAAGGCAGACTGACCTCGTGGCAATGACCATCTCGGTGGGGTACTTGGCCCTCAGAATTTTGTTCAACTCAGCCGTTGCAGACTCTACATTCTTGATGGCAGCCGCCTAGAGGGAAACAGAGTGTTCAGTCTCAGAAGCTTAGCACTGTGACTTATTAGACTGCATCGCCTCAACCCCTAGCACACACCACTAGCCTTGTGATTTCCTTAGTCTTTACCAGAAACCCAACTGACTTTCTGGAAATAAACTCAAATAATCCTTAAATATACTTAAAGATAATCTGGATATAAATCATTCTAAAAATGAGAGAAACACTCTATGAAAAATCTCATTATTTTATAGAGATAGTAAATAATAGATTTGTGATTCCGATTCAGAACTTCCCAATACCAGAAATTTACTTTTTGAATAAGGTCACGAAAAATACAGCTCCAACTCATATAGTACTGAATATGTGACTGACTGTGTTCTAAGTTAAATGTATATCTCATTTTTATATACTCTCAATATCTACCCTGAGAGGTAAAGATTACTTGTATACCCATTTCACAGAAGAGAAAACCGAGGTACAGGAAAGGAATCATTAGGCAGCAGAACTCATGTTTGATTGCAGGTAATTGGACTCTTGAGTCTGTACTCCTAATTACAAGTTCTATTCCTTCCTTTCACTGCCAAGTCTGAGCACCTGCATCTATGAATCCTTATAGATGTCCTCAGTATGTTTCAAGTTTGTTCAATTCTCTTTATCCCTGTTACTGATTCACAAACCTAAATTATCATCATCTCTCATCTGACTAAGGTCAGCATTTCCCCATTTTTCTCCTTGCTCTGATCTTTTTCCTGAGTTGGTTGCTTCCTCACACACCATGGGTTACAGGTTAATGACAGGTAATTGTCTGCATATGTGATAAAGCTAATACAATGAGATGTCGATGGTGGACATTCCCATTTCAACTTCCCAGTATGTTTGGAAGTTCGTATAATAAAGTAAGGGGAAAAAAAACACAGGTTGTGGAGATGTCTCAATTGAAAGAACATTTGAATTGAAGGAATGAGGACCTGATTTTGAATTCCCAGGACCCACATAAAAAGCCCAACATAGTAGTATACACCTGTGATGTGACTGATGGTGAGACAGGAGGCAGAGATGGGCAGATCACTAGAATCTTGTCAGCTAGCTAGCCCTTGCCTGTACTGTGATGTTCCAGGCCAATGAGAGACCCCATCTCTAACAAAAATATGGAAGGTGCCTAAGGGCCCAATGTGCTGTATACATGTGCACCCACCTCACATACATGCAAACAAAATGCCCCAAAAATTTTTGTTTAGAATTCTCATTGCTCTTAGGATAAAAGTCCAAATTCCCTACCATAATTTATTAGCCTTCTTTGGGTTTGGTCCCTGATTAATCCTCTAGTCTCTCATTTTGTATGTTCCACAACTGGCTGCCACGCCTTGGACATTATGATTATGTTTCAGTTCTATTACAGCAATCACATCATATTCTTATGTTTGGACCAGTATAAAAACAGGCCTTGAGGTGATTTGAATAAGAATGGCCCCTGTAGGTTCGTATATGTAAATGCTTAGTGGGGTGGCACTATTTAAAAGGATTAAGGGTAAAACCTTATTGGAGGAAGTGTGTCATTGGGGGGTGGGCTTTGGAGTTTCAAAAGCCTAAGGTAGTCCCAGTGTGTCTCTCTTCCTGTTGCTTGCTGCTCAGGATGGAGAATTCTCAGCTACTTCTCCAGCACCATGTCTGCCTCATGTGTCACCATGCATCCTGCCATGATGATAATGGACTAAACCTCTGAAGCTGTAAGCCAGCCCCAATTAAATGCTTTCTTTTATAAGAGTTGCCTTGGTCATGGCATCTTTTCACAGCTAGGAAGCACTCCCTAAAACAGGTTTCCTTTGTCATTTTTGCCTATTTATTGCTAGCCCTTGGGTGTTTACTGAAGTAACACTCATTCTGGATGTTTTCCATGACACCTCACAAAGTGACACACATGTAATATTTTATTAAAACTTTGTCTTTTCTAACTCTAAATAGACTCTGAGCTCCACAATAACAAGGACTATATTCTTCTTTATCTACCAGTGTATAAGAACATTTCCTAATACAGTACTTCATATACAGCAGTTATCTAATAAACATTTTGAATGAATAAGTAGCTGAATGACTTATATCCCTAATGTCTGACATATTTTTAGTCAGTAGCTGCTGATTGGTGTCTCTAGTCCTCAGAGATCTAGTTCTCATCAAGTCCTAGTATCTCACATGTGATGAAATTGTTGCTCTCAATTATAGCTGACCAATACTCACCTCAAATCTTGGTATATCCATTTCCACTTGTCCTTTCAACAGTGGGGCTCGTCTGGGGGTCTCACGGATCGTCACACTCCATCTACAATGGAGTTTAAACACAAATATTATTCAGGTCTCCACTAATTACAAGGGAAATCAATACTTCACAGTTGTGCTAAAGTTCAAAATGTTACTGTGTTTGGGGAAAGAGGGCTACAGGGTATACTCAAGCAGTGTACCTAATCTCAAAATATACAAAAGAAAGGATTCTGCTTTATGACCACCCTAAATTAGTGTGATGGAAGGATTTTTTCCCTCAGGACTCTCAGAAATCAGTGCTTTTTAACTAGAAGTAGCATCATGATCATCAGAAATATTTTTATGAAATGTTTATACCAGAGCCTTGCCCAATATCTACTGAATAAGAATCCCTGTGATGGTCCTAGATTTGTGTCTTGAAAATCCACACCTTACAATAAAAATCCTATCTGTCAAGATATAGGATGATGATATTCTCTATTGTCTGGAGCAGAGAAAATATCATCCAGTTGTTGCTAAATTCACTCTACTCCACTTTTTTTTTAAAGTTTCCCTTAGAGCCTGATTTTACTATAGATTCTTTCTCATGAATAAGTATGTTTCACATTTAAAAGACACTGATCAAAACTTTGAAATATATCCATGGATCCCCTGCTCTATGATCTTTAAAGGGAGAAGAGGGGCTTCCACAATACTTAAGGGAATATGTGCCTCTCTGGCTTCTCAATAGATAAGCCCTCCTAAATAACCCTGCACTCTACAAGGGAAATGGTCTATGGGGGAGGCTGGACTCTGGACTGTGAGGGTATCAATGGAGGAGGCACAGAGACATAGCCTTTTGGCCACTCACCTGTCTAAAATCCTCACGTGAGCCTGCTCTACTTGGATGAGAATATCTAGTGGTGATTTGCCTTTATTCCAGAATGCTCCCCAGCCAAGGACACGAGCGAGATCATTACCAGTTCCAAGTGGGATGATTGCCAGCTGACACTGCCAAAACAAAAGGAGAGGCTCTTTTCAGACAATCCTTCCACCATGTTTTACTCTCTGCAAGATGCTGAGGTTGCTCTTTGAGAAGGAATATGCCTTACAGCCAGTGAGGGTATTTGGAGCTGAATGATATTTCCTCAAAGGAATTGGACCCCATTCTTAGTTATTTAATAATAATAATAATAATAGTTATTGTTATTATTATTATTATAGTTATTATTATTATTATTATTATTATTATTATTTCTGGGCTATGCAAAAAGTCATAGCTATAGCTATAAGTGAATATAACCATAATTTCTATTTGAGTTGGGGCTCAGCAGAGGAAATATCTCAGGAGACATAGATTCTGGGTTGGGAAAAACAAGGGGCTACCTACAGATGGGGAAAGTTATGCCTCTGTAGAGCCTCAGAGAAGAAAATCATTACCCTCATAAGGAGAAGGAAATTAGAATGTTCTTTTCCACCTCTTTACTTTGAAGCCTAGAGAATGTTCATTCTTTATTTTTCCTTCACCCAGCTACAACTAGAGAATAGTCTTAAGTGAGCATGTTCAGATTGATCAGGTTAACTATTAAGCTTGTAGAAGACATGCTTATAGATAGGAGGGATACAGACTTGGAACTTTGTAAGATAAAGAGCTCCATATGCCCTACTCTTTCTAGCAATAGTTAAACTGACTTAGCCAGGGACTTACCCTATCATGCAATCCATAGGCATCAATTGTAGATAAGACCCAGCTCACACTGCCATCTCCACCACAAACCAGAACACGAAAACGGGCAAAGTTCTTGAACATAGTGATGCTATAAGGAAAAGGGGGAAAATGTATTAATTTCATGATTATTTGGAATTTACAACTATTTCTTACGGTATGTCAAGACCTAAGGACTTCTGCTTCAGTATCCTCCTAACAAGACCATCTGCCTTCTCTTTGTATTTAGCTTCTGATTCTGTGTATATTTGTGACACAACTGCACAAGACAATCTCAGAAATTAAACCTTGTCTCAACTCATATTATTTTGTCCTTAGCTTTGCTTTTGGAGCCATTAATAACCTAGTCATCCGCTGAGGCTCAGGAAGAATACTTTGCATAGTTGTTAGGAGCTCACAGGAGCTAGCACTAAACTGTCAAATGATCCCATAATAAAACAAGTCTGTAGTTATGTCTATTTGTTTCCTCCTCTGATATCAAAGGGCATAGTTTTCTTTATTGCCAATCAGAAAAAGTAAAGCAAGTTTGGGTTCAGGAAAAGAGATTGAAGAGATTTCTGGAAGAGGACTAAATGGTAAAATAGTTCAAAGTCATATATTAGTGTATCAACCTGGGTTTAAGAACTAATTCTAATTCTAGATATTTATTCTAGGCTAGAATGTACAGGGAGTGGGTGGACTATTCTATCTAGCCAACCATACCCCTTTCCCTACGCTTACCCTGCTTCAGGTCCACCCTTCGCCAGGTCGAATACTTGAGACGGATTAAGATATTGTTTGAATTTTCGGAGGAAGATGATCCCTTGATGATCTCCACTTTTAGAGTTAATGAAGATGAGCAAGGGACAGGAACAAGTCAGTGGCCAGTCGAGATTCCAGAAGTCAGGCGATACTACTAGCTGGCCTGTTAACACACACAAGAAAAAAGAAAGGGCAATTGAGTTAAGATACGATTCTGCATCACATTTTACAAAGACTGAGTACCAGCCCCAATCTTTTGCTGTTAAGGAGTAGAGGAAAAGTTAGAATATCATCAAAAGGTGAATAAAAGTATTTGTTCTCCTATTTCTAGGCATCCCCCTATAATTTTCTGAGAAATTACTATATACCAGATATCATATGAGATATTATTAGCCTTTGATCTCAAGCAAGGGAGATGATATATATGTGTGTGTGTGTGTGTGTGTGTGTGTGTGTGTGTGTGTATGTGAGTGAATATGTTGGAAAACAATAAAGAAATTGCTGCAATAGCCAGAGATAAGTAAAAGTCCATGGGAGAATAAAAGATTGAGAGCCCAAGAGGAGGAGCAGTACCCAAGCTGGCCCATCCTCTCTGTCTGGGCTAACTCAGTTCTCTCAGTGAAAAGGGGGCAGGCCAAGAAAGCAGGGAAGGGAAGACTGTCATTAAGCCAAGAGCTAACAAAAGAGTTCCTAGAAGAATGACATATAAGATGAAGCCAGGAAACTTAATCATACTTCCAAAGCTCAGAAAGAGCTTGGTAGAATGAGCCTACAGATAAATTGTCTGAGTAAGAGAGAGATTTTTAAATAATCTCCAAAATGGAAATTACCCAAACAGAAGTAAGGTTATAATAGCCAACTAAGTAGTTTAAAGAGCCAAATCCTGCCAGTGTGTGGTGAGTCTTAAAGTCTATTGGCAAGGAGATGGGCATTGATAGTTTTTGAGGAGAGGAAGTATCAACAAATATCGGCTCACAAACATCTGAGCTCATGGCTTGTAAGGAATGTTCCAGAAAAAAAATACATAGGGCAAAAATCATGTGACTCATACCTATGGAGGATGGGTGTACTGAACATTTCAAAAAAGTTCTGTTGTGCCTGGGAAAAATAGAAGGCAGCTTCCTTCCAGTAATTGGCTGGTAATTTGAAGGCATCCTAAGCAGTTGTGTACCAAATTTTCAGGGCTTGCCTGAACTCACAACAAGAAGACTGTACTATGTTTCCTTAGCAGTATAGCTTAGATGTAATTACATTCCATGAGCAAATACAGTACCCTCGTCAGCAATTTTTAATGAAAGGTAAAATGGTATCATAATGGTAGTTTGGTCGCATTCATTCATTCATGCATGCATTCAACAAATGTGCATTGAGAATGTTCTTTGTGCCCATTCTTATTTATGTGAGTGGACAAAATACAACTCTTTTTTAATGAAGGCAAGATAAATATAAATCATAATGTGCTGTGAGGAAAACAATGTAGTCAAGAATAATTCTCTGGGAAGGCAGCATTTAATATCATGGAGGGGAAGGTGTGGCGGTTGGTAGCTCCATGATAGCAGCAGCATGCGAGCTTATTTGCATTGACGCAAACCACCATTAAGATCGTCAAATAGATGAAGGGCTAAGTAATTGAGACATCTGGAGGAAGAAATTTGGGGGAAACAAGGAAAAGTGAGTCAAGTCACAAGATGTTCTTGCTGTGTCTCAACAAAGAATGTAGACCGCAAGGGATATATGGTTTGGATAGGAATATCAAATATCCCTCACGGACTCAGGTGTTCTTAGCTGGAGGTGCTATTTTATCTTTTGAAAATCATATAATCTTTAGAAGGTAAGGTCACGTTGGAGAAAGTGGTTCACTAGGTTGGCAGACCTTTTGAATGTCATGGTCAAGCTCTGAGCCCTTAGCTTCTTGGTCTGCATGGATGTGAGTGAGCTCACATGCTGCTGCTGCCCACTGCCGCACCTTCCCCTCCACGATGAACTGGACTGTGTTCCTTCAAACTGTGAGCCAAAATATACCCTTCCTAGTTTAAGTTGCTTCTTGTGAAGTATTTTGGTCACAGCAACAAGAAAAGTAGCTAACACACTGACTAAGGCAAGGGCTGCGGGGACATAGAGACAATAGATGCAAGATTTGTCTGTAAATGTTTTGTATTATTTTCAAAAGGAAAACTCTTAGCCTGTGTGAATATATTTGCCAGTCAAGAATTAAGAATATAAGAAAACAAAAAATATGTTAATGATATCTATAAGCTAAGTAACCATGAGAGTATAGCAAAAAAAAAAAGAAAGAAAGAAAAGAAAGAAAGAAAGACTTTTAGAATCATCTGGCAGCTTTGAGCATGTACTATGCTTTGTGGTATATTTTTATAAGACAGGTAGTTGTATGCTACATCTTGTTGCCCACTGAGTTTAATCGCTAAACTACAGGAAACATCTTAACCTCTCTGAGAGTTCATCTTTTCATATGTATAACAGTAGCATATTGCAAGGATTAATAAAATAGTCGACATAGTTAACTGGAGTGTTCAATTCACAGGTAAACAACCTGACTTACAAGGTTGCTTTTAAATGACCAATGTCAACTACAAGTAACTTTCTTATACTGTCAGTATATTTTTTATTTTATAGTACAGTTTTATTGTATTTTACTTCTTTTACATCCAAACCTCAGTTTCCCCCTCCTCTCCTCCCTGCCCCCCCGCCCACCATCCACTTCTCCATTTCACTTTATAAAAGAGCAGGCCTCCAGGCATATCAACCAGCCTTGTTTCACAATTGTATTCTGTAACTCAGAAGAGAACACAAAAAGCTGGCCTCTAAATTTTGAAGTACCCAGACTTAGAAAGAGTTACTGGATGAAAAAAAAAAATCAATAGTAGAAAATGACCTCAAGCGTCACATGGACCAGAGATGGGTGTGCACCTTGGTCTTTAGGTTCAGGCTCGAGAGCATACATTATACTAGAACAGACCAACAGAAACTTGCTTGGCGGCATCAAGTTGTGCGAAGAGTAAAGGGGTTTTAACTGCTTGTGAGTCAGCACCCTGAAGGACCTCTTAAAAAGAGCTCATGTTCTTTGTTCATCACCATCCTAATCCAAGAGATTTCACTCTAGTATTCAGGCCACAGAAAAATGCTAAGTTGGCATAAGATTTGCTTACTGTTGCCCTTCCTGTACTAGTGAAGCCATCTTTAAAACTGCTTTAAAAAATTTAACTTTCATAACTCCTAAGTATTTATCTTTACCTATGAGTAGATAGGAGATGACAGGTGACACCATGAGCTAGGCACATCCCTTTCCAGGTTGAAGAAGTCTTCAGAGAGTAAGTTATTGACACTAAGTGGTGATATGTCCTGGAAATATTGTCGAGGAGTCTTTATGAATGCTGTGATCATCGAGTGTGTGGAAATGGCAGAGTAATAGGAAAATGGTGGTCAGAGAAGGAAATAATATCATGTCAGAAGCCTTGTTAGGGCTTCTTTTACTAAGATGTAAAAATGGAGTCATGTACATTTTTGCAGTCAAGGTTTTGCTAAATAAGATTCAGTAATAATGAGAAAAGTCAGAAATGAGGTGGAAACATGTTAAGAAACTTGTCTAAAATTACACAGTAAATAATGCAGCATGATCATGGGACCAGTAGCACAGAAAGTATCGGAGAACTTTTCAGAAATGCAAATTATTGGACCTCACTCAGAAAAAACTGAATCAAAACCTCTGAGGCTAGGGCCCAGAAACCAGGGCTTTTATAAATGCTTCTAAATGAATCTGATGTATGCTTATGCTTAATAACCACTGGGTGAGTTCCTACTTTACTGCACAGGATGTAATTAACTTGGGGAAGTGAGAAGAGGCCATTATAGGAGCAATAGAAGAGAACAGTTGATTGAGCTGGACCTTAAAGGATAAGAGAAGTGGGTAATTAGAGGTCTTGTCATCAATTGGAGCCTCTAGACCGAATCAATACACGCAGGAATAACTGCATAACAGCACTGACAAAGGCTCCTGCCTCCGAAGGTCATCATCTGGTTGATGGAGAAAGGATTTTCTAGCCTGGCTGAGAAGGTGGGGTGGATTATCCCTAACAACATCATTAAGATTCTATGAGTAAGAAAGGCAGAAGAAACTTCTCTAGAGTAGAATGTCTCAGAAGGTAACCTACTCTGGAAAGGCTTATTTGTCTAGGCTAAGAAGTCCAGAAGTGTCGAGAAGAAAAGGCATTCTTTAAAGCCGTTTCTTGAGCAAGTCCAAGCCAAGTAATGCATAGTAGAAAGAAGGGTTGTTAAAATGATATTCAAGTGAACCAAGATTGCTGCTACATAGAAGCCAAAATTAAAAGATGCTTCATAGCACATTAGATGACAGAAATAGTCCTAGTCCAGGCATTTCTATGCAAAGGAAACGAATGCCATTAGTTGATGAGCCATAACAATAATAAGTGGTATAGGAGAGAAATAACCACATATTAGATATAAAAAAACTTCTACAAGGACAGAAACCTTGTGTGTATATATATGTATATATAACCATATATATATATATATAACCATATATATGTATGCATATATATATACATGTATGTGTGTATATATACTCATATAATTGACTTGAGTTGGACCCTAAAGGATAAGAAAAGTGGGTAATTAGAAACATATATACACACATTTGTTGTTATCTCTTAGAAGCCTGTTTGTTTCTAATGAGAAACAGAAAGGAGTGGATCCAGATGGGAGAGGAGGTTGGGAACAGAGGAATCAGAGGAATAGAAAAAGATGAAACAGTAATCAGGATATATTGTATGAGGAAAGAATCTATTTTCAATAAAGGGGGGTTAAATTAATGTTAATAATGCCAAAAAAGTAGGTTGACCTGAGCAGCCTGAATTTGCTCAGGTGATTAGCTTGTTACATTTCCTAATGCATCCAGTTCACCTTCCCCAAACCTCTTCATTTTTTTATTCAGTCAACTATCTCTTATTGACCAAGTTATCAAGTTGGTGGTGTTATTATGAAAATAAATATTTGAATAGATTTGAGAATAATAAATGCATGCATCTCTGAATGAATTTAGCTCTATGGTACTATGAGGTGCATGCTTGCACCTTCCTTCAGAAACCTCTGGAAATGGCTCCTTCAGTAGCCTGATGTCCATCTGTGCCTGTATTTTTGTCAACATTTCTAACTCTTACTTGATATCCAAATACCTCTATTATTTCTTTGATACTTAAAATACGCTCCATTCAATTGTTATTCATGCTGTTGGACCAAGACCCTGGATTCACCATGATTATTTGCTCTACAATGTCTATCTTAGATCTCTTGGTAGGTTTCAAGTACTTTGTGAAAAAGCATAAATCACTATTGTCTTGGACGTAGCAAATGTCAGCAGAGTGCAGATTTGGTAACAATTTTGATGTTTGTATTTGAAAAGTAACCTTAATCTAGGCTTTTGATAGTTTCTGAACAATGGGAAGAAACAAATTCATTTCATAGATTAGGTAGTATTTGAAAATCATCAAGAAATCTGAAATTAACTTTGATCAATCAGAATTGTAACAGAGTCTATAGAGAACATGCCCATACACATGTACACATACATACACTGAAACACAATGTTCACTACACAGTTTCAAGACTAATTCTTTGATACACACATAAATATAACCATCCCCCTCCCCAATATTTTACTAGTTGTAGAGAATAATTTGTGCCCTTCCTCCCACCATTTATATACCTTCCCACCCTCCCCAGTGTTTCTGAAGTAAAAGCCAATGTACTCACCATCGCCCCTAGGGTCGCTCAGTGCCGTTGGTGGCACGATGGATGAGCGACGACTTCCGAAGGAACATTCCTTGGAAAACCGCTTCTGGCAGGCCCCGTGCACCTGAAACGATAAGAGCACAAAAGAGAAAGGAAGGGGAGAGAGAGAAAGAAGAACAGTGATTAGTTTCTGGTTCCATTCCAAGAATTAGATCCTTAATATTACAAATCTCCCTTTCTGAACTTTGGTACTAGTTACATAAATCCTAACTTCCTTGACACCACCCACCCTGATCTGCTATGAAACGGCAGTCTCCCTGAGCATGCAGAACCTTGACCCTTCAGAAAGGTGTCTTTCTGAAGATTCTCCTCTACACATACTGAGATGTCACTAGCCTTCAGACACAGTGTTAGTAGCCTGCCGAAGGGAGAATTTTCTTGCATTTCCAAAGTCCTTATACCGATAAGGTGTTTATCTGTCAATCTTTAGAACAACTGTATGTGGCAGGAAAAGCATCATTGCACTCAATTTAGAAATGCGCATATGGGAAGGCTCACAGAGCTAAAGGCTCTTACCTAAGGTCAAATAGCTGGGACATGCCAAAGCAGACTTCCCAAACAACTACAGTTACTAGGGACATGAGCCTGGCTGGCGTGGCAATTTAAAAGCAATTAAAAGGAGGTCAGTGGACAGGCTCTTCGGTGAAGAAACCCATTTCATTTTCTTCTTGTCTTAGAAAACTCATTTTGAGAGAAGCATTTAAAAGCTTAAAAAAGTCAAGATCAAAGTCTCAATCTCCGTGATATATCACGGTTTGAAGACTAATTGTCAGCTCTTTGATGTAAATATACAAATAATCATTCCCCAAAATATTTTACTAGTTTTGGAGAATGTGTGTGTGTATGTGTATGTGTGTGTGTGTGTGTGTGTGTGTGTGTGTGTGTGTGTGTGTGTATTATAGCTTATATATTTTATAATTTTATAATATTTTAATTTCATAATATAGGATAATATCCTGTCCTTTGTAAGTTTTGAAGAATCTATTATATACCAGTTACATGCTTCCTGTCCAGTCTAGTCTAGTTTTGGCCATCAAAAATGTCTCCAGATATTGCCAGATGTCTTCTAGAGCAAAAATCATCCTCATTTGAGGGCCAGTGTTTCAAAGATGTGGTGGTGTTGTAGTTAGGTACATGGTCTTATTCAGAATTAAATATTGATCAAGACTTTATATCTGGCTGGCTATATGACCTTGAGTTGACCTTCGTGAGCCCCCACATTACCCATCTATAAAATGGGGACAATGAGGCTTAGTTCAATGTTGTTCTAAGAATTGAGATAATGAATAGAAGATATTCATATGTAGTAGCAATGATAGCTTGTTATTATTACTAACCATTAATAAAGATTATAAGTTTCTAGGAAATATTCATGAGTCTATTCTTTCTTAAGGATAGACTCCAGAATCTATTTCTAATTGCTCATATTGCCAGTTTAGAATTCAGCTTTTCTCATTTCCAAGATGGCTTCATCAATTAAGAAGCATCAGATTATGAACACCTTAAATCTTTCTCCCAAAGATCTCCATAACCATCTATGAAAGGCCAAGTTACTGGGCTCTGTACTATGGAATCTCTATCTACATATCTACTTATCTATTTATCTTTATATAGTTACAATCTCTAATCTACCTCTTCTCTAGAAATAAATTTAAATATCAAAGAAAATGGAAAGAGTCTTACCGTAGAGCCACACCAGAGGCAGCGGAAATCCTGAAGTCTGTGATGACTACCGCAGCCCTTGTGACATACGACACATTGAGAGCTGGCGGGTATATTTCCTTCTACCCACTGATGTGGCATTGTTTGCTGAAAGAAAAAAAAAGGCAAGAGATAGAAATTAGTGATACAAGAAGGAAAACCTGGGATCATTCTGCTACCCGTGTAATTAGATGACAGTCCCATGGATCCCCTCAATGCCATTGACAAATGAAAAGTAGGAGTCGGAGTTTAACTCATTGATATCTGTCGGGTCATGAGATACTGTGGAAGAGACTACTCTGCTTGTCTAGTGTCCCCATGTGCCATGACTTTAAAAAGTAGGGGGAGAATACGGCTACTACTTACTATTTCATCAGCGGGTAGAAGAAGGTCATCAGTTACGGATAAAGTATTCCACTTGCAGTCTTTGTTTGCTCTCAAAGCACAGAATTTGTGAGATTTCACCTTGCATACTGTGAAAGGAAGAAGGAAAAAAATAGGTGTAAATCTAGTGACAATGTAAATTCTAATGCCCTTCCCTAAGCTTCTCTGGTGGTTAGAATTCAAGGGCTTTCCAAATAGTTTTGACCCATTTCCAGAGGCCTACTTCTAATGTGAACCAGTTCCTCGTTAGCTAAGCTTCCTACTATCCATTTTACATTACTTAATAGCAGGAAAGATGTTATTTCTGATTTTTCAATCTCATCTTCCTATCTCCAACCCTCCATTTTTATTCATGAGAATGCCCCTTCATGCTAATTTCTCTTTTGGCTTTCCCTCTATTGGGATTAACTCTACATAAGAACCAAAGGCTTAGATTAGGTCAGTAATACTAAATTCTTCATGTCTATCTCTATCCACTGAGCTCTGCTTTCTAAAGCAATCAGAAAGGTACCTTCACAGATGACGGCATCTCGAGATAAAGCAGGAATGTTCTCTCGACAAATATTGCAGAACTGACTCCGGGCAGTATGACTGGAATACCAGTAGTGCATTCCAACAAGGAAAGGGTTGTTTTCGGCTGCAGGTATCTAAAGTAAAACAAAGACAAGAAAGAATGGACAGTTAAGCACAGGTGGACTAGTGAAGAACGGAAACTCGGCTGCTGGGGGCTAAAAGGGCTCACGATGTAGGTGTCAAAGCGTGTGCAGGAGAGGACTGAGAATTAGACACAGTTGCCACCTTTTGTTTTAATTTTTTTTTTATGACTAGCTTCAGAAGGAAAAAAAGAAAGAAAGAAATGGGAATAATCTCGAAGAGGAACTGAAGACAGAATCAAGGGTCTTTATATTCCTTGCTCTAAACTACCATATTAGTTTAGTCCAGGCAAAATTTGTTCTGACCGGGGTCTTGGTTCTCTTTAATTAGGAAGCAAAGAAAAGCAGGGAGTTGGAAATCCAGGGGTATCCAAATGCTCTGCTAAACAAAGGCAGGCAGGTGGCAGGACTCACAGGCAGAACTAAAGAGTACCTGCGAGGGTTTCTCTCTTCCTCAGAACACTGCTGCCTAGTGAGCGGAGCATTGCTTTACATGGACAGCACTTGAAAGAGCCTTAAATCCTTCTCTCAGGAACTTTAAAAAAAAAAAAACAAACAAACCACGCTTTGACTGCCTACAGCCGTTTCTTGGTTAATCATTTTAATCCATTCAATAAGCTATTAAACAAATATTTACTGAATTGCTATTATATGCCTGGTACTTTTTCAAGGCATTTGAGATATAATCATTAACAAGATACAGTCCTTGTCCTTATGGTGTCTCCTTTCAGGCTAATTTTTCATTTTTGTTTTCATGTCTGTGATCACAGCATTTGCATAGCACAGCCTAACTTTCATGTATCAGCAATGATTCAAGTTGTATAGACTTTGTTCTGTGTATATTTTCATAGCACTTGCCCATCTTTTCTCTAGTTAGCATGAATATTTCAGTTTCTTCTCTGCCTTTTTTTTTTTTTAAAAAAGAGTTTAGACATAGACACATATAGGTTCTTATTGTCATTTATAATGGGTTATGTGTGCAAAGACATGGGAAGACTTTAAAAGAACAATATATTCTCCCAGCTGTAACTTGACAGCAGACCATTAAAGAGGTCGCTCTTGAGGGCTCAAACTTAAGTTCAAACTTAATCCATTTACTGGAATTACCCATCCAAGACATAGCCTGTACAGAGTACTCTCTGATCTTTATTCCCCATGGGCATGCTGGTTATGTGTTAAACTACTGCTAGATAGAATCTTTTTGTGTTTTTGTTTTTTGGTAGAAAAAGCTACTATGATGAAGTGACAATTTGGCATTTCTTTGTGATTGGAATTTTATAGTACACTGACACCTTGAAAAGCTCCAGGCCTGAGATCATCATAATAGAAAGCAGAGAGTCTTGATATTAGCACTCTGAGCTCACAATTCCTTTCTAGTCCCAAGCTGCTGACTACAACTAAACAAACATCTTTCCTCCTTCCATTTCCTTCTCTTCTTTTCCAGATTACTAGGAACCTCTAACTGCATGTCAGGTAACATACTAAATACTGGAGCTATAGAGATCAATAAGTCACAGATATCAAGGAACTCGGCCTATTGGAGGAAACATTCTCAAAGAGATAGTCATAGGGTGGTGAAAATATGTGTTTAAAGGCTCTATGTAATCAAGAAGAAGAAATAAAGAACTCTGGTTGGGTATCTTGATTATGTAGTTAACTATGGACATTGCTCGGGTTCAGTTGTAAGGAAATAGAATTTATATCCCTTATATTCATGTTATTCTTTAAGGAAAGTTTGATGCATCCAGTCCTGGATGAATACCTGTGGTAGTTTGAATTGTATATCCTCTCAAGCATGTTTAAGTCCCTAACCTTTGGTGTCCATGAATGTGACTTTATAGGGAAATACTATCTTAGCAGATGTAATCAAATGGGACTTAATTCAAGGACTGTTGTCCTTATATGAATGAGAAAATATGGAAAGAGATGTAATCAGAGAAAAGAACACCTTGTGATAATATAGAGTATACACATACACACGCAAGTGAGAATATCATGTGACAGTGGGGGCAGAGATTCAATAATGCACCTGCAAGCCAGAAAATATCAAGGTTGGTCTGTAATCACCAGACTAGGAGCAGGAGGAGGAGGAGGAGGAGGAAGAAGAAGAGGAGGAGGAGGAGAGGAAGAAGAGGAAGAAGAAGAAGAGGAAGAAGAAGATGACAAAGAAGAAGAAGAAGAAAAAGAAGAAGAAGAAGAAGAAGAAGAAGAAGAAGAAGAAGAAGAAGAAGAAGAAGAAGAAGAAGAAGAAGAAAATCATTCTCCTTCTAGAACCTTCAAAGAGACTCTGACTGTATCATCTCTGTCCTCTAGAAATATGAGAGAATAAATCCCTGTTGTTTTCAGTTCACTTGGTTCTTGCTTGTTACAGCAATCCTGGAACATGAATATGGATTTTGGGATTGGGAGGTCGATGTTTTCTGTAAGAGATCCTTAAAATACAGAGCTGCTTTTTACAGTTGTTAAATATATAAATACTATGTTTTTTGAGACATACGACATTTAAAGGATTATATTGCCTTGAGTAGAATATTATTAGAAATATGAGCTGCTTCTGGTACTGACTCTCATGGAAACAAGAAACATTCTAGAAAATGGGCAGAAAGGTGATACTTTTCTGCCCGTTTCTGAATGGATCAGAATTGTGCTGTTGAATTGGCAAGTAGAGTGTTTGATAAACTTGAACCCTTAGCTAACAAAACTTCCAAGTTAAGTATGAGAGTACAGCCTGATTTCTTTCTGCTGCTTATAGAAAAAGCAACAGGAAGGAGATAAGTTCAACAGCAAACAGTCAACCAATGTTGTTCCCAAGGGCCTCCTTCATGGCTTGACTATGGCCACCTTTCCACTATCTGCCACACATGGCTTTTACTTAATGCATACATATGGAGAAAAAGGGAGATCTTTCTTAACATTTCTATTATCAACCTATCTGTATTTCAAGCACAAAATAGTGCACTCTGGAGTGCATACCAATGGTATAGATAGACAAACTTTTTCTACATAGAATCAGTATGAGACATGATTTTTGTGGCCTGAAATGTTCAGTAAGAGACTCATCAAAAGTAGGATGCTAGACTTCTGAGACTCGACAGTATGAAAGTGACAAATAAAGCTATCAGGTGTAAACATGTATTGTTCTTTCAGGAAAATAGAATAATGGGTTCCAATGATGGTTTGGAGGCTAGAAATGCTGGTGAGGGGCTAAAAATTATCGTTCTTGCCAGGATGAGAGGGTGGGCATATTGGAAGAAGTCACTGCCTCTTTCCTTCCAGAAGATGGGACCACTTCTTAGAGAGAGGAGATGCCACTTAGGCTGAGAGAGTGATGCTGGGAGACAACACTGAACCATAGATAATTAGTTGCAGGCCTATAAACCTAAGGGGGCTTGTTTTTCTGGGTTTCAGCTTTCTTTAGACCAGTAGCTGTTTTAGTTCTTCAGAATGAGAGTATCAATCCTCCACTGCTTCCAATATGGGATTTTAGAGGTAGAAAATTTGGTTTTGAGGTGCTACATGTCCACAGGTAGAGGAAAAATATCGCCCCTTGAAGGGAACATACACAGAGGACAGAAAGGAATACAAGGAATTCTGCTGGTACGTTACTGGTATTCTTATCAAAGGAGGTGAATAGCTTGGGAAGATACAAAACAAATAGACACACAGGAAAGCACCTAGTGATGGCTAAGGCAGAGACTGGAATGATATAGTGCAAGCCCAAGAACACCAAGGATTTATAGTAACCAACAAAGCCTAGGAAGAGGCACAGGATTCTTCCATAAGGTCTTCAGAGAAACATGGTTCTACTCTCAACTTGATTTCAGACTTTTGACCTCCAAGGACTGTAAGAGAATATATTTCTGGTTTTGGATTTTGGCTTTGTTTTGAGCAGGGTTTCCTGTGGCTCCAGCTGTCCTCGGATTTGCTCTTTAGCTAAGGATGACCTTGAACTTCTCTTAAGTGATAAGACTATAAGGATTTATAAATTACACCCACTTTGTAAATTTGTGTGTTTTAAGTCACAAATTTTCGGGTGCTTTGCTTTAGCAGCCATGAACTAGCATAGTATGTCACCACAGGCCTTGCTATTTGCTGATAATGACTTTTAAAAATCAAATTTGAAGAGAGATTCAAAACTATAGTAGAAGCCGGGCGGTGGTGGCGCACGCCTTTAATCCCAGCACTTGGGAGGCAGAGACAGGTGGATTTCTGAGTTCGAGGCCAGCCTGGTCTACAGAGTGAGTTCCAGGACAGCCAGGGCTACACAGAGAAACACTGTCTCGAAAAAACCAAAAAAGAAAAACCAAAAAAAAAACAAACAAAACTGTAGTAGGCATACAAATTTTTAAGACAGGTCAGTTGGCCTAAAGCTTTCAGAACCGAATAGTTGGGTACTTGCATTTGTTTTTTTATAATCTCTAAAATACACACTCCATTGCTCCAATCAGATCCTTCACTTGAAATGGACTGAATGTTTGTATAATGCCCCACTCATATACTGAAATCTCTATGCTCAATATGTTGGCATTACCAAAGAGCCTTTGAGAAATGATTATGTTCTGAGGGTGGAGCTGTAATGAATGATGTTAGTTCTTATAGAAGAGCCTTCGGAATCTTCTCACTCTTGTATTTGTCATATGAAGACACAGCACAAAGATAGCTGTCCTTGGCATAGAAAGTGGATCTTTGTTAGACACTGATTTTGTCAGCACTTTCACCCCCAATAAGAAGTAGATGAATAAATGCCAAGATACATACAACTTACTAAGCCTGAATCATGAATGATGAGAAAATGGGAGCAGAACAATGGCAAGTAATGAGATTGAATAAATAATAAAAGTCATTCACCGAAGAAAATTCCAGGCTCAGATAAGCATCACTGTTTAATTCTACCAAACATTAAAGAAGAAAGAAGGAGTGTGATTGTAGTTCAGTGTTAAAGTTATTGCCTTGAGTGCGTAAGGCACTGAGTGTGTGCCTCACAGCCACAAATTCTTAAAATCATCTAAAGAATCAAAGAATGAACAATACTCCCAAACTCATTTTCCAAGACTGATTTTCCTTTGTGCTAAAGGAATAGAAAAACTATTACAAAAATATAAATTCCCCTACACTGGGGCATAGAGGCTTCACAGGACCAATGGCCTGTCCTCTCACTGATGTCTGAAAAGGCCATCCTCTGCTACATATGTAGCTGGAGCCATGGTGAGCAGGGGGAGTAGGGATGGGATAGGGGGATTTCAGAGGAGAAACAAGGAAAGTGGATAACATTTGAAATGTAAATAGAGCAAATATCTAATAAATATATTTTTAAAATTCACTAATATAAGTAGATTTCTGAGACAGGAAAACTATCCAGCACTCGAATTGCTTCATACCAGGTTTTTGTTTAGAATATCATGTTTTTCATGTTACACTAAAAGCAAGGGAATTCACACAACTGAGTTACTGGTTATAAAAATTGCTTTTAAAAGAATGTTATTAGCTACATGAAGTAAAAACAACCACCAGACAGCTGTACTTTATGATGTTAAAAAATATATGTGTATATAAATTAACTTATAGGCCAATATTCCTCATGACTGTAGATGCAAAAATCCTTGAAAAAAAATATAGCAAACCAAATTTGGTAATCACATTGGAATTTGTCATTGGGAGTCAAACTAGTTCAGCATATACAACTCAATAAACATGATATATTACATTAACAAAATCAAGTATAATTTAACAGAACCATCTCAACAGATGCAGAAAAAGCATTTGACAGAATTCAACATTCCTTCCAGTTAGATCTCAGTAGGTTATAAACAAAGGAAATTTATCTAAACACAACAAAGGCCATGTATGATGAATCCATAGATAACACAGTTTTCAACAGCTAAAAGCTGAAAGCTTTCCCTCTAAGATCAAGGACAAAATGGGATGCCAAATGTCACTCCTTTTCAGCATAGTACTGGGAGTCCTAGCAAAGAAATCAGACAAGAGAAAGAACAAAGTACCATTCTAATAGAAAGGAAAAACATAAAAGGAAAAACAAACAAACAAACAAACAACCCCCCCCCAAAAAAAACCCTTGTCTCTATTTGTCGATCCTACTATTCCATTGCCCACAGGCTAGAAAAAACATTTAAAATGGTGAGTTATGTAAAGTAGTGGGATATAAAATCAGAATCCAAGAATTATTTGTGTTTCTATATGGTAATAATGATCTATCAAAAATATTAACAAAATAATTCTATTTGTAAAAGCAATTTTAAAGTTCAGTACTTAAGTGTAAATATAACCAAGAATGGAAAAGACCTACATAGTAAAAAAGTATTAAACTGGTGAAAGAAAGTAAGAAAACACAAATAAATTGAAAGATATGTGGTTTTGGATTATAAGAATTAGTACTATTAAAATGTCCATAATATGCAGAGCAGTCTATAGTTTCAACACAATCCCCATGAAAATTCCAATGTCATCCTCATAGACATGGAATAAACTACTTTGAACTTGTATGGAACCCAAAATAATCTTGAACCAAAGAACAAAGCCAGAGATATCATACTCCTTGATTTGAAAACATAAGGTGATTATAATCAAAACATCATGGTACTGGCATTAAAATAATACATAAAGCAATGAAACAGAAAACCCCAAAATAGACCTATAGACTTATCACAAATTTTCACAAAGGTTTTTAGAAAACAAAATGGAGAGAGGACATCTTTCTCATCATGTGCTGCAGGGAAAGCTGCTTATCAATATCATACACAAAAATCAAGTCAGAACAAGCTAAAGAGGCAAAGAAAAGACTCAAACCTGGAAGATTACTAAAATCTTGAAGACATGATCTTGTCTGCATGCGACATTGGTTTGGACAACATTTTTCTTTACATGCCCTTGAAAGCACAGGTAATGAAAGCAAAGATAGACTAATGGGATGATATTAAGCTAAAGCTTCAGCGTAGCAAAATAAATAAGGCAGAGTAAGAGCCTACAAAATGGGAGAAAATATTTGTAAATCTGAGGAGATAATATCCAAATATATAAGAAATTCAATTGAAAACAAAAACAAGTGTTTCATAAGAGAGGAATATAAAATGATAAAAATGACTTGGAGGGGAAAATGGGTAAAATAGGGGGGTATTAATTGCAGTGGGAGAAGGAGTTCAGTACAGAAGAAAAGGGGGAAGGAGAATCAGTAATACTAAGGAGGTCTGAAAAGCCATATGGAATCACATTAAAATTAAATTATTTAAATTATGTATAATGCATATATATATATATATATATTCAAATGAAATCCTTCTGGAGCAGACAATATTCCCCACCAGAGTTATAGCTTAAGAAAATTCCAAATACCAGGCATGAGAAACTCTCTTTTGAGTTGCTGCTCAAGGGAGTTCAAGAAACTTCTAAAACAATATAGGCTATTGCTATTGCCCTTGATTGCTTCTTAGGGGACTCTATTGTTGAAATCACCATGCACTTTGGACCCAGGATCTGAGCAGGATCTGATCTGCAAACCTCCTTAGGACTAGCTTTCATGAGGGAAGCAACTCTCCAGTCCTATCCAGCTGTTACACCTAGGAACCACGGATGCAAGCATGGCTTGATAAACTTAAGAGTGCAATAGTGGTACCCATATCTTGGTGATAACAACAACTTTCTAATTGGACTTAAGGCCTGCTCAACAGGTGAAAAAGCATGACTAGTGCTAGAAACCTAGCTAACTCCCCAGGGCTAGTGAAGTCATAGCTTAGAGGAGAACCTACGACTGCCACTTTACTAAACCAGCACAATTCCTTATGGCAGTCTAAAGATCCATTCTTATATCCACAGATAAGTGTAAGTATCCCACCCCCACCCCTACCCTCACCCCCATCAAAGAAACTTTTCTTTGTAAAGTGACATAGATGATTACAGTAAACTGGTCAAAATGCAGAGGTGATCATGGGTGTCAAACTCTAAAGATTTATCTACAACACAGCTTCTATACCCAAGGCTCAGGGAACACTTAGGAAGAGGAAGTGGAAAGATTTAAGAGCCAGAGGACCAGGAAATCTGTTGTGAGACTGTATTTTCTAGACATTACAGAGAAGGTCATCCATGATTCTTCAGTAATATGGCTGCCTAGACAAGATCTGAACAACAACAGCACCAATAGGCATGCTAACATGGGAGGGGGAAATCTCATAGAGTTCCACCCATAACTAAAGACATACAGGGAGGTAAGAAGTACTGAGAACAGGAGAAATGATCTTTCCCAGAGATGAGCCCCTAATTGGTTCTCCAATACCAATTAGCCAGCTTTGAAATCATAGATATACAAGCAATCCTAAATTTTCTGACGTGTGTGTGTGTGTGTGTGTGTGTGTGTGTTATCTCAATTAAAGAATAAAAGGCCACTATTTTTAGAAGGAGCATGGGAGGGTTGGTGAGAAGAAGGGGAAAGGGGAGAAAATGATGTAACAATATTTTAATTTTTAAAAAACAAACTGATAAAAAAAAACACAGCCCTTCAAAAGGTCAACAAGCCTGAACAGACTTTTTTCATGAAGGTCCATTGAAAATACTTAGTATCACTAATCACTAAGTGCAAATCAAAACCATGGTGAGATACCATCTTTTTCCTGGTATAATACTCTGATCAAAAGAGATGAGAGGATCTACCCTGCTCGCTGAGTCCTCTGAGGCATGCCAGGCTGCCCTGAGCAGCCTGCTATCCCCACTGGACATCCATTCTCCCACCACCTCTCCATCCACATTCATCAGACCTGTGGATCCTGAACCATACAGGTTAGCTTCCCTCCCACCCCCAACTTCCCTGCTCACTGAGTCCTCCAGGGTACCACAAGCTGCCTTGAGCAGTCTGCTATCCCTGCTGGATATCCATTCTCCTTCCACCTCTCCACCCACCTTCATCAGACTTGCTCAGCCTGAACCATACAGTCCAAGGATACCCATCAGAGGCCTGCCACACCAGGACCATCGAGATTAATACTCCCCTCAATACTTACTACAGCAGGAACATCCAGGGACCAAAGCTATCCAGATGGCTAAAGGGCCTCCAAAGAACACAATCAACAAAAGCCAGGGTAATATGACACCTTCAGAGCACAGCTACCCTGCTACGGCAAGTCCTGGATATCCTAACACAACCAAAGTACAAGAAAATGACCTTAAGTTCAATCTTCTAGAGATGATAGAGGCCTTTAAGAGAAAAGGAATAAATCCTTTAAAGAAACACAGGAAAATACAATCAAACAGACTGAGGTCTTTAAAGACAATTAAGCAGGTGAAGGGAATGAATAAAACTGTGCAAGACCTGAAAGTGGAAATAGAAGCAATAAAGGAAACATAAACTGAGGAAACCCTGGAGGTGGAATCCTAGGACGTGAACAGGAACAACAAGCCCAGGCATCACCAACAGAATACAGGAGATGGAACAGCGAATCACAGGCGTAGAAGATACAGTAGAAGAAATTGATACATCACTCAAAGAAAATGTTAAAGCTAAAAACTTCCTGACACAAAACATCCAGGAAATCTGGGATACCATGAAAAGACCTAAACTAAGAATAACAAGAACAGAAGAAGGTGAAGAGTCCTAGCTCCAAGGCCCAGAAAATATTCTCAAAAAAAATCATAGAATACTTTGTGAACCTAAAGAAAGAGATGCCTATAAACATACAAAAATCTTAGAGAACACTAATTAGACTGGACCAGAAAGGAAAATCCTCCCTCCACATAATAATCAAAACACTAAATCTACAGAACAAAGAAAGAATATTTAAAAGCATCAAGGGAAAAGGCCAGGTAACATACAAAGGCAGACCTATCAGAATTACACACTTCTCGAGAGAGACTCTAATAGCAAGAAGGGCCTGGATATCTTGCAACCTCTAAAAAATCCACAGATTCCAACCTAGACTACTATACCCAACAAAACTCTCAGTCGTCATAGATAGAGAAAACAAGAAATTTCAAGACAAATTCAAGTTCAAACAATATCTATCCACAAATCCAGTCCAACAGAAAATACTAGAAGGAAAACTCCAACCCAAGGAGGGTAACTGCATCCAATAAAACATAGGAAATAAGTAATTCCATACCAGCAAAAACAAGACCACACACACACACACACACACACACACACACACACACACACACACACACAAACACCACCAACATTAAAATAACAGGAACTAACAATCACTGGTCATTAATATCTCTCAACACCAATGGATTCAATTCCCTAATAAAAAGACACAGCCAAACAGGCTAGCTAGAAAAAAAGCAGGCACACAAAAGAGGAGTAGATGGAGAGACGGCTCAGCTGTTAAGAGCACTGACTGCTCTTTCAGAAATTCTGAGTTCAATTCCCAGCCACCAAATGGTGACTCACAACCATCTGTACCAGGATCTGATAACCTCTTCTGGTGTGTCTGAAGAGAGTGACAGTGTACTCACATACATAAAATAAATCTTTTTAAAAAAGAGGAGTAGAAGGCAGGAGGGGGTGGCAGTGAGAGGGATTTAAAGTGAATAAATAAAATTTAAAAAAACTAAGAACCCAGTATTCATATTTCATATCAAATGTTGGTTTCATGTTTCAAGATAGCACCTGACTTATGAGTCCCTTGTGCTCTGGTCAACAACTCCTTCCCCATTGTCCTGTAAAATGACTCAAAAAAAAAAAAAAAGAACAACAACAACAAAAAAAAAAACCTAAGAAAACGATGAGAGGTCCAAAGTGTTGGAAAGGATATAGAACAAAGGGAGTTTTGAAAATGTGTTTATTAAAATGCTAATTAATATAACCATTATAAAAAAAGTAGATTCACTAAAAAAATTGAAAGCAGAACTACCACATAATGTTAGAATTATTGAGACTGGTAACATGGGGATCTAATATCAGTTTCTTTGGGGACAGGAAAACACAAGTTCAAAGACGACAGAATGAGTTCAAGGCTAGCCTGGGCAACTTGGTATGTCCCTGCTTTAAAAAAAAAAACCTTAAACTACTTATTTCTTTTCCTTTTTTGGATCACAAAATATTTCTATCAATTGCCTCTTCCCTTTCCCCCTTCCAAGTGCTCCCATATACCCCTCCTTACTCTTTTTCAAATAGCTTCTCTTTTCATTAACTATTGCTACATATATATACACATACACACACACACACACACACATATTATCGTTGCAGAAGAGGTAGTTGAAAGATTGTAAGAGCCAAAGGAACAGGGATTGTGTTGTGAGATTGTGTTTCCTAGGAGTGGAAGAAGCTATACCCATGAAGCTAGCCGTGAGCCGAACAGTAGACATGGTAACACAGACAGAGTGGGAAAGCCCAGGAGACCTCAACCCTACACAAAAAAAAAAAAAACTACTGGTAACCAAGACATCCAGAGAGAGAGAGAGAGAGAGAGAGATCTCCTAGATGTAATCCCTGTTCTGTAAAATAAAAAGAAAATAAATCATCTATGCAATATTTTTACAATAGTTCTTTCTTCTGTATGTCAAAGTTTAAGAAACAAATATTCTTGGTTTGAAGTCTATTTTGTTAGATATTAAAATGGCTATACCAGCTTGCTTCTTAGGTCTGCTTGGAATATCTTTTTTCATCACCCCCACTCCCCGCCAAGGTAATGCCTATTCTTGATATTGAGGGGTGTTTCTTGGATACAGCAGAAGGATGGATCCTGTTTCACATCTATTCTGTTAGTCTGAAAATTTTTTAAATTGATAAATTGAGATCATTGATGTTGAGAGATATCAATGACAAATGATTATTGATTCCTGTTACTTTGTTGTTGTTGGTGGTGGTGGTGATGGTGGTGGTTGGTGATGGTTGGTGGTCTGTTTTTCTTTCTTCTTTTGCCTTTAATTGTCTAGTCTGGGATTATTTATTCCCTGTGTTTTCTTGGAAATAGTTAATGGTTTTAGGTTGAGCTTTACCATCTAGCACACGTTATAGGTCTAGATTTGTAGATTTTTTAAATTTGGTTTTGTCATGGGATGCCTTTCTTTCTCCATCTATGGTGACTGAAAGGTTTGCTGTATATAGCAGTCTAGGCTGACATCTTTGATCTCTTAGAGTCTGCAATACATCTGTCCTGGCTCCTCTGGCTTTTAGAGTTTCAGTTGAGAAGTCAAGTGTAATTCTAATAGATCTAATAGATTTATTTGTTACTTGGACTTTTTCCCTTGCAGCTTTTAATATTCTTTCCCTGTTCTGTACACTTACTGTTTTGATTATTATGTGCTTCTTGTACCTTTATAAGTATGCACTTCTTCTGCTTAAGAATATTTTTCTTCTATGTTATTTTGAAAATATTTTCTGTGCCTCTACCTGTGTTTCTTCTCCTTCTTATTATTCCTAAATTTGATCTGTTCACAGGGTCTCAAATTTCCTGGATGTTTCATATCAAGAGTATTTTAGACTTAACATTTTCTTTGAACAATGCATTCATTTTTCTATCATATCTTGAATACCTGAGTTTCTCTCTCCCATCTCCCATCTCTTGTATACTGTTGGTGAAGCTTACCTCTGTAGTTCCTGTTCCAATTCCTAAATTTTTCATTTCCAGAATTCTGTCAGTTTGCATTTTCTTTACTGATCCTATGGCCATTTAACAGTTTTATTCATTTCTGTCCACTGGGTTTTTGTTTTGTTTTGTTGTGTGTGTGTGTGTGTGTGTGTGTGTGTGTGTGTGTGTGTGTTGTGCACATGCACATGTTTACACACATGTTAAAATGGTTTCCTCATGACTTGACACAGGACAAAAAAGCTTATGTGGTAAAAGTATATGTACAGGCAATCTGAATTTGCTACAATGTACTACAAGCATACACATACTCTTGGATTTCTTTTAGGGATTTATTCATTTCTTCCTTATAGTCCTCTTTTATCTTTGTATGGACTTTTTAAAAAGTATTTTATTATGTTTCAACTATGTTGTAACATTCAGGGTGTGCTGTAGTAGGGTTTTTGGACACACACACACACACACACACACACACACACATCCAACAAAACAAAACAAAGAGCTCTGGCTGTTTTTATGCTTTTATGTTTTATGTTTTTATGACTCTATTTTTATGCTGGTGTCTCAGCATCTTGGTTTGTTATGATTATAGTTCTAGATGCTGTTATCTCATTTTGTCTTTGTTGGGTGTTTTTTTCCCCACCTTGGTTTCTGTTTACTCTCTATTTTTCGATAGAATGTGATGGCCTTGTGTTGCATGGTAGGAAATTTACTGTGGAAATGATAGGTGTGGCTACTGGGAATTCTAGGCAAATAGACCTAAGACTCAAGCTGGTGAAGCCATTTTAATATATGACGAGATAGACTTCAAACAAAAACTAATCAGAAGAGATAGGAAGGACACTGCATTCTCATCAAAGGAAAAAAATCCATCAAGAGGACATTGTGATTCTTAACATCTATGCCCAAAACACAAGGACACACAAGTATGTAAACGAAGCACTACTTTCACATCAATCACATATTGACCTCACACACTGATAATAGGACACTTCAATACACTACCATTATTAATAGACGGATCATCCAAACAAAAAATTAAACAAAGAACTGGAGCTATTTAACATTATAAACAAATGGACCTAACAAAAGTTTAAAAAACATTTCACCCAGGCTGGAGAGATGGCTCAGTGGTTAAGAGCACTGACTGTTCTTCCAGAGGTCCTGAGTTCAAATCCCAGCAACTACATGGTGGCTCACGACCATCTGTAATGGGATCTGATGCCCTCTTCTAGTGTGTCTGAAGACAGCAACAGTGTACTCGCATATATAAAATAAATCTTTAAAAATAAACTTACCCAAACACAAAAGAATACACGTTTTTCTCTGCACCTCATGAAACTTTCTCCAAACTTGAACAAATACTTAGACACAAAGGAAGCCTCATCAAATACAAGAAAATTGAAACAACTCCTTGCATCCTATCAGACCACCACAGATTAAAGCTGGATATCACCAACAAAAGAAACAAAAAAAAGCTTACAAACTCATGGTAACTGAACAACTCTCTACTGATTGAAAAACTGGTTAAGACGGAACAAAAGAAAGAAATTAAAGACTTTCTAGAATTGAATGAAAATGAATACATGACATACCCAATCTTATATGATACATTGAAAGCAGTTCTAAGAGGCAAATTCATAGCACTAAGTGCCTACATTTAAAAAATGGAGAGATCTCTACTAGCAATGTAATAGCCTGCTTGAAAGCTCTAAAAGAAAAAGCCCAACAGCAATAGATGGCAAGAAATAATCAAACTCAAGACTGAAATCAATAGAATAGAAACAAAGACAACAATGAAACAAAGACTTGGTTATCTGAGAAAATCAACAAGCAAGGCAAACTCTGTCCAAACCAACTAAAACTAAGAGACTGAGAAGGAATATTCAAATTAATAAAACCAGAAATGAAAAGGAGGTCATAAACACAGATGTCAAGGAAACTCAGAGAATATTACAGACATACATTAAAAACCTGTACATCACCAAATTTGAAAAAAATCTAAAAGCAATGAATAATTTTCTTGCTATGTACCACTTACCAAAGTTAAATCAACACCAAATAAGCAATTTCGACAGACCTGTAACCCCTAGTGAAATAGAAGCAGTTATTAAACGTTTCCCAGCGACACCACCACCAACAAAAGTCAATACATTTTATGAGGCCACAGTTATTCTAATTCCCAAACCACCCAACAAAGAGCACTACAGACTAATATCCCTTAGGAACATAGATAAAAAAACACCCAATAAAATACTAGCAAACCTAATCTACAAATCAAAAAGCAATAAATGTAATACATCATATAAAAACTGAAAGACAAAAACAACAGGCTCATCACATTAAATGAAGAAAATACCTTTGACAAAACCAATACTGAAGTGGAAATTTCTAGTTTCTTTGGAAAGTTGGATATGTCAAATGATGGTTTCCTGGGGCACTCAGGTGAAAGAATGTCTTGCTAAAGCAGACACGTAAAAGAATGTTTTCCTGAAGCAGACACAGGTGAAAGGATGTCTGGCTATAGCAAACATGTGAAAGGACTCTTGATGAAGGAGTGTAAATATGATCCCACAGACAGTGGGACATGAGCACTGAGCCTTGGTTTGGCTTGCTGAGCGTCGATGTTGTTTGCTAACGACACACATGAATTGGTTCGCCTTACATACAGTTGTTGAACTCAACTTGTAACGTGCACAAGAACTACTCATGAGGTTCCTGCAGGCAGCTTGCTGCTCTGAGGACTCACCTCAGGCAGGGTGGCTAGCCTGGCACTTCCTTCAGGACTGAAGGACAGCTGCTGGTTCCCGACTGGTGCCTGCCTGCCTAGAGGACTGGTCTGCAGATGGTCTTACTTGGTGTTTGCTATGAGATTGAACTGCTGCCAAAGAAGATTGAGCTTGCCCCCCCCCCAAAAGTATTGCTGAACAGGTCCACTTCCCCCATATCCTAATAACTTTTCTCTTCCACTACCTCTGTTGGGTGGTAGGCTAGAGGAGAGGTTGAATCCTTATTAAAAGCAGGTCGCAAAATATTTATGCCTACACAACAGCGTTCATAATAAAAGTCCTGGAGAGAATCCGGGTACAAGGGACACACCTCAACCCAATAAAGGAAGTTCACAGCAAGCCTAGAGCCATCAGTTTAAATGGAGAGAAACTCAAAGCAATTTCTCTAAAATCAGGAATAAGACACAGTTATCAACACTCTATATATCTATTCAATATAGTACTTGGAGTTTTAACCAGAGCAATAAGATAACTGAAAGAGATCAAGGGGACACAAATTGGAAAGGAAGGAGTCAAGGAATCTTTATTTGCAGAGATATGCTAGTATACATACATGACCCCAAAAGTTCTATGAGAACTCCTACAACTGATAAAACACTTTCAGCAAAGTAGTTGGATACAAACTCACAGAAAAAAATTGTAGCCCTCCTATATACAAATACAAAATGACTGAGAATGAAATCAAGGAAATAGCATGTCGCAATAGCCTCAAATAACATCTTACCAAAAGCAGTTGCAGATTCAATGCAATCCCCATCAAAATTTCAACATAATACTTTACAAACCTTGAAAGAATGATAACTCAAGTTCCTATGGCACAAAAACAGACAGATTGATCAATGGAATTGAATCAAAGACCCAGATACAAATCCATACACCTATGGACACCTGAGTTTTGATGAATAAACCAGGAATACACACTGGAAAAAGACAAACAGCGTCTTTGACAAATGATACTGGTCAAATGTATGGCTCTGTGCAGAGAAATGCAAATAGACTCATTTTATCACCCTATACAAAACTCAACTCCAAATGGATCAAAGACCTCAACATAAAACCAGATACACTGAACCTGATAGAAGAGAAAGTGGGGAATAGCCTTGACCTCATTGTCCCAGGAACACATGGATTTCCCTTGTAGGGAGATAAAGAATACATTTTATGGATGAACTGGGTGGTAGATCTATTGGAAATAGGAGGTAAGGTGGACAGGGAGAGAAAGCTTAAACTGAGGGGCATTTTGAGTGTTGGTATGGAAACTTAGTGCAATGGAAACTTCCTAAATTATAATAAGTTAATCCTAATAAAGAGTCCAAATAAAGGGGGAGATGTAGCCCTAACTGGCCATATCTTGTCACCAAAGGAAGCTTCCAGCACCTGGACTAAATTACAACCATAGCCAAATTACAAATGGCCAAAGGGGTCCCATGGAAATCTCAAACAACCCAAGCTGATGCCAAGACAATAGGTTACTCTCCACAAACCGACAGCAAGGCCCCATTGCTGAAAACCACACTCACACAATTTATTCATTGAACAGGGAGAGACTGAGCTGGTGCCTCTACAGGAACTTCACCCTAATATTATAGTGGTTTTGGTGCAGGAAGATATTCCACACACTATCAAACAACAACCCAACCACAAAACCATTGCTCTACAATGCTGTCCTGCCTCCAAAACATGCTGGGGCAATGGTGGCACAAAGCTTGTGGGAGTAACCAACCAATGTCTGATTTGACATAAGGCCCACTCCATGAAATGGGACCTCATTAGTACCTTACTTCTCTGTCAAAACCTCTTTCCTACCACATTTCTTCAATGGTGTAGATGAAACCAAGGACTTCTCACTTGGTAGTTTGTATTCAAGCATTGAGTTTTAGCCCTCATTCCCATTTTATCTTTTTCTTATATCTAGCTTCTCTTCTTAGTCCACAATCTACAAATTAGTATTTACTCCTTATCTGCCTTTTCTATAATCTTACTGGGATTGTGATGGTTTGTGTATGCTTGGCCCAAAGTCTGGCACTATTAGAAAGTGTGTCCCTTTTGGAGTAGGTGTGGCCTTGTTGGAGTAGGTATGTCACTGTGGGTGTGGGCTTTAAGACCCTCATCCTAGCTGCCTGGAAGTCAATTTTCTCCTAGCAGCCTTCAGATGAAGATGTCGAACTCTCAGCTCCTCCTGCACCATGCCTGCCTGGATGCTGCCATGTTCCTGCCTTGATGATAATGGACTGAACCTCTGAACCTATAAGCCAGCCCCAATTAAATGTCCTTATAAGAGTTGCCTTGGTCATAATATCAGTTACCAGCAATAAAACCTAACTAAGACAGGGATTTACCTTTGTTTTGCCCCAAGTGTATATAACTCCCTGAAGTTCTAGCCTCTATTGTTCCCCTGTCTAATCCATTCTGTGTTCTGTATGTGGGTGAGACTATGTGTGTACATGTCTGGACACACTTGACATACATGTGTGCAAGTGTAAGGGAGGCCACAACGTATTAACATGTATTACTCCCTAACTTATTTTGTGACACAGGGTCTCTCACTCAACCTAGACATTGCAACCTTAGCTATGCTGGTTAGCCAATTAACTCCTGAAACCCACCTGCCTCTGCACCTCCATGGCCTCAGTCCTGGATTTAAAGGAATACAGTGTCATGGTAGGCTTTTTATGTGGGTGCTGAGGATGGAAATTCAGGTTCCCATGCTTTATTAGTAAGTTTTACCCACTAAGCCATCTACCAGCTCCTCTGTTCTTTATTTCTAAAGTATACAACTGAACAACTTTTTTCCAATCTTCTTTCCATTGAAATGATATTGTATTGTAAGCCTTCACTCCTTGTCCTGGCACTGAAAAACTTCTGCCATTATACCTACTTCACCTCTCTGGCTATGCTTCTTGTGTCCACATTCCTAAACGTTTTCCAGCCACATTTCATTGTATTTCAAGAAAATTCTCTTGTCTTAGCTTTTTCTTATATCAGTTTCCTTGTTCAGGAGGACTCTATGCTAGCCCAAACCCTTGCCACTAATTAAGTTCCATTGATCTCTCAAGGTCAGTCTCAAGTCTCTTTATTAATTCTTCCCAGAAGGCTCTAGATCCTTATCCTTTCCTCTTCTGCACTCCTATATACTACTTTATTATCTGTTTTATCTGAGAACTAATTGTCAGTACTAGCATTATGTCTCCCTAACTACCTAAAATCTCACTGGGGCCAGGAAGTAGGATTCTACTTTTTTTCAACACATTTGGCAATGTAACTAAACATCTAGTAGTATATCTATTGAACAGTTTCCAACAGATTATTCAATGACTTTGTCAGTACTCTAATATGTCACTAAACCTAGGATTAATCTTTTGTCACCACAAATGCCAGGCACTACTGGTGACAGAAGATAAGAAAGATTGTTATATATAGAAGGTGCATGAAAAGGGAAATATTTGCCTGTTTAAGTTTCAAGCAAGATGCCACGCTAAGGTTCTCATAGTGAGGGCTTTGTCCAGCAGCTGGAAGAGTTCCTTAATGTATTTAGGTCCCTGAGGCAACTCCACAGAGGTTTGGATTTGGGTCTCATCCAATCCTTCTAAGAGAGTAAACAGGCACAATTATTCTTTTCTTTCTTAGTATGTGCTGGGTTGTTAATAGCCAGGTGTTTAATTCACTGGAGTGAATAATGACACATCTATTTTCTGACAATTTTCTCTAGGATTTCTGTATTCCTAGGCTAATAATTACAATTCAAAATCTCCCATGTGGCCATTCATGAGATTGAAAACATTATGTGATATGTAAGAAGCATCCTAGTTCCAATAGCAGTAAGCCAAGAGAAAGGCATTGCTTGCTCCTTGTGGATAAGAACAGCAGAGCAGTAAAGAATGACCAACTCTTTGTTGCTGCCCCTAATGTTGGCCTCATTGCCAGGGTGGGGATATATTACTCCATCAGGAAAAGAAGAAAAGAGCAAAGCAGTTAACGACTAGATGCTAAGTCATGTGACTATTATCAAGTGCTATGGTGAGGACTCTCAATTGAGCATTATATTGTAAGCCTGTAAGAGGGCTTCATGATATGCTGGAGGCTCCAGTTTAGTCATGTCGGCATGTTACCCCCATCAGAGTCATGAATAGTCAAATGTATAGTTATGACACCAAGTGTTCAGAAGCCTAAGAAATCCTAGGAATATGAAGAAAGATGGATCTTCTTAAAGACATTTTCTTTTAAATTTCTAAGCTTCATTATTACTGAGCACCCTGCTCCAGCCTAAATGCACTAAACAATCCTCTATTGTTCATTAGTTATTTAAGGCATTAAGATTCTTTTTGTGATATATTTTCTTCTGGATTGAGTTTTTTTTTTAATTATATTGTGTGACGTCGAGGTCTTTAAAGACTGTATTCACTTTGCTCCTTTACCTCTAAGACTTTCACAGAAGAATTTTGTTGTAGGATGAACTCTGTATCATTCCAAGTCCAAACTGACCTCAAGATTTCCCTTAGATTTCCCTAGTCTTTCGAAACTATTTATCTAGCCTCACGGTGATGTACACATT
Source organism: Tokudaia tokunoshimensis (assembly GCA_036184795.1). Taxonomy (NCBI): domain Eukaryota; kingdom Metazoa; phylum Chordata; class Mammalia; order Rodentia; family Muridae; genus Tokudaia; species Tokudaia tokunoshimensis. Next base: position 13,315,264 of record BTHU01000023.1, read on the forward strand.
TTTCTAAGTAAATAAATGACATGATCCTTTCCATCTTGCAAATTATATAGATTAGAATTGTAGTAGATTTACAGAAGAGCTGGTCGAGGCCAGATCTCACAGTTTGAATAGTAGCACTGAGAGTTTTAGAGACAGTGAAAGAGAAGAGAGCTCTGAGGAGCTGTGGGTAGGCTGCTCTTGTCCTTCCTTCTACATTTCTTTTGTAATGGACAGAAAACAGAGGTAGACTTTATGCCTAGGGATTACAGAGCCGGGGTCCAAATTCTCTTTTGCTTTGTTTTTGAAGAGAGTGCTTATTTCTCCTTGATCTGATTCCTTCCTCTTTCTCAGCCTTAATTTCCTTTCAGTGTTATTATTGTTCTTCTGAATACAGTAATTTAAACTGCTGATCGCAACTTTCTTAACATCAGGAATGTCTGAGTTAGCTGCACAAAAACATTCTATGCATTTCATTCATTGGCTATACCATGACATACCATCTGCCAGATGTGTACAGAAGAGTCTAAGCGACATGGTTACCAAGGTCTGAGCCTAAGTGAATTTCTCTTATTCATGAGGAGATCTAAGCACGTTTTCAAATGATATCTATATGTACATCTTGGCTGGAGAGTCTCTGCCTCGATTTTACCAGTTCTTTGTTTGAACTGACTTCCCAATGTACTCACTTCAGTATTTTCTCGCGAGAGTTGTACGTTTTTGCTGCCATTTGCCTTACCTGACGAATTTCTCCCTGTTGGACAGTTTTTATGATGTTAATCCATTCTTCCATGTCTTGCCGAGTGGGTGCAACTAGAGAGACTTTTCGATGTGGTGTGATAACCTAAAGAAAACATCCCATTATTAGTTGATTTTCACCAACAAAGCCCCCTACCCAAAACTCGGCAAAATCTCTATGAAATTAGACATAGGTACCAAGTATATTCTAAGCTACTTCTTGAATATGACATAAGTTTCCAGGGTTACCCTCAGCTGCTTTAACAACTATTCAAAACAATAATAATTATAATAGTAATAATTAAGATTTTAATGCCACTTCATGGGTGCCAAGAACTATTCTAGTGTACTTTTAGGCATATTACTTGAATCAAACTTCGTTACGGTCTCATGAGATGGGCATTGTAATTGTTCACATTTCATAGCCAGGAAAACTGAGAAAAGGACAGCTAAATGATTTTCCAGCGTTACCCTGCAGTTAAAAAATATGAAGGCAAATTCTCTGGCTCTTGAATCCACACTCTTTTTTTTTCTTTTATTTTTTTAATTTACATTCCAAATCACTTCCCCTTTCCTGTTTCCTCCCTCCCCGAAAGTCCCATAAGCCCCCTTCCCTCCCTCTTTTCTCCATTCAACCCCCTCTCGTTACTCTGTCCTGGCGTTCCCCTACATCCAGTCTTTCCAGGACCAGGGGTCTCTCCTTCCATCTTTTTAGAAATCTATTGATATGCGGATTGTGTCTAGGGTATTCCGAGATTCTGGGTCAATATCCCCTTATCAGTGACTGCATACCATGTGTGTTCTTTGAATCCACACTCTTAAGCATTCAGCTACATTTTTACTTGCTCACTGCTGTTCTATGTGAAGTGGGGAAAGTGTATTTGCTCAGCAGGTTACCTCTCTTGCCGTGTGTGGGCAAAATAAGATGTAAAGAAATCCAGTTTCTTTCTTTAGCATAGACAGGGATAAATGGAAGAGACTTTTACAGTAGTCTCTCTTAATCCTTTGTAAAAATGAAAGAACCTAACCAAGAATAGTATCAAAGCCAATCTGAATGTCTTATTTGTTTGTTTGTTGCTTGGTTCACTTGCTGGTCTGTTTATTATTGTGTGTGTGTGTGTGTGTGTGTGTGTGTGTGTGTGTGAGATGTTTGTATACACATGTATGCATGTGAGTGTAGGTGTGCATGTGGCAAAGACCTTGTGGGAAGGCCAATTGTTAGGTGTTGGCTCTCTCCTTCCTTGATTGGATCCAGGGATTGAGTTTGGGTTGTTGAGCTTGCATGACAAACTCCTTTTCCTGGCTCTGTATTGAAGGTCTTAATGATGTAGACCAGGAGCAGAACGTTGACTTTTCCCAGATAGTAAGAGAAAACAAGATTGGCTTTGATATCAGTCATTGCTTCAATGGCCCTGCTTGTTTTTTATGATGAATGCCACAAATGGAAGCTAGTGCTAACCAGAATAACATGTAATTTTGGTCTCCGTTTGCATGTAGCACTTGATGGTGTGGTAGATAGGCATAGGAACTGGTTGGGAACATGACTACAGTCACTCCTTCATTTCACATCTATTCTTAGCTAATCTGTTGTGCAGTGACCTGAGCTTTCATTAAGATAAGGGATAGCGTAGCTCAAGAAGAAACCTGATATAACCAACTGATGAGGCTGGGGAAGACAATTTCAGGAGAGGTAATTTGGAATCTTTGGAACTAGTGGACTTGATACTTTTCAGTGATTATTTTGGTTTAGATTTACATGTGTGATCAAAGCTGCACAACATTCCAGGCTCACTAAGCCCTGAACGCTTCCTCTGTTTTCTCAGAAATGTTCTCCAGAACATCACTGTGGGCTAGATTTCACTGAGGATTATCTGTAGCATCAAAGGAAATGATGCCACAGACCTTGGCTATTCTAATTTTTCCTATGACTTACCCATGTCTTGTAACCCTTTCCAACAATACTTCTAAATTACATTTACCAAGAGGACTGTGTGAATGCTATAATATTCAAAGACCCCTTGTCCCCTGAAGTCAGCTTGACTTATAGCAGCCTATTAATAGGGAACATGATTAGTACTCACTGTCCTGTCTATCACTAGGCTAGTGGAAATTAGTATGAATAATAACACTTTGCAATCAAAGAAGACTTGATAAACCTGATGCCCCCCCCAAAATGGACCAAGCAGCTATACACCCTTCTTCTCAGCCAGTCCCACCCATGCACATTCAGATACTCTCAATCTTACTTACACAAAAACCGTGGCAAAGATTTCTGCAGCTACTTTCTGCCAAGACGACTTGAGACAGATCAATTGTTTCAAAGTGTGCAAACTGGAAAGACATAGGGGGAGAACGATAAGAAACCATTGGATTCATTAGCACAAACAGACATTGAAATGTGTGTGTGTGTGTGTGTGTGTATACTGACAAACATTTTTGGCAGTTATGACCCAACCATTATTTGTCTTGAGGGCTACCATTTATATAATACCATAATTTTTGTAGATATAGCAAGTAAAAAACTAAATTAAAATACAATTTTCCTACAACTTTTCCTTGGACTTATAGTAAGTCTTAAGCTGGTCAGTTCAGACTTATCCAAATATAAATTTAAGGCTAGATAAGATAACAAAATATAGCTTACCTGGGAAACTTGTAGTATAAATTGTTATTAAATTTATTGTGTTAGTAGCCTTTGACTACCTTGCCTATCACGTCCAGTTTGGAGCCTGTATCTCCTGGTATAACTGATGTGGTAGTTGTTGCCCAGGTATCAGCTGGAAATCAGTATATCAGGAGGACAAGGCTGTCATGCAAGACTCCATGTCCAGAATAGCCCAGGACTTCGTCTAATGCTTTGTTATTGTCATCTTTAAATTCCTGATCACTTGATCTTTGAGCTTGTGTTTTGTAAATAAAGCCCAATAAGACCATGGGCTGTGCACATGAACACAGGAGATGTGTATCATCCGCATGTCTGCCCCGTGTCCTGGCATACGAATTGCATTTGTCATAGGCATGAGCTTGTAATTCTAGTGAATCCCATCGTAGGAATAATGCAAGTACAAAGTGTGATATGTGTACGACTCAGCAGACAGGAATACTGACAGTCCACACAGTCTGCTGGAGTCAGAACTTACTACAAACATGAAGAAAAGGCAGGGTGCTTTAGGAAACAGGCAACCAGGGAGCCCTGTTCTATTCATTCTTATTCACGTTCTTATCCTCAGGTTATGCAACCATTTGTGCTAAAAGGGATGACACTGAAGGAAAAGGAAAGCCCGGATAAGCTACTGTCCCTTTTCCACTTACTCAGAAAGTGTAGGCAGAATGTGAAAATATAAAAAAGCGAAGAGAAAAAGAGCTAGTTTTGAATACTGCTTAAAACAAAATACATGCGCGTGTATGAGCTACTACCATAAATTATATAATGATGGTTGTTCTTTCTATAACTTAAATGCTCTTATATCTACATTTAAAATTGGAGTGGCAGAAAAGAAAATTAAATGGTAGGCCTCATGCTAATTTTTTTCTTTTTAGAATAACATTAAACATCAAATTAAAACACCATAAATCAACACTTTATATTTTAGTATAAATATGGAACATTTTATATTAGTACCATTAGTGACATTTTTTCCTGGTTTTTGAATAAAGTGTTCTGTCTTTTCATTTTGCACTGGGCACAACGAATTTGGTAGGCACCTCTGGGTACAGAAACTAACCTGGGGATTCATGCAAAGGAAGATATAGGAAAGGGCAAAGAAAAATACTACCACCTATTTGTGCAAGGGGGTTAGTTAAAAGAAGAATAGATGGTTTTAACTTCTCCTCTAATGGTGGCCTCCTCTGCACCCACCCATTTCTTGGCACCCACCCATTATAGCAGATAAAAGGGTTCTATAATTACCGAAGGATGGTGTGCAAAGTGGAGCTTCTGTCCTTGAATCAGACAGTATCTAAGCTTCCATCTTCTGAAGGAGTTACAGTTCTTTAGCAGGGGTCCTTCCTTCAGTATTTTCTGAAAGACAGAAGCAGAGCAGTATATTGGTTAGATGATCTTGTGAGGTTGTTGATTTGTTTGTTCTCTCAGGGGAGAAAATTACCTATCTGGAAAAGTCTATCTCTCCTACATGGCTGATGAATAATAGCATGTAGGCCAGGCAAGAACACAAGGAAATTAGTTCCACCAGAAAAGGCATTGGTTTCCTTTCTATAAAACACTCATAATGACATATCGTTCGATTTTCTTAGGATATATTGCTCAAAAGCTATGGAAAACATTTCCATTTGTGGTCAGGGTAGAGAGAAAAGCATGTATGTGTAAAGAGAAAAATGACAATCCCGAGAAAGAACGGGTAGCAGTGAAAAAGGCTAATAAGTTCAATAAAGGCTGATTTTCCTAAACTATTAAGGTCAGAGATAGAACCTTCCAATCAGCTCTTTTAGGAGAGTCTTCTTAGAATATTAAGTTGGATTATGTCTCTCCACTGCTCACAAGCCTCCAATAGCTTCCTAATATTTTTAGAACCAAATATAAATTCCTTATCAAGGCCTTCAGGGGATTCATGAACTGGTGACGGAGCAAGCATAAAAAGGACTCCAAAAGACAATGACCTTCTGATTGCTTTCTTTATTTAGCACATGGTCTGGCCAAAGATTTTCCAGTTATTGCTCAACACACAGATCCTACCGGATACAGAGATCACTTATCATCTTTGCCACGGAAGACATGCTTGGTTATGTTATAGAAAACAAACCAACATAAAGACTGCCATAAGTACTCATACACACACTACTTGGGAACCAAACCTATACTTATTGATCAAAGAGTGAGACACTTAAATTCACCAAATCAACCCCCTCTTTTTACTGTAAAGTCTCTGTCATCTAATTTACTCTTAAATGGGTTTGATAGCAAATTAGAATGTACTACTAAATGGTTAGTGAAGTGTCTTATTTAGCCTAAGTAGAGCATCTTAAAAGTTTAAGTTAATTGATGTTTAAAAGGCTAGTGTTTCCAGAAAAATGCAGTTGCTTATTACTTTTATATACTTATATTTTTAAGCAGAATAGCTAGCAAATGTAGGCCTATGTTCTGGCATAGCAACACTTAGCTGGAACCGTATAGCATCTGTCACCTTCAGATAGAATATCTGACTACACCAAACAATTCAATTTTATTCTAAGTAAGTATTGGGAGGGTATATTGCTCAGTGGGACAGTGCTTGTATTGCATGTACAAGTCCCTATGCTCAATTCCCAGCATCTTAATCAATTCCTTAATAGAAAAAAACAAAGCAAAAAGAATGAGGGGAGAATGAATAAGAATAAAGTATAACTGCATATATGAGTGGAAATAACATAATGAAATCCATTACTTCTGTATGTTTATTTAAAATATTAATAAGAGCTGATTGTCATGGTAAGTGGAAATGGGTCACTGAGAGCAGATTTTTAAGGGGGAGAAGGTGGAAAATGAAAGTAGAATACAGGGGATGAAGGGGGTTCAATTACCAAGTGGGTAGAGGATAAGAAAATGATGAGGTTGTAGAAGGTTAAGCTAAAATGAAGGAAATACAGAAAAGCTATATGGAAATCCATGCTCTTCAAACCCAAGCAAAAGTTGTAGTTAGTAGAACTAGAGGAGTTAGTAGAACATAGGCAACATGAAAGGAGACAGGAGTTTTCCTAAGGTTCAAGGTAGATGTGTGTACAGAGGACTTGGTGATAGGATATGGTACAGCGTGGATTATCCAAACTAAGGATATGTGTAGAAACTTTATAGAAATTCACTAGTTTATAAATTAATTAAATACATAATATAAAAAAGGAGATCAAGCAGGAAGTATCCTGCATGGGTAGAAAGTGATGCTCCTAGAAGACCTGGGTTACTAAATGAAAACTTGGGGATTCACTGCCCTAAGTTGTCAGTAAAATCATTCACTTTGGAAGCAGGATATAGAGAAACCAACCTTAAGACCAGGAAACACACACTCACTCACTGTTTTCAAGGTTAGATAGTGTAAGATGGAGTCAAAAAAGCTTCTGGGGAGGAAAACACATCAACTGTCTAATCTAGCCTTCTGCAAGCTACTATTCTGCCCTGCATGGCAAGATATGTTCATTGGTGCAGTAGTAGCATTAAGGTCACAAAATTAAAGAACCACTTTTTGATTGGACTTAAGGCCTGCTATATACATAACCAAGGAATTCACATCTGGTGCTGCAAATCTATTGGCTATTTCCTTTTCCCTTATTTTCAGTTTAAAGACCTGAAACTCAGATTACTGGGTATCTAAATATTTACCTTCTCTTCTGAAAAGCACCTTTGCTTTTATTAAATGTGCCACTAAACTAAAATGTTTCACATTGTAACTTGGTCATATAATATCTCCAGAGGATTCATATTTTAGCTTAGGCATTTGCCAGCTATTTTGTGATATTAGTATAAGCAAGAAGGAAAAATAATTATCTTTCTCAAATTCCTACTTTATCTATACCTTTTGCTCAGAAAACTATCCTGAGTACAGTGGTTATTCCAGGGCCTCTGTTAGTGCTGGGAACAGGATTTGGCTCCTCTGAAAGAGCATAAAGTGCTCTTAACTGTTGAGCCATCTCTCCACCTTAACTCACTCTTAATAACCCAACATCCAACCCCAAGTCCAGAGACCTAAACCAAACTCCACTATTAAGGAGACATTGGAGATAGCAAACCTAAGTAGGAGTAAAGTCCTCTGTATGTCGCTGTAAGTAATCAGAAATCAGAAATGGATTATGATAAGTTAAGATGTACATTATAATCCTAAAGCCAGCATCAAGAAAGTAACTTTATAATTTTATATATACATATACTACATAAGGACCAGAATGGTTAAAATCCAAAATACCAGTAGCATCAAATGGTATTAAGGATGTGCCATAATAAAAACTGTCATTCGCTTTTGCTAATGCAAAATGCTATAGGCAATTTGAAAGACAGTTTGTCAGTTTCTTGCAAACTCAATACATGATCCAGCAATCGCAATCCTTGGAATATACCTAATATGCTGAAGACTTAAATCGCTGCAAAAAAATTTGAACACAAATGTTTGTAGAAGCTTTATCCGTAATGGCAAGTCCTGGTTTATTATATGATGTTTTGCAATTTTTCAATGTTAGCAGCTAGTGAGGAAAAAAGCTTTTTGAAGGCAAAGAAAATAGTGTGCAAGCTATGGCTAGCTGCCAGGCAGAGTTTGTGAGTTCTCAGTTACAGCTGCTATCACTTCTGAGGAGGTTACAGTAAGTTTAGAGTTCATGTATAAGAAGTCTATTCATGTAAGGCACACATTACCATGTTGGAGACAGATAATGTCAAAGTAATTTATGTACAGTAGGGATAACGAGTCAACGAGGATTTCTTACTGTCTAAATACAGGCTCTTTATCATCAACTGTTGAACATCTATGAATACTCAAACCTGGATATCTAAGAACTAAAAGTGACTTTCGAAACTCTGTTCCCCTTAGAGAAATGTAACATACTCACCCAATCATTGTTCTTAAATAAAATGTTATTTATTCATTTACTTATTTTTTATTAAAATTTTTTATTTGTTTACATTTAAAATGTCCCGCTTCCTGGTTTCCCCTCCTCAACCCCCTCATCCCATCCCACCTCCCCTTTGCCTCCATCCACCCATCCATTCCCACCTCACCACTCTGGCATTCCCCTAGACTGGGGCATCGAGCCTTCACAGGACCAAAGGCCACTCCTCCCACTGATGCCTGAGGAGGTCATCCTCTGCTACATATGCAGTTGGAGTCATGTGTACTCCTTGCTTGGTGGCTTAGTCTTGGGAGCTCTGGGGGGTCTGGTTGGTTGATATTGTTGTTCTTCCTATGGGGTTGCAAACTCCTTCAGCTCCTTCAGTCCTTCCTCTTTCTTCCTCTTTCTTTCTTTCTTTCTTTCTTTCTTTCTTTCCTTCTTTCTTCTCTCTCTTTCTTCTCTTTCTTTTCTTTCTTTCTTTCTTTCTTTCTTTCTTTCTTTCTTTCTTTCTTTCTTTCTAAAAAGCAGCCTCAGGATGATAGATTGAACAGATAGAAGCGAATTTCAGGAGATTTCTATAAGTCTGTGAGCTACGTGCCTTAAAAACAACTTTTCCCTGCTATCAAACTGAACAAAGGTCTGCTGGGGAAACTGAAAGAAGCAAACAAAGGCAGCAAATCCTTCAGATAACCCTTAGGAAGGGGTGAGTTCTGCAGTCTCCCAGGAGAACTTCCCAGCACTTCTGAGCCGCAGGGCCATTTGCAGAGCACAAGTCTCAGTGCCCTCCCTGTGCAACCACGCACTGTATTGCCTACAATTTTCAGAGAGCAAATCCGAAGGCTTGGACATGCTCCGCTACTCTTCTCAACCTGCAATTACAAAAAACGTTGGTGGACTCTGCTTTTTCTCCCACTGACAAGGAAAGTGGAAATGCCTGGTTAATTAATGTGTATACAACAGAGGGAAGCCGAGTCCCACCCAACCCCCCACTAAACTTTGTCCTAAAAGACCACAGATAGCTAAGAATTAGATTGTGTTTTGTGTATAGCTCTGAACAGTCATTAGTAGAACCGAACTAATGAGCTTCCCCCCAAGGGGCAACTAGCCATCCTTATCATTCTAGAGACATAATGTTCTATGGTGAGCATGAAGGAAGTTCTGCTTTTTTAAAAAAAAAATAATAACAGTCCAAGGGTGACTGAAAACTAATTAGAATTCGTATTTACGTACCATTTTCTAGTGTGAATCTGTCCTATACGGGAAAAATTCATAGACTTAGTTTCTTTGTTGTTTTGGTTGTTGTTGAAAATAATCTCCCACAGTTTCTTTAAATGATTTCCCTAGATATGTTTCTCTTTAGACATCATTGACAACTAATTTGACAGCTTTCCTCCTAAATAGCAGTCTATCTTGCACTTTTGAGATTTGCAGCATCCTGGGACTAAAATTTTTATCAGAAGCACACATTTGTAAGGTTCTTATAAAAGGTACCTAGGAATGGGACACTATGTAGTAAAATCTGCTTGGTGGCCACATTTACAGGCACACTATCAATTTCATTAAATGGATCATATACATAATCCTCCTTAATCTGTCACATCTGTGTTAGACCAAATAGGCAAAAGTTAGGGTTAAAGTGGTCCTTAGACTCTTTACTTAAAAGCCACACCACCCACCCTCTGATGCTTCTTAACCCCAAGGGACACTGCAGACTAGCCTCCCAGTCTTTCCTGCCAGTTGTAATATTAAAACCCAGATAACTCAAGGCAGACTGCACTGTAGTGGGAATGATTTGGGTTGTTAATCCATCTATAGTACCAAGATTCAATCACCACAGATACAGTTACGTTTCATTCAAATCCCAGAAGTACAGGACTCAATGCTCAGGTAGGAAGGGCTCATATACAGTGTTCTTACAAAGTGTTAGTTAAAATCGTGGCACTCCTGCAGAAAGGGCCAACTTAATGGGAAACAGCTTCATTTCATTTTTGGATCCTGCCTGATAAATCAGACCCTAAATCCATTAATCTCACACCCAAGTACAGGGGATTTTTCTTCCTCGTACTTTCAAAGACTCAACACAAATAAATTAATTGCCAATATCAATGGAAAGCATCTCTCTCGCTCCGAGTTTATAAAACGTCTGAAATATCTCAATGGGCTCCCAATTGCCTACAGGTAATTAACTCCTGCCTTTTGCTTAATTGAGAAAAGCGCAAGCACAGCTGTGGCCTTGACCTTTTCTTATCTTCCTCCCAAGTCCCCAAAGCCTCTGATATCTGCCAGTGTCTCTTTTTCTGTGGCTTGTGAGGCTCTGGGGGAATCATTCACCATTTCCCAGTAAAATGAGCCCCTATTACACAGCCAAATTGAATTGCGTACACACCCAATCAAACAGTAGGCAAACAGCACCACATGCACCGGTACCTGTTAGCAGCTAGCTACTCTTCTGTTTTATTTGCTCGCACTGCTCTTGTGAAGGAGGCTGGGCTGAGTTGAGGGATGATCACTCCCCGAATAAGAACTGGACTCTCACTATGAGTCCATCTTCAGAGACTATCTTTCTGCATATGGCTTCTTCGGTCTCCAAACCCAGAATATCTATTCTCTTTGCTTTAGGGGTGGAGGTAATAGGAAGAAATCCGTTTGTGACGGGCCTGACAAAGTTGATTCAGAGCAACACTGTTTGATTTAGTTAAAATGCAACTCTGGGTGGGTGCTTTAGGCTTTAAAAAAGGCCAGACCCACTGTTTCTTTGAAAGCCTTACATTCTCCAGTGTCTTGTTGACGTGGCAGGAGTCAGACAGACTGGCTCCAGCACTTACTAGCTGTGTGACCTTAGACAAATCACTTAACCTCTCTGAGCCCCAATTTCCTTGTCAGTTAGATGAGGATACCCTGCAGAGTATATATCTGCCACTCAGAGTCTCTTGTCCCCTATGAATTGTGGAGCTGGGGCTGGGGTTGAGGCTCTAGCTCTATTCATACCAACTTTGAAATCTTAAAGCTATGGCTGGTTCAGTGCTATAGCAGAAGAATGAGAAATAGGGAGAAGTACTCCACGGTTTGTCCAGAAGTTGCAGCACTAAATTCAGGGCAGCCAGAGACAGACTAAGATCTGTTGGCCATACTAGTACAGACTATAGGGAATATACTTCTACTGCATTTTATGCTAAGGAAGAAATATTGAGGATTATCCAGGATAATAGGGCAGTATTATGTGTATTTAGTTTTCTAAACAGCAAGAACTTTAACTAGTCCTTTACACATCATTACAAAGATATTTTATTAAACATGTGCAAATATATGATACACATCTATTCTTGTTCTTGGTGCAATTCAGTGTTCTATGTGCAATGTTTCTTGGCTTTCTAGGTTTAATAGATGCGAGAGACCTTACAAGCTTGATATGTGCATAGCATCCTTATTCCTTTTTACAACTATAGAACATTTTCTTGCATAGATAGAATGTGATTTCTTCATATGGTTTACTATTGATGGACAGTGGTTTCAGGTTTTATTCCATTAAACTACATTTAAATAAATCTCTGTATATAAGTGTCATTCCTTGATATGCAAGATGAATATCCAGGATTGGCAGCATAAAATGAATCCACTGGGATCTTAAAGCTGAAACACTTAGACGTTTTGGGGTAACTAAAAACCGGGGAACAGGAAATTCAATAAACAGTGTTAAGGGAAAGCTTAACTTATAAGTCTAGGTCTTCTTGAATCTCTCTCTCTCTCTCACACACACACACACACACACACACAACCCTTTCCTTTGTTTTTGTTTTTTTAATTACTGGAGATTTCTAAGAAGGGTAAGAACTACTAATTGCTTAAGGGGTCGGGAGAAGGTAAACAATCTTGGCCCTGGTTGACAAAGTACAGAAAGCAGTGACTTGGCTTTTGGTAATTGGCTTGGGTCTAGCAACAACTGGAAAGAGTAGAGAGCTCTGCAGAACCCCCAGACTGACATACGCCTGACATACTCGTGTTAATGATTATTTTGGACAGAGTGCCTTGCATCCTTGAATACACCATCTTACTATGGGTAAGTAGAGTCAAGTAGAGTCAAGCAGATCATGGGTTTGTTGATAGGATTGAGATGTGAGCTCTGACCTAGAGTTCCAAGTCTAGGCTCTCAACACAAAACTGCCTTTTGACTTTCCAGGCTAAGCAACAGGTACTTTTAGCCCTTCCTACCCTTTTGGAGGTGATGAAAACCAGGATCCAAGTGGAACTGCATAAGCCAAATCAAAAAGTAAATTAATGGGAGAACCTGGGCTAGACTTTAGGTTATCTTCTTTCAGTGGAATTGGGCTCCTTTAGCAACTTGCCTCAGGTAAATGAAGGTTTCCTGTAAGCACAGCTATTGTGTCTGCTCTGTATTATCAGTCTCTCCTGGAATATGGGCAGAGTTTGAGGACACAAGGGGAGCTACGGGAATGAATGAGAGAAGACTAGCAGAAGAATGGCTTGACCTCAAAAAATGTTATTGAGAGGGAGAACTGGATTAGAGGTAGAGAAGTTCGTGTTGAAAGGTAGCTTCCTGCAGAAGTTTGGCTTTGCTCTACAAATGCACAGAAGTTTAAAGATTACCATCGGGAAGAGGATGACAATTTTTAAGTGGTGGAGAAGCTAAGAGTTTAGAATTAGATAAGATGGGAAAGTGAAAATGTCCGTGAGGTTTAGTGAGCGAGCCTGGTGCAGACACAGTGCATGGTTCCTGATAAAGAAGTTCTGGAGTCATATAAATTCCCTACAGAAAAACACCAGAGCATTTTGGATCTTGGTCTTCAACTTCTCCAGGATCATGGAGGCCAGAATACCAATTTACTTCTTTTATCATAAACGTATACAGGATGACAAAGCAATCTCTTCTTCTAACTGCTTTTGCTTTTTTAGCCATGTCTCCTAAAACCAGTGGGCCCTATTAGAACTCACACGATGGTTCTCATTGGAAGCAGTAGGAATGACAAATTTCTTTTCTAAGCTTCAGTTCAACCATTCCCATCCACAGAAAGAAAGTTAAGTCTAGCTGACAAGCACCTATTTCCCCCTTTGCTTTCCTTACATTATTTTCCTTAAGGTCTACAGAAAGAGTCTGATGAAAGGAACAGAGTAGTTGGAATTTAACTGGTTTTAGGAGACATGGCTAAGATAAAAAGATCATATGGCTTGCTAGTGGTAACCTACAATTAGAAAAGTTTGGACAAAGAGTACTGAGACAAGCATGTGAGAAACTGTATCTTTGAAAGGTAGGATGATGAAAGCAAAAGCTTCTCATAGCAATGGTGGTGTAGGAAAGGTTTTATCAGTGAATTCACTAGTGTAGCAAGCATGTGCGTGCGTGCGTGCATGTGTGTGTGTGTGTGTGTGTGTGTGTGTGTATGTGTGTGTGTGTGTGTGTGTGGCTAAAATGGGAGGAGGAGGAAAGGGAAGAAGAGAGGAAGGGAGGGAAGAATGGATAGACTGAATTATGAGGGGGATGCTTTGTTCTTACCTCATCAGTTTGGGTGAGAGTAGAACAAAGTCTAAGGGCAGCTCAAGAGTGAGATCATCTTGGGGTATGGTGCCTGATGAATGAATATACATGGATGAAAATCTCTAGGTTTAAAAAAAAGAAAGAAAGAAAAAAAAACATGCTGCCAGTCTCAAACTTCGAGGAGTACCAACTACAAGAGCAGATTGGTAATAAGAACTGCTAATTTTTGCTGAGCGCTTACTATGAAAAGAGAGCTTTTGTTAATATTGTATGAGTTATCTCTTTTGAACCGGAAAAAATTCTAAAACAGAGATGTTATGATAATTCTATTTTATAGATGGAAACACTGAGTCTTGGAAAGATTAAGTAATTTCTCTAATGGATTAATAAATGGAAAAGCTAAAACTCCTCATAAATGACCAGTTACTTCCTTAGGGGAAGAAAAATGTCTAATAGCTATTTAGAAATGATACCATAACTGAAGCCAATTGATAGAAGAATTGTTGGTATAAATCAAAGCTTGTTGGCTTTGCGTTGCCTTTGTTTTTAATATTAAAAGCTGAATTAAGTAACCACTTAATTTCTATAATGTTTTATAGGCTGATCTTGAAGATCTTTGACTCTGAAATCAAGTTTAAGGGACAATCAAGGCAAGAGAGACTATTGGCTTTTGTTTTTGAATGAGTGTGACTCTCACAGAAGTCACAGGGTCACTTGATGAGTCTCTCTTTACTTCATTTCCATATCTTATACTTTCTGTGTTTGATACTATTTGAATGAGCAGTTTGTCGATCAAATGCTGATTTCTCTTTTCTCGCCAGTCTGTCATATAATTCTCGGCCATCATTGCTGGTCAGAAGGATAAGGTAATTAAATGGACACCTGGCAGACATCCTCTTGGTTAATGAAAGTAATGCCACACTGCACCCAGTGGGACACTCTTCTCTGATTTGCATGACTCCTCATAATGTTTTAAAAAGTAACTTGGTCACGTACCTGATGCACAAAACCATCCTATAAGGATCTTACTGAAAAACATTGGAGTGCTTTTCTTTTTTTTTTTTTAAAGATTTATTTATTTATTTTATGTATATGAGTACACTCTAGCTATCTTCAGACACACCGGAAGAGGGCATCAGATCCCATTACAGATGGTTGTGAGCCACCATGTGGTTGCTGGGAATTGAACTCAGAACCTCTGGAAGAGCAGTCTGTGCTCTAAACCACTGAGCCATCTCTCCAGCCCCATGGAGTTCTTGTTTTTACCCTGCCCTCTTCCCGGGAGCCAATTCTCACAGCCATGACCCTTTTCACACTTTATGAAACACTGTGTCCAGATCTGCAACTTTATAAAAACCACTCCCTGTGGGCAAACGCCTTTTAAAACCACCCCCACCCCTCTTTAGCTGGGCTGTATTTAAGAGATTAAGGCTGTTCCTAAATGCCCAATGACCACAGTAATCAAATACCTACCCACTGGCCAGGCTTACTTAAAGTAAGGCTGACTACCATTTGAATTTTATGCTATTCAACTCATGATAGCTTATCCAAAAAGGGGGGGGGGGTACAGGGTGATCAGAAAAGTAGAAAACCTAAGGTAGGAAAGAGGAAGGGGGGGAGACACATCAGTAGAACTAGATCACTAGTTCGGGAATGGGAGGAGAAGCCAAGATAAGAAACAAGAATAGGACATTTCTATTACATGGGAGGGTTAGCTGGGTGACAGCAAACACAGACTTGCAGAAAACAATAGCTGTTCATCCCCCCTCCCCCACCAATGTTGCATAGGATTCCCATTGGTCCGGGAACAATCTCTGTACCACCCTTTGGTTGGCTTAGATTATACCCTAATCAATGTGTGCGGCTCCTTGTTTGGAGTAACTAGGGCCAAAACAGCAGCCGCTAAATGGGAAAAGAACTGTTATCAGCTGCAATCTGAAAACAATTGGTCTTGAATCTTGCTCACGCACAAAATAAACAGTTGGCAATTTTGTCCTAGGGGAGGGAGAAGGACTTCTTTAATTGGGAACAGGACTTACAAATGGGGCTTAAGAAGGGGAGCAGCAAAGGAGAGGTCAGTTTGGAACCAACTCACTAATGGCAATGTACACAGAAAAAACCTGAAGCATGGAGAAATAGAGACTCGGTTGTGCTTTTATTGTCCCGTTCATCTCTTTATTCATGTTAAGTAAGAGTAATGGCCTCACCAAATGAACATCTGACATCTACATCTTTTCGGAAGTATCCTGCTGGCTACTTTGTATTCATTAGGGCTAAAACAGTAGCGCTGGGAGGTAGTGTTATCCCCCTTAGATGACAGACAAGTCATGGAAGCTCACAGAATGGTGGCTTCACTTCTCTAATATACACCATTCTAAAGAGTGATGAGTTTGAACTCAGGCCTGCCTGAGTCCAAAGCCTCCAAGAATGTCTATGCACTACATGCCATACCCAATGCCTCTCTGATGAAAACTGAAGAAAGGTTGTGGGTGAGAGGGTGGATAGTTTAAGAAGCTCTAAGAGATTAGTGTGAGGAGCTCATTTGTCATGGAGTTTGATGCTTGGAGTAACATACAATCTAAACAAATTATAGCACTTCCCCAAGCTGCCATCTACTTGCAAGGAAATTTGGCATTTGATTTATCAAGGGAAGCCAAAATATATCAGAAAAAAATACTAGAGAAAATGCCTTCCTACAAAATTTAAGACTTCATGGATAGCCCCTCATCCCAGGACACAAATTATGTCAAAATGTAGCAGGTCCAGAAGACAAAGTCGGCATGCAATTCTCTTGGCAAATCACACTGTAGGGTATAGCTGAGTTATGTCTGACAGGAATAGTACCCACAACGCCACAACTTACCCAGAGGAGACACTTGATGAATGTTTGTAAAGTCAAATTGAGTGGGGGGAAAATCACATCCAGGGAGGACAGTGAAAATAAGTATTTTCAAGTGTCTAAAAATCCAGTTCTTATCAACTGACTCTTAAAAGCCATTACAGTTGCAGGAGACACATGAGTATTTTTATATATCCAGGCACTTATATTCAGGCAAAACAAATTTAGGTATACTAAAAGGGGAATGGAGATTTTTGAACTCAGATAAGTCTGGATTTGAAACTCTGCTTCTGTTACAGTACTAGGTGTGTGTCCTTGAGAAAGTCATCTAGCGTGTAAGCCTTACCACTCTTGGCTGTTGAAAACAAGTATAATAACACCCAGTGCTAATAAGGATGAGGATAAGACATGAAACTGCAGAGTGATGGAGAGAAATGTACTATGTGCTTCTTTGTCCTTTCTGGGATTGTGATAGTAACACTTTTGGAGGTGGAATTAGAACACGAGTGTAGGATATTGTGACTCCATGAGGTATCAGTGTTTCATCCTAATTTGGGAGTATGACTCGTATCTGAACAGTACAAGATCAGTGGGTAAGCCAGAGATTGCAGTGCTTTGGGATTCTTTTGTGATTCTTTACTTTTCTTACGTAAAAGAACAAAGATCACTGGAAACTGAAACAAAGACGACAAATAGAAAACCTAATTGAAGTCTGTAAAGGAATTTGTGCTTGCTGTCTTCATCAAGACCCTTATCTGCTGAGAGGCATGAGGAGAACCTCAAGCATCCAGAGAACATCTATTTAGGTACAAATAACAAAGGTGACTTGAAAGGAATGTTAGGTTTGAGAAAGCCGCATTAGGACAGTTAGTGAACATGAGTGTTCGTGTCTTTTAAAACTTAGAACATAACATTTCAAATATAATGCTCTCTAATATTTGTATTAAAACAAAAAGAAAATTGTCAAAGACCTGGAAGGCTGATTGATTTGAAAACATCCTCCTCTATTGTATTACTTTACCCATAAGCTAGAGGAAACATAGACTCAGGAACTGGTATAATCCACCCTGGCTGAGGCACCACTAATTTACCTAGCAGAAATTATACTCACTCTATATTCTGATTCCTGGACAATTATATGGGAGGAGATGACTTAAGGTCTAACCTTGAGAAGTTAAAACTAGCTAAATGTAGTAAGGGCAGACATCACAAGGACTATCTTATCACACAGAAAACATTTTGAAGAGGAAGGTTTTAACTGTGATGTTGCTGGACTGATCCTAGAAGCCTGCAACTACATACCAACTTCTGCCATATATTCATACTAAACCAGTTGCTGAGAATTTTATTTTGTTTTATTTGCAGTGCTAGTGGTTGAACCAAGGGCCCTTGTGCCTGATCACCAGGTGCTCTACCACGGAGCTTGTGCCCAGGCCCCCAAATTCTTTTCTTATTCTTCTTTGTCAGTCATGTGCTATAGGGAAATCTAAATGTACAGTTCTACACTGAGAAATGGCAAGCGCATGTTCTTATTTTATTGGTATAGATTTGAAAGCCTTAAGAGAGGAATAGCTGGAGTGAGCTATACCTTCAAAATTCCACCTGCTTGCTCACAGCAATATGGGATGGCACCATGCTTAAGCTATTCCATACAAATGGTTTTTCTTTCATTTCTAATTTCTTCTTTGACAGTCCTGGGATTCGAATCCAGGATCTCATGCATGGGAGGCAAGTTCTCGACTACTGAGCGGAATCTCTAACCCTATTCCTTTCTTTTTAAAAAAAAAAAGTTTTCATCGTTTTATCATTGCTGCAGATGAAGGAACTCTTAGTTACACTTTGCTCTGAACTTTTCCAGGCTTGACTAAAATTTTGCTATATTAATAGAGGAGTTGTGCAAAAAGCAATGATTTTAATATAGGGAATTAGCACAGAGAAGGCAGGTGTAGTCCATGCTCATGAACTTTCTCTGCTTATTGCAGAAAAAAAAAATGGTTATAAGGAAACTCTGTCTGCCTGCAGTCCTCATGGCCTTCTTCTAAGGACAAACCTGACATCTTGCAAGGAACTATGCATAAAGTTACGGAAATTTGGCACTGATCTATGGGTATAGCATTGATCTATGGGTATAATAATAATATATCCCTATCTTACTGGAGCTCCCAGAGAGGCTTTTTTGAATCTCTTTTGAAACAAAATACTTCATTTATTTTCACTGCCACAAGACTAGTTTTTTTCATAAATAAACAACTTAGAGCACCTGAGAGTTAAACAATGTGTGAGGTGTACATTTGCCAACTTTCAACAGGCGCTCTACTTAACTTGGGGTACTTAATAAGGTTGGATGATATCTGTTTTCTTAATTGAATATAAAGTCACACAACCATATTTCAATGAATGTATAAGACCGTTTACAAGTTAAGTATAGATGTATTATCACTAGTCATATTACAACTGAGAACCGATAAACAGAACATCCAGAACATCCTATTTCTTCTCCATTACAATTTAACTGTGGTCTCAAGTTAAACGTCCATAGAAAAAAGAAAAGACATTTTTGTTAGGATGTGATTACCAAAAAGTGTTGAGATGCTCTTTTTGACCTGTCTTCTTTCTCAAAATAATAAAAGAGTCCTAGTAGGTATCCATATCGATTGTGGCCTCCATTCTAGGGAAGACTTTACAGAGGACTGATGTATAGGTTCCCAATAACATGTTACTCCAAACGTAGAAGTAACTCTCATTTCTGGTCTTCCAGTTTTTGTAGATTAAAAGTCCAGCCTGAGTGAGTCATCTACTTCAGGGTCTTGTTAGACTGTCAATCAAATGCCTGACATGACTGAGGCTTGATGATGAGGCTGTGACACTATTTACACCCAAGCCCTCTCAAGTTGTTAGGAGAATTCAGTTTCTTGTGACTTCTGCACCAAGGATTCAGTTTCCATTCAGTACAATGGAAGCCCTGCTTGCGTTGTACAAGCTACCCATAGTTCCTTGCTACATGGCTTCCCCAACTTGACTCATTTCATGGGTGTTTATTTATACAAGGCTGATTAAGTGGGTAAAGTCTTCCTAGATTACTTACTAGCAACATATCAATGCAGTGATAGTCTATGATCTATTGAATATAAAATACAGGCATAGACTCAGATTACGCTGAAGGTGAAAAGATTAAACAAAGGCATAAACACTGAGAGGTAAGGATCACTGGCAGTCACTTTGGGGTCTATTTCCCACAGCATATCAATGTTTCCACACACCCCCACAAGGAACTCCAAACCAAATCTAGTAGCCTATATTATCTCTTTGATACTGCTGCATGTGAGAATTAAAAGTCTTTATGTCATGAACTCTCCTAATTTTTATTTATGTATAACTTTATAAGTACTGCTTAGGCACGGAACTACACAAAAATGAGTAACATGGGAATTCATTTTTATATACAAAGCAAATAAGGTGTGTCCTGAATGAAAAGCAAAGCATACAGAGTCCAGAACATTTAAAGTGTTTAAAATGTCCTTAGAGCACTTATCCTTCACTAGGTCCCCCAATATATCTTGTATAATTATAATACAATATCAAAAATAGGAGTTTGACATTGATAGAGTCCGTAGAATTCACCAGTTACATGAACATTAGTATGTGCATACTCGCCCATCTTCCTCTAACCCCTCCCATGCCTCAAATTCATGGCCCCCTTTTAAAAATTATTATTGTTGCACATACACACATTTATAAAAGAATTATATTAATTATGTATTAAATATGTTAGTATAACCTTCTGAGTACATGTAGTGTTGTGAATATACACATCTGTGTGGTGTGTGTGCGTGTGTGTGTGTGTGTGTGTGTGTGTGTGTATGTGTGTGCGCGTGCGTGCGCGTGTTTATAGAATTTAACCCTGTGTATAGTTTTGGGTAAGTGTTACCACATCAAGATACTGAAGACTCCCTCAAGCTGTCTGCCTATAGCCATGCTTACTCTTATGGCCCCTCCCCTCCCTCCCTAACCCATTGCTACCAACATCTCTAGAACTTACTTCCCTATTGTAACAGAAATGGACCATTCGGTATATAGCTTCTCGAAACTGGTTTTTAACACTTGGGGCTCATTAAAGTTGCTTTGTTCAGAGTATTCCATTGTGCAGACGCACCATAATTTGTTTAACTATCCAGCCACTGAAGGGCATTCAGGCAGTTTCTACTGTTCGGCTATTATGAATAAAGCCACTATGGATATTTGCACACATATTTCTGCATGAAAATAAATACTTAAAATCATTGGAGGATGTGTCCAGAGTAGTGTATTTGCTGGGTCACACAGTAAGTTTTAAATTTTACAATAATCTGCCAAACTATTTTTCAGAGTAGCTATATTAATCTAAATTTCCTTCAGCAATATGTGAGAAATACCACTTCTCTATATACTTCTCAGCATGTAACATTGTCACTATAGTTTGTTTTTGATATTCTTATAAGTATGTAGTGGTATCTTACTGTAATATTAGTTTGCATTACCTTAAATGTTAATGATGTCCCACATCTCTTTTGTGTTTATTTATCATCTAATAAATCTCATTGGATGAAGTGTCTAGGACTTTTGCCCTTTTTCTCATTGGAAAATTTGTTTTTCTGTTGTTGAGATTTTAGAGTTCTTTATAGACTCTAGATACAAGTCCTCAGTTGTATATGTAATTTGAAGATACTTTTCTTCTAATTGGTAATTTATGTTTTCATTTTTAAACTGCCTTTCACAGGTAAGAAAAATGCCTTGGATTTTGATGAAGTCTATTTTATTAATTTTTATTGTTATGGATTATGCTTTTTCCTAGCATAACGTTGTGTGGTGTTAATATGATGCTTTTGAAGAAATAGTCTTCATGGAGTTATTTCTTTTGATGACATCGTTTGAGGCTTTTATGTGAGTTCATATGCATATGTATCTTTGTGTTTATTTCTGTGTATGTATCTGTATGTGTGTATGCATGCATGAACATATGTTTCTGAGCATGTTTGTACATGTGTGTGTACTTGAACTAGCTGGCCTAATTAGAAGAACTAGAGCTTGTTGTTCTAATTATGCTTGGGCATAATTATTAAATTCCTATACATTATGGTGGAATTCATGGAAATACATAATTAAGTTGTTTATTTATCATGCCTGGTTGTGAGGAGAAGACAAATAGCTCAGAAAGCTATAAATCTTCTTCAAATTATCCTGCCCTCTATGTAGACTAAATAAGAAAACATGACTACAAAGTTATATAAGTCTTTGGAATTCCCACTTTGAAGTGGATGTGGTTGCACAACAGAAATGTTCAAAAATCGAAAAACTCTTTTCTTCTAGGAAAAGAGTATCTCCCTTTACAGTAGTTGAGCACCAAACCTACTACTATCTAGCACATGTTTAACATATCTACTCTGGCAAAGTCACCAACATCTCAAGTCCACCTGGAACTCACAGTGGAAGACTGATTTTAACTGTTTTTATACACAGAAAACCAGACTCCAGTCTGTATTACCAAGCATTAACCAGTCATATCAGCTAACTCTTGAGGGTCAACCTGGGCTACAGCAAAGCTGGCTTTCTGATGCTGTACCTTGTTCTGTACTGATACTTAACTGCTAATTCCTGGTATTTTCACAATAATCACTTGCATTCGGGACAGAGAGTTCAAATGACTTGCTTGGATGTACAGTGGGAAATTCTCTCAAGAATGATGGGACAGAGGTCTAGGTTTTCTATATCCAATTTTGAAAAACTTCTGGGCTTAAATGATGCTTCCCCCCCACCCAAGAAGTGGTGTAATGATGATCTAAAAAAAATAACTTAGGTACTCAACAGACTATGTCTACTTAGTCCATTTCCAGGTAAATATTATAAGACGCTTATTAGTGGGATCAAGATAGAGCTTTGACCCTTTGTTAAATGCAAAATAAATAATGTCTGTAGCCTGGATAGCTCAAATCCAAGAACTATTTGTGTGTTGTTCTTCAACATTGAAAGATAAATTAGGCATGTAACAAGGATTATGATATCCTTTTAAAGAAAGAGGCTCTTCCAAACATTTTTACTAAATTTCCCTTGTCTCCTTTCACCTCATCTCCAGGGTCACAATTTTGTAAATCGACGGCCCCAATACTTTTTCCTAGATTCTAAATAGCTAATCTTAAATCAGGCTATTTAATCTTCTGGGAGCACCCCTAAAGCGTGTTTTGATTTGAATTGCCCCCTCCACTTTTCGGGTAACCAGCAAGCAAGCTTAGAGACATGTGGAGGTGGGGTGTGCTTTCTAAACAGATTGCTGTACTAATTCTCCTGAGAATGTTCCTCACAGGATTTGACTTAAAAAAGAATACAATGTTAAACTCCTACACAGAAATACAAAGTCATGTTGGTAGGAAGAGCACCATGCTAGAAGGGGTAAATCTATCTGAATGTGCATAGAAACAGTGAGTTGTTTTCCAAATAGATTCACTTTGTCTATTGGGGGCGGGGGGGCGGTCTGTAAAATCTTCTTAGATCCAAGGAGCTCATGATGAACTCCTAACTTCTCTTTACAGCAGTAACTTAGAAAATCAGGTGCATTGTGTGAGTCACAGTCCAAGGAATACCAAAATTGGTGAAGCTAAAGGCTCCTACTCCCTGACCTGGAACTCCCCCTGCAGGATTCCCTAGGAATAATAGTCTTAGCTGCCCTGGAGGAACTGCAGAGACCCTTTGAAGAGAAGGTTGGGACACAGCCCCTGTATTTACTCTGCTAAAAAAAAAAAAATTGTTAGGGTATGACAGTGAACTATGTGGCATATATACATATAGTATATACTATATATATAGTATATACTCTTTGGCCTTTTTATCTTAGAACAGGGGAGAGTAAGGCCGAGATCACTATTATTGGTCCTAAGAGCAACTCACATCAGCTTAATGTGTCAAGAAGAGTGTCCATTGCCCTCTCTAGAGGTCACCAGTACACTGAAGGTGCTGGGCAGGAAGTCCAAGTTTCAGAATGAGAATTACAACATGGTTTCATTAAAGAAAAAAAGAGCCACATATCCCTTAGGATGGTAGCCCAGGGAGTGGCCAGAGAGGAGATAGATGGAGTGAAAACCTTAGAGCTACCAGCAGTTTGAAGGCTACTGTCCTTCACCACACCTTTGACTTTCCCCCTCCGCAAATAAAAACTTGGAAGGGCCCTCTCCAAGGTGATCAAATACTCAAAGGCCTCAGCAATATCCAAAATAGTAGAGGGAATGCTCGTTGTGGTGGAAACCACCAAAACTGCTAAGGCAGAGTGCAGTAGTAATGGGACTAGCAGACCCTGACGAGAGCTAAGACTAGATACTTTGATCATTTGTTTCTTTTTCTTCTCTATGCCCAGAGATAGAAAGCAGCATATGCCAGAGAGCAGAAACTCTATGCTGCTTCTGAGAAAGAATGCAATGGGCACTGAGAAAAAAGGCAAAAGTCCCAGAAACATCAAGGTTCCCTCTGTAGGACTAGCTTTGACCCAGAGCTGAGCCTTATAGTTTTTCTCTCTTAGATCATGGAAAAATATCTTCACTAACCTTCTGTGATAGGCTCCTGAAAGACTTATAATTTTTCATGTTAGAATATGTTCCTGGTGAGTGAAGTACCAAATCCAATCCTCAAAAGCCTCTCTAGTCCATTACTCATGACACCTGCTTTCTTTTTCTTTCCTTTATTTTTTTTTTGAACAACGATTTAAATGTGGCTAAGTATGCAAAATAGCATCCTACTTCAGAAAGCTCATGACTAGAATATACTTTCACTCGTTGCAAGTGGACAGTAAAGCCGTGCTATGTCCTAGAAGCCTGTGTTCATCCTCTAAGCTTCTCATCTCGTCATGTAGCAGCTGTTTGGGTTGTAGCCATTGTTTTGTGGCCATATGGCACTAATTCAGGTGGGGGGAGTGGCGGCGAGAACTTGACTATTGCTGCCCCTTTTGCTGCCCTTGTCCCATGGGTGGGCTGTACGTGGCACCTTCCCATTGTTTGTCCTCTCTGGCAGGAATTTGATCCTGTTGTAGGGTAACACATAAGCTGGGTTCACGTCACACTTTCCTCAGGTACAGTTCTGTCTCTATACAGTCATTTATAACCATTCGTCTCACTTCTGGGCTCAGAAAATAGAGCCATTGAAAAGCAGCATTGTCTACCATAATATCCCTGGATGATGTGTGGGAGGAAAGAAGGAAAATAGGGCAGGGGCTTTGACTGAGTTGTGGAGGAAAATACAGAAGGACAAAGAGGAACGACATTAGGAGGATAAATAACATTAAGGATGTTTGAAAAGCCACAGTCACATTCTTTTATATGTACCTGAAATTATATTATGTATTATATCTATTACAGCTATTCTATCCATTCTAGATGACAGACATTTAGAAGTTCTGTCATTTGGCGTGATAATTCCTCCCATCCAAAGAACCACAGACTATCCACATGCACACCCATGTGTAGATTCGCAACACTAACTGGTCTCAGAAGGTTAGTTACATATCTATTAATTTGTTTATAAATGTGTGTATATGCAACAACAATACTTTTTAAAAGGGGGGCCATGAACTTGAAGCATGGGAGAGTTTAGAGGGAGATGAGGGGAATGTAAATTATGTAACTACAATACAAATATATGAACATTTTAAAATACATCTAATTTTAAAATTCTTGGATTCAAATGTCACCTTACGGGTTTGTTTGGTTTTTTGTTGTTTTTTTTTTTTTGAGACAGTGTCTCATGTAGCCAAGACTAGCCTTGATCATGGTACATAGTCAAAGCTGAGTTTGAATCCTCCTGCCTCTACTTGCAGAGCTCTGGGATTACAGGTGCACACCACCACACCTAGTATTATGCAGTGGTATGACTCATTCTGTGGATTTCATGTGTGCTCAGCAAGCACTCTACTAACTAGGCTACACCCTCAGCCACTCAAATGCTAATTTTAAGCTACCGAGTCTAATAATTTCCAAAGATTGGAGACATGCTCTTCCGTGAGCTTCCTATATGACATCACAAACATGCCATGGTCTACATCTTTCTTTATGTCCTTTACCAATGGAGAATTAGTTCTGGGACCATAATCTAGTGAAAGGAGTCTCAGGAACATAGATAACTTAAAGCTGTCAAAAAATGTCAAATCTCACATCTCTTAATGGTAGCAAATATATTATCATTACATAAACATGACACCTTGTCTCCTCCCCCACTTCTTCCCTTGGATATCAAAGCATTTATCAGATATTGGATCTGCCACATTTACTATATTGTAAGGTCAAATTACAATGCAATCTTAGAAAAAATATATTTGTCAGTATTATATAATATATTTGGTAGTAGATTCAGAAAAAAAAAACAGGACGACTTTTGTTGTTCTTGTCACAGTGAGAGAATGACAAAAGAAACCTTGCAATGTAATGGCATTCCTTCATCCATCTAACAGGGAAACTCTATATGGATGTGGCATTCATATTTCTCTTATCTGCTTGACAAATCCACCTAAGTAAGACTCCAAAAGAAAATAACTCTACTCAGCACCTAGCTTCCTGCAGCAGTCTCGTCAAAGGTTGCTTTCAAGTTAATAGTAGACATCCAAAGCTCTTCGTTCCATGATTAAAGAAGCTCATCTTTAGATTTGTCACGAGGCCTATGTTAGGTTCTTAAAAGTCCTTGTTTAGTTGAAAAACCAATCTTTTTCTTGACACTGCTCTTTAGCCAGGAGAAAACCAAAAGATATTATACCACTCAGTAGTATAGTTATCTACCTATAATATGCAAGAGTTTCTGTTCAATCACCAGTACTGGACAGCATCATTAAAAAAAAAATAAGGAAATGGTATATAGGCTATGTGACTCTACACTGTGAAGAAGCAATGATGCCTCTGTTGTTCTTGCCTTTTCTTTGTTTTGCACAGGGGTCACACCTCTTTACAAAGGGAGGGAGTGGGCAGATCTAGCATTTGTTTCAAACAAACTTTAAGGGCCTTTAAACACCATAGCAGCTACCTTGTTTTTGAAAACTGACTAGGTACAAAACAGCGGCCTAAGCACTTGATTGACTTTGGTCCTCAGGCTAACCTTACAAGGTAGAAATTACTCATCTCTATGGGTCAAAAAGAAAATGTTGTTGCTTTTTGGCTGTTTTTGTTATGTTTTTGCCTTGGGTCACCTAGCTGAGAGATGACTAGGTTGGGATCTCCACTCAAATGTATCTTACTCTAAAGAATCCATTAACTATGCTGCAACCCTTGTATCTTTTTTTTTTTTTTAAATTTAATTTTATTTTATTTTTTTAATTTACATTCCAAATCACTTCCCCTTTCCCGTTTCCTCCCTCCCCGAAAGTCCCATAAGCCCCCTTCCCTCCCTCTTTTCTCCGTTCAACCCCCTCTCATTACTCTGTCCTGGCGTTCCCCTACATCCAGTCTTTCCAGGACCAGGGGTCTCTCCTTCCATCTTTTTAGAAATCTATTGATATGCTGATTGTGTCTAGGGTATTCTGAGATTCTGGGTCAATATCCCCTTATCAGTGACTTCATACCATGTGTGATCTTTTGTGATTGGGTTACCTCACTAAGGATGATATTTTCAAGTTCTGACCATTTGCCTAGGAATTTCGTGAATTCATTGTTTTTAATTGCAGAGTAGTATTCCATTGTGTAAATATACCACATCTTCTGAATCCATTCCTCCGTTGAGGGACATCTGGGTTCTTTCCAGCTTCTGGCTATTATAAATAAGGCTGCTATGAATATAGTGGAGCATGTGTCCTTATTGCATGCAGGTAAAGTCTCTGGGTATATGCCCAGGAGTGGTATAGCCGGATCCTCTGGAAGTGTCATGCCCAGTTTTCTGAGGAGCCGCCAGACTGCTTTCCAGAGTGGTTGTACCAGCCTGCAATTCCACCAGCAGTGGAGGAGTGTTCCTCTTTCTCCACATCCTCGCCAACAACTGCTGTCTCCTGTGATTTTGATCTTAGCCATCCTGACTGGTGTGAGATGGAATCTCAGGGTTGTTTTGATTTGCATTTCCCTAATGACTAAGGATGATGAACATCTCTTTAGGTGCTTCTCAGCCATTAGATATTCTTCAGGTGAGAACTCTTTGTGGAGCTCTGTACCCCATTTTTTAATAGGGTTACTTGCCTCTCTGGAGTTTAACTTCTTGAGTTCTTTGTATATCTTGGATATTAGCCCTCTGTCGGATGTAAGGTTGGTAAAGATCATTTCCCAGTTAGTTGGTTGCCGCTTTGTCTTTTTGACAGTGTCTTTTGCCTTGCAAAAACTTTGTAATTTAATGAGGTCCCATTTGTCTATTCTTGATCTTAGAGTATAAGCTATTGGAGTTCTGTTCAGGAAATTCTCCCCTGTGCCCATATGTTCAAGGTTCTTCCCTAGTTTCCCTTGTATCTTAACTTCATACTTCACCCCTTTATACTTACTGATGGAGCAGAGGCATTATTACTCTGGTGGGAGGAGATCTTAATAAGTTCGTTTTCTACACAATCACATTAAAATGTTGGACAGAGAAATATTCAAAATACCTATGACATTTTCCCTCCCACAATCCCTACTTTAAAGAGGAAACTGCCACAGAGGAAGCCTTCTTCACTACCTCAGAAATTCTCCTCAAAGTGAATGATGGTAGCAGTCTTAGGGCTATCCCACAGCACAGTCAATATCCTATGAGATGATCCAGGCTGCTGTGGTAATACCAGTGTGGCAGAGATGTAGTAAAACACAGCCCTGGGGCTGGAGAGATGGCTCAGTGGATAAGAGCATCGACTGTTCTTCCAAAGGTCACGAGTTCAAATCCCAGCACCCACATGGTGGTTCACAACCATCCGAAAAGAGATCTGACGCCCTCTTCTGGTGTCTGAAGACAGCTACAGTGTATTTATAAATAAATAAATCTTTAAAAAAAAAAACACAGCCCTGAGCCAAATAAAGAGTAGTAGTATTTGCTCTAACCATGTCTTCATATACTTGTTTATTCATTTATTTTTTTTCTTACCATGCTGTGGTTCAACCCTAAGGCTTTATTACTAAGCTACATCTTAGTCCTCTCTACTTGTTTTTAATGAACAAAGTCCACTTGGTATTGATATCATATTCAGTTTGAAGGTATGTAAAGTGCTCTCTATGATTTGTAAGGACTCAAAAAACCCTTGAAGATAGAAGTTTAAAATGCTTACTGGGTATCGAT
Source organism: Tokudaia tokunoshimensis (assembly GCA_036184795.1). Lineage (NCBI taxonomy): Eukaryota > Metazoa > Chordata > Mammalia > Rodentia > Muridae > Tokudaia > Tokudaia tokunoshimensis. The sequence goes on from BTHU01000023.1 coordinate 13,344,060, forward strand.
GATTAGAAATATGCTTGTTTACAAATATGAAATGAGAGAGTTAAGTTTGCCTCAAATCACAAAAGCACAGTGGCATAGAATTAGTCTTTGAAATCTCCATTTTGAGACAATACTACTTGACTACCGTGCTGATAAACAAGTTGTATTTATTTTTTGTTTTCTGTGTATGGTTGTTTTCCTACATATATGTCTGTGTGCTATGTGTGTGCAGCACCTAAGGTCACACAGGGTGTTGCATCTTCTGGCCCTGTAGTTTCAGACACTGGTTAGCCACTGTGTGGGTGCTAGGAGTCAAATCGGTGTCCTCTGAAAGACGTTTTGTTCCCACAATGTTTTCTTGCCTACTATTCTGCTTTTACCATTCTGGTTAGCCTTTCTCCAAAGTAAGAAAATTGGAAATGTTCTTTTACTTATCTCTTAATCCAAGTCTATCCCATCCTATGCGAGGCCTCAATTGATTCTTGCCTCCTTTGAATTTTAGTTTCTCTTGTAGCCACTTTCAATTTCTTCCTAAGATTACAGTAGTTTATATACCTTTTCCTAGTCCTTTTCTTGGACAATAATTGCCTGTGGGTAAATTTTATTTCTTTGTACAGTATCCCACACAGTGTAGGTGTTCAATACATTATTTATTTATGTACTTATTTAGACAAGATCTCACTATGTAACCCAGGCTAGTCTGAAACTTGTGATGACCCTACTGCCACAGTCTCCTGGGATTTATGAGAGTGTTCCCCAAAATGTTTCTCAGTTTTTCTTTTTCATTCTTTTTTTTTCAATATACAGGTCACCACCATCTCTCACCTAGATTTTTGCAACAACTTAGCTAATGTTTTGAGTCCTGTATTATTTCCCTTCAGTGGGTTCTTTTCACTGTTATTTCCTTTTAATTGGGTACTTTTCTGATGCTGCTCTCCTCACCAAGGGCCTTAGGTAATAAACTAGTACAGAGCAAGGCCACATTCCTCTGCTTTTTCCTCTAAGCTCTTTGACAGCAGCCAATAGCTTTCTCGTTGATTTTTAAGCACTTGCCTACTCTCTCACTACTCTTTGGATCTAAACTCAACAGATCTCACCTCTACCAGAATTTTCTAAGTATTCTATGTTTTGTTGGTTCCTTTTTAAAAAAGGTGTGTGTGTGTGTGTGTGTGTTTGCATCTATAAGCCTCAGGTTACAGACTCCTGTGGAGAGCAGAGGAAAGCATCACATTCCCTGGATTTGGAGGAACAGGCAGTTGAGAACCGTCTAATGTGGATGTTGAGAATCGGAGATATCTCTTGAAGTGTTTTTCCTTACTTTTTCCTCTAGGAGTTTCAAAGTTTCTTATTAGGGTCTTTGAAACATTTGGAGTTCATGTTTCTGCAAGGTGATTGATTCATCTGTGCACAGAAATCCAACTTATCCAGCACCATGTGTTTAAATCCCACTATCTGTACTAAACAGCAAAGGAATCACTAGCCTGAGTCGTTATTTACCTATCTCAGTGTACCTTTTTGTCTTCCAAATGAGAATGCAGACTTTACATATTTTATTCTTCTTTCCCTAACTAGCAAATGGTTGTTGGTTTCAAACATTTAGTTAGTTCATTTAACTGACCTTTTGTTAGTTTATTTCCTGAGTATTCGATCTGGTTTTTCTTTGTTTCCTCCACCATCTGAAGCCACTTATTTTAAGGTGCTATTTATACAACTGATATTTAAAAGACAAAAAAAAAACCATTTTTATCCAATAGTTATTAGGTGACTGCTATGTGTTCAAAACTAAAACTGAATCTTTGATAAAGATATATATTGAATCTTTAATAAAGATATATTGTCATTATTTTAACAGAAGTAAAGCATTTTCATGTTCCTACTACTGGTAACCTGACAATTATTGTGCTTTCTTACTCCAGCATACAGTAGTTTTCTGTACTTATGAATGAAAACTTGGGTTTCATAATGAAAGCCCAGAAACAAGCTCACTTGCATTTTATCCAATAACACAGCAATAATTTTTAAGAATAAAATTTCTTTTTAAAACTTGCATCTTCTTCCTTTCCTTCTACCATCTAATACTTCAACCTCTAATTCCAGTATTTTTCCCTACCCACTTCTCAAGACATTGTCCACATACACCCCCCTTTACTGGTTTGGCTTCATTGTTTTTGACAGATGTGGAGGTGGTATGCACATCTTTTCCACCTTTATCACCTTTCACAGGAAAATATGCACATATGAGTCCTTTTTCTCTTGAGTCCTTCAGTTCTAGTTGTTCTCTAATCACCATTTTGAGCTCCAGCTTCATCAATATCTCAGACTCGAGACCTAACCTAACTTGTAATCTCTAAGTCCTGCTCCTGTATTCTCTAACACTTTACAACTCCAAGCAACAATCATCTTCCACTGTTCTTCCTTCCCCAGTCATCCACATGAAACCAAACACAGACTAAATCTTGCCAGCATCTTTGCTAACTACTCTCTGCAGCTCCTGTACTGTGTTCAAGTCCTCAGGACCGCTTACTTGAGCTTAGACTTGTGTCCTCATCTGCAAAGTTAACGAGTGCAGGTCATCTTATATTTTGAGAGAGTTTTTCTTAAATCTAAACCTGAATAGATTACTTTCAATAAAAAAGAAGAAAACGCCTAAGATTGTTTTGCTGCTTATAAAATAGAACAAAGCTTTCTTCACCTGTAATTCAAGATACTCAGCAATATCATTGCCACTAGTTTCTCCACCCTTTTTTTTACTGATACACTAAAGCTTCTACTAAATGTCACTATTTGTGGGAATGACAAACCATCTTCATCCTTTGTCTATACTTAAGATTCTCCTTCTCTCAGCACCCACTGACTGCCCATAGCTCTTCACCTAGAGGTGTGGCCATATGAAATCTCCCCCATCCATGTGTACTTGTCAACTAGTGTTCTCATTATGCAGGTATGCATAGGTAACCATATTGTTGAGAAATGATAGGTGCAGCTTCCCCATCATGTTTAGAAGACAGTATCATGCAGCAGAAATTGTGGCCCTTTGGCTCTTACAATCTTTTTGCCCCACTTTTGTGACATTCCCTTCATTAGATGAAGGCAGCCAATGGCTTTTGGGAGAGAGAATAAGTTTTCTCCAAGGATGAGCCTCTTGATATGTTATCCATTTCCAAGGGCTCAACCTTAAATACATGTGCATACAAGCCACGCTAAATGGACTCAGTAGATGAAATATATATATATATATATATATATATATATATATATATATATATATATATATACATATATGCATGTACATATAAATGGAATAATGATAATTAAAGAAAAGGTCATTAATTTGAGAGGAAGTAAGGAAAAACATGGGAGGAGTTAGAGGAGGATGTGGAAATGACTGTTCATATATGAAATTGTCAATAGATGAAAAAATTAAAAATTCTTCTACCACATCAGTCTCTTTTTAAATAGCTGTGCATGAAATTATCAGAACTTTAGGCACTGCTCAAATCTTGCTTCTGTCAGCCAGCCTTACACACCTGAGTAGATTGACATCTATACAGCACAGGTCTTTGCCAATAGTAATCCTCCAGTGAAGGTTTTCTGAATTAAACTCACATAATAGTATATAAACTTTTGGAAACACACTAACTGAAAGCAGATTAAATATAAAAGCTGGGCAAGCAGGTGCCAGAACAGTTAGAGATGCCTGCCCCACTTCTTCCTCCCTTCCCTTCATTTTATGAGTATAATAAAATGTTCCCATGAATCTTTATTTATCAGTGTACACACCAGATTACCCACCAGGTTGTTCAAAAATTGGAGTATATATACTTAAAAGTGAACGTATTACTCTGAATTTATGGCCATATGTTCTCTTAAGCTCAATTTTTTAATCCTTTTTATAAGTTTTTGTTTTAATATTATGCTTATATTAAATGTGATATGGGATAGAATAAGCTACTTTTAGAAATCTATTCTGAGTGTATCATTTACTGGCTTCTTGGAAGTTATTAAGGAAAGCACCTACTTAAGTGTAAAGAGTTAGCATAAAGTCAATTCATAACATAACATTGTGAAGATTAGGAAAATGTCCCCTTTCCTAAAGATACTTTGTTTGCACTTGTCGGAAGCTGTCATAACATATTGATTGACTTCTATCTAACGAGCAACTGTTAGGATGATAACATACTTATGATACCTATGACATGAAGGATATCACCTTAGACATGACACCTTGATACAACATACAGCAGACACAAAATTATAATGTGATAATGTACATATTGATTCTAGAAGTGGTAGGAGTTACCCACCTCATTGAAGGGAAATGTTTTGTCCTTCTGATTGGCTGTGAGATGGCTGTTAGGGGTCCTGTTCTTGATATTCTTTACCTTGATTAAGCTCAGGATGCTAATCTGACCACAGGCATTGATGTACCTAATGAAGGCTTTTCTTTTATCAGTGTAAAGCTATTTCAATACAATTGGAACTACTACAAGGGACCATTAAATCTTAGCTGCTATTAGCCTTCATGGGAAAAAAAACAAAAACAAAAAGAACCCTGGACACCTACGTCCAAAATCAAGTACAGGCTATAAGAAAAATTTTACACTAAGGTAATGAGTCAAGAGATTTTCAGTTAAGGCAAAAAAAATCATAACTAAATTAAATTCTGATTAAAAAATTAGGATTAATGAAGATTTCCAAATTACCAAATGATAAATAGCTATTAGCTTAATGTTATTCCTTGTCACATTATATTATGAATATAAATATTAAATATATTTATATGAAAATAAATACAATATATTTTGCTTTGTGACTAGGCTCAGTGATAAATTACTTGCCTTGTATGTCCTAGGGTCCATCCCAGTACAGTAAAAAAAAAAAAAAAAAGGAAAAATCTCCTTAGTCTGGCTATCCTTCAGTATTTTAGTAAATTTGTATTGGGGGAGGGGTTTGGGGAGGTGTTTACAAAACTAAATATGTTTAAAATTAAAAGCTAGTAATTCAAGACAGCATGGTCAATACAAGGCTTCTCCAGGTACATAAAGTACTTCTATGGAAGTTTGAAAAATCTCTAGCCCTCTAAGAGATCCAGTAGCCTTGTGGACTAGGAAAGGGGAGACAGAAGCACAAAGGCAGAGACTTGAGTCCCTGGCTACAAAGTACTGATGTGCTTCACAGTAGGCTACACCGGAGTATTAGAAGAACGCAGGTCACAGCCATCTAGGACAACTAAGTACCACAGTCTTGGCAGCAGTCTTTTGGTGCTTCATCTTATGGTTACTATAGCTGCCTGCAGGAAGACACATTGCATAAAAATGAAGCATTAGTTTAATTCCCTCAAATACCAAATCAGAGAGGAGATTGAACTCTTTCAAATCATCCCCCAAAGTTCCCCCAACCACTGGAAACAGCAGAACAAAAATCATCTTACTTGAATCTGTAATAATTCAGTGGGGGAGAATCAGAAAAATGCATCAAGATATAATTATTTCTCAATGATGGAGTGCTAGAAGAATTTCATTTAATTTTACAAGCTTTCTTGTTTCTCACATTCTTTGTTTTTTTTTTTTTTTTGAGGTGAGGTATGTTGAGACAATTGCTTATTCACAGTGAATACCCTGTAAAGGAAGGTGGTATATGTGTCTATCCTCTATCATTTTCACTAAATATAAATCTCATCCATGTGGTCTTTTCTTTTTTCTTTTTTCTTTTCTATATTTTTTATGTACATTCCCAATGATTTTCCCTTTCCCAGTTCCCCCCTCCCTAAAAGTCCCATAAGCCCTTTTTCCTCCCCCTGTTCCCCAGTCAACCCCCTCCCGCTTCTCTGTCCTGGTATTCCTCTACACTGCTACATCCAGTCTTTCCAGGACCAGGGGTCTCTCCTTCCTTCTTCTTGGAAATCAATTGATATGTGAATTGTGTCTTGGGTATTCCGAGCTTCTGGGTTAATATGCACTTATCAGCGACTGCATACCATGTGTGTTCTTTTGTGATTGGGTTACCTCACTAAGGATGATATTTTCCAGTTCTGACCATTTGCCTAAGGATTTCATGAATTCATTGTTTTTAATTGCAGAGTAGTATTCCATTGTGTAAATATACCACATCTTCTGAATCCATTCCTCCGTTGAGGGGCAGCTGGGTTCTTTCCAGCTTCTGGCTATTATAAATAAGGCTTCTATGAACATAGTGGAGCATGTGTCCTTATTGCATGCCAGGGAGGCCTCTGGGTATATGCCCAGGAGTGGTATAACTTCATCCCAGGGATTCAGGGATGGTTCAGTATAAGGAAGTCCATCAATGTAATCCACTACATAAACAATCTCAAAGAAAAATCACATGGTCATTTCATTAGATGCTGAAAAAGCAATTGACAAAATTCAGCATCCTTTCCTGTGGTCTTTTCAATTGGTAAAAAATCTTCAGCTTTTAGCACAATGCTTACCACATCTAGCACACAAAGCAAATACTCAATGTATTATTTTTTTAAAAAATGAACTTAATTTTTTTCATCTTATAAATAGCATTTTTTGAATTCATGAAAATCAAGTTCTATAAGAAAAAAACATCCAAACCAGCGCATTATGAGAGGACTGTTCCAAGATGGGGGTATGTCGGTCCCCATGAGGAGCCTGGCTAAGAGTTACTGCTGCTTGGTGGGGGTATGTGTCCTATTGGGAGTTGCTAGTGAAAATATCATGACCTTAAATTCTATTTTGAACTCTTGATTCTCTGCGGTATTAGAAGAAATAATGATGCAGCTGTTAGCCAAGTAATTTTGGGTTGATTAGGAAAGAAATTATATGGTTTTTTTTTTTCAGTAGGTTTACTTTACTAGTAATTGTTTGGTTGAGATAGGATCTGCCTTCCTTGTTCAGCTTGCCTGGATGATGCTCTATGTAGCCAAAATTATCTGGGGAAGGGGGGTACCAGGCTGTGATTTAAAATGTACTGTACTTCAGCCTTTGATGCTAAATTTGAGGTTCAGTGACATGGTTCAAAGAAAAGTTTACTACCTTTTCTTTTCTATTTCTTAGTCTGTGGAGGGGCTGGGTGTGAAAGAGTACATTCTATTTTCAGATGTCAGCCCTGAAAAAAGACCTTTCACTTTTCTCTTGGTTTTGGAAAAAAAAATCTCTTTAGGGCGAGAAAGTTCAATGATGTTATTGAGATTATGGCCAATTTGTCTTGGGTTGAGAGAATTTATCTTTTTCTTTAAAAATATGTTCCCTCATGAGTGAGGAGAAAAATAAAGTCCATTGATTTTAGCAAAACTCTCAGTAACTCCTCATGATAAGATTTTTTTGCTCTCTCTCTCTCTCTCTCTCTCTCTCTCTCTCTCTCTCACTTTCTCTCTCATTTCTTTCTTCTATGAGAAGATTCTTCTTACTTTTGTGGTACTGAAGAAGACCTTTCTTAGGCTTGGAGGGTTTCTTTTTGAACAATAGACCTCTACAAAAGAGGAGAAACTATTTTTCAGCTGTATTACAGTCAAGGGGTTAATATATAGAATTTATGAAGAACTTAAAAAATTAAATGCCAAAAAGGTCCCCGGAAATCAACAAATGGACTAATGAACCTAACAGACAGTTCTCAAAAGAAAAACTGAAAATTGTAAATACTTTTTAAAAATGGACAGCATCTTTAGTCATCAGGGAGATGCAAATTAAAACCGTGTTGAGATTCTATCTCACCAAGTCAGAAAGGCAATCTTTAAGAAAATAAATGACAACAAAGGATGGTAAGGATGTGAGAAAAGGATTATTTACTGTTGGTGGGAGTATATAAACTGTTACACTTACTATGGAAATAATTATGGGAGTGCCTCGTAAAAATAGGATTGCCAAGTAACCTAGCTATACCACTCCTGAGTGTATACCAAAAAGGCCATATCATGCTACAGAGGTACTTGTAAATTTATATTTTATTGCTGCTATATTCACAGCAGTAAAGACATGGAATCAACTTAAATATCCATCATCTAAGGAATAAATAATAAAAACATGTAAAAATATGGTATGTATACACAATGGAATTCTGAATATTCAGCACTAAAGAAAAATAAACAGTTGAAGAAAACAGATGGATATGGAAGTGATTAAGTGGTGTAACCCAAATTTAGATCTTTATATTTTCTTTCATATGTTGGTCTTAGGTGTGCAAGGCTTTGTGTGTATGTGTGTGTGTGTGTATGTGTGTGTGTGTGTGTGTGTGTGTGTGTGTGTGTGTGTGTTTATTCATTCTTGGGGCTGGAAAGATGGCATCATATCAGGTGGTTCACAACCATCTGTAATTCCAGCTCCAGGGAAATGTCCTTTTCTGGCCTTTGTGAGCAGTTACACACACACACACACACACACACACACACACACACACACACACACACATTTTTAAAAATTAAATATTATTTTAAAAAGAGAGAGTAGGCACCTGTTCTTTGGTCACCTGAAAGCAGTTGTTATTTCTTTTGTTTCTCTTTTGCTTTCCCAGGAAATTAAATCTTTCTAAGATCAGAGAACCTTTATTTTAATAACTAAAAGAAGATAAAGTGAAAATACATGGTTCTAGATCCACATATGCAATTCCAACATGCTGGAGACAAAGGCAAGGAGGATGGCATGAATTTAAGGCTAGCCTGGTATACAAAACAAGCTTCAAGCCATATAAGCAGGGCTAAACAATGAGATTCGGGAATGAGAGAAGAAAATGTATATATGAGGAAACAGTATATTCCATTGATAAAGGATTTTAAGAGTATTTGCCCTTTGAAATATATATATATATATAAAATGTTAAATATTGGGAATAAGAGTAAATAAAGAGGTTTTGTGTGTACAGTTAAAGAGAATTTCCTTTTGAACAAAATCCCTTCTTAAATAGTTTTGCAATTTATGTGTTTGTGAGGGATAGCAATTAATTATCTTGAGGCTGAAGGATGATATTTTACTTTTCTTTTTTTGTAAAAAAAAAAAAGTACAGATGTAATTCACATATCTTTGGATTCACGATTTTAATGTGCACAGTCTTGTGGGGTGATAGTGTGTTCAGAAGGTTGTACAACCATCAGCATTAAGTGTAAAACTTGTATCCTGCCTAAAGGAAGTCTTGTACACCTCAAGCTCCCTCTCCCTCCTTCCTCCTGATAATCAGCCCCCCCCCCCTTTGTCTCTCTGGACTTGGTTATCTTGGACATCTACAGCTGGAAGAAATGCTTTAGGGGAGCTTGTTGGGGAGCAACCCAGCCAGAAGTTGCTAGAGCTTTCCTTTGGAATATTTGTTCTCGCCTCCATAATTTGTGTAAGAGAGCAGGCAGGGGCTATGGAGTGGGTACAAAATGAGTAAGTGCTATGATCTTTGAAAGAGTAGAAATACTGTTTAAGATTCTTTCTCCTTCATTTCATTTCTTAACTTTTTCTTTGAGAGGCAGTTGCTTTGTGGGCCTTGACAATGGCTAAGAAACACTTCCTTTTACACTTTCTTTTGATAATTTTTAGATTGGGGATAAATTTTATTAACTACAGTGTTTGTATCTCTATTTTCTTTAGGAGAGTTGATCATTTTCTTCCTATCGTTAGCGTTAGCAGGATTTTATATTTATTCCCTTCTCAACCCACCAATATCTCTGTGACTAATAGTTTCAAGGTCTTAAGCTTTTGCTCTTTTCTTTTCAGGGTCCTGCTCTATACTGCACCCCTCTGGGAGCACCAGGTGCAGAACAGAACCATTGCTTTGGAAATACGTCAGCACTGATGAACTGTTCTTAGATAAATGAGGCTCCTATGCGTTACACAAAGCAATACATTAGTATTCCAGAAACTCCTCAACATAGAAATGAATCAATAGATCCTATTAGCTATCAGGCTTTGTCTTTGACCTTAGTTACCCTACTGCCTTCTTCAGAGTAGCCAGCAAGTTTCCAATGCAAACAAAAACATTCTTGAAATTGTGAAGTATCATACTAGCAAAAATGATTTTGCAAACCTTCTTACAGTACTCTTTGGCCTTCATAGATTTTTCCCTCTTCTTGGAAGCCATTGTGGGTAAAGGCACTGCCCTTCGTTTTGGACTACAGACCCGAAGAAGCCTCAGCTGGAGATTTTTATAAATACATAAGAATTGTACATTCAGAAAGAAAACCAAATATCTCATTATTTTTTTTTTTGAGAACATCATGCAGCCAATACTCAGGAGCTCTCAGAATATACCAAATAAATTAGATGGTACCATTGAAGTCTGACAAAAAGGTTAAAACCTAAGAGGAAAGAAAGTAATTTCATCCTGACCTTCAACAGGTTAAATATCTGAGTCTGTACTCCTAAAGCTGTTACAGTCACTGCAGATATTCTGTGCACTTAATAAAAAAGTATTACCCCTGAAACCAACACCATCAGCATTAGTCTGCTGCTGTTGGGATAAGGAGACTTTTAGCTATTTAAAAATCACTAATAATATTCCTTTTTATATTTTCTATGGCAATTCTGAGTATTATTAAATTGACTCCATATATATGTACATATATGTATATACATATTACAGATATCATGGTATACATCAGGCTATTTAAATAAACATTTCATTCTCACTTTGAAACTGATGAGACTGTATTTTCATTTATTTTCAGTAGCAATCTCTGTGTCGCTTATTGAACAAAATCAACAAAACCAATGCAACTGCATTGCACCAGGCAAACAAATAGGTGAGCTAATAAAATAATCAAGTAAGATTTACCCAATATTATATCTGATAAATATTTGCTATTTTGGCAATGCCAAACTTAGTTTATTATTTTCTCTTCAGAAAATAACAAAAAATTATTTTCATAATGAATGTTTGTTCAAATAAATATGTATGTAAACTCACATGATGATAAAATTTGGGTAAAGTCTGTGCTTTATAAAAAAACATGGGTCCAAAACATCAGCTCTTTGGGGGAAAACTGTACTTTTATAGCAGTGGTAATTACTACATCGTCATTATTAACAGGGACACACAAATCCCTCTTTCCACAAATCAAAGTCACGAATGTAGATTTCTCCCCACACTTTCCATACAGTGTGAATATAATTTTATAACAGCTCAAAATCCATTAAATAAAAATACAAACTCTCTCTCTTCAGACACAACTGATGGAAGAAAAACAAATGTGATTTGCTTCATAAAAGTCCCACCCCATCCCCCCAAGAGAGTCATAGTGCTGTTAAAGAACCAATTCACACATCCTTACTTACATTTACTGCCACCAGGTGGGAGACCAAAGCTCATTTCCTGGGAATCAGAACAGTTTAGAAGGGGAGGACCAGATAGGTTTAGTTCACAAACCTTGTAACCCTGGTAGCTACTGGGAAAGAAAACATGAGGCACCTTTTCATGGTCTATGTCCTGAAACCTTACTGAATGCTCCAAAGAGAACAGAGTATATAGGCTGGAAGATGTTGTCTATCTATCTGTCTATCTATCTATCTATCTATCTATCTATCTATCTATCTATCTATCTATCTATCTATCTATCTATCTATCTATCTATCTATCTATCTATCTATCTATCTCCTGCCTGCCTGCCTGTCTCTGTCTCTCTCTGTGTCTGTCTCTCTTTCTCTCTGTGTGTGTCTGTCTCTGTCTCTCTCTCGTCTGTCTGTCTGTCTATCTATCTATCTATCTATCTATCTATCTATCTATCTATCTATCTATCTATCTATCTATCTCCTGCCTGCCTGCCTGTCTCTGTCTCTCTCTGTGTCTGTCTCTCTTTCTCTCTGTGTGTGTCTGTCTCTGTCTCTCTCTCTCTTCTGTCTGTCTGTCTGTCTATCTATCTATCTATCTATCTATCTATCTATCTATCTATCTCCTGCCTGCCTGCCTACCTGTCTCTGTCTCTCTGTGTCTGTCTGTCTGTCTCTCTCTCTCTCTCTGTGTGTGTGTGTGTGTGTGTCTGTCTCTTTCTCTCTGTCTCTGTCTCTATCTCTCTATCTGTCTATTCATCTATCTATCTATCTATCTATCTATCTATCTATCTATCTATCTATCTATCTATCTCAATACCAGCTAGCAATATCATTGGGAAGAAACTTGCTTTTACCTCTTTCTTCTTTTGAATTTTCAAACTAGTTTCATCCTTACTTCACAGGATTTCTTTCAATACTGAAATTTGTATTGTTTGAGACTGTGTGTATGGTGTATGTGTGGTGTGTGTCTTAATGTGATGTGTGGTGTATGATGTGTTTGTATGATGTGTATGTGGTATGTGTATGTACATGTGTGATGTGTGCAGATGTATGGAATTTATGTATTTCTGTGTGTTCTGTGTGTATTTCTGTGTGTAGTTTATGTGTGTGGTGTTCGTTTGTGTGTGATGTATGTATTTCTGTGGGAGTGGTGTGTGGATGTGTATATTTGTATATAATGTGTGTGGTGTGTATATGATGTGTGCATAGTATGTGTACATTTCTGTGCTTGTGTTGTATGTGTATTTTTGTGTGATATGTGTGTTGTGTTTATACGCATGTTACTGTGTGTGGTGTTTGTATGTGTGTGGTATTTGTATGTATGTATAGTGTTTGTGTGTATGTGATGTGTGTGGACTGTGTTTTTGTCTGTATTTGTGTGTGCAGGGTATATGTATTTCTGTGTGTGCTGTGTGTATCTGTGTGTTTATGTGTGGGTGGTATGAGTATGTGCATGTGATATGTGTATGGTCTGTGTATTTCTGTGGGTGGTTTGTGTGTGTGGTGTGTGTATGTGTGAATAGGGTGTGTGTGGTGAGTATATGTGTGTGTGCTGTGTGTATGTATTTCAGTGTATGTGCTGTGTGGCATGTTTATGTGTGTATAGTGTGTGTCTGTGGGTCTGATATGTGTGTTTGTGTGTATTTGTGTGTAATGTATGTGTATGTGTGTATGATATGTGTATGGACTATTTGTGTATATTTTTGTGTGATGTATGTATATTTCTGTATGTGTGGTGTGTGTATTTGTGTGTGGTATATGTGTATTTCTCTGTGTGGCATGTGTGTGTGATGAGTATATGTTGTGTGTGGTGTGTGTAATATGTGTGCTGTGTGTGTAGGGGTGTGTGATGTGTGTATTGTATGTATATTTCTGTACGTGTGATGTGTTTATGTGTGTGGTGTATGTGTATTTCTGTGTGTGTTGTATATATGTGTGTATGGCGTGTGTGTATTTCTGTGTGTGTAATGTATGTGTGGTGTGTGTATGGACACATACATCACACACAAAACACACATCACACATATCATACACATATACACTCAGACACACATACAGAAATATACACACATCACACATCATGCACACATACATACACACAACCACACATACTACAGACAGCACACACATAGAAATATACATACCATACACATATCACACACACACACACCTACACACACAGCACACAGCACACTGTGAGTCTGTGTATTTTTGTGTGATGTGTGTATATTTCTGTATGTGTGGTGTGTGTATATGGGTGTGTATTTCTGTGTGAGTGGTGTGTGTGTGCTGTGTGCTGTGTGTATGGTGTGTATATTTCTGTGTGTGGTGTATGTATGTGTGTAGTGTGTTTGTGTATGTATGCATGTATGATATGTGTGATGAGTGTCTGTGTGTATTTTTGTGTTATGTGTGTATACTTCTGTATGTGTGTTTGAGTGTATGTGTGTATGATATGTGTGATGTGTTTTGTGTGTGATATATGTGTATTTCTGTGCATGTGGTGTGTGTTTCTGCGTGTATTTATTTATGTGGCGTATATGTGTGATGCATGTATGTGTGTATGAACTGTTTGTCTGTGTACATTTGTGGGTGATGTATATATATTTCTGTATTGTGGTGTGTGTATTTGTGTGTGGTGTATGTGTATTTCTGTGTGTGTGGTGAGTGTGTGTTTCTGTGTGTATTTCTGCATGTGTAGTATATATGTGTGTGATGTGTGTATGGACTGTGTATATTTGTGTGTGATGTGTGTATATTTCTGTGTGGTGTGTGTATGTGTGTGTGTGGTATGTGTTTCTGTCTGTGTGGGGTATGTGTGTGATGTGTGTATTTCTGACTGTGTGGTGTGGGTGTGGGTGTGGTCTGTGTGTCTGTATTTTTATGCAATATATGTATATTTCTGTATGTGATGTGTGTATGTGTGTTTTCTGTGTGGTGATATGTGTGCTGTGTGTATATGTATGTGTGTGATGTGTGTATGTATGTGTAGTATGTGTTCATGTGTATGTGTGTTTCTGTGTATGTGTATACGTGTATGTGTGTATAATATGCGCAAAGTATATGTTTCTGTGTATTTGTGTGATGTATGTTTTTCTGTGTGTATTTCTCTATGTGTGGTGTATATGTGTGTGGTGTGTCTGTGGACTCTGTGTGTGTATTTTTGTGTGATGTGTGTATACTTCTGTATGTGTGGTGTGTATATTTGTGTGTATGGTGTGTGTGTATTTTTGTGTGTGTGTATTATATGTTTGTGGTGTGTGTATGTGTAGTGTTTGTGTGTAAGTGTGTTTGTTTGTGTATGTGTGTTTCTGTGTATATGTGTGTCTGTGTATGGCATGTGTCATGAGTATGTCTGTCTCTATTTTTGTGTGACGTATGTACACTTCTATATGTGGTATATGTTTATATCGTGTGTGTGTGTGTGTGTGTGTGTGTGTGTGTGTGTTTCTGAGTTCAGTGTGTGTGATATGTGTGTGGTGTGTATATGTACATGTGATGTGTGTATGGTGTGTATATGTCTGTATGTGGTATGTATGTGTGTAGTGTTTGTGTACGTGTGTTTGTGTTTATATCTGTGTATGTGTGTGTGTGTGGTGTGTATTTCTGCATGGTGTGTATGATATGTGTATGTGTTTATGATATGTGTGATGTGAGTGATGGTGTGTGTATTTGTTTGTGATGTATGTGGATTCCTGTGTGAATATTTCTGTTTTTGAGGTCTGTATTTGTGGTATGTATATGTGTGTGTGGCATGTGTGTGTTTCTGTATGTGTGTTTCGTGTGTATGTGTTCGTATGTGTGTGTGGTGTGTACGTGTGTGTGTCTGTTTGGTGTGTGTGAGTGCATGTATCTGTGTTTGTGTGTACATGTTTGTATGTGTGTGTGGTGTGTTTGTATGTCTGTCTGCTGTGTGTGCTTTTGTGTAGGTGTGTTTGTGTGTATGTGTGTTGTGTTTGTGTGTATGTATTTGTGTGTGTGTGTGATGTGTGTGTGGTGTGTATGTGTATATGTCTGTATGGTGTGTGTGCTTGTGTGTACAGGTGTTTGTAAGTTTGTATGGTATGTATGTGATGTGTATTGTGTGTCTGGTGTGTGTGTTTGTGTGTATGTGTGTTTGTATGTATGTGTGGTATGTTTGTGTGTATGTGTTTATATATGTGTGTGGTATGTGTGATGTGTGTCTGGTGCATATGTGTGTATGTTTGCTTGGTGTGTGTGCTTGTGTGTATGTGTGTTTGTGTGTATATGTGGTATATTTGTGTGTATGTGTTTGTATGTGTGCATGGTGTGTGTGTGATATGTGTGTGTGGTGTGTATGTGTGTATGTTTGGTGTGTGTGAGTGCATGTATCTGTGTTTATGTGTATGTGTTTGTATGTGTGTTTGTAAGTGTGTGTGGTGTGTGTATGTCAGTCTGGTGTGTGTGCTTGTGTGTAGGTGTGTTTGTGTGTATGTGAGGTATGTTTGTGTGTATGTTTGTGTGTGTGGTGTATGTGTGATGTGTGTGATGTGTGTATGGTGTGTATATGATGTGTGTGTGGTGTGTATGTGATATGTGTGCGGTGTGTATGTGTGTGTCTGGTATGTGTGCTTGTGTGTAGGTATGTTTGTGTGTATGTGTTTGTATGTGTGTAGTGTGTTTGTAGGTATGTGTGGTGTGTATGTGTATATGTCTGTCTGGTGTATATGCTTGTGTGTAGGTGTGTTTGTGTGTATAGGTTTGCATGTGTGTGTGTGATATGTGTGTGGTGTATATGAGTGTATGTCAGTTTGGTGTGTATGCGTGCATGTATGTGTGTATATGTTTGTATGTGTGTGTGTGGTGTGTTTTTAGGTGTATGTGGTGTGTTTGTAGCTATGAATGGTGTGTATGTATTTATGTCTGTCTGGTGTGTGTGCTTGTGTGTATGTGTGGTGTGTTTGTGTGTATGTGTTTGTATGTGTGTGTGGTGTGTGTGATGCGTGTGGTGTGTGTATGTGTCTGGTGTTTGTGCTTGTATGTATGTGTTTGTGTGTATGTGTGGTGTGTTTGTGTGTATGCATTTGTATGTGTGCGTGGTGTGTGTGTGATATGTCTGTGGTGTGTATGAGTGTATGTCAGTTTGGTGTGTATGCGTGTATGTATGTGTGTTTGTGTGTTTGTGTTCATATGTGTGTGTGGTGTGTTTGTAGCTGTATATGGTGTGTATGTATTTATGTCTGTCTGGTGTGTGTCCTTGTGTTTATGTGTGTTTGTGTATGTGGGTGTGTTTGTATGTGTGTGTGGTATGTGTGTGTGATGTGTATGTGCTTGTGTGTATGTGTGTTTGTGTGTATGTGTGGTGTGTTTGTATGTGTGTGTGGTGTGTGTCTGGTGTGTGTGCTTGTGTGTATGTGTGTTTGTGTGTATGTGTGGTGTGTTTGTGTCTATGTGTTTGTATGTGTGTGTGGTGTGTGTGTAGTATGTGTGTGTGTGATATGTATGTGTGTCTGGTGTGTGTGATTGTGCATATGTATGTTTGTGTGTATGTGTGGTGTATTTATGCATATGTGTTTGTATGTGTGTATGGTGTGTTTGCAGGTGTGTGTGTGGGGGTGTGGTATGTGTGTGGTGTGTATGTCTGTCTGGTGTGTGTGCTTGGGTGTTTGTGTGTATGTGTAGTGTGTTTGTGTGTGTGTATGGTGTATTTGCAGGTGTGCGTGCTTGTGTGTATGTGTGTTTGTGTGGTGTTTGTGTGTGTGGTATGTGTGTGATGTGTGTTTGTGTGTATGTGTGGTGTTTGTGTGTATGTGTTTGTATGTGTGTGTGGTGTGTGTGATGTGTGTGTTGTGTGTGGTGTGTATGTCTGTCTGGTATGTGTGCTTGTGTGTTTGTGTGTATGTTTTTGTATGTGTGTGTGGTGTGTGTGCGATGTGTATGTGGTGTGTATGTGTGTCTGGTGTGTGTGCTTGTGTGTATGTGTTTGTATGTGTGGTGTGTTTGTGTGTATGTGTTTGTATGTGTGTGTGATATGTGTGTGGTGTGTATGTGTGCATCTGTTTGGTGTGTGTGCTTGTGTGTATGTGTTTTTGCGTGTGTGACGTGTGAGTGACGTTTGTGTGTTTTTCCAAGCCTTCCTCAGGGAGGCAGTGTTTGAGAATATTCTTACCCCACCTAATATGGCAACCTATTTGTACTGAATGTTAATATACAAGTCAGCTGCTTGTAAATGCTACTTGCTTGAAAAGACTGCAGAAGAAAATGGCTAGATTGCTGAAGATCAGCTGTTGCCAACTGCACCAGAGGGCAACTGAAAGATAGCAGAGAAGAATTGAATTCCTTAACAATGTGAACATTTACCTAGCTCTTTTGTATCCTTGGAATCTCCAAGAGCCTTCATTAGTTTATCTACAGGTCCTTCCTGATGGATACTTAGGGTTTCTAACTCTACAGATCAGCGAATCAACAAATGCCTCACTCTTCTGAAGGCAAACTCAACCCCCTGGGGTCTCTGTCTCCTATGAATGCTGTCTCATACCAGTGAGCCACCCAGCCAGTATATGTGAACAGGTATCATATAAAGGAAACTAACCTGATTACCCTTGCCTTGATTCTCCCTATCTGGCAATAGATAGTTTCCAGTCAATCTGATACAATAAGCTTTCACAGATAAGGAGGAATTGTTTTCACAGAGGATTGGGAAAAATGGCCCTGGCCCCCCAGGCTGCCTTCCTGAGGTCAAAGGGAGAAAGCCTGAATGAAGGCCATTCAGGTAATTAAGGAGCCACCCCCACCGGCAACCCCACCGTTTTCAGCCTAGTTCCCAGTTTTTCACTTAAGATGGCCACAGGTCAGGTGATTCTTGCTCATCTCCCACTCACCAGCTCAGTGCAGACCTTTCCTAAAAGACAGCAGCTAGCCTCAGGGTTAGGGTGATCTCCCTGTCTGGCTGCCCACCCTTCTTTTCTTGAAATCTCAGTAAGAAAGAATATCTGCAGGAAGGGGAAAGAGTCATCCCCGAGATTTTGATTCCCCGTCCCCCCACCCCCCGTGTCCAAGTCACTATCTTCCTATTTTATTTATTTAAATAAATCCCCACCCGTTTGTCTTTTTTTCTTCTTCAAACTTTCACTGTAGACTACTTTATCATTGCAGATATTTGGCTTTTTTCACGATGCCAGTTCTACCCCCAAAGCCCTGCATTCTACAAGTGTGCCGTCAAAAAGCAGCAGGATTTCCAAGACGTGTCCCTGCCAAGCAGCTGCATAGGCTGTCCTCGTTGGCATGTTGTATCATCTGCTTGTGCCTCTACCTGTGGGTTTTTCTTGGGGGGGGGGGGAGCTAAAGTGAGGCATACGTTTAAGCCTTGTGATTTTTCACCGTTTTAGACTATGGGGACCAGAGACAGGGAGAAAACCAGATAAACTGGAGGTAAACATCGAAAACCTTCCTTGCTCCTCTGACATGGACTGGTGCCAGAGGACCCTTCATTCATTTTTCCCCCCTAGATAAGTGCAATGTTTCACCAGGAACTGCTGTAGACGGGTAGTGATGAAAGTTGTGGTTCGCAAGCTCTGCTCGCAAGAGCCAACTCATTTGCTTAAACCAGGACTGCGGTACTATTCCAACCGGTCCTGGCTGGGGAGGACAGTTGCCTGCTCGTGACGCCGCGCGTCACTGTATCACTGTGTTTGCACCTACCTGCTGGGAAATCCTGCAGACAGACAGAATGGTGGCTCCAACGCAGGCTCTTTCTCCCCCCCCCCACCCCCTCCCAGCGAACCTTGCCCTTCCCCTGCAGTGCGCGCGTGGGCGCCGCCCTTCCCCTCACCTCTGCCTGGAGTCCCAGTGCCCAGCAGTGGACAGAGACACCAGGCACCTCCCTGGAATGTCTTCAGCTGCATCTCAGCTGATGTGCCCCCTCCTCCTCGGTGGCAGGGAGGGGGCCAAGCAGGCAGAGGCTCTGCAGTTTGGGCCTCTGCGGCAATGACTGTGGCAGAGGTGTGTCCCATCGCCCTCCCCCCTCAGTGTCTTCCACCTCCAGTACCTCGAGCCAGCCCCAAATACTTAAGGTATCTTGCGTTCCCCGGGGTGCCTTTCAAAGCTTTTTCAAGATATAGGTGCCCAGTGCACTGCCATTGCCTCCTATGGGGGAAAACTGCTCTGACTCCCACTTGCGCCCCCACCTCTTTTCCTAATCCCAAGCAGCGGACTCTCTTTTCCCACATGTTGCTTCCCGCCTCCCAAGCACTTCCCGCTTCCTCGCCACTTCCCGCTTCCCCAGGTCTCCCATTCCCACATCTTTCTAGTCAGTGAGTGGTAGCCAAACGAATTCAAGGGATACCCGGAGTCTAGCAAACTCCATAATCATCCGACCTAGCCTCGCCCCCCCACCCCCCACCCAGGGGTCTTTTTCTTACCTTTACTCTGGACCACGTTATTGGCGCTTTGGGCGACGGCAGTGGCAAGAGCACTGGAGATGTCCTTCCACTTTTCTCTTCAGGAACTACCTGCAACAGATGTAGTGCTGGACTCATCTTTAGACAGGACTCTGGAATTGGCTCTGGCCATGACTCTGGGGCCCTCTCCATGGCGGGTTCTGGGGCTGGTTCTAGGGCCAGCCCTGTGTCAAGATCTGGGGTCGGTTCTCTAGTCGGTTCTGAGGCCAACTCTAGGGTTGACTCTGGGGCAGGTTCTGGGACCGGCTCCGGGGCCGGCTCTGGGACAAGTTCTGGGGCCGGCTCTGAGTCTGGTTCGGGGTCCGGCACTGGGTCCGGCTCTGAGTCTGGTTCGGGGTCCGGCACTGGGTCCGGCTCTGAGTCTGGTTCGGGGGCCGGCATTGGGTCCGGCTCTAAGTCTGGTTCGGGGTCCGGCACTGGGTCCGGCTCTGCGTCTGGTTCTGGGTCCGGCTCCGGGGCCGGCTCTGGGGTTGATTTTGCGTCTGTTTCTGTGGCTGGTTCTGGAGTCGCCTCTGGACAGGGTCCCAGAGCAGGCTCTAGTACTGGTTCTGGAGAAGGCTCGGGGAATGGTGGAGGAGCAGGCGGCGGTGGGGCCGGCGGCGGTGGGGCCGGAGGCGGTGGGGCCGGAGGCGGAGCGGGAGGCGGCGGCGGCGGCTCTGGGGACTCAGCAGGCTGCTCTCCATCCTGAGGCTGGGGAGTGCCCTGGGCCACCGAATCTACACCGTCCATGGCAGCACACCGTCTGAGGTCCAGGCAGCCGGGGTCCCTAAGCTTGGAGGGCTAAGGAGCCCTTGGGCGGTCCACCCACTCCTATCTGACATCCCTTTGCAGGGTGCCAAACTTTGCACCCGCTTCGCTCCATGGCTAGCGCAGCTCTGAGGTCTAACCCAGGGGCGCGCAGCGTCTCGCGGAGCTGGGACACGCCCCTTGGTGAGCGCACACCTCTTCGTAAGCAGTTACGGGTTTGATGGGCGGGAAAGAGTAAGGCTTGAGAACGCGACTGGGCAGAGAGCTTGATGACCTCTTTGCGACGTGCGCAGGAAAGGAGGGGGGAGGCAAAAAAAAAAAAAAAAAGAGGAGGGGGAATTGAGTGGCTTGTGGGGAGGACTTGGAGCCCGGCTTGGGTTAACCCTTTAGTGACATGAATGGGGAGAGAGAGAGAGAGAGAGAGAGAGAGAGAGAGAGAGAGAGAGAGAGAGAGAGAGAGAGAGAGAGAGAAACAGAGACAGAAAGAAGTTGAGGGTTTTTGCAATCCATCCACATTCTACAGAGCGGCTGCAGTTCTTAAGCTTCTAGAAGGTAGCTGCTCTCCTACCTCAGCAGCAGGTGGATCTAGCCTGGGACCAACCTCTTGCCCTCTTCCCAAGTCAGGATGGACAAGTAATCCTTTTCATTTAACTCAGGAAAAGAAATTAACCTGCAGAGATTAGAAAAGGAGAGATGGGGATGAAGGTGGGGGTGGGGAGACACTCCTCCGAGTTTCGGGGGTTTTGTTTGTTTTGTTTTGTTTGTTTGTTTGATTGATTTCTGCACTTTTCTAAATCAGAGCAGTTGAGGAGGTGGCTATTCCTTACCGGGTTTGCAGTGCTTTGGGAAGGGAGTGCGACGACGAGAGAGAACTGGAGCCCTGGCTTTCTGCAGCCTGCAGATGTAGCCCTGAGCACCAGACAGCAAGGCGAGAGAGTGCCCTGGCAGTGGTGGTGGCTAGGCTGCGAGCTCAGCAGCTGAGGCTGTGCTGATCTCCGCAGCTATCTGGCATCTGAGTACCCAGGCTTTGCCACAGGAGACACTGTCTTCTTTTAGCTGGACTTCCTGAGCATCTGCGGACTTTTAATCTAACGTATGAGTCTCTCTCTCTCTCTCTCTCTCTCTCTCTCTCTCTCTCTGTCTCTGTCGCTCTCTCTGTCTCTGTCTCTCTCTCTGTGTGTGTGTATGTGTGTGTCTGTGTGTGTGTGTGTGTGTGTGTGTATGTGTGTGTGTACCTTTGCTAAGGATCATATTCTGGACTGAGGAAAAATTCATTTCAAAACCCCACACCTCGTTTTTTAAGCTCTTGAAGCACTCTGACATTAGGGATGGAAAACTGTGCTGCAAAACGGACAGGTCGCTGCAGCAGCACTCTTCCCACCACCAACGACATTAGGAGACTCCAGAAGCTCTATCCTTGTTGGCCAGAGACATATACCTACAAACCATCATCTTAGACCTAGACATTAGATGCCAATATATTGCCATATAGAATTAAAATTTGAGAAGTCTTCCCATCAAGGCATGGCTGGGTGGGGAAAGAATACCTATAAACCTAATTTGAAATATGACAAGTGAATTTCTCTCCCACACAGAGAATGCTGCAGTTTGGATGGCAACCCTCCGTCTGCAGCCCCTCCTCCATCAGTCATCTTCCAGAGTACAACATCCACTGGTCTCTATTCCTTTGTGAACTGATACTTGCCAATAATTTTCTAGAATCTGCAGTATTTTTTTTTCTGTTCTCAACACCATCTTAACAATGGATACCACTGAAGACAGTCTCATATATGCCTACACACATACACACACACACACACACACACACACACACTGCAAAGACCAGAATCTACGATGAAGTGAGCATTTCTCACACTTGCAGCAGCATCTTTACTTAAACCTACCATTCTGCATACATGTCACACTGCTTGACAGCTAGTAAGCCCAGCATAGGGGCCATCTCTAACCTCTAGGATGGGAGAAACCCAGGACCACAGAAACCCTTAACTCTCTTACTTGGCAGGCCTCTTGCCGGTAAACCCACCTTATGTGCCCACCTACTTCCCCCTCCTTGGGATTTTTCTCCTCTCTCAGATCTCACACCCAAACAAGCTGCATTAACCTTGTGTGTTCCTAAGGGAAACCCACAAGTGTCACATCTAACCAGTGGGTAAGCCCAGGCTTGGAGGTCATTTCTCAGGCTTTTATACCCCGGTGAAAACAAAACAAAATAAAATAAAAGCAAAACAAACAAAATGCTTAGAATGAACTGCTGTTTAATGTTCCTTTTGCAAAGCTTTAACAGCGAGTCAGGAAGACTGAAGGCTGTGAAGCCACCAAATAAGATGGCCCTCAGGTTTAGAGGCAGATGATTTTGTCATCGAGCACGACAGCACTAGGAGACAACCTGGAATTATCACATTATGTATATTCCATGAACTCTTGTTTATAATTCTGTCTGTGCTCAGTCACGACAGGTCTAAAATTTACGTGTGATCTCTTGCTGCAAGATCATTTGGGTGTTGTTTGTGTACCGCCTTGGCTCCAGGAGGGTAGGTTACTGGGCATATATACTGACACAGAACTGTACTATGATTAGCTTTGAGTCTTTTAAAATGATGTCTCTGTACTTCAAAATATGTCTGTCACAGATGAAGAGCAAAGGCTGATTTGTCTGTTTTGATCTTTCGTCTTCTGACCAGCTTTGAATACAATGTCTGATATATGACTTTTTTTTTTTTTTTTGGTAGCAGCAAATCAGCAAGGTTGATTAGTGCCTGATCTGGGGGGTAATTTGCTGCAACTAGTGTTCTTCCTTTCCTCCGTAACCAGTTTTTATTAAAAGCAAAACCAGAAAAAGCTTTGCTTAGAAGAGATGCTAGTATATGTTCCTCAAATTCTAATCCAGGGCTGAAGCCAGAGTAAGATTTAGGAAGTATTTGCTAAGCAGCCCATGCACTGCAGGTTAGGATATATATATATATATATGTGTGTGTGTGTGTGTGTGTGTGTGTGTGTGTGTGTGTGTGTATCAGTGCTTTTCAGCAGAATTTGATACTCTAGCTAACACTGTTAAACTAACTGTTTAAGAAGAGGCTGGAGAACCATCATAACATTAAAGCTCTTCCTCCTCTTTCTCATTTCATTTTCATTATTGAATGTGAGCGATAATACAGTGCTAGAGGGCCCCTAGTATTAAAGCAATAGCTATAAATTTCATAAGTCCACCTTTTTTACAGAATAGTTGAATGAAATCAGTGTGTTTTCTGAGTCTTAGCAGCTGCCTACCTTCGCCACTGTTGCCAGCGTGGCAATATTCAAAGCCCTAATAGAATCTTTTATAATAATCTTCTGAATAAGGTAAAGAGATGGGGTGATGAACAGCATCATCCTTCCCAGAAAAATTGTAAGCATCTAGGGGCTAGTGATATAGCTCAATGAAGAAGGTAGACGATTTCGACAGTTTAGGTTGGATTAAAATGCAAACCTGTCATCCTTCAGTCAGTTTGGTCTCCTAGGGTTTAAGAGATACAGGGTTGTAGATTTTAAAAGGTGTGTTCTTATAATGCATTTTGACTTCTAAAGTACATCTAAATACATTGTCTCTCTTGAGCCTCATAACTATTGTCTGAAAAGGGAAGTTTGGACTTCCATTGCACATGCCTGCCCCTTGATTTTTATAGACAAGAAAATACAAGTCCAGTAAGATTAAACACTGTGTCTTAGGACATAGAGATAATTGGTGGCAGGACAGACATTTAGAACTTGTATTACTTAACTTCCAACTGAGAATCACTGGAGCCCAGTGCTGATCTGGGGGACTATAAGACAATGGCTATGTAAATATTCTCTGTAGCAAAGTGAGAAACTGGAAACTGTCCGAATGCCATTTTTACCTTTGTTTGCATGTTCTCTCTCTCTCTCTCTCTCTCTCTCTCTCTCTCTCTCTCTCTCACACACACACACACACACACACACACATACACACACATACACACACACATGCACACACATACACACACACACACACACACACACACACAGAGTTAATGACCTGCAATAAAGCTCACTATAAGAATTCTCTGTTTAGAGGAATCATATTTAATATATATGTAATAGGATAATCCACCCACAGTGTGTCTATTTTATTTGTTTTATTTTTATGTTTTCCTGAAATGAAGCATCCCAGAGTTAAGATGCATTTACTGCCAGTCTGAAGGTTACATAGCCTAATTAGGAGCCCTGGGAAAAGAGAAGAGGAGGCAGAAACCAGAAACATATTCCTTCCCAGAAGAATCACAAGAACCTGGGGGCTAGTGAGACAGCTCAGTGAGAACAAGCGTCTGCTGTCTGCTTCCAAACCTGACAGTTTGAGTTCAAGCCCCAGGATCCACACGGCAGAAGGTGAGAACCAAGCCCTACCTTTGGAGTCTGGCCTCCACGTGTGCCACGATACATGTGTGCATGCACACTAAACCTATATTGTGTCCTCCAATTTCATCATCTGAAAATGGAACGAGGGACACTCACAAGGTAGCTCTGTGGATTGCGGCAAAGGAAAAAAAAAATCTCCGTGGTGCTGTGTGTGAGGTAGGGATGACATACTAAAAAGAAGCATATGTGGAAGTAGGTCTATTAGTTAACAAAGATCAGCAAAGGGCAAGTACAGAAGATTTCGGGGCAAGGAGAAAAGAAAGAATTGCAACCCATGGTGAGAGTGAGTTGGGCTATCTGAGGACAGAAAACCACACTAAGGACTGGAGAGAGTTAGGGAAGAGTAATAGAAGTAGGGTGTTCAGCCTACACTGTTTTTGTTGTAAAGCCAACTGAGAGCCAATAGATGTTGATTTAGTGTAGGAATATGGTGAAACTATTCCATGAGAAAAATTATTCTTGACAGTAGCTTTTATTCTGGAAGCATCTACTAACCTACTTTGGTTCCTTGAAGTCATATCTAGTGCATTTGGCGTCATTTGTAAAATCACAACTGTTCATTTTGTTGCTGCAACCTGTAGTTTTGGGTCTGTATTGCCAAGGCTTATGCTCTATCTGCTGGCACAGTCTGCTTAACCACCTACATGTACATCTGGACTCACTCCACAATATACTCATGGACACAATATACTAATGGAACTTTTTTAAAAAATTGTTTCTTTTTATTTTACATGTATCATGCTTGCCTGCATGTATGTCTATACATACCTGGAGCCCACAGAGGCCAGGAAAAGGCACCAGATCCCTTGGAACTGGAGTTACAGATGGTTGTAAGCTGCCATGTGGGTGCTGAGAATTGAATGCAGGTCATTTGCAAGAGCATCAAGCGCATCAAGGGCTTTTATCTCTCCAGACCTGCTAATCAAATTTCTAATACGAAATACTAATGATGAATAATCAGAGGATCAAAGAAAAGGACTTTGTAGACAGAAGAGGAGAGATGGTTGTGGATCTGAGGACAGTTTGAAGGAAAGTAAGAAAAAATAGGTCTTTGTAGCACTTTTGATGTACTATGGCTTAGAGATGGCAGAAAGAAAACAATGATGGGTGTTGGTTTTGTAACTCAATGTTACTTGTCTAACAAGCATAAGACAAGAAAAGAAAGAGATAAGGGTGGAGGGACAAGGGAGGGAGGGAGAGAAGGGGACTCTGTGTGAACCATGCCTATAATTACAGCATCCCAGAGGCTAAGGCAAAAAGAATTGTGGGTTCACAGCTATCTTCGGGTTATGCAGAGAGCTTGTCAGGACTCAGAAAATGGCTGAAACACCCAGATAATTGGAGTTAAATTGTTGCTGGTCCATCTGAGAATAATCACCTGTAAAAGATAGGAGAAAAAAATTAAAACACCTGTTATGCACACAAAGACTAATAGGATCATTACTAAGATTATAATAGCCATAACCTGTTTGTACCATGGAAATTTAGAGATTTAGGTTCCAAACTTTTTGCCATGTGATATGATGCTTCATATAGTTTAACTATGATTTGGTACATAATATGAAGCAGACAAGAGATTAGTAACAATTTTAGGAATATATCCTTTGAGTTGAATTAAATGGCCATTGTGAAACATCTCATCTAATAATCATTTTTAAGATAAAAGAACTAGCTCTGACATGGTTAATGTACTGTTGCAAATTATTACAATCATTCTCTTGAAGAGGAGATAACTGGAAATTCAGAAGCACTTGAAGTGGGTGAGAGCCCAAAGACCTAACAGCTATCATAATTGATATCTCTGGCATAGTCTTGGACCCATATAAGGAATGAATTTTCATTTTGAATCTAGGAAGACAGAAAAAAGCCTGTCCATAATCAAAGACGTCTGTTTAAAAGGAATAACATTACTTAACATTTAGATTGTGTTTGGTATTTTAAGTAATTTAGATTAAATGTAAATTGATGTAGTAATGTAGACTTAAATTTTTTATCATATATTACTTGCACAAAGTAATGGGTTTTCATTATGACACTTCACACATGTATATAATGTAATCCTGTTATCATACCCCACCCCACCTCCAGGCACTGTTCTCCCTCTATCTCCAAGCCTACTTTCTTTGATGAGGGGTGAAAACTACACATTATCTATATCATCTATAACCTATATCTATTTCACATACATCTATATTTGCATATATGCATATATGTACTTAAGTATTTAGAATGCAATTAGAAATCATATTAGTTTAAGAAAGTGGCAGTAGTAGGATTTACTGGAGGTTCCATATCCTCACCAGCCACAGGTCGTGGGCTAGGTTTACAGGACCAAGCATGAATTCCCTTCTTTTGAGAGAGCCTAAGTCCAATTTGATGGCCATTGGTTACCCATGAGACATGAGTGCCTTTGGAGATAGTGTGCCTGGCTGGTCATTGCAGACATGTTTTTTTTGAGGGGGGGGAAATTGTGTCTAGGAAAAAAAATGTCTTAAGTTCTTCAGCAAAACTGAATTTTCCCCAACATATTTTTGATTCAGAAATTATTGCACCCATATACAAATAAAAATTAACTATATATACTTTATATTTTTCTAAATTGTCCAAGAGCAATGTAGAACCATTGCCCTAAACTTACAGTCAACAAAATCTTGTGCAAATTTATGTATAGTGTTTTAATATGATAGAAATTTCCATTTCAATAAAACTACATGTTGATTAAAGCAGAACTTTTAGTACTCCTTTGTATGATGAATAAGTATAAATAAACCATTTAAAGTCATTCTAGATCTTGGCTACTAATGCTCTTTTCTAATTGAGGAACTAAGAAAAAATTCAAGTTATTTTGTCACTCTTCTCAATCATAGACCAGATGAAACTTGCACATCTTGTATTTACTGCTATAAAAACATTGAAAGTAGTTATATGACAAATTCTAGGAAATCAAATAATCAGTTTTCTAACCAGAAAGGAATAAACATTAAAACTTTCCCTCAGTGTTCATTTGGACAAGGATTTAATACCAGCACCACTTAGTGACTTTCTCAAATATTCAAAGAGAATCAGAAAGGTATCCTTTCCAAGTTTTAAATCAGAAATCATAAATCCAGGTGGCTAGTCCTGGGACTTGGATGGCATAATGAAGATGAAAAAGATAGGTATATAACTTAGTAGAAATACCAAAAGATTGCATTAGGACCTTGCTCTGGGATCCCCATGGCCCCAGTGGTCAAATCGACATTTAATCCAAGGAGGTCATGATCTTTGTTCAAAAAAATGTAGATGAGTTCCTCAGTATAGAGTAGAGTAGAGTAGAGTAAAGAGTAGAGTCAAGTCGAGTTGAGTTGAGTCGAGCCTAGTAGAGTATCCTCTCCAGCAGTGGAAGGGGAGAGTGGCCACTCTCAGAAGTCACTGAGAGCACTGCCCACCTACCATTCTTCACAAACACCTCTTTTTGACATCAAACCAAGGAAAGAAAGTTAGAAAGATGCAAGAAACAGGTAAGGGGAAGAAACTTAGTACAAATAGATTCTCATAGGCTAAATTGTGAGGAAGATGATTTTCTTCTTCTTCCAGTAAGCCACTCTCTTCCTAGCTGCTGGCTTGTCCCTGTATGTCTCCCTGTTCATTGAGACTTCAATCAAAATGCACAGCACACTTTCTTGGCTCTATGGTAAGAAAAAATCGTGATGAAAATCTTCACACAATTGAAGTGATTTACAAGTACAAAATGCCACTTAATTCAACTGTCTTAGATGAAATTAATGCATTAAAATAGCCGGTTCCAGGCCAGAAAGATGACTCAGTGTGTAAAACTGCTGTCACTCAAGCCTGATAATCTGAGTTTAGTTCCAAGAACCCATATAAAAAAGCCAAATGTGGTGGTAAACGTCTGCGATGCCAGAACTCCCAAAGTGAGATGAACAGCAGAAACAGGAGATTGACCAGAAGATTGGGGAGAACCTAGCCTTGAGTAAGAAAAAAGGCAGATACAAGAGAAAGTCTATTTTAACAAGGTGGAAGGGGAGAACTGACATGTATATGTATATGTTTATGTATGTGTATGTGTATATGTGTATGTGTATGTATATATATATATTCATGAAAACATCACACAGACACACAGATACATGCACACACATGCACATATGCATACACACAGTCCATTGTAGGACTTTGTCACCAATCACCTTTTGGTTCTAAGTTCAAAATCCTCTGGTTGTAACCTTTGGGATTACAGCAATTCTTGGTAGTGCCTATCCCATCAGCTATATTCCACAAATTACAGTTAGAACAAGTGGCTGCCCTCTTTCAACTTCACGAAACTGTACAACCATAAGCCCCTTTTGCAACTGGGTCTTAAGACACTAACTTAGCTTTGGGACAAAAATGATACAGCCTGACTCTAGAGTTCATTAGGATTTCCTCCTTTATTCATTTCAAAGTAAATACTAAATATCAATGGCACGGTAGATACTTGTCTGAATGCTGGAGATTCACCAATACATAAGGCACACGAGCATCTTTGCTCAAATAACATCTAAGTAGAGGGCTGGGGCGATACAGACATTAGACGGTCAAGGAAGTACATACCCAGAAACTACATTGGAAAAATAATAAGTGAGATGCAAATAACTGTAACAACAAAGAAAACCTGAAGCAGAATAATAGGATAGAAAGTTCATAAAAGGCTTCTCTGGTCAATTTATCTATTCATTTGCTTAATTCTATATATATTCAAAATAGTTTGAAACTAAATTTATCAATACTAATATCAATAACAAAGCTGCCTGATAAAGTTCCAAAATGTTTTTTTTCTACTAACTTGATAAACTTTCAGCCTTTGGCCAAGTTTAAGAATAATAAAATGAACACTCATGTATTTTAAAAGTATTCATCAAACATTGATATTTTGTGGTATTTGCCCAATATGTAGTTCCTTTCTCTCTTTCTCTCTCACTTTCCTCCCTCCCTCTTTTCCTCCCTCTCCCCAGTCCTTTGTTTCAAAGTTAGTTAAGGACATGTTGATTTTGCTCCTAGAGGTATTTCAGTATGTATCTCATAAGGAAAACAGACATTCTCTTCCATAAAGTGTGTAATGATCAAGAAAACTAACAAACAGTACATTTATAATAGCTATCATGCAATGCACACTCTATCTTTTCCATTTTCCCAACCAACAATCTCTATACAGGTTCTTTATAAAAAGAGGGTGAATTAGAAATAACACTTAGTTTTTGTTTCTCTATTCTCCTTTAACCTAGAATAGATTCTAGCTTTTGTTTTATCTTCAGCGCATTGGTATTGTTGAAATGCACAGACCAATTGACTGAGAGAGTGGACTTGAGTTCAGATTTGATTGAAATTGTTTGCAGTTATCCATCTATGGAGTGTTTTTTTTTTGTTTTTTTTTTTTGTTTTTGTTTTTTTTTTTTACTTGTAGAAGCTACTTTCTGATGAGTCCTGAAAATGGGAGTCCACAATAAAATGATCTAGAGAAAATGACTCCAGGCAGAGGGAACAGCAAGTAATAAAAGCCCTCAGATGGGAACAAACTTGTTTGTGTGGGGGGGGGGAGGGAAGCGGGCCAGAATGGCTAAAGCCTGAAGATCAAGGGTAAGAGTAGTATGAGCCAGATCATCAGACAGGATTCAGATTGCAATGAGAACCACATAAATTTGAGAAATTGCAATGCCGAACCACCAAGGAATTTAAGCAATTTGATGGTATAACTTTTTCAACTAAAAGTGAGTTGTATTTTTCCAGAACTTTGTTATAAAACTTTCAATAGCTTGTGATATAAGCAAGTTAGTTGTCACAGCTATAAGAACCCTCTCCTCATTATCTATTCTCCAGAAGAAACTGTTTAGAACAAATTTGCTAAGCTAAACAATATGCTTATAAAGCTGATTCTTAAGTTTTTAGATTGTTTCTTTACGAAAAGAGATTTGTTCAATAGTGCCTTCAGCCTCCACACATAGGAGGAAAGACCCCATTGCACCACTGTCCACATTGTACCACAAGTAGCTCAAATTTTTATTACATCACTATTTAGAGTGTGTATTTCTGTGACTAGGCAAATTCTGTAGTTGAGTTTTATAGCACACTATGATTACTTTTGTTTGCTTACATATGTGCTTGATTTTCATGGAGCTGGTAGCTTATTTGTTTACTTTTATACACATAGTAGTAACTATCCACAATCCATTCCTCAATTGACTAAATTGCACAGATTATTGTATCAATTTTATCTTCTTGGAGACATCCTTTGAGATTGTCCAATTATTCTCTAAATCCATAGAACTCTTCCATCTCTGATATCCCTAGTAATTGCAAAGGTATTTCACCATTATTTCCTAGATATTATTAAAGAATTTACAAAAGTTTTGAGATGTCTGAAGCCCTTCTACTTGCTGATCTTTTGCAATGTTTATCTCTAGACCCTATTACTTTCTTTGTTTTGCTCTTAGTGTACAACATCCCATTTAATATCATTGTGTGCATACCTTGTGCCTTCTATTATGTTAGATACTCTCTGAACTCTTTCAGTTTTAAAACTGGTGGTCAATTTTAGAAATTTTTATTGAGTTACTTAAGTTTTTCTCAATGTTTCCATTGTTTTCTACACTTTACATAATTCTTATGTGGAACTTCTCTCAGTGATGCTGTAATTTGCTGGCTGTAGTTTTTGATGCAGGGTGTTGTTCTATAGTCCACACCGGTCTTGAAGTCACAATTCTCTTTTAAGCTTTCCAACTGCTAGGATGACTGGTGTGCACCACCATGCCATGCCTATTTTTCTCTCTTTTTTCTTCCTATGTACTAGTCTGCCTGTTTGCCCTACTTCTGGAGAAATTTCTCAGCTTTCTCTTCTAACTCTTCTGTGGTACTATAAGTGTAATTCTGAAACTACCCAAAGTGCAGAGTCCACTGCTTAAGGGCATGACACCTAGCAAGGTTTTCCTCACTTCAGATGCCAGCCACAAGGTCCCAAGCATCCATAAGATATTCACCGTTTTGATCAACTGGGTACACACTTAGGGATTCCAATCATCCCCTTCTAGATTCTAAATTTCTCTAGAATAACTTATATAACTCAAGTGAGAATTAGGTGTAGTGTAGTAATTTTATTGTGGAAGAGTTCTATAAAACCAATGCAATCACAACTAGCAAAATGAAAAGGATGAGGTCTGGACCAGTCTCTATTGTGAAGTTTCTACATCCCCCCCGCCTCCCCCGCCCACCCGACATATGAGTATATCATCCTTTTGGGACAGTGATGTTCACCAACTAGAAGGCTCACCCAAACCAGAGTTTTTATTGGGGTTTGTTTACATAGGCCTGGTTGATTGAATCATCTGATTGAACTCTTAATCTATTTTTACCTTGAGAGGCATTTGTTTGAGCTGATAATCATGTAAATCAAAGCCTTAACCATTTAATCATGCTGTTTGTTATTGTGAGACTAGTTTTCATTCTGAAGTAATAATCTAGGAGCTCACCATGAGTCACCTCTTTGACAAAAGTTCAAACATCATTCTAGAGGTTTAACATGAAGAGCAAAGGCTTGTCTACCATTAAAGAAATGTCAAAGGTCTGGAAACTGTTACAAGGACCCGAGACAAACCCATAATTATTTTTATTATACAATAAATATATTGAATAAATAGAAATTTCAGGAATTGGAATCGTAAAACAATTTTGCTTTCTGAATTTCTTCTTCTGCTCAGATTCTCCATCAATTTCAATATAGGTGTTAGGATGGAATCTAATCTGCATTTTGAATGGGGAACAATTTGCTTCTGAGATCATTCAGGTTGGTTCCAGAATTTATTTTACCATGGCTATATGACTGAGGTCTTGACATTTTATGGCCTGTTGACTGGGCTGGTTACTGTTCCTTAAGGCTTTTGGTAGTTCTTTGCCATGTAGGCTTCTCCAGAATAACCTCTAATTTCATATCAATAAAATAAGACCTTGACTTTATTCTGCCAAGGAAAACCATATATGATGTTATGTTAGCACCTTTGTCTTATTTACTATCTTAGAAATAAGCCATAGGATCCCACCTGCATTAAGGAGACTTGTTTATGAAGATGCTTTCTTTTACTGTCTGCTTTTGGCTTCTTTAGGTGGGAAGGGGAGGAGGAGGGGAAAAGTGGGACGGGATCAGGTTTGGAGCAGACAGGAGACAGGCTCAGAGGGCCAGAAGAATGAATGGAAATATGCAGCTGTTGGGGGTGGGGGATAGGGGCAGAACATCTAGAAAGTCCCAGAGACCTGGGATGGGAGAGGCTCCCCAAGACTCAATGTGGGTGATCTTAGACAAAATGCCCAACAGTGGGGAGATGGAACCTGAAGAGACCACCTCCAGTAGATAGACAGGGCCCCCAGTGGAGGGATAGGGACACCAAGCCATCTACAAAATTTTCGACCCAAAATTGCTCCTGTCTAAAAGAAATGCAGGGACAAAAGTGGAGTAGAGACTGAAGGAATGGCCGACCAATGACCACCCGAACTTGGGATCCATCCCATGGGTGGGTACCAATCCCTGACACTTGCTGATGCCACGTTGTGCTTGCAGACAGGAACCTGGCATGGCTGTCCTCTGAGAGGCTCTATCAGCAGCTGACTGAGACAGATGCAGATACTTACAGTCAAGCATTGGACTGAGAGGTCTGGGATGCCTATGGAAGAGTTAGGGAAAGGACTGAAGGAGCTGAAGGGGATGGCAACCTCATAGGAAGAACAACAATATCAACTAACCTGCATCCCTCAGAGCTCCCTGAGACTAAGCCACCAACCAAAGAGCATACACAAGCTGGTCTGAGGCCACTGGCACATATGTAACAGAGGACTGCCTTGTCTAGTCTCAGTGGGAGAGGATGTGCCTAATCCTGTAGAGACTTAATGCTCCAGGGTAGTGGGATACCCCGGGAGGGGCCACACCTCTCAGAAGTGAAGGGAGGGGATATGTGGGAAAGAACTTTGTGACTGTGATAGGGGATCTGGAGAGGGGCAACATTTGGGATGTTAATAAATAAAATGAGTAATTAATAATACAAAAGAGTCTTATTTATGTGGTTTTTTTCTGTTCTGAGACAGAGCCATGTTCTACACCCCACGTTGGCTTTGCACACATGATTCTTTATATCTCAGTTTTCCAAGTATTAGGGTTGGAGATGTGTATCACCACATCCTGCTAAAACCAACACCCTTTGTTTTTTCAAGAGTTTATCACATTCCTAAAGAAGAATTTCTTAATGCTCTAAGAGTTTGCAACTCTCTAAGAAAGTTTAATTTTCATTATATATGTATATATTTTCTATGTATATATTATACACATATATACAAATATTCATATATAATATATGTATACATATTATATACAAAGGGAAGAGAGAGAGATCTTGACTGTGCTCAGTGTGTGTCCAGCCCATAGATTATCTATTTTACTCACTCTAGAGCAGTGATTCTCAGCCTTCCTAATGCTGCAACCCTTTAATACAATTTCTCATGTTATGGTGATCCCCAACCACAAAAGTATTTTTGTTTCTACTTTATAACTATATTTTTGCTACTGTTATGAATAGTGATGTAAATATCTATGTTTTCTGGTGGTCTTATGTGACCCCAGTGAAAGGGTTGTTCTACACAAATGGGGTCTTGACCTACAGGTTAAGAGTCACTGCTCTAGAAAATAATCTCACATCCAATGGGAATTGTAGCACAAGCATATTTTCAGCACACCTGTACACCCTATATGCTATGATTGGTGTCACCAAAAGAGCAAATATAAGACAAATAGGAACACATTATTGTCATAGGGACACCCTCACTTAGGCAATAGCCACTCCCAATAATAACAGCTACAAGAAGTTGTCATTTATGGAGTGATTACTGTAAGACTACTTCCACATTAAGGGATATTTATATATTCTTTCATTTAATTTCCTTAACTGTCCTGTGAGGTAGATACATTCATTACCACAGAATCTTTCAAGTGGATTCTTTCCAAGTCAATCAAGTTGCGAAGGAGACTCTGTTAATACAAATTGGAGCTCTAGAAAAGCCAGGGGGTGTACAATCCATTAGCTGCCGCTATTACTAATTCTTTCTTGCTACTTCCACACTTTTGGGAAGATGTATCATCTCTTTAGTCACACTGACTCTCAATTCTTTTAAGTGTCTCTTCCTCTTCTTGCCTCCGATCTCAAAGCCCCTCTCCTGCGCTTTATTTCCCAGAATGTTCATCTGGGAACATTGCAGCTTTATTCCACTTTAAAACTTGCTTGTGGGAGAAATTGAAGGTCCAGGTGGAAATCAGGAAAATGTGGCCCTATCAGCAATTCCTCTATTTCCTTAGGCATAGAGGACATGAAACTGAAAATGTCTTGAATTGGTCACTTGAATACAACCTAGAAAGTATAAGCAAGAAAAACAAAGACCTCAATGTAATTTGAGACTTTTTCTTGAGCAAAAGAATTAGCAGAAGTGAGAGTAGATTTTATAGCATATGCTATCGTCACTCATTACTAATGGTGTAGGAGAAAGTGTAGAAAGATATTGAGTCAGCTCAGGCTATCGTAACAAATCACTCTAGTCTAGGATGTTGGAACAACAGGCAGTTATTCCTAGTAGTCACCGAGATGCAAGTTCAAGAGACGTATATGAGGATGATCAGGTTCTAGAAATGGCTCCCTCTACCTGGTCAGCTGATGGCCAATATCACACCGTGTTTCCTTTTTCTTTCAAAGTTGCAGGGAATGGTATTAGCAAGCTCTCTGGTCTCTTTTTTTTTTTTTTTTTTTTTTTTGAGAAGACCATTGATTCTCTTGTGAAAGCCTCACCTTCATGATAACCTCAACCAGGGATGTCAATCTCCAAGGACCATCATGTGAGCTAGGGGTCACTGGGGTTACATTTCAGTATTTGAATTTTGGGACAGTCAATTCAGTATCCTTGAAAGTGAAGTAGGCTCTGCCCTGCTTTTCCAGGTCCTCACTGAGAAGCACCAGTCCCCCACACTGACAGCCACGTCAGTCCACGAACCTAGGTGAGATGCAACTGGGTTGTCTTGTTTCCTTCGTGCCACTAGCCATGGCAGCATCCATAGAGCAGACATTCTTTGCTTCTAACTCTTCTGCTCTGCCGAGCCCTGAATAGATTGTCACTCCTTTGTAAATCTCTTTTGTGTTCTATTAAAGCTTCATTATGACATACTTATGATACAATGATTTAAAAAAAAAATGATTGACAGACTATAATACTAAAACATCATTGACTTTCCTCCCCTGAGAAATTAGTTTTTTTTTGTGAGATTAGTGAAGGAGGTGAGGGTAAATCAGAGAACAGAATTCATAAAAGTAATTCACCTTCTCTAGAGCCAAGAATGATGAGTGAATATCTTATCGTTTTGGTGACATCAAATGTGAGCTCTCTCTCTCTCTCTCTCTCTCTCTCTCTCTCTCTCTCTCTCTCTCTCTCTCTCTCTCTCATCCATGGAAACAAAATTGTGTAAATGAGGCCAGAGAAGTAAAGTTATTCTTCCCCCTACTTTTCCTTCTACAATTAGCTTAAGGTCTACTACTTTTTCTTCTTTAGTGCCAAAAAGGAATATAATAAAGAACAAAAGAGGATATATGTGACTAAGTAACATTGTTTCTGGTTGTCATAGTTCTAGTTACAGTTACAGAACCTTCCATTATTGCTCTAGGCATCATCAGAATAAAATTCATATAGTCACTCATCATAAGCCAAGATATTTACATTCAGGATTCATAGGTCTGTATGCATGCAACAGTGTCTTGTTTTGTTGTTTGGACACAAGGAGGAATGTGTTTTTCTAGGTGGCCAACTGTATTCATCCTTTCATCAAATTTTATTAATCATGTACTATGTATCTGAGATGCAAAGTACCTAAGATGTGTTTCCAGCCTTTCATGCTCTTACAGTTCTCCCCACACATACTTCTCTTAGGTCACAGTCACAGATTGTAAAGGTGCACTACAATAAGAGTGATAGTTATGTGCCTAGAAGATGTGCTACTCTGGAAGAAAAAGTGGTACTTATTTGCTCCTAGGAAATTGGAGATATGTTTAGAATGGAAATAGTCACAACTCTCTGTATATTATTGTATGATTTATATAGCATGTATGAGTAAATATATCTGTTTGTAAATGTATTTTTTGAGAGGATGGTTGGTCACAGTTCTGAAGATCCTTTCTGAACAGTCAAGTGTGGCACACATACTAAGATCTTTGTTTCTGGAAGTCTATACACACCTCCAAGTAACCTTGTCCCCAGTTTGGAGAGAATGTTACTACTTAGGGTATTCATTCCCCATAGAAGCATTTGCATTTCCACACACTACATTACTTTTCTTATGTGCCCTCATTGGTTATGGAGATTATTAATCAAGGATGGGGCATGCACCTGAGCCCACCTTCATTCCTCAAGGAAGTCATAAAAAACTAAAATCCCAAATCTACACAAGCTCATTCTCAGGCAGTCCTCATCTGTTGCTCTACTGTGGCCTAACTGAAGGACTGTGACTTATACAGCCAATAACCAACTTAGTGCAAGTCACTCCAGGGATCATAATGATGACCATGTTTATTAAACAGCCAGATACTATCTTCACAATTTTAGATCAAGTGATTCACCTATCTATCATCATCCTATCTCCAAAACTCAGGTGTAGAAAGTGAGTCAGGGGAATCAAGAGGGATGCTTCAGATTTCAGATGTCCCCCGAAGGCCTCTGTTATACATACGTGGCTCCCACTTTGGCACTGTTGTTGGGAGATGGTAGAACTTCTCAGAGGTAGGACCTAGAAGGAGGTGTTCAGGTAGCTGGAGGCATGCTCTTGAAGGGAATATAAGACCTTGCCCATTCCTCATTGTCTTTTTTGTTCCTTGGCCACAAAGAGAACAGTTTTGTTGATCCCACACTCTTTCCATATTTTGCTGCCTATCTCATCTTGCTTTTGATTGCTGTGACAAAACATTGGCCACAAGAACTTGGAGTGGAAAGAGTTTGCCTTGCACTTTATACTCTACTGTCTAGTGCAGGAGCTAAGGGCATGCGTAGAATCAGAGACCATGGAGGAACACTGTTACTGGCTTGCTCTGCATGGATCCCTCAGTTAGCTTTCTCTTAACAACCTAGGCCTACCTGACCAAGGATTGCACTGTCCACATTAGGCTGGGCCTTCCAACATAAATCAACAACCCAGAAAATGCCCCTGTTGACTTAGCTACAGGCCAATTTAATTGAGGTAATTTTGTAGTTGAGATTCTGTCTTACTGGGTATGTCTACGTCAAGTTGACAAAGCTATGACATTGCCTTATGGTAGTTCCAAGAAAACAGGGCTTACCAGCCACAGGCTGACTCTTCCAAACAGCAAGTCAAAATAAACCTTGTCTATTTTATTGCCTTTATTTTCATTAAAAATTTCATACACACATACAGTCTTTGTTATATTCACCTCAACTCTTTCTCCTTCAACATCCCTGGATCCCTGCAACACATCTTCCTTTCAAATTCACATCCTCTTTGTATCGTTGATTATCTCAGGTATTTGTTACAGAGACAGAAAGATGACTCACACATTTAGTCACTTGTCCCGATACTCTACTCTCTCAGGAATTATGATGGTAAAATAAGACAATAAGGTAAAAGCAACAGGCACACAGCTTTTAGATTTTCCTTCAGCTGCATTCTTACGTGAAACCAGTCTTCTTTTCTAAAGAAGAGGTACACTCCATGTCTGGCCATGAATTGGGGCTATCAGAATAGGAAATGACAATGGCATGCTCCTAATTATTATGTGCTTATGGAATGTCTGTCTAGGCACATGGAAAAGCAAAGGATAAATGCAGCTTTTAAGGCTGGGGTTCTAAGACTTGGAACCTGCAGCCTTATGGGGAGCTTGCTAAAGATAGATACCCTTCTACAGAGATTCATAAGCCTAATTTTACCCATGACCATGACATAACTGAAGTGCTATATATTTTCAAAATAAGCATGAAAATAAGGCTATTGAAATAGTTATCAGTAATCCAAATGAACTATCAAGACACATGCATAAGACATGGATTTTAAAGGCTGATACTTAAAGAGAAGCTAGCTTAAATAAGAGTGTGATTAAAATAGATGAATATTTTGTGGAGATTTTGAATAGAGCTTTTGGCATTTGCAAGGACTTTAGAGATTAGCATACAGGCTCTTTATCATGACCAGGCTCACGTTAAAGCATGTAGTTCTTCATCATTTAATTTAGTTGTATCAGCACTACTCTGGATGGAATAAGGAAGAAAATGCTGAGACCACTATCTATTTGTGGCTGCCTAAGTGTAGTTAACCTCTTAACCCCAAAACACTTGGCCCTTAATTTCTATAAAGCCTATTTTCTTAATTTGAGCTAAGAAAAGCAATAGTAGCTTCTATAACTGACAAGCCTAGAATCTCAGTGATTTGACAGAGTAAAGCTGCTGCTCGCTCACCTGACGCTCACTGCGGTCAGCGAGGAGGGCTATCTTCTGATTTTTGCAATCATTCAGACATCTTGTTTCTCTTATTTTTTTAGTTTCTCCATCCTCCACTTTCATCCACCTGTGACTGCTTGTAGAACCAAAAGGACAGCATAGCAGTTTGTGGACTATATATCAACGTTGTTCTGCCAATATCTATCAGTAGAAAGTTGGTGTCTTTAAAAGAATAAAAAATTTGCTATGGGATCAGCAGTCATTTAATAAATGGATAGAAACAGTTTGAGAATAACACATTAAATATAACAATACACACAATATAAAACAATTATAGCAACAATTTTTAAAGAAGAAAATAAATGTCCTATGTGTTCTATGAGTACCCACTATGTATCTTTATGAACATGTGCTGGAAAAGGTCTAGAAGAGAAAAAGCTAAATCTTCTTTACATTATCCAGTTGTGAGTCTCTGTGTGAAATACCATCTCTGTAATAAGAGTTCCTCAAGGATTCATAACCTATATAATCTCAGGGTTTGGCCACTTTAGTCGTGTGTTAGGTATGGGTTTCATCTCATGGTGTGAGCCTTAAATCTATTTTAAAAATGGTTCGTTACTCCTATAATATTTGTGCCACTATTGCATCAGCATATCTTGCAGGGAGGTCTCTGTTGTAGGTTGTAGGGTTTGTAGTTGGATGAAATTGATGAACACTTTTCTCCTCTGGTAGTGTACAAAGTACCTTCCAGCACCATGAATACTAGTCAGTAGGGGTGGAGCCTCTCATTGGGTACCAGCTTGATTTCTTCATATTTGATGATATACAGAAATAAATATATTGTCAAATGGTGGAAAGAGACCAGTAGCATCGGAAATAATCTATAATGTTTGGGGAAGTCTATTGAACCTGTTTGGATAATCAATTCCTGATACTGGTAATTTTACTAGGTAAATACCACCATCCCAGATTTCAAGTTATATTACAGAGTTTTAGTAATAAAAACTGCATGGCACTGACATTAAATGTGGATCAATGGAATTAAATTCAAGACCCCAGACATAAGTACACACACGTATAGGCACTCTGTTTTTGACAAAGAAGCCAAAATTGTACACTGGAATAAAGACACTATCTTCAACAAATGGTGTTTGCCAAACTGTAGGAAAATGTGAATGGATCCATAACCATCAAACTCAACAGAACTCAACTCCAAATGGATCAAGGACCTTAACATAAGGCCAAATACCCTGATAGAAGTCCTGAACTCATTGGCATAAGAAAAGACTTTCTGAACAGGATACCAATATCTCAGGCACTAAGAACAACAATTAATAAATGGGGCCTCATGAAACTGAAAAGCTCTTGTATGGAAAGGGACATTGACATTCAGGTAATGCTTCAGGCTACAGAATGGGAAAATATTTTTACTAATTAAATGTCCAATAGAAGGTTAATATCTATAATAGATAAAGAATTTTTAATGGTCATCAAGAGAACAAATAACCCAGTTAAAACAGTGAACATAACTAAACAAAGTTCTTAACAGATGCAATACAAAAGGCAGTGAATGGAAGAAACGATCAGCATCCTTAGCCATCAGGGAAATGCAAATGAAAACTACTTTGAGATTCCATCTTACCCCAGTCAGAATGACCAAATCAATAAAACAAGTGGCAGCATATTTCTGGTGAGGATACCTAGAAAGGGGAACACTTGTGCATTGCTAGTGGGAGTGCAAACTGTTACAGCCACTATGGAAATCTTCCTCAAAATAGATAAAATCTATCCACCAAAGGATCCGGCTATAACACTCTTGTACATGTATCCAAAGGACTCTGTCTTATTCCACAGATATTTGCTCATTCATGCTCATTGCTGCTCTATTCATAATAGCCAGATATTGGAAACAGCCTAGATGTCCACCTACTAATGAATGAATAAGGAAAATGTGGTCCATTTACACAATGGAAGATTTTCCTAGCTGTTCAGGCAAAATAAAATTTACAAATGATAAATAAATAGAACTATTTTAAAAATCATCTTGACTGAAGTAACCCAAACCCCGAAAGATAAACATGTATTCCTTATAGGTGAATTTTAGCTTATAAGTTTTATATATGTGTGGTACGTTAAGAATATCCTCAGAGATTAGGTAGATCATTAGGGACCAGGGAAGGGAATATGGCTAAAATGGAAACTAGGATACAAGGATTAAATTAGGAGCGAGGCGGGAGGGCTGGAATGTGGGGAGACAAGACTAATACTAAATACTTTTTTGAAGATGCATATTGAAATCTACTACTATAGAAGCTTCCTTAAATATATAAAATAAATTTAAATGATGGTACCATATACTGGAGGAGACAATGCTTCAACTAAACACATTGCTTCTTTTATTAGAAATCTTTATCAAAATGCCTGGAGAAGTAACTTATGTGTTTGGTGATGTGAGTGATTTATATTCTAGACATGCTGTCTATCGCTCTGTGGTCCATTATAACTGACAGTTTACTGATGGCCACTGATACATGGACTATAATTTGAGTATCAGTGATCTGTGAAAGGAGGCAACAAGAGAGAAAAGAGATTTCAGCTGTAAACCCTGGGATAAGACCATGTTTGTGAGGGAGAGTAGGGTAGTTATGAAAAGAGCAAGAAGTAATAAGATGCTGCACTAATGTATAGTACTTGGAAACTTTCAGAAATGCAAGGAAAAGTGAACAGGGCTGTTAAGTGGCACAAAGAAATAAATGCTGAGAATTCTTAGAGAAAGCCTATGGAGTTCGCAGTCTCTGTCTCTCTCTGTCTCTGTCTTTGTCTCTCTGTCTCTGTCACACACATGCATGCACATGCATACTGTGTCTGTCTGTGTGTGTGTGTCTGTGTGTGTGTGTGCCCGCGTGTGTGCACATGTGAGTGCTTGTGTGAATGCTAGCTTGAATATTTGAGAAGACCTAGGATATTATTGAACAACCATTCTGTGAGAACTGAACCATGTACTCTGCAAGCATTGCCTCATTCCATGGGCCTATCGAGTAAATAAAAGAGTATAAACCTGGTGAGGAACAGACACCAGAGTGCTAGAGATGAAGGAAAGTATGGGTAGGTGGTTACAAAAAACAGCTGCAAAAAAAAAAATAGGGATAGGAAGAAGGACGTGTCACAGTAAAGTATAAATTAGAGGTATGTATATGGAGCTTAGTATAATTTTGATGACAATAAAGTAGAGGCATGATTAAGTCCAGAGGGTTTGAATCAGATGAGAAAATATGTAATATGCCATGGGGAATGTAATGTGGACATTAAAATAAACATGCTTAAAATAATGCAAAGACCACTTCATGATTCCACTTACTGAGTCTCAGAAGGACAGAAATCACTAATGTAGAAGGTCAGGGTCACTTATGCTATTGGCAAAAAGGATAGGATAGTTGATAAATTGGAGCTACCAACCTCAAAATCCTTTTTTTGATCCTGAATTTCCAATAGCTTGATTTCTTTCAGGGCTTTATTTTAAACAGACAGTTGTGACAGTTTAGCAGTCCCTTCTCTAGGTAAGGATGTCGTTGATGAGTTATCAGAAGAGGCGTGGGAGGCTTCCGGCTGCCTCCTCC
This sequence comes from Tokudaia tokunoshimensis, assembly GCA_036184795.1. Taxonomy (NCBI): domain Eukaryota; kingdom Metazoa; phylum Chordata; class Mammalia; order Rodentia; family Muridae; genus Tokudaia; species Tokudaia tokunoshimensis. The sequence goes on from BTHU01000023.1 coordinate 13,386,972, forward strand.
CTTCAAGAAATCATAAGAGAAAACTACCTTGTGGAAAGACGTTCACAGGATCTTTGTCTCTGCCTCTCCATAAGTGGCTTTAATACAAAATGGGCAGCTGTCTGCTTGTCTGACATGTAAAGAGACAGATGATTGGGTGAAGTTCAGTGAGCAGGACACTGTCATCTGCCTCTTCCTGTGGATAAGGAAAATTGAAGCCATTGTAAGGAGGACTGAGGAACAGAGCCTTGCTGATTAATAGCAGTTCAACAATGACAGCCGCTGAGATCAAGGATCATAAAAATTCCCAGTAGGGTTGCAGTGTGACTCTCAAATCATTTCTGTACAGATTCTGTCCAGTGGTGAGTCCTGGCGATTTCAGACATGGCCAGTTTCTTATTCCCATCTAAGTTCTTGAGCAGTTTAAACCCCACTGGGCTTTCCTTTCCACTTTGCTTCAAGACAGTGGTCAAAGGAAGAGGTGAGGAGAGGGAAAAGAGAAAGCGCACACTTCACTACACTTTGGAAAGGAGACCATCTATTGTTTGCAAAATTCAAAGTTGAGGACCTGAGGCAGTCAGGTCTGATTTGCACATAGTTAACATACATATGCATTTGAAAGAGTTGGTGTATAATGCAAATGAGCATTGTGAGTAAATTGCAAAGCATGAAACAATGGGGGCACAAATAAAGCAGGCTCTTCCTCTTAGAGACATCAATTGAGACAGATCAGTCACGGGCCCAGACCTCAAGAAGTTTGGATTTTGTAGCCTGTTATTCTCAGCTGTCTGATGCTTTGCAAAGTACTCCTGGCAACACTGGCGTTTTGGTATCAGCACCTACTTTGTCTCCTTTGCTATTCTATCACAGATATGTGCTTTTTGAGGCACCGGTACCGAAGGACTGCATTTTTATCACCATTCATGGGAGAAGTTTGGGGAAAATTAGCCATCTGGAGATTGGAATATGTCTAAGTCCATGACTACATAGAGGGGGGACTAGATAACTGAGAATCTACCTTGGAGGAGAGTTCCTGTGTTGGCCTTTACAAAACAATGAGGAAAGATGCTTTGGGTTGGTCGGGATCCGAAGAAACCAAAGCAAATGGTAGTGGTGCCTATTAGCATACCAAAGCCCTTGTTGGCCGCCAGGGTTTCTTGCTATTTGGGGCTCCTCTCGGCTCCTCACACCCTCCCGTCACCCTCCTGTAAACTTCTCCCTCCAAAGGGCCTGGATTCCCTTCCCCCATTTTCTAATTCCTATGGAAACGTGCCATTTAGGCGGCCATACTCTCTCTGGGCTCTCTTTGACTTCTTGGTTCTTTTCCCTTCCCTCCCTACCCAGGGCTTGTCTTCTCTTCTTTTCCCTGCCCAGTCTCTTCTCATGGCCCAGTTCAATTTGCTGGTCATGTTTAACTTTCTGCTTTCTCTTTCTGCAAGATTCTTCTGCAATTAAAAAAAAAAAAAAAACAAAAACAAAAAACCTCTGCAATAAAAACCTTCTCAACCGTACTTTGGAGCGGTCTGTGTTCTCAATTGCATTCAGTGGCAACCTTACATGTCCTATTGGTAGCACACAGTCGAAGCAAGTCTAAAGATAGAAGGTCAATAGGGATATCCCGTTCTTCAGACTTCCCAAGCATGGACTGTGTGGTCAGCTGTCCTTCACAGGCTTACATTCAAACCCTTGGTTCCCAGCTAGCGATACTGATTTGGAGGGTTTGTGGGACATTTATGAGGTACAGCTTTGCTTGAGGAAGTGGGTCACTGCTGGTGGGTCTTGAAGTTTTACAGCATAACCCTCCTGCCCTGTTTGTTTCCTGCTTCCTGACTGCACATACAATGGGGTGGTTACCTCACGTCCTGCTCCTTTATCTTCATTACCATCATAGGCCATGTGGTGTGGTATACTTTCTTAAAATTTGAGCTGAAATAAACCCCCATTTCTTAATTTGCTCTCATCGGGTATTTTTTGACATCGAGAAGGATAACTCATAAAGAAATCAGGAGTTGGTGCTTCTAGAACACATTTCTTTTATGGCACGGTAGGATTTCCCATAAAGATGTCACCGGATGTCAGACTAGGGTAGCAAGAAAGACTTACCTAGATAAAGAACAGTTCGTGCTGCCCAGCCTGTCTCCTGCATTACAAGTTTCAGCTTTCATCCAAATGTCAGCCCCTTCCTCCTTGCCAGGCCTACCTTTTATCCAGGCCTAACAGAGTTAAAGGAAGCGGGCCCTCTCCATGGAAACTCCTCCCCCGCAGTGATTCAGGCAGGCCCCAGGGGATCACCTTAAGTGGAAACTGGTGTTTTGCTCATTCCTCCATCAAACACTCTAGTGGAAACAAGATTGATGGAGAGGCCTCTTTTCCCCAAATCTACCCTGCACACAGTATGGAGAGCTACACCCAGGAAAAGGAGAAGGGATGTGAGCCTCGGAGAAATACTCCTCTATTTTCTCATCATGTTTGTAGGTTCTAATTGGCCCAAAGAGGAGGTTAATATAGATTCCTTCCTATGCTTTCTATTGAATGGTTGCCATGGAGACTAGTCCTGGCCTTTGCCTTAGCCTGTTGGCAGTCAACAAATGGCTCCTGGGCTACTTTCCTTGTTACAGTGACCCCCTTTCCCAGCACCCCTTACTATCTCAGTGTTGCACAAAGTAAGCATGAAATGTATTCAGCCGTTTAGTCTTCCTTAGTTCAGCATCTACTATGTGCCACCCATGCTTAGGTTCTGGAGACTCGGTGGTAAATAAAAGAAATAAATGAGAAGTCAATCAAATTAAACCCAGTTGAATTAATCAGCTCTGGGCAAATTATTGAACTAACAATACTGCGAAGGATCTTAACTGCTTTTCATAACATTTCACCAACATTTATCAAGCATCTTCATTAAATGAAGGATACTATTCAGGCTGCTGGGGATATAGTAGTGTATAAGGCCTTTACTTGAAAAGAACTTGCTTTCTTAAAGAGGAAGACACCATTTTAAAGTACATAATGGTGTTAGATAGTGATGAGGACTATTTAGAAAATGATTAATAATGTTGGGATACAGAGCTCCTATTTTTTTTTTTTTGGAAACAGTTTTACACTGTATCCAAGGCTGGGCTCAAACTTGTGATCCTCTTGCTCCTGCCTCCCACATCTGGGACTACAGATGTGCACATCTAGAAGGAAAATGAGTGGTCAAGGAAATGACTCACTTAGGATGGAGAAATTCAACAGATATCAAGAGTGTGAATTATTCACGATGGAAAGAGGACCTGAGAAAGTTTAATAGTCAAAGGAGTAGGTAGAGGTTGAGTCACCCAGCTCCTGCCAAGCCAGAGTACAAAAGTTTAAATTTGGTTCTCATGATACAAAGCCAGTGGAGAATTCTAAGCAGTTGTCACATGCTATATGCTTTACACTTAGAGAGAGCACTTCAGAAACTGTGGAAGATGTATTGTGTAAAGAAAGTAAGTAGTAGAAGCTGGGAGGGCCGTGGCATGACTTGCAATACTCCATTTAATTTACAAGTTGTGATTAGACAAGAGCGCAATGTAAGCAACAAATCACAAAGACTGAACATGCATGCCTTGAGTTTAAATTAGTGGCTTGCAAAAGTGTCAGGCTGTATTCATTATGCTGCCTCTCGTCTCAATTAATAGGGACCTTTCAGATTATAGATGAGACCAACAAAGTCTAATTTATGACCTTTTTTTCCATGTGTAGGAGTGTATGTGTGTGTGTATGTGTGTGTCTGTGTAGGTATGTGTCCATCTATGTGTGTCCATCTGTGTGTGCATGTGTCCGTCTATGTGTGTCCATCTGTGTGTGCATCCATGTGTCCGTTCGTGTCTGTGTGTGTGTGCACACGCACGCACATGTGTGCACATGTGTCTGTATGTGTCTGTCTGTGTGTCTGTGTGTGTGTGTGGTATCTCAGTGTTCCTTCATTTAGTTTTCTAAAATCAATTCTAGTTTCACCCAATTCCTACATACCTCAAAGAGAAAAAGCAGGAGAAAAACCAGAATTTAATCACAAAAGTATCGTTATATCTACAGAATAACCTTTCTTAAACTATCTACAAACTCTTGAACTAGAAAACTAGAAGATCATTGCTCATGCTACATATTCATTTTTTCTCTGTGTTTCCCAGTCAGTAACCTGTTTTTATAATATCAGTTTTCCTAGAGCAGTTGGTTTTGTTTACAGATCGTGAACCAATCATTACTAATCTTTAAACTCTGTGCCAGTGGGTCTAGAGAGCAGAGAAATTCAATTCAACCCAGCAAACATTGGTTGAAGTCTGCTTTATCCAAATAAGGAAGAAGGTAAGTTGCAGAGACAATGCAAAGAAAAATTCGGTTAATTCTTTGGCCCCACTACCCTCTGCCCCCAAAGCATGGAACATTGTGAGGGAAGCAGACATTGCATGTTTATTTATCACACCAGGTAGCCTAGACTAGAGCTCTCTGGAAAGGCGCTATGAATGTGGGAAGAGCAATATGTTCTTACTGGGAAATGTGGAAATGGCCTCACAGAAATGAATTTCCTTTGATTTATTTATTTAGCAGCTTTCATAGAGTGCCTATTACATGTCAGAACATGTGACAGATGCTAGGACTACCTTGGTAAACAAGACCCTAAACAAGCAATTATAATCCAGTGTGCCAGGTTTATGTGAAGGGGAATAGTACCGGATGTTAGTGGTAGAGAAGAATGATGTTACACATTAGCTGGGAATAGGTTTCTTTTTAAAAATTAGACTGTTGAGAAATTTGTACAATAAGTTTTTGAGACTATTTGCCCTCTCCCCAACCCCTTCCAGTTCTATACCTCCTCTCTCTCTCTCTCTCTCTCTGTGTGTGTGTGTGTGTGCGTGCGCGCCTATCAAATCTAATCTGTTTTCTTCATATATTCATGGGTGTATGGCCTTTCACTAGAGTTTGTTCACCCTACCAATGGCAGCACTTGGAAAGTAAACTGACTTGCTTCCGGCATCCATCAATTGCCAGTAGCTCCTCAACTATATTCACCTCCTCTCAACCTAGGGTTTTGTCTGGCTTGAAGTTGCACAGGGCTCATGTGTGTTGTCATGATCACTGTGGGTTCATATGTGCTCTGTTGTGTGCAGATGACAGTATTTCCTGCATTCATTCACCACCTCTGACTTTGACAGTCTTTCCCTTCCCTCTTTCATATTGGTTCCTGTGCCTGAGGAGGAGGTGGTACGAGTACACAATGTCCTATTTAGTGGTGAACACTGCTTGGCCTCTTCTTCTCAGCACCTTAGCTAGTTGTGGGTCTCACTGTTAATTATCACCTATTGCAAATAGAAGCTCCCTGATGGGGGTTGAGGGATTCACTAATCTAATTGTATACTAACAATAATTCATTAGAAGTCAGTTTAATACTGTGTCCATTTAGAAAACACACTAGTAGGATCTCTCCTGGGCCTATGACCTGTCTACCCACAAGTTCTTGGTATGATGATGATGCCAGCTATGGGTTTTAGCTTGTGGATTGGTACCTAAAACCAATCAGAAAGTGGTTGGTTGCTCTAATGATGTTCAAGCCACTACTGCACCACAGGCAATATCTTGCCAGGTCACTTATTATTTTAGGTCACAGGGTTTAGAAATGGATCAGACTGGTGATTACTTTTCTCCTTTGATGGCACGGATTGTGCCTTCCAGCACTATGAAAGCTAGCCAGTAGGGATGCAGTTTCTAGCTCAGTACCAGCTTAATACCTCCATGTCTATGATTCAAGTATGTAGTATTTTCAGCAGTAGAGTCTTGCTACTATCAAGTTCTGGAGAGTTGGCATTAGCCTGAATTGTATGGGTGGTGTAGGGAATTTCATTAGCCAACAATTCCAAAATAAGGAAATCCATTTCTGACACTGGGACACTTTTTATTCATTATCCTATGGGATCTAGTAGGGACATTGTTGTCATATTACAGGGTTACTACATTTTAATTCTCTCTCTCTCCATATATATGGAGACCTAACAGATGTTTACAGAACATTCCATCTAAACACTAAAGAATATACATTCTTCTCAGCAGCCTGTGGAACTTTCTCTAAATGAACCACATATTGGGAAACAAAGAAAATATAGGAAAATTGTAATTACACCCTGTGTTGTCTCTGACCACAATTGAATAAAACTTGACGTCAACATCAACTTTCTACAGAAAGTACAAAACCAGTGCACAACAAAATACTGCATGATAAGAAATTATAGTTGGATCAAGGAAAAATATCAGGAAGGAAATTAAAAATTCCTAGAATTGAATGAATATGTAAACCTAATACACCAAAACCCATAGGACACAATGAATGTGTCCTGACAGGAATGTTTATAGCACTAAGTGCCTACATCAAAACAGAAAGTTGAGAAGTATGAATTAATGACTTAATCATGCACCTGAAAACATTGGAACCTCCATATATATATATATATATAAAATCAGGAAGAGAGAATCAAAAATTAGAGCTGAAATTAATTAAATCAAAACACACAAACAATACAAAGAGTCAATGAAACAAACATTAGTTGTTTTTTTTAATAAGATATGTTTCTTGAAAGGAGTGTCACCATAGCTCAAACACAAGAGTACAAGTTGGTTGTATTCTAGGATAGAAATGAAGGTCAGTCTAGGAAGAGGAAGCAGCTCATGGCAAGGTTTAGAGATTTGCACAGGGAGAGTCCGAAGAGGATGAATGATGAGAAAGAGTAATCTAATATTTTACCAGGTAAATAATAGCTTGATTCTGTTGTAGGTGATGTTGTCTATTTTTCCTTAACAATTATTGTTTTTCAACCCATCATTTGCAAATAAATGTTCTTAAAAGACAAAGAAATATTCACACCTGGTTTTCACAACAGCTCTGCCACCTAATTCATAACCCCAAACTTTATCATTATATATGTGATCACATTGGCATTTATAATTTGTATTTTGTATGTATCCATTGTTTTGGGTCCCTATGTAGAAATGCTGCTGCTGAATTATAAGGTAATCAGGTGTTCAACTTTAGTAGATGACACTCATTTCCTAGAGGAGTTGAATCAATTTGCATCCCTTACTCCCAGGACAAGAACATTTCTGTTGCTCCATGTGTTTATCAGTACTCTGTATTCCCAGTGTCTTAAATTATAGCTATCCTGAAAACTATGAAATGATAACTTATGATTTCAATATCCATTTCTTTGATTTAAATTAGGGTAAACTATCATCTTCTGTGTTTAATTGGCCACGCTTGTTGCATGCATTTGCCAATATTATAATGTGATAAGGCAGCACTTCTGGGTAGACATGAATTATGGGTTACATAAATTGGGGTCATAGCTCAGTGGAAGAGTACTTTCCTACCATTCATAATGCCCTGGGTTCCCTTCTCAACACTGCAAAGGAAATTTGCACAGAATTATGTCAAGGTTTTATTTTAAATACCTGATGAGTCTGAATTAAAAGTGTTTATGGAAAACCTGTGACAGTAAATCAGGAGTCAAGGTCTTTCTGTTCTTTCAAAACCTGAGTGGCTTATTTGTTGTCTTTATACAACAGAGGTTATAGGTATATCCTTATTGCTGAAGATACCATACAATTCAGGCACAGGCTTTGGAGGAACCCAGCTGGATCTTACTCGAAAGCCTCTTCCCAGAGGATCAGCTTTCATAGTACCAAAATATTCAATAGTCCAACAGTCCTACATAATGCCTGCTATCCACAACAATGACCAGCATGACAGTATATCCCCACAAGTGCAATGATGGCACTCAAACCTTGTTGGTAACAAATAGCTAGATATTTGGACATAAGACTCACTCAACAGAATGGATGTCATGCTTGGTACTAGAAATTTACCCAAATTTCCCGGAGCGTGTGAAGTAACAAATCTTAGAGAACTTACTATCATCACATTACTAAACCAACATAATTCTTAGCTACATCCTAAATTTTTATCCTTATACTTACAGGAAAGTATAGCTCTCACTCCCAATCAAAAAACATCTTTGACATAGACAGAGACGATTACAAAACCCACAACTGGTCAAAATGCAGACAGCAACTAATACTGGTGTGCTAGGTCTAATGGCTATATCTACAACCCAAGTCCAATACTCCAGGCTCAGGGAATATTGCAGAAGACAAGGCAGAAAGATTGTAAGAGTCAGAGAACCAAGAAATCTACTGTGAGATTGTGTCCCTTAGAAATGATAGGAACGCCACACCCATGAAACTTCAGCAGTATGGCTACCTAAACAATAATACACATGCTAGCATGGAAGGGGGAAATCTCATGGGCCTCACCCATAGATCAAAACTACAGGCTACTAACGACTGCCAAGAGCTGGAGAAATAGTCTTCCCCAAGGAAAAGCCCCTTAATTGGTTATCCAATACCAATTGATTATACAAGCAAACTGAGAAAGTTATATTTATATATTTATGCACATATATGTGTGTAATAATAACAAAGAAAAAGAGGCCATGGATTGGAAAGGGTACAAAGGAGCAGGGGAGGCAGATGGGAAGCTGGAGGGAGAAAAGAGAAGGGGAAATGACATAATTGTATTTTAATTTCAAAATATTGAAAAATCTGAGAGATGAGAGAGAAATGCTGGAGTAATATGATCAGATTTATACTTGAGGAGGTTTTCTTTGGACTTAGTATAAATAGTGGATTAGAGGATTTACACTGAAACCTGATGGGGGCTCTGTCAGTAAATGAAATAGGATGATATTGGAAGCTGAACTTGGATTGGGGCAGCAAAAATTAACAAAACTTGCCAATTTTGAGGTTTGTAAAAAATAGAGAAATATGAGACTTTGCAGCTGATCTCTGTGGAGAATGCTTAGAAGAAAGTAAAAACTGATTTCCAGTTTTCAGAATAGGGCCACAGATGGCAGAGATAAGACAATAGATAGATAATTGTATTTGTTGTTTATTTCTGCAAATAGGCATTGGGAGTGTGAGTTTTGAGTTTGTATGTATGCATGTACATATGAATGTATGCACACAGGTTTGCATGTGTGTTTTACCTTCTTTTTATCTTGGCCTGTCTTCCCTCCCCTTCCTTCCTTCCTTCCTTCTTTCTTTTCCTTCTTTCTTTCTGTTTTTCTTTGAAACTGATCTCAATCTATAATATAGCCCAGGCTAGCCTTGAATTCATGATCCTCATACCTCAGCCTCTGTAGTGCCAGGATTACAGACATGTACAACATCCCAGTTCATATGCTCAAAAGTATTGCTTGAGAATGAAGCAAAATATTTGTTCAAGAATATTCAGAGCTTACAGTTGCTTTAAATTGGAACTTCTCAGCTTCATTAAACTTGGCACTTTGGGTTGGTACTAAATAGGGTATGTAGTAAAGTAGACATTTAAATATAATACTTTGTAGTCCTGCATAATGTAGTATACTTAGCAATTTCTTTCTACTTCTCACAATAAAATCACCTGTACGTCTGAACTATTGCTCTACATGAGGCTTTCAGTATTAGGAAACATGTGATAGTAAAAGGTAAGGGGGGCTGGATGGAAGAATCCAGGAAAGTCATAAACAAAATGACAATTTGGGATTTCTAGCATAAGCATATTCATGAGATGCCGAATGAGATGAATGAAGAGTAACAATCAAAGCGTAAAACAACCAAAGACTTACAGAAGGAAATCTTATTAATTAAGAGAAATGAGCTGAGTGATGATGCTATTAAGAAGTACAGAGAAGTAGACCTAATGAGGTTTGGGATTAAGGGAGACAAAAATAAGCATGCTTATAATGGGGGGATGAGTTATTTTATGAAATGCAGGACAGTGCCAGACAGTGCTATGACCTGTCATATATTGTCTTCTAAGGGGCACTACTGTTGCAAAGGAGGACTATAAAGGAGTAAACTATTAGAATGCCTATCCCATAGTATAGTAATGCATTTTTAATGCATCTGATCTTCTTTATGAATGTCTAGCGGCAATGTCGTATATTGTACTCACCTTTGTGTCTGGAATACCTATTGAGTACATGGCTTATAAGTGACTCAGAGAGTATGTGTCATATGAAGATATGAAAGTATATTTTTCTTCTGTTATATTACTTTCAGACAGAGAAATAACCTGAATTCTTTTGGTAGCTAGACCCAGGAAGTTGGAATGTGTAAAACACTATGATGAGCTGTTTAAACAAAGGCCATTGAACTTAATTCGAATCTCATGGTAAGACCAAAGTGGATACAGCAGGGATGAAGGAAAGGCTAATTATCCTGATAAAGAAGTAAGGGGAAGAAAGAGAGAGTTAGATGTAGGTTTGAGTCAGACAGAAATTCCAAATAGGAGAGATTCACTAAGCTCTTGCTATGTGCCAGAACTCTGCTGGATTTTTCAAGTACAGTTTTAATACAACATACAAATAAATAGGTATACATTGTTAAAAATTTCCCCAAATGGCTTTATGGAGATAAAATGAGGCTTATAGTGAGTAAATGACTCATATTCATCCAGACAGTTTTGGCATGAAGGCTAGTGGGTAAGAAGAATAAGTTAGATTGGTTTACATTTGTCATGGACAGGATTCCAAAAGAAAGAGCTTTAAATATTTTCCAGGCGAGTATGACAAGATGTTTTTGCTGGTGAGACTGAGGAGCAAGAGTTTGTAGACTGAACTGGTATTTGAAATACATACATATTTATATTTCATGTAATGGTAGTGGGTCCCTTCAATTTTGTGAATGGTAATTTTTAATCTTCAGACTAATAGACTAAATTATACCTCACAGGAATGTCTCTGAGAATTACATGCCACAATGAATATGAGATATGTTTTTAGATTAGGTTCTGCTCTTCAAGTATTAAATGTTGTTATCATTTGCAAGGCTCTTGTCTGCTTCTAGGGGCCCTTTACAGTGCACAAGAGTCCATCCCACAGACTGCATTTGAAGCCTTTAATAGACTATGAAGACATCTTGAATATGAATATGACTGCTCCTGGTTTTGAATGAGTGTACAGAAAATACAGTGAACCATACAAGCAAGCTCACAGCAAGGGGCAAGCTATAGAGAGGAAAGCTGTGGTCCTGAGAAGAGGGGCGTTACTGGGGCTTGGTGTGAACAAGAGGTCAAATACTCGGTGGAAACAGAGGCAGGAATACATTTAACATATATTGACATAGATTTATTTCCTTACACAATACAATAATGATGCCTTAAAATGGCCTTTTGTCCTGAAATGTGAGAACAACTTTATTTGTACCCAAAAGGATTTTTTTTGACCATTGTAGGTTGACTACTAGTGAGATATCCCATTTCTCTATATGCCCTTTGGGGTTGGGATGTTCTCTGAGAGGGAAGGGGGTTAATAAGCAGCCCTCTGTACATATTCTCCAAAGAAATAAAAGTTAACCTTCAACCATCTTGCTGGAAGGTTGCTACTCTCCTTTTGTAACAACACAATTCCTTGGAGAACAAAATCAAGCTTCTATTTATTTAAAAAATAACCTTGGATCATATGGTGCATCTATTTTTAGTTTTTTTGAAGAACCTCTTCTACACTGTTCTCCAAATTAAAGAAAATTTGTCAATAGCTCATTTAGTAAAGTGCAAAAGAGCTCAATTAAAAATGAATTCTGTGACTTTCCACTCAATTAATTCAGTTGCTGTCTTTTTCTGCACCTACTGTGTGTTCCTCTGTGCCAAAGTAATGTGAACGACCGCTCCTTATCTTGAATGAGTGTACAGAAAATACGATGAATCACACAAGCAAACTCATAGTGTGATGTATGCTATAGATAGGAAAGTTGTGGTCCCAAGAAGAGGGACATTATTGAGGCTTGGTGTGAGCAAGAGATCAAAGACTCAGTGAAAATGGAGGCAGAAATACATTTGGCTAGGTTTTTTGTTTGTTTGTTTCTTTCTTTCTTTGTTTCTCTGTGGAAAAAAAAATTTTAGACCTCCTCCAAGTTTCTGTAGGAGTAGGTGTACATGCACACACAGATCCTGACTCACAGAACTCTTGAACACCCATGATATGATGGCCATTGAATTAGGCATTGAGTACATAATTGTGACTGGAGCAGCTTCATCACATCAAGAGTCTCTTAAAATAGCTAAATCTCAAATATTTTTAGCTTCATTTTTTTTTACAATGTTATTTTTTTCTACCTTGGTTTTATTAGGATTTCATGTTCTGATTTTTTTCCTCATTGCATATTTTCACCATTTTGCCACCATTTGTTTGTCTTGCCGGGGGGAGGGGGAGCTTCAAATCAGTGTAGTACAGATTTCTATAGTCCTTCCCTGAAGGCACCTCTCGCTGTCTTGCCCAAGCTGCAGTTTACCAGTGTCAGAGCCCTAGTCTTGTAGCAGGTAGCACTGCAGTTGATTTGTTATTGTTTTTCTTTTCTTTTTTTCTTTTCTTTTTGTTTGTTTGTTTTTTTGTTTTTTCAAGACAGGGTTTCTCTGTATAGCCCTAGCTGTCCTGGAAATCACTCTGTAGACCAGGCTGGCCTTGAACTCAGAAATCTGCCTGCCTTTGCCTCCCAAATGCTGGGATTAAAGGCGTACGCCACCCCTGCCTAGCCTGTTTTACTTTTCTTATATTCATCATTGTCACCAAACATCCTGAAGTGTCTATAAGTCCCCCCACTCTTCTTTATCGTACTTTTCTCCTAGACTTATTAGTTCTTCAGCACACACACACACACACACACACACACCACATCTTTAGGTTGCACAAATTTTTAGTATTTTAATGGCAATGAGCGAGCAAGTCATTCATTCTGTTTCTCTGGTGGTGTTCTTTTTAAATAACTTTCTGCTACCTAGTCTGGTCTCAGACAGATATCAATTATGATCTTCCTCTGGACCTATTGCTGCTATCTGAATTTCATCATGTTACACATTTATATATGCTTTAAAATGCTTTCAGGGAATCAAGTCCACACTTGCTACACACTAATGAGATTATTGGTGGTAGTGAGAAGCTTGCAATTATCTCCTTTAGGCATTAAGGTTTATTTATTTGTTTTATTACTGCTTCTCTTCCTAATTCTGTTTTACTTAGGCTGATATTAGAATGAGTTTGCATTTCCTGAGTACACATTAATTGTTAGGAACAGAAGTAGGGAGGAGCCTGGTCATTAACAGTGCGGAAGCTTGGATGTACAGTCTGCAGTTGGCAGAAAGGCAAAATTAGGCTCAAAATGACCATAGGTATTCTACAAAATAAATGATCCACAGGCTGTAATCAAGCAGTGAGTGTGCTTTAAATACTGTATTTGGCTTCAGGCCATGAAGTGTTCTTGTGAGCAGCTCTTTTTGCAGGTCTAATATTGCTTTTCATATTAAAAAATAGTATAATACTAAGGATACTACCTGGGATGCAAAAGCTAGCTTTTGAGGAGCCACCAACAGCTCCAGTACATAGTGTCCAAAGGGTAGGGCTAGTATAGGGCATCAAAAAGATGTTCATTGAGATTAAGAAGCCCAAGAGTACTGGCTTCCTTAGTGTTAGATGACTAGAAGAGTCTTAGTTATGATTGTATTACTGTGAAAAAAAAAACACCATGGCAAAAGCAACTTATAAAAGAAAGCATTTAATTTGGGGATTACAGTTATGGGAGGTTTGATCCCATGATCATCATGGTGAGGAACATGGCAGCAGGCAGACATGTTCCTGGAACATGTTTTAGCAGGCATGGAACTGTAACTTACATCTTGATTCATAAGCGTCAGTGAGCTAATTGGAAAATGCATAAGCTTTTGACAACTTCCAAACCTACTTCCCAGTGTCACACCACCTCTAACAAGGCTACAGCTCCTAATCTTTCACAAACAGTTCCACCAACTGGGGACCAAGTATCTTAACATATGAGCTTCTGGTGGACATTCTCACTCAAACCCCCCATAAGAAGGTTCAGAGGTATGAATCCAGTCTCATCCATATGGACTAGGATTTGGAATAGAGCCCTAGTACAAGAGGAAGTTGATGTTAAGAAAGACTTCCAAGCACACAGAAAAATATACAGACGGATATTTTGTTGTACTCACTGGTTGGATGTCATCCTAGATTTGAAATAGTCTACATGACTTCTCAAAATTGTCTCATGTTGAAGTCTGAACTCGTCTCCTAAGGACTCTAGTTATGAAGAGTCAAGTTAGTAAGAGTCATGGTGTTAGAATTTTGACAATCATATCCCATTTTCAGCTGTAGTGGGAGTCACTGTCAAACCACAAATCTGCATAGTTTTCACATGGACTGGTGTGAAGACACAATTCTTTATCCTGGTTCTTAGGCACCATGAGAAATCTATCACATTCATTCCTGTTATGCTTGCCTTTCCTTTCACAATTTATTCATCAAATATTTAATAGGCTTTATTTACTTTCCTATAGCGATGATGAGACACCATGACCCAGGAAACTTATAAAAATAAAGCATTTCATTGGAAGCTTGCTTACAGTGCAGAGAGAGGGGTGAGTATGTGACCATCCTGGTGGGGAGCATGGCAGCAGGTAGGCAGGCATGGCACTGGAACAGTAGCTGAAAGCTTACTTTGGTTCATAGGCATGAGGTAGGCAGGCAATGAGACTGAGCATGGCATGGGCTTTTGAAATCTCAAAGCCTACCTCCAGGGGCATAACTTTCCTGAAAGGGTCATAGCTCCTAATTATTCCCCAAACAGTTCCACTATCTAGGGACCAAGCATTCAAATATATGATGCTATGGGAGTCATCCTCATTCAACCCACCATAGCCAGATCCTAGGCTTCATGCTGAACTACAACAAAAGCTCCCAATGGCCATGCACATTAGTAGAAACAGGCAATGCCAATACTGATAAACAGTAAGGTTGTGTTTAGACTTAGGCAGAAGCACATAAAAGAAGTAATCCTTCTAAACTTGTTTTTAGAGGAGATAAACCTAGAGTCACTTAGCCTCCTACTAGTTGCATAATCCCTCCTCTATGCTTCAGTCTCTACCATTAAAATGATGATGATAATAATAGCATGACCCATGGAACTGTGCAGATAAAATGATTTAATGGACGTGGAGCTTTTAGGCCACTGTCTAGAGAAGAGAAAATGTTATGTAAGTCTTAAATGAACCAAGAGAGGCTCTTCAGTGGCTTGAATCTGAGTGTTTGAGCAGCTCCTTACAAGAAGAAAATTACTTTAAAAGGGCTGGGCCAAGTCTTTCAGGAAGCACAGTGCAAGTAAATTGCAAGGTTTATAGGTCCTAGTGCAGATCATGTATTGGTAATGGAAATGGAGTCAGTGACAAGGGAGAAGAGCAACACGTGGAACTAAACCTTATTTGCTATGTCAGTGAGTTTGGATTTGACCTTTAAAAAGGCAGTACTTGAAGAATTTTAAGTCACAATAATCCACTTTTCAGCCTGCGAGGTAGTTATTATTGCTATCTCACTTAATAAATGGTGAAAGCGGTATGTGTCCAAGCTGAATGACTTCTCCCCAGTTATGCATCTGAACTGAACCTTAATTTGAATTGAGGCTCCAGTGAGTGAATGCTTAATCCTTTCATCACACAATTTCTCCAAGAAAACAGACAAAATAATAGAGTTTGAGTGGAAAACTAATGAGCTTAATGTTTTTAATGTTCACGGTGAAATGTGTGCAAGATATTTAAGTGTTTCTATCCTGTAAGCATTTATTAGATATGTAAATGAGGAGCTTGACAAATTTGGTATTTATAACTGAGAGCCAAGTCATGACAGACTACAAATTGAGAAATGATCAATTTGATAGGGAAACCTGAAGAGCCTCACAGAGTCTCTCAGACAGAAAAAGGAGCCCATAGTGTTGACTAAGAGTTAAGAATAACTGAAAGAAAAAAATCAGAGACACAGTAACATACACATATACATTATTTCTTCCTCTTCTTTTATAAAAATGATTTATTCATTTGTTTTATATAAGTTCACTGTTGCTGTCTTCAGACACACCAGAAGAGGACCTCTGATTCTATTACAGATGGTTGTGAGCTACTATGTGGTTGCTGGGAATTGAACTCAGGACCTCTGGAAGAGAACTCAGTGTTCTTAAGTGCTGAGCCATCTCTCCAGCCCCACAATATACATTATTAAAAAATAAAAGACATAGTTGTAAAATAGTGACTATGTGGTTAATAGAGTCAACTGTTGTGAGGAGGTCAAATTAGTTAGGGAATTATAATTTAGGGTTATAGGACTGCCAGTTCCAGGGAGGTGGACCAAACATAATTTTTCTCATTGAATCCAGTTTCAAACCCTGGTAGTTATATCTAAAACAAAAATAAGACGATTCTGAGAGGCAAAGAAAAAAAGGCAACTGAGCTAGAGACCTTTCGGCCTAAGGAATGGGATGAGCCTTGTGAGTTTGGTTTGTGCTTCAAATAATCCAAGAACAACTACTAGAGATTACAAAAACAGCAACAGGTTTAGACAAAAATTAAAATCCCCAGGAAAGACTACTCTCTCTAGAAAAGGGTTCAGGAAAGGAGAAGATAGCAAGAGAGAAAAGTCTAAGCAAACATAAAACACCTGAGGCTCTATGCCACCACTATCAGCAGAGGTCAGGTAAGGAGACTAGCCATCCACCTTGGTCAGGCTGTAACAAGGCACCCAGGTGTTGTCTAATGTAAAGAATAAGTTAAAAAATAGAGCAGCTCAAGAAATTGTAGGACTATAATAAAAACTGTGCAGTCCACGCCACTGGAGTTCCAGAAGGGGAGAGTAAAAATGAAGGGGTGGAAAAGTATTTGAAGAAAAGTAGTTTTGTTTTGTTTTGTTTTTTTTACTGAATTTGGCAGAGGGTATAAACCTATATAGATTCTAACTGGGCCCAAAACATAGTAAAATTTATGCCAAGTTATATCAAAGTTATATCATATATAAAGCAGAATTATGGGCTGAGCTGTGTTACCCCAATTTCCTTTGTTGAGGACCTTAACATGCAGTTCCTCAGAATGTGACTGTAGTTGGAGATTTGACATTTTAAAAGGTAATTAATATGTAATGAGGATATACAGATGAATCCTAACCCAATACAACTAGTACTCTTATAAGGAGATTGGATGTATATTTGTAGCTAGATGGGGTGGCATGTGATTATAATCTCATCTCTCAGAAGTCTGTGATAGGAGAATTATCAGTTCAAAGCTGGTCTGAGCTATGCAGTGAGACCCTGTTTTTTTAAATGAGAGAGAGAGAGAGAGAGAGAGAGAGAGAGAGAGAGAGAGAGAGAGAGAGAGAGAGAGAAATAGTATAGCAAGAATATAGCCATTTATAAGGCAAAGAGAAATCTCTCAAAAGAAAATGAAGCTTCAATATATTGAGCTCACAACATCTAGAGCTAGATATTTTCAAATGTTCTCAGAGGGGAACTATCTTTGTAGATGAAAGAGAGAGCAGTAGGGGTGGAAGGGCATCAGAGTATGAATATTAGCAAAGTTCAATGATATACATGCACGAAAGGTTATAGTAAAGCCCATCATTTCCTACACCAACTGTTGTGAGTGACTCTCCGCTGAGCCAATAGCATCTTGGGGCAGTCAGCCTTAATTGCACATAACCTCGAGGAGAGGATAGAGTATGCAGACTGGAGAAGACTGAGGGAATAGGGGTCCAGCTATGAACTACAGGGAAGTCCTCATCTCTGTTAGGCAGAGTTTTTCAGGTGCAGCCTGTTGGGGATGGACGGAGCAACCACATCCCTGTAAAAAAACTCCTCACCTATGTTCTGTAAGGAAGCCTAGAAAATCTATTGACTCCTCAGAGTGAACTGTGCCTTGATTTGTTATTGGGACCTTAGAACAAAAGGTAGATATTGCTTACATTTCTCCCTGGGAAGAAATTTTAGCAACACCAACTAATAAAAAAAAATTAAGAAGGAAAAAAAACAAAAGAAAAGAACAGAAATGTTATGGCATTTTGTTCTGGCAGTCATAGTAAATGAATATACTTACATTTTATGATTTTAATAAGTTATGTTTAAAGGCTGAAGCAAATGATAATGCTGACGTTGTTCTCAGTGTATATAAGGGAAATATTTAAGATGATTATAATGCAAATGGGAGATAAAAGAAACATAAAGGGAGGCAAGCTTAGTACACTTCACTGTTAAGTAGCAAAACGTTAATGCTACCACTCCCTAATACAGCCTTGGTTCCACACCCAGTGTTCTGCCTAGTCTGGTAATCACCACCCATGCCTTCTCAAGCCTCTAGGTAGGCTTGAACCAGGACATATATCCTCATGCTAACCTAGACCTTGTGTCCATGAGACTTCTTTCCATCCATGTTCTACTCAAACTCTAAGCCCTACTAGGCCCATACATTCTGTGCTTTGGTCTAGCCTGTTGTATCCACATCAGACGGAAACAAGGAAAGGGCCAACATCCTCAGATGTCACTGAAAACCAAAAAAAAAAAAAAAAAAAAAACCAAAACCAAAACCAAAAACCAAAAAAACTATGAAAGACTAAGTCACTATAACCACTCCCTCAGATCCATTAGTCCTGTAGACATTTTCTACAAGGAAGATTGCCTAGATGAACCCTTGTGTCTAAGGACACAGAAAATAAAAGAACAATGAAACTTCATCAAGGAATTCAAAGAGTTTAAAGAGGAGACAAAGAGACAGCTTATTGTATGTAAAGAGAATAAACATGACAAGGAAAAAAATTACTGGGTGATACCCAAGAAAACGAAGATCATTTTCTCTTCATGCCTTCTTTGTTTTCCTATTCTGTACCTGTCCTTCTGTCTTTGACTTAGTCACCAAGCCTTTTCAGCTTCTAATAATATCCTCTTCTCCAGATTTCTAGAGTATTCTGTTTTACTACATGCTTACCTTTATTCCATATGACTGTAGTTCTATGTCCATGTGTTTGTCTTTCACTAGACTCTCGACTCCACAAAGCCAGTGATTGTGCCTTGGTCATAGTGGTATTTCAAGTATCTTGTACAGTGCTCGGTGTATATAGCAAACACCAAGTGAATATGTGTTGGATGACTGAGTGGCTCAAAATTCTAACCTGAGTGGCATATGATAGTGTTTTACAGCTATGTGAACAACAAGGGGATAATAGAGAGGAAAAGTTTTCAGTAAGGACTGACCTGGGAACTGCAGTCCAGTTGGTGGCTAGATTCATTTGCTTGGACTGTTTCCCTAACATACACAGAGATATTTGTCCAAGAGAATCAAGTGTCACGCCTTACTTCCATTTCTCGTGGCCTCATATATAGTACAGAATATATAGCAGCATTTCAAAAAATACTTTTTGACTTTCATAAATAATGCCAGGGATCATGCTGGCTGCAAGTGATTTGGTGATGAATTCACTTAATAATGTCACACAGTAAGATAGAAAGCACATTTTCTCTTGTAGTGGTGACCCAACCTTTCTTGCAAGCATCTGCCCCTTTTGCTTCTTGCCCATTTCAAAATCCTTTCATCTCCTGATTCCTCAAGTTGGGGTTAAGATGTCTCTTTGCTACCGTTCATTCTCCTCACTGCTGGACCCACCCAGATGCCACTAGAGAGCCATTGTTTGAGAATGAGTGTAGAATCACGACCTAAAAGCCTGGTTCACATAGTAATCAATTCACTGGAGAAACCCTTTTCCATTCTGAGTCACAGCACCCATCTATCTGTCAAGGCGAGGAATCAATTAGATGATTGTATAGTTCTAAAATTCATCTGATTCTCTCTTTTGTAGCTTTATTTCTAACCTTACAGTATGCAGCTGTCCCAGGGGCCTTCAACTTACATCAAATTCTGTCATGCCTCAGATTTAAATCATATGAAGTAGATCCCCAGGAAACCTCCCAGTGTATGAATTATTAATGTTCCCACCACACAGTCTCTGTGTGAATATTTACTTACATTGCTGGGTATCTAATCCTGACAACAAATCACCGTTTGAATGGTTTACTGATGTTTTCTCTTCCCCTCAGTGATTCAGCATGTATCTTCCTTTCACCTTGGGAATTGTGCAATTCTTTTTTCCCTTGTGCAACTCTGACACCGAGCAGTAAAAAGGATGTCAACACCTGAATCCTAGCGTTACTGTCTTTCTTTTTCAATTTCTCTTAGAGATTGTTGCATTTCGCCCCCTCTATTCTGTATCCTCCTCCACCTCTGACTGCCTCTGAGTCATTTCCATACCTAGAAGGTTGAATTTTGCTCTCCCCACTTCATAGCTCCATGTGACTGTAGCCACTGTATTGCTCAACAAGATTCTTAATAT
The DNA here is from genome assembly GCA_036184795.1 of Tokudaia tokunoshimensis. Lineage (NCBI taxonomy): Eukaryota > Metazoa > Chordata > Mammalia > Rodentia > Muridae > Tokudaia > Tokudaia tokunoshimensis. Next base: position 13,407,194 of record BTHU01000023.1, read on the forward strand.
TCTCAATGATTTAGTTATTTCCCTGAGGAGCAGAATATTTTTTTTCCAGATATGTCAGCCTGTGCTACAGGGCTTGAACAGTAGTCACTGCTTCTGACCTACCCCTTCCCCGTAGTCTTGGTTATCCAGGTTTTCTCCTGCTCTCACATTTCGGTATGCAGATCTCATCTCCCTTTCTGCCTCCCATTTCCCACTAGTCACTGCAGTCTTCCTTAGAGCCAACATTGTTTTCTGCCTACAGATAGAGAAGCCCTTTATTCTCTCAGAATTTCTCAGAAATCCTCGGGAGTTAAACCACCCTTTGCTGCCTCCACTGGAAGTGGGTACCTAACACATTGATTTAATTAAAGGTGGAATAAATCGAGTTGCAGAAACACTTAGAATGGTAATTCTCTCACTTGTTATAAACCACTTCTGGACTGCTTTACAAATTGGAAACTTAGGCGATCGTGGAATGCTTCACTCCTTGCAATAGGATTGGGGGTATCTACTTCAATTCCTTTATTCTTTTTAGTGGGTAGGGGGTATCTTAACTGTCTCAGTAGGGGTTCTGGTATGATACGCTCAATCCAAATACATAGGTGAACCTAAATTGGCTATCATTGAGTGTCGTCGTTTCAGCAAAGCACTACTATGTCAGACAGGAGTGTCCTTAGGAGAATGGTCAGGACGAGAGCCATGATAAAGGAAGGCTCTTGCTTGCTCTAGTTACCTATCTATTAAAAACTACTAATAAACATTACTGAAATACATTTGCCAAAGTAACGTTGAAAGTGTTAATGACATAGCCAGCTACCTTGTTTTGTTTTGTTTTTACAGCAATGCAACAAAAATGAAAAGTTACTTTATAGTAAAAGGGTAGCTTAAGGGGAGATAAAGATTTCGACAACTCATGTCAGGACAAATCAATAGGTCTATTGCTGGAAGGACTGAGAATTATTATGGAACTTGTTTCAGTCTAGAATATTGTTTTCACTTCTTAAATTGAATACCTGCAGTCCATAAATAGAAAATGCCCTATCTTCCCTCTCTGCTTATCTTCCACCATGCTCTAATGAGGAGGAAACTGGAATTTAGACAGGTTCAAACTTCTCAGCCCAAGAGTCTTTACACATCATGGTTAGCCTAGTGATGCTCGTAATTTCCTAGTCTGAGATTGTTCTAGAAGAGTCAGCAGTTCATTTGTATCTCCTCCACTGCATGGAGAGGAGGCTTAATCATCCCCATCCCAGGAAAGTTAGGGAGAGGGAATAGCTACCAATTTGCCAGTTCTCCCCAGGCCTCACAGTGGAGTTAGCACAGGCCTGCTTTTGTACAGTTATTTCTATGTGTTAGCATTGTTTGATCTAGACTCCTGAAAATCACAGTTATATCCTGGAAGATAATAAAGATAGTGTTAGGAGAAAATAGTCTTTAAAATCTTAAATGGGATACTCCGGCACTAGTTAATCCTTTCTGTTATTACTCTTTGCCAAGGTACTCACTACGGGCAGTAAGTAAGACAAATAAAGAACAAATTTAAAACTCTAGCACCAATACACATTTCTCTGTGATGGAGTTGGAAGGTTAGTCACAGGGTTAATTCCCAAAATGATCAATGATGCCCTTGTTAGGTTTATGGACATTAATTTGTGAGTTCTATGTCCCACAGTCTGACACATATTCATCTTATTGACCTCAAAATAAAGCAGGGTTTTGAAAAATGGCTAGTAAGAGATGCTGATTTCCTTTGCTGGCCCCAGATGTCATTTCGTACTCTATCCAGTCGCTTTCACAAGGAAGGTTTATGGTAATGGTCTGCTGGAAGTAGAATGCCAAATGTCTCCTTCTAGCTAACTGGGCTTAACATGGTGGAAAAAGCATATTGGAGATGATTTACAAGATGAATGACTTGTATTTGGATTCTGTCTCCACTATTTTCTTTGCTGTGTTATGTAGGGCAAATCATTTAATTTTTTTGTAACTAATTTTCATTATCTGCAAAAAAAATGATAACTATTAGTACCTAACTCATTGCAGGTATTGAGAAAATTAAATAACATCAGAACTATAACATCATAGGAAACATGCTTAGTACCTAATAATCTCTGCATGAATGCTTCCTATGAGTATTCATTGACAGAGCACTGAAGTTGAACTCAAACTGTGGTTGTCCATTTGTTTGTCATTTCTTTCCATTCTCCCCATTATTCCTGCAGAGGATGAAGAAATACTGATGTCATATGATTGATTTATCTGAGAGATCTAAATGAAATAATATACATAAAACATCTGTCACTTAGTAGACATTCAATACATCAGCATTTTTTGCTTCACTCTTCCATGTTTGACTGCTTAAAAGAATATATATTTTTCAGCCCTATTTAAGCATGAAGATCCTGTCTCTAACTTTCTTTTTCAAAGGATTTTGTACTCACATGATATCTTCCAATTCAACTCTATTTTTGTTACTTACTAATGATATCATTGCTATTATTGTATGGAGCTACTTTCTTTTTTTAAGTCATCAAAATAATTTATAATAGTTAAATGCCTCTTAAATATACATGATAACTTGTGAAGCTAAAAATAATATGCACTCAACCAGTTTTTAAAATCTATTTGGAACATTAAACATGATAGAAGTAGAAAAAAAATCTCTTATGAAGTCCTCTATGAAAGGAAATTGTGACAAGTTCCTGATTAGACAGAAACTGTTCCATCTCCAAGGGAGAATACTCAGCGTAACTGTAGCTTCATAGAATGAATTGGATAGTGTTCCTTCTGTTTCTATTTTGTGGAACAGTTTGAGAAGTATTGGTATTACATCTTCTTTGAATGTCTGATAGAATTCTGCACTAAACCCATCTGGTCCTGGGCTTTTTTTGGTTGGGAGACTTTTAATGACTGCTTCTATTTCTTTAGGGGTTATGGGACTGTTTAGATGGTTTATCTGATCCGAATTTAACTTTGGTATTTGGTATTTGTCTAGAAAATTGTCCATTTCATCCAGGTTTTCCAGTTTTGATTAATATAGAGTTTTATACTGGGTAGAGTAGCCTGGGCTGGCATTTGTGTTCTCTTAGGGTCTGTACAAGATCTGCCCAGGATCTTCTAGCTTTCATAGTCTCTGGTGAGAAGTCTGGTGTAATTCTGATAGGCCTGCCTTTATAGGTTGCTTTTTCCTTTACTGCTTTTAATATTCTTTGTTTAGTGCATTTGGTGTTTTGATTATTATGTGACAGGAGGAATTTCTTTTCTGGTTCAATCTATTTGGACTTCTGTAGGTCTCTGGTATGTTTATGGGCATCTCTTTCTTTAGATTAGGGAATTTTTCTTCTATAATTTTGTTGAAGAATTTACTGGCCCTTTAAGTTGGGAATCTTCACTCTCTTCTATACCTATTATCCTAAGGTTTGTTCTTCTCATTGTGTCCTGCATTTTCTGGATGCTTTGGGTTAGGAGCTTTTTGACTTTTACATTTCCTTTGACTGTTATGTTTTCTATGTTATCTTCTGCACCTAAGATTCTCTCTTCTATCTCTTGTATTCTGTTGGTGATGCTTGCATCTATGACTCCTGATCTCTTTCCTAGGTTTTCTATCTCCCTTTGTGATTTCCTTATTGTTTCTATTTTCATTTTTAGATCCTGGATGGCTTTGTTCAATGCCTTCACCATTTTGGTTGTGTTTTCCTGTAATTCTTTAAGGGATTTTTGTGTTTCTTCTTTAAGAGCTTCTACCTGTTTACCTGTGTTCTCCTGTATGTCTTTTTTTTTTAATTATTTGTTTTATTTTATTTTTTTTTAATTTACATTCCAAATCATTTCCCCTTTCTCGTTTCCTCCCTCCCCGAAAGTCCCATAAGCCCCCTTCCCTCCCTCTTTTCTCCATTCAACCCCCTCTCGTTACTCTGTTCTGGCGTTCCCCTACATCCAGTCTTTCCAGGACCAGGGGTCTCTCCTTCCATCTTCTTAGAAATCTATTGATATGCGGATTGTGTCTAGGGAATTCCGAGATTCTGGGTCAATATCCCCTTATCAGTGACTGCATACCATGTGTGTTCTTTTGTGATTGGGTTACCTCACTAAGGATGATATTTTCAAGATCTGACCATTTGCCTAGGAATTTCGTGAATTCATTGTTTTTAATTGCAGAGTAGTATTCCATTGTGTAGATATACCACATCTTCTGAATCCATTCCTCCGTTGAGGGACATCTGAGTTCTTTCCAGCTTCTGGCTATTATAAATAAGGCTGCTATGAACATAGTGGAGCATGTGTCTTTATTGCATGCAGGTAAAGCCTCTGGGTATATGCCCAGGAGCGGTATAGCCGGATCCTCCGGGAGTGTCATGCCCAGTTTTCTGAGGAACCGCCAGACTGCTTTCCAGAGTGGTTGTACCAGCTTGCAATTCCACCAGCAGTGGAGGAGTGTTCCTCTTTCTCCACATCCTCGCCAACAACTGCTGTCTCCTGTGTTTTTGATCTTAGCCATCCTGACTGGTGTGAGATGGAATCTCAGGGTTGTTTTGATTTGCATTTCCCTAATGACTAAGGATGATGAACATCTCTTTAGGTGCTTCTCAGCCATTAGATATTCTTCAGGTGAGAACTCTTTGTGGAGCTCTGTACCCCATTTTTTAATAGGGTTACTTGCCTCTCTGGAGTTTAACTTCTTGAGTTCTTTGTATATATTGGATATTAGCCCTCTGTCGGATGTAAGGTTGGTAAAGATCATTTCCCAGTTAGTTGGTTGCCGCTTTGTCTTTTTGACAGTGTCTTTTGCCTTGCAAAAACTTTGTAATTTAATGAGGTCCCATTTGTCTATTCTTGATCTTAGAGCATAAGCTATTGGAGTTCTGTTCAGGAAATTCTCCCCTGTGCCCATATGTTCAAGGTTCTTCCCTAGTTTCCCTTCTATTAGTTTCAGTGTGTCTGGTTTTATGTGGAGATCTTTGATCCACTTGGAATTGAGCTTAGTGCAAGGAGATAAGAATGGGTCAATTTGCATTCTTCTGCATGTTGACCTCCAGCTGAGCCAGCACCATTTGTTGAAAAGGCTATCTTTTTTCCACTGGATGGTTTTAGCTCCTTTGTCAAAGATCAAGTGACCATAGGAGTGTGGATTCATTTCTGGGTCTTCAATTCTGTTCCATTGATCTACATGTCTGTTACTGTACCAATACCAAGCAGTTTTTAACACTATTGCTCTGTAGTACAGCTTGAGGTCCGGGATACAGATTCCCCCAGAGGTTCTTTTACTCTTGAGAATAGTTTTAGCTATTCTGGGTTTTCTGTTATTCCAGATGAATTTTTGAATTGCTCTTTCTAACTCTATGAAGAATTGAGTTGGGATTTTGATGGGGATTGCATTGAATCTGTGTATTACTTTTGGTAAGATGCTCATTTTTACTATATTAATCCTGCCAATCCATGAGCATGGCAGATTTTTCCATCTTCTGAGGTCTTCTTCAATTTCTCTCTTCAGAGACTTGAAGTTCTTGTCATACAGATCTTTCACTTGTTTGGTTAGAGTCACGCCAAGATACTTAATATGGTTTGTGGCTATCGTGAAGGGTATTATTTCTCTTACTTCTTTCTCAGCCTGCTTATCCTTTGAGTATAGGAAGGCTACTGACTTGCTTGAGTTGATTTTATATCCGGCCACTTTGCTGAAGTCGTTTATCAGCTGTAGGAGTTCTCTGGTGGAGTTCTTTGGGTCGCTTATGTATACTATCATATCGTCTGCAAATAGTGATAGTTTGACTTCTTCCTTTCCAATTTGTATCCCTTTGACCTCTTTTTGTTGTCTAATTACTCTAGCTAGAACTTCAAGTACTATATTGAAAAGATATGGAGAGAGAGGGCAGCCTTGTCTAGTCCCTGATTTTAGTGGGATTGCTTCAATTTTCTCTCCATTTAGATTGATGCTGGCTACCAGTTTGCTGTAAATTGCTTTTACTATGTTTAGATATGGGCCTTGAATTCCTGATCTTTCCAAGACCTTTAGCATGAAAGGATGCTGAATTTTGTCAAATGCTTTCTCAGCATCTAATGAGATGACCATGTGGTTTTTTTCTTTGAGATTGTTTATGTAGTGGATTACATTGATGGATTTCCTTATATTGAACCATCCCTGCATCCCTGGGATGAAGCCTACTTGATCGTGGTGAATGATCGTTTTGATGTGTTCTTGGATTCGGTTGGCAAGAATTTTATTGAATATTTTTGCATCGATATTCATAAGAGAGATTGGCCTGAGATTCTCTTTCTTTGTCGGATCTTTGTGTGCTTTTGGTATTAGTGTAATTGTGGCTTCATAGAACGAGTTGGATAGTGTTCCTTCTGTTTCTATTTTGTGGAACAGTTGAAGAGTATTGGTGTTAGGTCTTCTTTGAAGGTCTGATAGAATTCTGCACTAAAACCATCTGGACCTGTGCTTTTTTTGGTTGGAAGACTTCCAATGACAACTTCTATTTCTTCAGGGGTTATAGGACGGTTTAGATGGTCTATTTGATCCTAATTTAATTTTGGTACTTGGTATCTGTCAAGGAAATTGTCCATTTCCTCAAGATTTTCTAGTTGTGTTGAATACAGGTTTTTGTAGTAGGATCTGATGATTTTTTGAATTTCGTCAGTTTCTGTTGTTATCTCTCCCTTTTCGTTTCTGATTTTATTAATTTGGATACTATCTCTGTGCCCTCTGGTTAGTCTGGCTAAGGGCTTATCTATCTTGTTGATTTTCTCAAAGAACCAACTCCTCGTTTTGTTGATTCTTTGTATGGTTTTATTTGTTTCTACTTGATTGATTTCAGCCCTGAGTTTGATGATTTCCTGCCTTCTACTCCTCTTGGGTGTATTTGCTTCTTTTTGTTCCAGGGCTTTCAGGTGTGCCATTAAGCTGTTAGTGTATGCTGTCTCCCATTTCTTTTTGGCGGCACTCAGGGCTATGAATTTTCCTCTTAGCTCTGCTTTCATTGTGTCCCATAAATTAGGGTATGTTGTGCCTTCATTAACTTTCAAAAAGTCTTTGATTTCTTTCTTTATTTCCACCTTGACCAAGTTATCATTGAGTAGAGCATTGTTCAGCCTCCATGTGTACGTGGGTTTTCTTTTGTTTTTGTTGCCATTGAAGACCACCCTTATTCCATAGTGATCTGATAGGAGGCATGGGATTAGTTCTATCTTCTTGTATCTGTTGAGGTCTGATTTGTGACCAATTATATGGTCAATTTTGGAGAAGGTACCATGAGGAGCTGAGAAGAAGGTGTATTCTTTAGCTCTAGGATGAAATGTTCTATATATATCTGTTAGTTCCAGTTGGTCCAAGGCTTCAATTAGATTCACTGTGTCCCTGTTTAGTTTCTGCTTTCCTGAACGATCCATTTCAGAGAGCGGGGTGTTGAAGTCACCCACTATTATTGTGTGCGGTGCGATGTGTGCTTTGAGTTTTAGTAAAGTTTCTTTTACGAATGAGGGTGCCCTTGCATTTGGAGCATAGATATTCAGAATTGAGAGTTCTTGATGGTGGATTTTTCCCTTGATCAGTATGTAGTGTCCTTCTGTGTCTTTTTTGATGACTTTAGGTTGAAAATCAATTTTATCTGATATTAGGATGGCTACTCCACCTCGTTTCTTGGGGCCATTTGCTTGTAAAATTGTTTTCCAGCCTTTTACTCTGAGGTAGTGTTTGTCTTTGACACTGAGGTGCGTTTCCTGCATGCAGCAAAATGCTGGGTCCTGTTTATGTATCCAGTCTGCTAGTCTATGTCTTTTAATTGGGGAATTGAGACCATTGATATTAAGAGAGATTAAGGCATAGTGATTATTGCCATCTGCCATTCTTGACGCTATCTTTATGTTTGAGTGGTTATCTACTTTTGGGTTTGATTCAAGAAGGTTATTATCTCATTTTTTCCTGGGTGTTGTTTCTCTCCCTGTATTGGAGGTTTCCACCTATTATCCGTTGCAGGGCTGGATTTGTGGAAAGATATTGTGAAAATTTGGTTTTATCATGGAATATCTTGGTCTCTCCATCTATGGTGATTGAGAGTTTTGCTGGGTATAGTAGTCTAGGCTGGCATTTGTGCTCTCTTAGTGTCTGCATGAGATCTGCCCAGAATCTTCTGGCTTTCATAGTCTCTGGTGAGAAGTCTGATGTGATTCGGATAGGTCTTCCTTTGTATGTTACTTGCCCCTTTTCTCTTACTGCTTTTAGTATTCTTTCTTTGTTTAGAACATTCGGTGTTTTGATTATTATGTGACGGGAGGTATTTCTGTTCTGGTCCAGTCTGTTTGGAGTTCTGTAGGCTTCTTGTACGTTCATCGGCATCTCTCTCTTTAGGTTAGGGAAGTTTTCCTCCATAATTTTGTTGAAGATGTTTACTGGCCCTTTAAGTTGCAAATCTTCACTCTCATCTATACCTATAATCCTTAGGTTTGGTCTTCTCATTGTGTCCTGGATTTCCTGGATGTTTTGGGTTACACGTTTTTTGCATTTTGCATTTTCTTTGACTGTTGAGTCGATGCTTTCTATGGAATCTTCAGCACCTGAGATTCTTTCTTCCATCTCTTGTATTCTATTGTTGATGTTTGCATCTATGACTCCTGATTTCTTCCCAAGGTTTTCTATCTCCAAAGTTGTCTCCCTTTGTGATTTCTTAGTTGTTTCTACTTCCTTTTTTAGTTCCTGGATGGATTTGCTGAGATCCTTCACTTGTTTGTTTGTATTTTCCTGTATTTCTTTAAGGTATTTTTGCATTGTGTCTTTCAGGATTTCTTCCTGATGACCCACGTTCTCCTGCATTTCTCTGAGCGATTTTTGTGTTTCCTCCTCATGGGATTCCATCTGTTGATCCATCGTCTCCTGCATTTCTTTAAGCAATTCTCGTGTTTCCTTTGTAAGGGCATCTAACCGTTGATTCATTTCTTTAAGCAATTTTTGTGTTGCCTCCTTATGGGCATCCATCTGTTGACCCATATTCTTCTGCATTTCTTTATGCAAATTTTGTGATTCCTTTGTGAGTGCATCTACCCGTTGATTCATCTCGTTAAGCGATTTTTGTGTTGTCTCCTTGTGCGCCTCCATCTTTTGATCCATGTTCTCCCGCATTTCTCTAAGCGATTTTTGTGTTTCCTTTGTAAGGGCTTCTAACCGTTGATTCATGGTCTCCTGTAACTCTTTATGAGATTTATTTGTGTCCTTCTTGTGATCCTCTAATAGGATCATGAGAAGTGATTTTAAATCCAGATCTTGTCTTTCGGGTGTGGTGGGGTATCCAGGATTTGCTGCTGTTGGAGAGTTGGGTTCGGATGGTCCCACATTACTTTGATTTCTGTTAGTAACATTCCTATGTTTGCCTTTTGCCATCTGGATACCTCTGGTGTTAGTTGGTCCTGCTGCCACTGGCTGTTGGTTGGACCTCCTGTGAGCCTGCAAAGCTATTTCTGCCCCCCCTGGATTACCAGGATTCCCCTGGCACCGATTTCTGGGGCCTGCCTGCTCCTGAGTGACTTTGGAGCCCTAATGTGCCTTGCCCCAAGTGATATTATATTGGGGAGGCCTTGCACATCCAAAGGCTCAGCCTAGTGGATTCCTGGAGCAGAGGTCGCCAAAGGGAGGCTGGTAGGCTCCTGCCCTGTGCAGGGGTGTGTGATCTCTCCTAGGGGGGGAGGGGGCGTCCCTCTGTCAGGCAGAAGTCCCACAGCAGAGCTGGCTCGCTGGTTACTGCAGATCAGCCCAGCACTTGGGAGCCGCATACACACAAGCCGCCTGAGACCCAAACGATATTATGCCTGTCTATCTCAGAAGCTGGCTGTCCCAACTTCCCAGTCACTGGAGCAAAGATGGCGAAGGCCACTCTCCGTGGCGCCGCTCACCCAGCAGACGCGATGGCCTGCCGATCTGGCACCCAGACAACCACAGCGCTGACCCGTTCTCGGGCGCAGACGGAAGCCCCAACAGGCCGTGTCCCAAGTGATGTTATATTGGGGATAGAGCGTGTGTACCTGTTGCTTCAGTGCAGTCTGCGGGAACAGAGGTCGCGGAAGGCCTCCTGTATGTCTTTAAAGGAGTTATTATGTCCTTCTTAAAGTCCTCTATCATCATCATGTGACTTTAAATCAGAGTCTTGCTTGTCTGGTGTGTTGGGGTATCCAGGGCTCGCTGTGGTGGGAGAACTGGGTTGTGATGATGCCAAGTAGCCTTGGTTTCTGTTGCTTGTGTTCTTGCCCTTGCCTCTGACCATCTGGTTATCTCTGGTGTTAGCTGATCTTGCTTTCTCTGACTGTAGCTTGTCCCTCCTGCAAGTCTGTGTGTCAGTATTCCTGGGAGACCAGTTCTCTCTGGGAGGAATTTGGGTATGGAGAGCTCCATGGTGCAAACAGAAACTGGAAGGATCCTGTCCTCAGCTGTTCCTTGGTTCCTGTGTCCTGATGGTTCTGGGCAGGTTCCTCTTGGGCCATGAATTTGAGCAGAAGTGGTGATCTTACCTGTGCTCACAGGTGTGTCAACACTCCTGGGAGAACAGTTCTCTTCTCAGTGGTATTTGGGTATGGAGTGCTGTGGCACAGGATCAGATCCCAGTGTAGACAGAAACTGGAGCTGGAGCTCTCTGAAACACTACCATAGTGGCTGTTGGAGGGAGCTATGTCATTTTCTCTTTGAAAACCTCTTCCAAACCCATTCTCTACCCTATGCCTTCTACAGTTCTTTTTTTCCATACTCCCACATCATACTATGCATAGTTTTACCTCCCTTATAGTTTATTGAATGAATGAGTGTTTTGTAAGTCTCCTCTGAGACTAGAACGTTCCATTCTGCAGGGAAGCTCCCTAAGCAGGAAGGTAAACAACTCAAAATAGCTCAGGAAATCCCTGAAACTGACCAGATTCACTAGTCAGAGTAAGCAATGGGAACAGAACTATCAAGAAGACTCAGAGAAGCAACTCTGCAAAGAAGACTTTCAGATAAGCCAGGCTGCAAAAGATTCTAACAACAGATCAGCTTCTGGAAGAAGCAGAAACCAGCTTCCTGGAAAATGTTTAGACCAACCGAGTCACTTGGAAAGGACAGTTCCCAACTTGCTAAGCTTTCTGCAGGTTATACAGTGTGCTCCAGGTTCCCAGCTTTGTTAGTTGTCACTTTTACTGGGATTGGCTTTGGCAATGCAGCTGTCTTTTTGAGTCATTTCTTCTCCTATAAGTAATCACCCATATTCCTGTGACTAAGCCCAATAAAACTCATTGGTTAATCATGTTGGTCTTTAGTGGTAACCATACTTTGGTATGTTGTGGGCTCCCTATCTTGGGTGAGTAGTTGTATGTTATGTATCTCCCCCCAAAAAAGTTTTGTCACATGACAATGACTAATGAAAGAAAGACATAAAGATGTATATAAAGCAAACCTTGGGCTTTAGAATATGCAGACATCACCTGTCACAATGAAGAACGAAATTTAGTGTCTGCTGCACACTACCATCACAATTCATATTTGCTTATCTTTCATTTTCAAGAAGAAATTGTAGATTAAGTTGAAATTTGACTTTGCTGAATAGATATTCATACTTATTTCCTGACAAGCCCCATGCTACCAGGTATATTAGAAGTATGATGATAAGCAAATAAATATTTTTCCTCTCAGAGAGTTCTGAATCAAGCTCGTAGCTAGATGAGAGAAATATGTAAATGGAGATCTAAGGTCTTGAGTCAGTGGGGAAGAGGGTAGCAGTGTGTTTTGGGAATTGTGATATAGACACTGAAAATTCCAAAATAGAGAGGTAAAGTAGTTAAATGTAAGCTAGAGAGAAAGGTGTCATGACTCCAATTTATAAGGTGGCATTTTATTTGGAGTCCAATTAAGAGAATTGTGAAGGGGAAAAATTCAATAAAGGCTATGTGGAAAGACCTGTCAGATACTTAAAGCCCAATGCATCTATCACTCTGAAGAAGGCAGTTCACACAACGGTGCATTGAGCAAGAAAATCAGACATTAAAACATGTAGAAAAAAACACATTCAGGTTATATTCATATCCTAGATTTATCATTTTCATAGTATTATCCAGTCTTTCAAGAAGGCCCTATTTTAAAGTTTAGTGTAGAATATTCTTTTACTTCTTAGATTAGATTCTTGAAGTCCAGAGTAGAAAACATGCCTTCCCACCCCTCTCCACATGCATATTTATGGAGTATCATGGAATGTTTTGAAGTGTTCATAGGAAGAGATCTAATTCTTACAGTAACTTCATCATGAAAATACTGTTATTTTATGTTTTTATAAGTGGAAAAGTATACATAGAGAGGTAAAGCAACTTAACGATGTTACACAGAGAATGAGGGGTAGAGTCATAATTGAAGTCAAGCAGTACTTTTAAAGAATTGGAAGCCCAAAGAAAAGCTACAAAATGGTATAAGTTTGCACTTAACTTTAGTCCTGGTTTATTTTGACTGATACAACTATTGATTCTATCTTGCATCTCAATAAACATCAAAGTAAACATCAAAGTTCTATGAGCTAGAAATTGTTTTGGGTTCCGTTTTTTTTTTTTTTTGTTGTTGTTGTTGTTGTTGTTTCACTATCCAATAATTATGCCTTTTTGGTTTAGTGGTATAACTGATGCTGTTTTACCTTAAACAATTATTTATATAAACATTTATTGTTTTGAAAATTTTGTACATGAGAATTGTATTCATCTCATTTTTTTTTGCCCTCTTCCCTGCTAATTCTTTTCATGTCCTTTTCATGACTGACTGCTTCTTTCTTCTTTATTATTGTTACATAACAACACTGATGCACACACACACACACACACACACACACACACATGCAAAGCATACTGAGTTCATTTGGTGTTGCTCATATATTTTCCTATGGAATTAGAAATCAATCAAGAGCTTGTCTTTAGAGAAAACTGTCCCTTTTTTTAGTAGCCATTGATGGCTTCTGGTTCTTCATGTAGGGCTGAGCTCTGTAAAATTTCCCTCTACCTACCTATTTGTGGCTACTGGCAATGTCATTTGCAGGCCTTGTCTAGGTAACCATGGTCTTGCAATTTCATGGGTGCAGCTTTTCTATTATGTCTAGGCAACACCATCTCATAGCAGGTGTTTTGATCCTCTGACTCTTATAATCATTCCATCCCTTCTTCTGTGATGTTCCCTGAGCCTTAGCTGTAGGGGGTTGAACTTTAGATGCATCCATTGGAAGTGAGCACCCCACAGTCAGTAGTGCTTTGCATTTTGACTGGTTGTGGATCTTTACAAGAGTCTCCATCTACAGCAAAAAGAAACTTATTTGATGAGGAGGGAGAACTACATTTACCTGTGGATATAAGGATAAATATTTAGAATACAGTTAGGAATTTTACTGGTTTAGAAAAATGGTAGTACTGGTTGATTCTCCTCTATGGCCTATGGCCTCTCTGTTAAGTCCTCTATAAGCATAAGCATGCTTTCTTGTCACTGAGACTCCAGGAAGTAGGTTCTATAATTCTTCCCATTTTACAGAGAACAAATCTGAAGACAATTATTTTCCCAAAGCTTATACAACAGGATTGATATTTGAACTGAGTAACTACTGCTAATTTGTCCATAAGACCAGGCAGGTCATAGAGGAGATATGCTTTGGAGATACCTTACCTTTGGAAAGCAAGACAAAAATAGCCACAAAAAAGGCAACAGTGATCTCTTCAATATGACTTTTCCAGTTGTATGGTCCATTTCCCTTCTCTAATTACGTGTTTGACAATCCCTTGTGTGACAGACTTTTGCTGGGTAGACATGAACAAATGTCCATTCACTCCAAACAGGGAACTAACAGACAAAAGTATGGATACCACAAAGTCCCAACTTAGTGATGCAACGAGTTTTATTAAAATTACTTATAGGAGCAGACATGACTCCAAGACCTCTATATAATCAAAGGAGTGACACCAGCAGGAGTGACAGCTCACCAAAATTGGAAACCCAGTGCATACAGCACATCCTACAGCCAGCTCAACAGGTTAACAAGTTGGAGAATGTCTTTTTCAAGTGGCTCTATAGTCCTAGGCTTTTTCCAGGCAACTCAGCTAGTTTTTGTTTCTTCTAGACCAGCAGTATGTGTTGTGGGTCAAAAGACCCTTTCACAGGGGTAGCATATCAGATAACCTGCATATCAGATATATAAATTATGATTCATAACAGTAGCATTGAGAATAATTTTATGGTTGGAGGTCACCACAACATGAGGAACTGTATTAAAAGGTCATAGTATTAAGATAGTTGAGAACCACTGTTCTATACAGGGTGGTCTCTGCTTCTTCTAGGTGGCTGGGCTTGTCTAAGAGTGACTCTTAGCAGTCTTTATGCTTTATATACTCTTGGAGAGGTAGGGTCCTGGTGAGGCTTCACAAGCATTTTACTAAGTGAGCCTCTTCTATACATTTTGACAATGGTGGGTCTGTTCTAGAAGGCAAAAAAGAACATTAAACATAGGTTCTTTTTTTTAAAGATTTTTTAAAATTCTTCTATTATATATTATATTCCAATGAGTTTCCCTCCCTCCCCTACCCCAAGCCTCCTCTCCATGTGGCTCCCTTCTCTCCTACCCCCTCCCTTCAAAGAAGAGTAGACCTCCCAGGGGGCATCAACCAAATATGGCATAAAAAGCTACAGTAAGACCAGGGACATATTCTCACATCAAGCCTAGACAAGGCAACCCAATAGGAGGAAAAGGGTCACAAAGGCAGGCAAAATAATGAGAGACAGACCCTGATCCCATTGTTAGGAGTCCCACAAGAACACTGAGCTAAGCAACCATAACATATATGCAGAGGACTTAGGTCAGACCCATACAGGCTCTGATCTATAAGCTCACTTGATTCCCAGGGTTAGTTGTTTCTGTAGGCTGTATTCTTGTGGTATAAGTGACTCCTCTGCTTCTTCCAATCCTTTCTCCCTCTCCTCCCTAGGACTCCCCAAGCTCCACCTAATGCTTAGCCATGGGACTCTGCATCTGCTCCCCTCAGTTGCTAGATGAAGTCTCTTTGATAATGATTACACTAGGAAGAATTGGGTGTTTTGTTTTGTTCATGAATGGACTCCTGACTTTAGCTGGCAAGCCAGGTTTTATGAAGACAGAAATCCTGTTGGGATGCTCACAGAGGACAAAGCCTTGTAGGCTATATTTTCCTGACAGACTTCTGGGTCAGAGATCTGGGAGACAGTTTCAGACTACTGGCAAGTCTCTCTGTGTCCTCCAGATACTGTACTGTGGAAACCTTAGCTTCAAGGCCCTAGACTTGGAACACATAAACACAGTAGCCAGGTTGTTTACCATCCATTCTTTAGTACCTCTCAGGTGGAGGTCACCTTTGCTCTATCAAGGACTACCTCCCAATAGTATTTGTGCTAGACTTCCTGACCCAGCCTGCAATACCAGGCTTTGTCTTTCCTTCATCCTCTCTTCCCTTGGTACTCTCCTCCCTCTGCCCTCCATCTCCCCTTTCACTCTTTTTTGTTGATTTTTCCTGAAACTGGCTCATGACACCGAGGGTCAAACAGACTATTCATTCTCCAGCATGATTGAGTTTTTTTATTAGATATCTAGAAATTTCAGCAGACATACACCCTGTTTCTTCCTAAGAATTCTGTTCACAGATGCCTCCCATTCCCCCTTCAAGGTTTTAGCAAGTTCCCCTTCCTCTTGAGGCTCCCCTAGGGGAGTATCATGAATAAACTAAACTCTGCTTGAGATGTATAGCTACCTGGTTTCAGGGGTAAGATGGTCAGCTACATCTTGTGACTTGCCAAGGGCAACTTGCTGAAGTTCTGAAGATTCTTAGACTGAAGTTCTAAGATTCACTTGCCTAATTACAGAGCTGAGCTACATTTCTTTGTGGCACACAGATAGGCACACTCTGTGGGTACCAGCCCCACATGTAGAGGCTGAGCTGATGGCTGGTTCTGAACTGACCCATGCCTTTATTACTTTGAGCATCACAGACCTCGACTGCTGCTGTTTCCAGAAGCCTTATGCAGTGGTTAAAAACCGTGTTCTCCTGAAAGAGCAGGCAAGCTCTGCAAAGTGTGCGCTTACTTTAAAGTGTCCCCTCACATTTTAATAAGGTCATCAAAACCAATACAGCTGTACAGGGAGGAATTTGAAGAAATGCAAAGACCCTTCTTTGTGTCCCCATCCAAAGTCCCATAAAAAGGAGACAAATGCCCTGAATTGTGTTGATTTTGCCTCGTTTACTCTTTTCTTAATTTAATTTATTTACTTTACATCTCAATCATAGCTTCCCCTCCCTCACCTCTTCCCAGTCCCTCCCACTCACCTTTTCTCCCTGCACGGTCTCCTGTCCTTTTCTCCTCAGAGTCATTTTGATTTGCATTTCCCTGAAGGCTAAGGATGTTAAACAGTTCCTTAAGTGCTTCTCAGCCATTAGAGATTCCTCTGATAAGAATTCAACTAAAAATAGATTATTTGGTTTGTTGATGTCTAATTTCTGAGTTCTTTATATATCTATCTTAGAGATCAGCCTTTGGTTGGATGTAGGGTTGGTGAAGATCCTTTCCCATTCTGTAGACTGATGCTTTGTTCAAAAGACAGTGTCCTTTGCCTTACAGAAGCTTTTCAATTTCATGAGGTCCCTTTTGTCTGTTGTTGATCACTGAGTCTGAGCCATTGGTGTTCTGTTCAGGATGTTGTCTCCTGTATAAGGCTATTCCCCACTTTCTCTTCTATCAGGTTCAGAGCATCTGGTTTTAAGTTGAGGTCCTTGATGCACTTGGACTTGAGTTTTGTGCAGGGTGACAAATATGGGTCTATTTTCATTATCCTACATGCAGACATCCAGTTAGACTAGCACCATTTGTTGAAGATGTTTTCTTTTTACCACTGTATAGTTTTGGCTTCTCTGTCAAAAATCAAGTGTCCTTTATGTATGGATTTACTTCTGAGACTCTGATTCAATTCCATTGATCAGCTTATCTGTCTCTGTACCAATACCATGCAGTTTTTATTGCTGTTGCTCCATACTACAGCAGGGCTGGTGAATCCTCCCGAAGTTCTTTTATTGTTCAGAATTGTTTTACCTACCCTGGGTTTTTTGTTTTTCCATATGAAGTTGAGAATTGCTCTTTCAAGGTCTGTATAGAATTGTGTTAGAACTTTGATGAAGATTTCACTGAATCTGTACATTGCTTTTGGTAAGATGGCCATTTTTACTATGTTAATTCTACTGATCCATAAGCATCAGAGATTTTTTTTTCCATCTTCTGATAGCTTCAATTTCTTTCTTCAGTGACTTGAAGTTCTTGTCATACAGGTCTTTCACTTGCCTGGTTGGAGTTATCCCAAGATATTTTATGTTATTTGTGGCTATGGAAAAGGATGTTGTTTCCCTAATTTCTATCTCAGCCTGTTTATCATTTGTATAAAGGAGAACTATTGATTTTTTGTTGTTGTTAATTTTGTATCCAGCCATTTTGCTGAACACATTTATCAGCTGTAGGAGTTCCCTGCTAGAATTTTGGGCTTACTTTGTTGTGTATGTTCTTTAGTCCCAAAAGAGCACCAAGGACCACCAAGGAGCCAATTCCAATGCAATCACACTAAGGGTCTTTTTATTTAACCTGGAGCTTGGGCTCACTGCCAACCCTGACACAATAGGACAGAAAGGTGAAACCCTGAGCCCAGATCAAGAAAGTATTTATAGAGGTAATCAAACAATCAAGGGGGTTTCTACCCTGGCCCATATCTAATTGGGGGTGTTATTATGGAATTTTGTTGCCCTTTAAAATAATTGACTGGTTTTGGGAGCCAAACCATAAACTTTACTTCTGCTTTCCTCCTCATTGGTGGTTGTTGGGAAATAAAGTGACAGGGGCAGGCTTGTAACCTGGAGGCACAAGTTTGTTGGGGAGTAACCTTTAGTTGTCTAATTGCTCTAGCTATAACTTTAAGTACTATACTGAATAGATACAGAGAGAGTGGACAGCCTTGTCTTGTTCCTGCTTGTAGTGGAATTGCTTTGAGTTTCTCTTCATTTCCTTTGATCTTGGCTATAGGCTTGTTAGAAATTGCTTTTATTATGTTTAGGTATATCTCTTGTATCCCTAATCTCTTGACTTTTATCACATGAAGGTGAGCCCTGTTGTCAAAGGGCTTTTGAGCATCTAATGAGATTACCATGTGATATTTTTCCTTCAGTTTGTTTATATGATGGATCACATTGACAGATTTTCATGTGTTGAACCATTCCTGCATCTCTAGGATGAAGCCTACTTGATCATGGTGGATGATTTTTTTGAAGTGTTGTTGGATTTGGTTTGTGAGTATTTTATTGAGTGTTTTTGCATCAATGTTCATAAGGGAATTTGGTCTGAAAATGTATTCTTTGTTGAGTCTTTTCATAGTTTAGGTATCAGGATGACTATAGCCTCATAAAATTAATTTGTCAATGTTCCTTTTGTTTCTATTTTGTGGAATGATTTGAGGAGTATTGGCATTACTCCTCAAACATTTCAAAGAGTTCTTCTTTGAAATCCTGGTAGAATGTAAAACCTAAAAATATCTGGCCCTGGACATTTGTTTGTTTGGTTGGTTGGTTTGGTTCGGTTTTGGTTGGGAAACTTTTAATCAATGTTTCTATTTTCTTAGGGATTATAGGTCTATTTATATTGTTTATCTGATCTTGATTTAATTTTGGTATATGTTTGAAGTTTCCTTGATTCTTTGTAGGGCCTCCTTGTTTCTAGTTTCTTGATTTCAGCTCTGAGATTAATTATTTTTTGCTGTCTATTCCTCTTGGGAGTATTTGCTTCTTTTTGTTCTAGAGCTTTAAGGTCTGCTGTTACTTCACTAGTACATGATCTCACTAATTTCTTTTTGAAGGCACTTAGTGTTATGAACTTTCCTCTTTGCACTGCTTTCATTGTATCTTACTAGTTTGGTTATGTTATGCCTTCATTTTCATTGAATTCTAGAAAGTCTTTAATTCTTTCTTTATTTCTTTCTTGTCCCAGTTTTCATTGAGTAGAGAGTTGTTCAGTTACCATGACTTTTTTTAGGCTTTTTGTTGTTTCTGTGGTTATTAAAGTTCAGCTTTAATCCATGGTAGTCTGATAATATACAGGGGATATTTCAATAGTCTTGTATCTGTGAAGACTTGCTTTGTGAAAGAGTTTATGTGGTCAGTTTTGGAGAAGGTTCTTTGAGGTGCTGAAAAGAATGTATATTCTTTTGTGTTTGGGTGAAATGTTCTATAGATACCTGTTAGGTCTGTTTGAGTCATAACCTTTGTTAATTTAATCATTTCTCTGTTTATTTTGTGTCTGGATGACTTATCAATTGATGAGAATGGGGTGTCAAAGTCTCCCATTAGCAGTATGTGGAGCTTGATATATGATTTAAGGTTTAATAATGTTTCCTTTACAAATGTGTATCCTAGCATTTGGGGCACAGACACTCAGAATTGAGATGCCATTTTGGTGGATTTATCTTTGATGAGTATAAAGTGCCCTTCCTTGTCTCCTTTGATTACTTTTGATTGAGTCAATTTTATTAGATATTATAATGAATGGCTACTCCAACTTGCTTCTTGGGTCTATTTCCTTAGAAAATCTGTTTTTTTAGCCCTTTACTCTGAGATAATGTCTATCCTTGATGCTGAGGTATGTTTCATGCATGCAGCACAATGATGGATCCTGTTTTCCTATTCATTCTGCTAGTCAGTGTCATATTATTTGGGACTGGAATCTATTGATGTTGAGAGGTATTAATCCCCAATGACTGTGTATTCCTGTTATTTTGCTGGTGTTGGTGCTGGTGCTGGTGGTAGTGTGTGTGTGTGTGTATGTGTGTGTGTGTGTGTGTGTGTGTGTGTGTGTGTCCTTTCTTTTGATTTTGCTGGTATGGAATTATTTCTCATGTCTTCTTCAGTGTAGTTAACCTCCTTGGGTTGGTGTTTTCCTTTTAATATCTTCTGTAGGACTGGATTTGTAGATAGATGCTGTTTAAATTTGGGTTCATCATGGAATCTTTTGTTTTCTCCCTTACGGTGATTGAAAGTTTTGTTGGCATCTGTGATCTCTTAGAGACTCCAAGACATCTGCCTAGGTTCTTCTGGCTTTTATAGTCTGTTGAGAAGTCAGGTGTAATTCTGCCTTTATATGTTACTTGGCCTTTTTCTTTGGAGCTTTTAATATTCATTTTTGTTCTGTACATTTAGTGTTTTAATTATCATGTGGCGGGAGGATTTTCTATTCTGTTCCCATCTATTAGGTATTCTATAAGTTTCTTTTATGTTTATAGGCATCTCTTTCTTTAGGTTGGTGAAAATTTCTTCTATGATTTTCTTAAAATTAATTTCTGTACCTTTGAACTGGGAATCCTCTCATTCTTCTATTATTCTTAGGTTGATCTTTTCATATTATCTCAGATTTCCTGGATGTTTTGTGTGAGGAACTGTTTAGATTTAACATCTTTTGACCAATGTATTGATTTCTTCTATCATATCTTCTACACCTGAGATTTTCTCTTCCATCTCTTGTATTATGTTGGTGATATTTGTGTGTCTGTAGTTCCTGTTCTCTTATCTAGGTTTCCCATCTCCAGGATTTCTTCATTTTATGTTTTCTTTATTTATTCTACTTCCATTTTCAGATATTGAATGGTTTTATTCATTTTCTTCACCAGTTTGATTGTATTTTTTTGTATTTCTTTAAAGGATTTATTAATATCCTCTTTAAAGGTCTATATCATCTTCATACTATTGGATTTAAGGTCATTTTCTTGTGCTTGAGCTGTGTTAGAACATCCAGGGCTTGCTATAGTAGGATAGCCAGGTTCTGGTTGTGTACCATATTGCCCTGGCTGTTGTTGATTGTGTTTTCACCCTGGCCTCTGGTCATCTGGGTTTTGTGGTTATTATAGGTTTATGTACTGATTTCTGAGTTTATCATTGTTGGAAGGGTGTTTTTCCCCTTGGTTTCTGTTTCCAGTTTTCTGACCCAAGTGGCCTGGAATTCTGGTGATCAGCAAGTTTTCAGGTCCAGTAGAATGTCTTTGTGGGGATTTCTCTGGCCTGCATGGCCTCTAGGTTTTAGGGTGCTAAAGTTGCCTCTGGGAACCCTATTACCAGCTTGGCCTTGGGTCTCTGGGGCCTGCATGGCCTTCAAGAAAGCAGGCAGTGTTAGGAAGGGTGGAAAATGGAGCATAGGGTATAGGGTGTGGGTTTTCACTGTTGGGAAATCATTCATACTTTATTTGTGAGTGATCCTCTGAGAGATCTCAAAGTACAACTCATTGTCATAAGTTTAAATGAATTTCTAGTACCTATGTGAAGTAATGGACATACTAATTAGTATGCTTGTGGCAATCATTCTATAGTGTGTATATACGTGTGTATGTATGTATGTATGAACACATTATGTAGTATAGCTTCAGTATCTACAAGGTGGAACTCAGATAATCCTGTAGAAGAGGTAGATGAAAGATTGGAGGAACCAGAAGGATAAAGGACACCAGGAGAATATGGCCCACAGAATCAACTAAGAAGGCCTCATAGGGGCTCACAGAGACTGAAGTATGACAATCACAGAGCCTGTAAGGGTCTGTGCTAGGTTCTCTGCATATATGTTGTGGTTATTTAGCTTTTGGTTTTTGGGGGACTCTTAACAGTGGTAGTTGGGGTCTCTCTGACTTTTCTGCCTGAACTTGGACCCCCTTTCTCCTCTTGGGTTGCCTTGTCCAGCCTTGTTATGAGGGTTTGTGTCTAGTCTTACTGCAACTTGTTATGAAATGTTTAGTTCTTATTCCTGGGATGCCTGCTTTTTTCTGAAGGGAAACGGAAGATCCGTATACCTTCAGGAGAAGGGGAGGTGCAGTGGAGGAGGGGATTGGCTGGAGTGGAAGGAGGGTAGGTTGAAATTGGTATATATTGTATGAGAAAAGAATAAAGAAAACAAAAAAAAGAAAAAAAAACATTCATACATATTTTGAGGTTATCATCTAATGTTTCAGTGTGTGTATATGTCATGTAGTGTTCAAATGAAGGTTACACAATTTAGTCATGTATATTTCAATAAAGTCAAAAGAAAAGAATCTTTTTGAACCAGTAAAATTTTCAACATTTAGTCCTTACACAAATTGTTTCAGTTTTCTGCCCCCTAATTTCTTGAATGACATTCATCTTCAATGGTCTTTCAAACAGTCCTATTTAATGGTACAGACAACTTTGGTTAGGAGTCTGGATTTATTCATTTTTTTTCTAGTAAATATTTATTGAGTACCAATTATATTCCAAGTTCTATCCTAGCCATCTGGGGATATATCAGCGCACAAAACAGATCAACACCTCTGCTTTCATGAAGTTTAACTTCCCCTGGAGCTTTGGTGAATAATCCTCACTGTCATCTCATGTATCTTGTACAAGAGCCATATGTGCTTGAAGAAAAGATGTGGGGCCAGAGGCTTGAATGATGCAAGGCAGTGTCAGAGGAAAGCTTTTGCACAAGACTGTCCAAGAAGCAGGCTAAAGGAACAGTGCCAGGCTAGTATGATTGGAAGTGTAAAAGAGCAAGGAGATGAATTTATATTACTGTTGAGTAACTACAGTGTGTCATTCCCATTCACCCCCCCCAAGCATTTGGTGTATGATAAAAAGCAAAATAAATTTAGTCCTTATTCTCCTGGGATTTATAGTCTGAAGAGGAATGAATACATGAAAAAAAATCACTTAAGTCCAAAAAAAAAATCTTAAGGTCCAACTTTGAAAAGTAGTAGGAATGTAAATTAAAAAAAAATAAATAAATAAAAAAAGAAAAGTAGTAGGAAAAAAGATTCTCATGATGTAATTTAGACCACCAGACCAAGGAAGTCCCTCAGGGAGGAATTGCAATGTAGTAGAGATATGGAGAACGAATAGCATGTTAAACAGGTTAGGCAGAGTGTAGAAAAGGAAAAGCATTCCAGTCTGAGGCAATGCAGTATTCAAGGTCCTTGTGGTAGTCAGAACAAGGATGGAGGATGGACTGACAAGCCAACATGGCAGTGTACAGAGAATGGGAGGTGTATGCATTGAAGAATAGAGATATAGTGGGTGACAAACTATGAAATCTATATTAAGACGTCTGGTAGAAAAATCACTGAGAGTTTAATGTATGCCTAACATTACCAGATTGCCATTCTGTAAAGTTACTATGTTGTAATGTGGCAAATAAGAATGCAGGAGGGTGTTGAGGTACTACAGTTGAGACATGTTGATTGTTTGGACTACAGAGATAGAGCTACTCTGGCTGGAGAAAAATGATCAAGTTTGGAGCTAGACAGATGACTCAGCAGTTAAGAGCACTGGCTGCTCTTACAGAGGACTTTGGTTCAATTCCTAGCATCCATATGGCAGTTCATAACCATCTATAACTCTAGTTTTAGGTTATATCATGCATATATATGCATAAAAATAAAAATAAAAAATTGTGTGTTTGGGATATATTTGTGGCATTGAGACCACTGGATGTATTGATGTTGTATATGTGAGAATGAAATAAAACATGTCAAGGGAAATTAGCTATATTTTTACCTGGTGGAAATGGGTGGATGGTGACATCATCCATTGACATTAGCATGGATCATACTTTGAAATAAGAAGCCTTGAGTTCAGGTTCCTTGGCTATTCTACACCTTGCTGCAAAATTGCAACAGATCTCTTAAGACTAGAGTTATAGATGCAAAATGTAGACCTGCCTACACATTTCTATAGCATTATTTCATC
Source organism: Tokudaia tokunoshimensis (assembly GCA_036184795.1). Lineage (NCBI taxonomy): Eukaryota > Metazoa > Chordata > Mammalia > Rodentia > Muridae > Tokudaia > Tokudaia tokunoshimensis. Next base: position 13,430,930 of record BTHU01000023.1, read on the forward strand.
CAACAGTTTTTCCATCCATGCCATTCACTCCAATAATGATACCTAAGTACACTCTTGGCAATTTCTGTATTAATGCTCTAACTCTTGCTATTTTATTTGGCTAGGATGTTTTCCTGTCCTTTCCTTAAAAATGCTTTTTATTAACTCTAAACACTGGGCTCTTTCTGTGTGAATTCTAAGAGAATTTATTGGCTTCAACCATCATCTGACATTTTTCAATCACAAGCATGTCATTTCTAATTTATAAATGGTCTGAGGTGCAAAGTTCATTTGTACGCCAGTTGTCTGAAGTGCAAAGTGAATGTAAGACTCCAACACTAGTCTATAAAACCAATTTAATCTTAAATATGGATCACGTATAGGGTCAGTTTTGATGCAAAAGTACAGAAAGCTATATTTGTAAGTGATTAAATGGAAAAATAGAATTGAGTGAGAGGTCATATTACAGATTTGGGATGTCAGTGCATAAAGAAATAATGTTTTCATTAATTTATAAAGCATTTGATACAACATATCTTGATCATATTCACTCCCTACTCCTCCTTCCAACCTTCTCATAGATCTACCTCTCTCCCCACTTTCTTTCCTTTTTAAAATTTTCTTTGTTCTTAGAGAGATGGTCCCTCTACACAGCCCTGGCTGTTCTGGAATGCACTATGTAGTCCAGGCTGGCCAGAGGTCTACCTGCCTCTGTCTCCCAAGTGCTGGAAGCTAGCACCCCCACCCACCTTTTAACAGACTATCTTGCAGCAGGTGCTTGGGTCCTCTGGCTCTTAAGACCTTCCTGCCCCCTCTTCTGCTCTGTGCCTTCAGCCTTAAGTATAGAAGTTGTGTTGCAAATGTATTAATTATTTAGGTCTGGGCACCCCATGGTCAATTGTGTTCTGCATTTGACCAGCTGTGGATATCTGTAGTGATCTCCCTCTGCCACACAAAAAAGCCTATTTGATAAGGAGTGAGAGAAACACTTATCTATGGCCTTAAGGATAAATGTTTAGAATGCAGTTAGATAAACTGGTTTAAGAAACTGGCTATAAGAGGTTCTCCTCTAGGTTCCATGGCCTCCCCAGGCAGTTGACTAAATTTACAGTGCTGAGCATAAATTTCATTCTTCCAATCAGGCCTACTCCAATTAGAAGACTACTGGTTACCCCTTGGACATAAGTACCACTATTTTACCTTGAAGAATATCTTGTCATTCTGGTCATTGTTTGGTTCATAAACTACTGGTTGCTTTTCTCCATTGGAAGCTTGCATGACTCCTTCCAAAACTAAGGAAGCTAGTCTTTAGTGAGTGGGATTCTAGTTCAGATATAGACTGATTCTTTCAAATCTTGTGTCTGAAGTATTTGGTGGTGTCTTCCGCAATAGGATCTTACCTTCTTTTTCCGGAAAGCACCAAGGGTAATAGCATATATTTATTTGAGGTCTTTTGGACTCCTTTAAACAACTCAAAGGAATGTTTCCTTTGCCTGGCACTGGAGATTTGTTAAATGGTATATAGTTTGTGGCAAGGAGCATTGTCTCCTAACTGGCATAATTAGCTATATACATATAAATACATATAATATATATTTATACGTAATTTTAAGTAGCTATAAATAAATTTCTATGGCTACTACAAACATCTTATGATGGTTTGTATATGCTCGACCCAGGGAGTGGCACTATTAGGTGTGGCCCTTTTGGAGTAGGCAATGGCACTGTGGTTATGGGCTTTAAGACCCTTATCCTAGCTGCCTGGAAGTCAGTATTCTGCTAGCAACCTTCAGATGAAGATGTAGAACTCTCAGCTTTTTCTGAACCATGCCTACCTGGATACTACCATGTTCCCACTTTGATGATTATGGACTGAATCTCTGAAGATGTAAGCCAGCCCCAATTAAATGTTGTCCTTATAAGAGTTGCCTTGGTCATGGTGTCTGTTCACAGCAGTAAAACCCTTAGTGTTTTTTAATCCCTCCCTGTGCCCCTTGCATATCATTCTTCCTCCCTCCCCAAGTAAGTCTTTCCCATATGTTTCCCCCATTTCCCTTTTCATAACATCTCTGTACTATAGTCCCCTCTTTTGTGCTCCCCCACCACAGCACAGTTTACAGGTATCTGTGGTTAGCCACAATGAAGAGAAAACATGTGGAATTTGTCTTTCTAGATGTGTGTTAATGATTTATAACTAAATAGTATTCTTTTGCTTATACACAGAGAAAGACAGACAGGCAGACACACATATTTATTCTTCTTAAAAGACATGTATCTTGTTTCCATTTCCTAGCTATTGTAAATAGAGAAGCAATGAATGTGGCTGAGCAGGTATCTGTTATCTGTGGAGTATGATGTCAAATCCTTTGGCCATATGCCAAGTAATGGTATAGCTGGTTCATATGGTATATTTGCTGTTAGATACTTTCAGAGTTCTCCACACAGATTCTCAGAGTAGTTGCACCAGTTTGCATTCTCATCAACAGTGAATTATGATTCCCCCTTTCTCACATCCACACCAGGATTTGTTGCCAGTTGTCTTCTTGATCTTAACCATTATGAGTGGAATAATATGAAAGGTATTTTGATTTTGATTTCCCTAATTGCCAAGAATGATAAATATTTTGAGACACTTTTTAGACATTTTAATTTATTGTTTTTTTATTTTCTAAGTTTTTTTTATTTACATTCCAAATCATTTCCCCTTTCCCGTTTCCTCCCTCCCCAAAAGTCCCATAAGCCCCCTTCCCTCCCTCTTTTCCCCATTCAACCCCCTCTCGCTTCTCTGTCCTGGTTAATTTATTGTTTTAAGAACTCTCTATTTAGTTCTATAGTCTACTTTTTAATTAGGTTGCTTTTCTTGCCTATCATTTGAGTTTTTACTATAGTTGATGTATCAATCCTCCATCAAAAAGATGTACAGTCAGAAAAGAGCTATTTTGATGACATATATATATTTGTATGAGGGAATGACATAAGTTTAAGGGGCAGAGTCTCATGGTTTGAATGTGGCTTACCTCCTTCAAAACTGATGCTGAAATTTAGGTATCATCAAGGCCATATTGAGAGATGGGGCTTTTATGAAACAATTAATATATGGAGGTCTAGTTATCGTAAATCAAAAGCTGTTTTGAGAGTAGGTTCCTCATAAAAGGAAGAGTTTGTGATTATTCTTTCCATCTCTTTCCTCTGCCTTCCCTCTCTCCTGCCATTCTCCTTTTTATCCTTTCCTCCCTCTCTCCTTCCATTCCTCCCCTTTATCCCACATTGGCTCTTCTGCCATGGATGATGCAGTAAAGAGGCCTGTTTTCTTCTTCACCCTCTCAGCTTTCAAAACTTGGAGATAAATTTCTGTTCATTCTTGGGTCTTTTGTCACAGAAACACATGAACTAAGAAACAGGTTTTATAGGGAAAGAAGCTGAAGTACAGAGAACCAACATTTAAAATGTAAATAAATAAAATAATTAATAAAGAAGAAACGTTTGGAATGAACCTCACGTGGAGGATATGATGAACAGCATAAACAAAGTTGCAGAACTTGGAGAGGCATATACAAGGAACAGCACACATTCTTACTGGCTGGTGGGCTCACAGAATACAGCACATAGGAAGAATTCTGAATACAAATGGCCTAAAATGTCAAAGAGTGATGCATGAACTTTATTCAGCAGACCCGTATTGGAATGGCATGATGAATGTGTCCTTTTGAGAATGTTAATAAAGTATCGTTGTTGTATAAGATGGATTGGAAAGAAGACAGTAAAGGACAGTCATCAAGCCAGGCTCCTGATGCTGCTCAGCAATTCTCTTGCTTCTTAGCACCTCCATTTCTCTTCACCAGGTCCAAAATTTTAAAACTTTATATATATATATATATATATATATATATATATATATATATATATATATATTCCAGTTCCTTGTGTGTCCCCATGGTTTCCATGTTTATCACCAGATGTTCATAGGCAAAGTTAACATAAATAGGAGTGCTTTTTATCCTTTGTGCTCTACTGCCAAATTCACATTTACCTTTCCCTGGTCTATTCTCATTAATAATAACAGCTTGCTTTGTGAACACTTACTATTTTTTTTAACACTTACTATTTCATATAGTCCTTACAACTACACTATAAGAAAGAGTTCAAGGATTGAGAAAGTAATACTTAAGTTGTGATCCCGATTTTCATAAGCAATTTCATAGGTCAATTACTTAAAAACAGGGAAAAACATAGCCATTCATTTTACAATGGGGATCTCACCTTCTTACATTCATCTGACTACATATGTGTTATGTATGTGACAGGTACATATTTAGTTATATGTCCACTATCTTAATTACACAAATATGCCAGTTATGGCTGCAGACGAGCAAAGACTGCTAAGATTAGAGAAGGGAATTCTCATCCTAAGGTAATCTCCAAACATGAGCACCAGTGAGTCATTCTTTCCATCCTCCACATCCTTGTACAGTCCTTTCTACATTGACTTCTGTCTTAGTTAGGGTTTCTATTGCTAGGATAAAATCTAGGACCAAAAGCAACTTGGGAGGCACAGGGTTTACTTCACCTTATAACTTATAGTTCATCATCCAGGTATGTCAGAACTCAAGGCAGGAACCTGGAAGCAGAAACTGATGTAGAGGCTATGGAAAGGTGCTTCCTGGTTTGCTCCTCATGGCTTGATCAGCCTGCTTTCCTACAACACCCATAACAGCCATTCTAGGGATGGTACCATTTACAATGGGTTAGGGCTTCCTACATCAGTCACCAATTAAGAAAATTCCCATCCCCTTCTGGCCTTTGCCTTCTGCCAGAGCAGATCACCAGCTTGTCCACTCCCCTGAAGACACCACAGCCTGAAGGCATCTCAGGAGTTTTGTTGCACACAGGGCAATTAGTAAGGGACACTACCAAAGACCCACAGCTGCAGGAAGCCCAGTAGACTCAGGACCCATCACTCCCCAAAACCCCTCCCTGAATTCTGCCGGGGCAGATCAACAGCTTGTCACAACCTTGAAGACACCACAGCCTGGAAGCATTCCAGGAATTCCAGCTGCACACAGGTCAACTGACACCAGAGCCTGAAGGTATCCTAGAAGTTCCTCTGCACATAGGGCAATTGACACCAGAGAATGAAGACATCTCAGGAGTTCCTCTGCACACAGGGCAACTGGGCAACAAACCCCACAGTCCAAAGTCCTCCCTAGAGAACAGCTACACACAGGGCAACAGCTTGACTGCTCCCCTGAAGACCCCACAGTATGAAGGCCCCACCAGAGGTCTGCTACAGCCAGGAGACCTAAAGCAACACAGGGAAACAAGAGGCAGGCTCCAGATAGAGACACCCAGATCAGCAAACACCAGGGATAACCAGATTGTGAGAGGCAAGTGCAAGACCATAAGTAACAGAAGTCAATATACTTTGGCATCGTCAGAACCCAGTTCTCCTAACTCAGCAAGCCCTGGATACACCAACACACCTGAAAATCAGGAAGCTGATCTAAAAATCCTATTTCATGAAGATAGTAGAGTCCTTTAAAGAGGATATAAATAACTCACTGAAAGAAATACAGGAAAACACAGGTAAACAGGTAGAAACCCTTAAAGAGGAAACAAATTAATCCCTTAAAGAAATACAGGAAAATGCAATCAAACAGATGAAGGAATTGACCAAAGTGGTCCAAGACCTAAAAGTAGAAACAATAAAGAAAACACAAGTGGAGGTAACCCTGGAGATGGAAAACCTAGGAAAGAGTTCAAGAATTACAGATGAAAGCATCACCAACAGAATACAAGAGATAAAAGAGAGAATCTCAGGTGTAGAAGATACCTTAGAAGAGATTGATACAACTGTCAAAGAAAATTCAAAAGATAAAAAACTCTAACCCAAAACATCCAGGAAATCCAGGCCACAAAGAAAAGACCAAATCTAAAAATAATCAGAATAGAGGAGAATGAAGGTTCCCCGCTCAAAAGATCCAAAAACATATTCAACAAAATCATAGAAGAAAATTTCCCCAACCTAAAGAAAGAGATGGCCATGAATGTAAAAGAAGTCTATGAACAGCAAATAAATTGAACCAGAAAAGAAAATCCTCTTGTCACATAATAATCAAAATACTAAATGTACAGAACAAAGAATATTAAAAGTAGCAAGGGATAGGGGCCAAGTAACATATAAAGGCAGACCTAACAGAATTATACCAGACTTCTCAACATAGACACTAAAAGCCAGAAGATCCTGGACAGAGGTCATGCAGACTCTATGACAACACAAATGCCAGCCTAGGCTACTTTACCCAGCAAAACTATCAATCAACATAGATGGAGAAACAAAATTATTCCCAGACAAAACCAAATTAAAACAATATCTTGCTACCAATTCAGCCTTACAGAGGATTCTAGAAGGAAAACTCCAGCACAAGGAAGGTACTTACACCAAAGAAAAAGCAAGATATTAATAATCTCACAACAAAGCCAATAGGAGAGAATCACATGAACATAATGCACCTACAAAAACAAACGTAACAGGAACTAACAATCATATGTCCACAATATCTCTCAATATTAATGAACTCAATTCGCCTATGAAAAGGCATATGCTAACAGACTGGATAAGCAAACAGGATCCAGCATTTTGCTGCATACATGGAATACACCTCAATAACAAAGACAGTACTACCTCAGAGTAAAAGTCTAGAAAAAAGTCTTATAAGCAAAGTTATCAAGCAAGATGAGAAAGGATACTTCATATTAATCAAAAGAAAAATCCACCAAGAGAAAGTCTCAAATTTGAATATCTATGCCCCAAATGCAAGGGCACCCACATTCATAAAAGAAACTTTACTAAAGCTCAAAGCACACATTGAACCCCACACAATAGTAGTGGGAGACTTCAACACCACACTCTCACTAATGGACAGGTAATTGAAACAAAAGCTAAACAAAGACGCAGTGAAACTAATAGAAGTTATGAACCAAATGGGTTTAACAGATATCTACAGAACATTTCACCCTAAAACAAAAGAATACACCTTCTTTTTCAGCACCTAATGGTACCTTCTCCAAAATTGAGCATATAATTAGTCAAAAAATAGGCCTCAACCAATACCAGAAGATTGAAATCCCATGCATCCTGTCAAATCACCACAGACTAAGACTGGTCTTCAATAACAATAAAAACAACAGGAAGCCCACATACACATGGAACCTATATACTCAATGATAACTTACTTTGTCAGGGAAGAAATAAAAAAAATTAAGGACTTCCTGGAATGCAATGAAAATGAGGACACAGCATACCCAAACTTACGGGACACAATGAAAGCAGTGCTAAGAGGAAAACTCATAGCTCTGAGTGTCTCCAAAAAGAAACTGGGGAGAACATACACTAGCAGCTTAACGGTGCACCTGAAAGCTCTAGAACAAAAAGAAGCTAAAACACCCAAGAGGAGTAGAAGGCAGGAAATCATCAAACTCAGGGATGAAATCAACCAAGTAGAAACAAAAAGAACTATACAAAGAATCAACAAAACCAGGAGCTGGTTCTTTGAGAAAATCAACAAGATAGGTAAACCCTTTTCCAGACTAACCAGAGGGCACAAAGACAGTATCCAAATTAACAAAATCAGGAATGAAAGGGAGACATAGCAACAGAAACTGAGGAAATTGAAAAATTCATCAGATGTTACTACAAAAGTCTATACTCAATGCAACTGGAAAATCTGGATGAAATGGGCTATTTTCTAGACAGATGCCAGGTACCAAAGTTATATCAGGAGCAGATAAATGATCTAAACAAGCATAAGAACATAAGCAACTTAATGGGCCAGTAAATATCTTCAACAAAATTATAGAAGAAAACTTCCCTAACCTAAAGAAAGAGATGCCCATGAGCATACAAGAAGCCTACAGAACTCCAGACTAGACCACACCAGAAAGTCCTCCCGGCACATAATAATCAAAATAACAAATACACTAAACAAAGAAAGAATATTCAAAGCAGTAAGGGAAAAAGGGCAAGTAACTTATGAAGGCAGACCTATCAGAATTACACAAGACATCTCACCTGAGACGATGAAAGCTAGAAGATCCTGGGCAGATCTCATACAGACCCTAAGAGAACACAAATGCCAACCCAGACTACTATACCAAGCAAAACTCTCAGTCACCATAGATGGAGAAACCAAGATATTCCATGATAAAACAAAATTTACACAATATCTTTCCACAAGTCCAGCCCTACAAAGGATAATAGATGGAAAACACCAATACAAGGAGGGGAACTACACCCTAGAAAAAGCAAGAAAATAATCTTCTTCAAACAAACTCAAAAGAAGATACACAAACAATAAAAGGAAAATAACAGGAAGCAACAATCACTATTTCTTAATATCTCTTAACATCAATGGACTCAATTCCCCAACAAAAAACATAGACTAACAGAAATATTTTTTATGTAAATCTCCAATTTTATCAGAAAATATTTGTAATTCCTCTTTCAATCAATTTAGTAATGTTTTTATGTCTACCATTTTATCTGTATAATTTTCCATAAAATAGTCAATTTTAATGTGTTTTTTTATATATTTCTTGAATTTTATCAAAAATATTTTCCCTGTAGATCTTCAATTTTATCAGAAAATGTTTATAATTCTACTTTCAATCAACTTAGGAATATTTTTATGCCTACCATTTTATCTGTAATTTTCCATGATAATCTTTAATTTTAACATGTTATTTTATATTTTTCTACAATTTTATCAGAAATATTTTCCATGTAACTCTTCAATTTTATCATAAAATGTTTCTACTTCCTTTTTCAATTAATTTAGCAATATTTTTTATGTCTACCATTTTACTCTTTAATTTTCCATGAAAATTGTCAATCTTAGTGTGTTTTTTTATATATTTCTTCAATTTTGTCAGAAACATTTTCCATGTAAATCTTCAATTTTATCATAAAACGTTTTTACTTCCTTTTTCGATTAAAAAAAAAGAATTATACAAAGAATCGACAAAACCAAGAGCTTGCTCTTTGAGAAAATCAACAAGATAGATAAACCCTTAGCCAGACTAACCAGAGGGAACAGAGACAGTATTCAATTTAACAAAATCTGAAATAAAAAGGGAGACATAAAAACAGAAACTGAGGAAATTTTTAAAAACATCATCAGATCCCACTACAAAAGCCTAGACTCAACAAAACTAGAAAATCTAGATGAAATGGATGATTTTTTAGACAAATATCAAATACCACAGTTAAATCAAGAGCAGGTAAACTATCTAAACAGTCCCATATCCCCCAAGGAAATCAAAGAAGTCATTAAAAACTTCCCAACCAAAAAAAGCCCAGGGCCAGATGGCTTTAGTGCAGAATTCTATCAGACCTTCAAAGAAGAGCTAATACCAACATTCCTCAAACTATTCCATAAAATAGAAAGAGAAGGAACACTACCTAATTCACTCTATGAAGCCACAATTACTCTGATACCTAAACCACAAAGACCCAACAAAGAAAGGGAACTTCAGACCAATTTTGCTTATGAATATCGATGCAAAAATACTCAATAAAATTCTTGCAAACCAAATCCAAGAAAACATCAAAACCATCATTTACCACAATCAAGTAGGCTTCATCCCAAGGATGAAAGGTTTTTTCACTATTCGAAAATCCATTAACATAACCCACAATATAAACAAACTCAAAGAAAAAATTCTCATGATCATCTCCTTAGATGCTGAAAAAGCATTTGACAAAGTATGACAGACTTTCATGTTAAAAGTATTGGAGAGAGATCGGCAGGCCATCGTGTCTGCAGGGTGAGCTGCACCACAGAGAGTGTGCAGATTGCACTCCGCCATCTTTGCTCCAGTGACTGCGAAGTTGGGACAGACAGGCTTAATATCGCTTGGGTCTCGGGCGGCTTGTGTGTGTGCGGCTCCCAAGTGCTGGGCTGATCTGCAGTAACCAGCGTGCCAGCTCTGCTGTGGGACTTCTGCTTGGCAGAGGGACCCCGCACTGGGCGGGAGCCTACCAGCTTTCCTTCCGCGACCTCTGTTCCCGCAGACTGCGCTGAAGAGACAGGTACCCCAAGCTCCATATCCCCAATATAACATCACTTGGGACACGGCCTGTTGGGGCTTCCGTCTGCGCCCGAGAACGGGTCAGCGCTGTGGTCGTCTGGGTGCCAGATCGGCAGGCCATCGTGTCTGCAGGGTGAGCAGCGCCAGGGAGAGTGTGCAGATTGCACTCCGCCATCTTTGCTCCAGTGACTGGGAAGTTGGGACAGCCAGGTTCTGAGACAGACAGGCATAATATCGCTTGGGTCTCGGGCGGCTTGTGTGTGTGCGGCTCCCAAGTGCTGGGCAGATCTGCAGTAACCAGCATGCTAGCTCTGCTGTGGGACTTCTGCCTGACAGAGGGACGCCCCCTCCCCCCTAGGAGAGATCACACACCCCTGCACAGGGCAGGAGCCTACCAGCCTCCCTTTGGCGACCTCTGCTCCAGGAATCCACTAGGCTGAGCCTTTGGATGTGCAAGGCCTCCCCAATATAAGATCACTTGGGGCAAGGCACATTAGGGCTCCAAAGTCACTCAGGAGCAGGCAGGCCCCAGAAATCGGTGCCAGGGGAATCCTGGCAATCCAGGGGGTCAGAAATAGCTTTGCAGGCTCACAGGAGGTCCAACCAACAGCCAGTGGCAGCAGGACCAACTAACATCAGAGGTATCCAGATGGCAAAAGGCAAACATAGGAACGTTACTAACAGAAATCAAAGTAATGTGGGACCATCCGAACCCAACTCTCCAACAGCAGCAAATCCTGGATACCCCACCACACCCGAAAGACAAGATCTGGATTTAAAATCACTTCTCATGATGCTATTAGAGGATCACAAGAAGGACACAAATAAATCTCATAAAGAGTTACAGGAGACCATGAATCAACGGTTAGAAGCCCTTACAAAGGAAACACAAAAATCGCTTAGAGAAATGCGGGAGAACATGGATCAAAAGATGGAGGCGCACAAGGAGACAACACAAAAATCGCTTAACGAGATGAATCAACGGGTAGATGCACTCCCAAAGGAATCACAAAATTGGCATAAAGAAATGCAGAAGAATATGGGTCAACAGACGGATACCCATAAGGAGGCAACACAAAAATTGCTTAAAGAAATGAATCAACGGTTAGATGCCCTTACAAAGGAAACACGAGAACTGCTTAAAGAAATGCAGGAGACGATGGATCAACAGATGGATTCCCATGAGGAGGAAACACAAAAATCACTCAGAGAAATGCAGGAGAACGTGGGTCATCAGGAAGAAATCCTGAAAGAGGCAATGCAAAAATACCTTAAAGAAATACAGGAAAATACAAACAAACAAGTGAAGGATCTCAGCAAATCCATCCAGGAACTAAAAAAGGAAGTAGAAACAACTAAGAAATCACAAAGGGAGACAACTTTGGAGATAGAAAACCTTGGGAAGAAATGAGGAGTCATAGATGCAAACATCAACAATAGAATACAAGAGATGGAAGAAAGAATCTCATCGACTCAACAGTCAAAGAAAATGCAAAATGCAAAAAACGTGTAACCCAAAACATCCAGGAAATCCAGGACACAATGAGAAGACCAAACCTAAGGATTATAGGTATAGATGAGAGTGAAGATTTGCAACTTAAAGGGCCAGTAAACATCTTCAACAAAATTATGGAGGAAAACTTCCCTAACCTAAAGAGAGAGATGCCAATGAACGTACAAGAAGCCTACAGAACTCCAAACAGACTGGACCAGAACAGAAATACCTCCCATCACATAATAATCAAAACACCGAATGTTCTAAACAAAGAAAGAATACTAAAAGCAATAAGAGAAAAGGGCCAAGTAACATACAAAGGACTATCCGAATCACATCAGACTTCTCACCAGAGACTATGAAAGCCAGAAGATCCTGGGCAGATCTCATGCAGACACTAAGAGAGCACAAATGCCAGCCTAGACTACTATACCCAGCAAAACTCTCAATCACCATAGATGGAGAGACCAAGATATTCCATGATAAAACCAAATTTTCACAATATCTTTCCACAAATCCAGCCCTGCAACAGATAATAGGTGGAAACCTCCAATACAGGGAGAGAAACAACACCCTGGAAAAAATGAGATAATAACCTTCGTGAATCAAACCCAAAAGTAGATAACCACTCAAACATAAAGATAGCGTCAAGAATGGCAGATGGCAATAATCACTATGCCTTAATCTCTCTTAATATCAATGGTCTCAATTCCCCAATTAAAAGACAAAGACTAGCAGACTGAATACGTAAACAGGACCCAGCATTTTGCTGCATGCAGGAAACGCACCTCAGTGTCAAAGACAAACACAACCTCAGAGTAAAAGGCTGGAAAACAATTTTACAAGCAAATGGCCCCAAGAAACGAGGTGGAGTAGCCATCCTAATATCAGATAAAATTGATTTTCAACCTAAAGTCATCAAAAAAGACACAGAAGGACACTACATACTGATCAAGGGAAAAATCCACCATCAAGAACTCTCAATTCTGAATATCTATGCTCCAAATGCAAGGGCACCCTCATTCGTAAAAGAAACTTTACTAAAACTCAAAGCACACATCGCACTGCACACAATAATAGTGGGTGACTTCAACACCCCGCTCTCTGAAATGGATCATTCAGGAAAGCAGAAACTAAACAGGGACACAGTGAATCTAATTGAAGCCTTGGACCAAATGGAACTAACTGATATATATATAGAACATTTCATCCTAGAGCTAAAGAATACACCTTCTTCTCAACTCCTCATGATACCTTCTCCAAAATTGACCATATAATTGGTCACAAATCAGACCTCAACAGATACAAGAAGATAGAACTAATCCCATGCCTCCTATCAGATCACTATGGAATAAGGGTGGTCTTCAATGGCAACAAAAACAAAAGAAAACCCACGTACACATGGAGGCTGAACAATGCTCTACTCAATGATAACTTGGTCAAGGTGGAAATAAAGAAAGAAATCAAAGACTTTTTGAAAGTTAATGAAAATGAAGGCACAACATACCCTAATTTATGGGACACAATGAAAGCAGAGCTAAGAGGAAAATTCATAGCCCTGAGTGCCGCCAAAAAGAAACGGGAGACAGCATACACTAACAGCTTAATGGCACACCTGAAAGCCCTGGAACAAAAAGAAGCAAATACACCAAAGAGGAGTAGAAGGCAGGAAATCATCAAACTCAGGGCTGAAATCAATCAAGTAGAAACAAAGAAAACCATACAAAGAATCAACAAAACGAGGAGTTGGTTCTTTGAGAAAATCAACAAGATAGAAAAGCCCTTAGCCAGACTAACCAGAGGGCACAGAGATAGTATCCAAATTAATAAAATCAGAAACGAAAAGGGAGAGATAACAACAGAAACTGACAAAATTCAAAAAATCATCAGATCCTACTACAAAAACCTGTATTCAACACAACTAGAAAATCTTGAGGAAATGGACAATTTCCTTGACAGATACCAAGTACCAAAATTAAATCAGGATCAAATAGACCATCTAAACCGTCCTATAACCCCTGAAGAAATAGAAGTTGTCATTGGAAGTCTTCCAACCAAAAAAAGCACAGGTCCAGATTGTTTTAGTGCAGAATTCTATCAGACCTTCAAAGAAGACCTAACACCAATACTCTTCAAACTGTTCCACAAAATAGAAACAGAAGGAACACTACCCAACTCGTTCTATGAAGCCACAATTACACTAATACCAAAAGCACACAAAGACCCGACAAAGAAAGAGAATCTCAGGCCAATCTCTCTTATGAATATCGATGCAAAAATACTCAATAAAATTCTTGCCAACCGAATCCAAGAACACATCAAAACGATCATTCACCACGATCAAGTAGGCTTCATCCCAGGGATGCAGGGATGGTTCAATATAAGGAAATCCATCAATGTAATCCACTACATAAACAATCTCAAAGAAAAAAACCACATGGTCATTTTATTAGATTCTGAGAAAGCATTTGACAAAATTCAGCATCCTTTCATGCTAAAGGTCTTGGAAGATCAGGAATTCAAGGCCCATATCTAAACATAGTAAAAGCAATTTACAGCAAACCGGTAGCCAGCATCAATCTAAATGGAGAGAAAATTGAAGCAATCCCACTAAAATCAGGGACTAGACAAGGCTGCCCTCTCTCTCCATATCTTTTCAATATAGTACTTGAAGTTCTAGCTAGAGCAATTAGACAAGAAAAAGAGGTCAAAGGGATACAAATTGGAAAGGAAGAAGTCAAACTATCACTATTTGCAGACGATATGATAGTATACATAAGCGACCCAAAGAACTCCACCAGAGAACTCCTACAGCTGATAAACGACTTCAGCTAAGTGGCCGGATATAAAATCAACTCAAGCAAGTCAGAAGCCTTCCTATACTCAAAGGATAAGCAGGCTGAGAAAGAAGTAAGAGAAATAATACCCTTCACGATAGCCACAAACCATATTAAGTATCTTGGCGTGACTCTAACCAAACAAGTGAAAGATCTGTATGACAAGAACTTCAAGTCTCTGAAGAAAGAAATTGAAGAAGACCTCAGAAGATGGAAAAATCTGCCATGCTCATGGATTGGCAGGATTAATATAGTAAAAATGAGCATCTTACCAAAAGTAATACACAGATTCAATGCAATCCCCATCAAAATCCCAACTCAATTCTTCACAGAGTTAGAAAGAGCAATTCAAAAATTCATCTGGAATAACAGAAAACCCAGAATAGCTAAAACTATTCTCAAGAGTAAAAGAACCTCTGGGGGAATCAGTATCCCGTACCTCAAGCTGTACTACAGAGCAATAGTGTTAAAAACCGCATGGTATTGGTACAGTAACAGACATGTCGATCAATGGAACAGAATTGAAGACCCAGAAATGAATCCACACTCCTATGGTCACTTGATCTTTGACAAAGGAGCTAAAACCATCCAGTGGAAAAAAGATAGCCTTTTCAACAAATGGTGCTGGCTCAGCTGGAGGTCAACATGCAGAAGAATGCAAATTGACCCATTCTTTTTTTTTTTTTTTTTTAATTTAATTTTATTTTATTTTTTTAATTTACATTCCAAATCACTTCCCCTTTCCCGTTTCCTCCCTCCCCGAAAGTCCCATAAGCCCCCTTCCCTCCCTCTTTTCTCCGTTCAACCCCCTCTCATTACTCTGTCCTGGCGTTCCCCTACATCCAGTCTTTCCAGGACCAGGGGTCTCTCCTTCCATCTTTTTAGAAATCTATTGATATGCTGATTGTGTCTAGGGTATTCTGAGATTCTGGGTCAATATCCCCTTATCAGTGACTTCATACCATGTGTGATCTTTTGTGATTGGGTTACCTCACTAAGGATGATATTTTCAAGTTCTGACCATTTGCCTAGGAATTTCGTGAATTCATTGTTTTTAATTGCAGAGTAGTATTCCATTGTGTAAATATACCACATCTTCTGAATCCATTCCTCCGTTGAGGGACATCTGGGTTCTTTCCAGCTTCTGGCTATTATAAATAAGGCTGCTATGAATATAGTGGAGCATGTGTCCTTATTGCATGCAGGTAAAGTCTCTGGGTATATGCCCAGGAGTGGTATAGCCGGATCCTCCGGAAGTGTCATGCCCAGTTTTCTGAGGAGCCGCCAGACTGCTTTCCAGAGTGGTTGTACCAGCCTGCAATTCCACCAGCAGTGGAGGAGTGTTCCTCTTTCTCCACATCCTCGCCAACAACTGCTGTCTCCTGTGTTTTTGATCTTAGCCATCCTGACTGGTGTGAGATGGAATCTCAGGGTTGTTTTGATTTGCATTTCCCTAATGACTAAGGATGATGAACATCTCTTTAGGTGCTTCTCGGCCATTAGATATTCTTCAGGTGAGAACTCTTTGTGGAGCTCTGTACCCCATTTTTTAATAGGGTTACTTGCCTCTCTGGAGTTTAACTTCTTGAGTTCTTTGTATATCTTGGATATTAGCCCTCTGTCGGATGTAAGGTTGGTAAAGATCATTTCCCAGTTAGTTGGTTGCCGCTTTGTCTTTTTGACGGTGTCTTTTGCCTTGCAAAAACTTTGTAATTTAATGAGGTCCCATTTGTCTATTCTTGATCTTAGAGTATAAGCTATTGGAGTTCTGTTCAGGAAATTCTCCCCTGTGCCCATATGTTCAAGGTTCTTCCCTAGTTTCCCTTCTATTAGTTTCAGTGTGTCTGGTTTTATGTGGAGATCTTTGATCCACTTAGAATTGAGCTTAGTGCAAGGAGATAAGGATGGGTCAATTTGCATTCTTCTGCATGTTGACCTCCAGCTGAGCCAGCACCATTTGTTGAAAAGGCTATCTTTTTTCCACTGGATGGTTTTAGCTCCTTTGTCAAAGATCAAGTGACCATAGGAGTGTGGATTCATTTCTGGGTCTTCAATTCTGTTCCATTGATCTACATGTCTGTTACTGTACCAATACCATGCAGTTTTTAACACTATTGCTCTGTAGTACAGCTTGAGGTCCGGGATACTGATTCCCCCAGAGGTTCTTTTACTCTTGAGAATAGTTTTAGCTATTCTGGGTTTTCTGTTATTCCAGATGAATTTTTGAATTGCTCTTTCTAACTCTATGAAGAATTGAGTTGGGATTTTGATGGGGATTGCATTGAATCTGTGTATTACTTTTGGTAAGATGCTCATTTTTACTATATTAATCCTGCCAATCCATGAGCATGGCAGATTTTTCCATCTTCCGAGGTCTTCTTCAATTTCTTTCTTCAGAGACTTGAAGTTCTTGTCATACAGATCTTTCACTTGTTTGGTTAGCGTCACGCCAAGATACTTAATATGGTTTGTGGCTATCGTAAAGGGTATTATTTCTCTTACTTCTTTCTCAGCCTGCTTATCCTTTGAGTATAGGAAGGCTTCTGACTTGCTTGAGTTGATTTTATATCCGGCCACTTTGCTGAAGTCGTTTATCAGCTGTAGGAGTTCTCTGGTGGAGTTCTTTGGGTCGCTTATGTATACTATCATATCGTCTGCAAATAGTGATAGTTTGACTTCTTCCTTTCCAATTTGTATCCCTTTGACCTCTTTTTCTTGTCTAATTGCTCTAGCTAGAACTTCAAGTACTATATTGAAAAGATATGGAGAGAGAGGGCAGCCTTGTCTAGTCCCTGATTTTAGTGGGATTGCTTCAAGTTTCTCTCCGTTTAGATTGATGCTGGCTACTGGTTTGCTGTAAATTGCTTTTACTATGTTTAGATATGGGCCTTGAATTCCTGATCTTTCCAAGACCTTTAGCATGAAAGGATGCTGAATTTTGTCAAATGCTTTCTCAGCATCTAATGAGATGACCATGTGGTTTTTTTCTTTGAGATTGTTTATGTAGTGGATTACATTGATGGATTTCCTTATATTGAACCATCCCTGCATCCCTGGGATGAATCCTACTTGATCGTGGTGAATGATCGTTTTGATGTGTTCTTGGATTCGGTTGGCAAGAATTTTATTGAGTATTTTTGCATCGATATTCATAAGAGAGATTGGCCTGAGATTCTCTTTCTTTGTCGGATCTTTGTGTGCTTTTGGTATTAGTGTAATTGTGGCTTCATAGAACGAGTTGGGTAGTGTTCCTTCTGTTTCTATTTTGTGGAACAGTTTGAAGAGTATTGGTGTTAGGTCTTCTTTGAAGGTCTGATAGAATTCTGCACTAAAACCATCTGGACCTGTGCTTTTTTTGGTTGGAAGACTTCCAATGACAACTTCTATTTCTTCAGGGGTTATAGGACGGTTTAGATGGTCTATTTGATCCTGATTTAATTTTGGTACTTGGTATCTGTCAAGGAAATTGTCCATTTCCTCAAGATTTTCTAGTTGTGTTGAATACAGGTTTTTGTAGTAGGATCTGATGATTTTTTGAATTTCCTCAGTTTCTGTTGTTATCTCTCCCTTTTCGTTTCTGATTTTATTAATTTGGATACTATCTCTGTGCCCTCTGGTTAGTCTGGCTAAGGGCTTATCTATCTTGTTGATTTTCTCAAAGAACCAACTCCTCGTTTTGTTGATTCTTTGTATGGTTTTATTTGTTTCTACTTGATTGATTTCAGCCCTGAGTTTGATGATTTCCTGCCTTCTACTCCTCTTTGGTGTATTTGCTTCTTTTTGTTCCAGGGCTTTCAGGTGTGCCATTAAGCTGTTAGTGTATGCTGTCTCCCGTTTCTTTTTGGCGGCACTCAGGGCTATGAATTTTCCTCTTAGCACTGCTTTCATTGTGTCCCATAAGTTAGGGTATGTTGTGCCTTCATTTTCATTAACTTTCAAAAAGTCTTTGATTTCTTTCTTTATTTCCACCTTGACCAAGTTATCATTGAGTAGAGCATTGTTCAGCCTCCATGTGTACGTGGGTTTTCTTTTGTTTTTGTTGCCATTGAAGACCACCCTTATTCCATAGTGATCTGATAGGAGGCATGGGATTATTTCTATCTTCTTGTATCTGTTGAGGTCTGATTTGTGACCAATTATATGGTCAATTTTGGAGAAGGTACCATGAGGAGCTGAGAAGAAGGTGTATTCTTTAGCTCTAGGATGAAATGTTCTATATATATCAGTTAGTTCCATTTGGTCCAAGGCTTCAATTAGATTCACTGTGTCCCTGTTTAGTTTCTGCTTTCCTGAACGATCCATTTCAGAGAGCGGGGTGTTGAAGTCACCCACTATTATTGTGTGCGGTGCGATGTGTGCTTTGAGTTTTAGTAAAGTTTCTTTTACGAATGAGGGTGCCCTTGCATTTGGAGCATAGATATTCAGGATTGAGAGTTCTTGATGGTGGATTTTTCCCTTGATCAGTATGTAGTGTCCTTCTGTGTCTTTTTTGATGACTTTGGGTTGAAAATCAATTTTATCCGATATTAGGATGGCTACTCCACCTCGTTTCTTGGGGCCATTTGCTTGTAAAATTGTTTTCCAGCCTTTTACTCTGAGGTAGTGTTTGTCTTTGACACTGAGGTGCGTTTCCTGCATGCAGCAAAAAGCTGGGTCCTGTTTACGTATCCAGTCTGCTAGTCTATGTCTTTTAATTGGGGAATTGAGACCATTGATATTAAGAGAGATTAAGGCATAGTGATTATTGCCATCTGCCATTCTTGACGCTATCTTTATGTTTGAGTGGTTATCTACTTTTGGGTTTGATTCAAGAAGGTTATTATCTCATTTTTTCCAGGGTGTTGTTTCTCTCCCTGTATTGGAGGTTTCCACCTATTATCCGTTGCAGGGCTGGATTTGTGGAAAGATATTGTGAAAATTTGGTTTTATCATGGAATATCTTGGTCTCTCCATCTATGGTGATTGAGAGTTTTGCTGGGTATAGTAGTCTAGGCTGGCATTTGTGTTCTCTTAGTGTCTGCATGAGATCTGCCCAGGATCTTCTGGCTTTCATAGTCTCTGGTGAGAAGTCTGATGTGATTCGGATAGGTCTTCCTTTGTATGTTACTTGGCCCTTTTCTCTTACTGCATTTAGTATTCTTTCTTTGTTTAGAACATTCGGTGTTTTGATTATTATGTGACGGGAGGTATTTCTGTTCTGGTCCAGTCTGTTTGGAGTTCTGTAGGCTTCTTGTATGTTCATCGGCATCTCTCTCTTTAAGTTAGGGAAGTTTTCCTCCATAATTTTGTTGAAGATGTTTACTGGCCCTTTAAGTTGCAAATCTTCACTCTCATCTATACCTATAATCCTTAGGTTTGGTCTTCTCATTGTGTCCTGGATTTCCTGGATGTTTTGGGTTACGCGTTTTTTGCATTTTGCATTTTCTTTGACTGTTGAGTCGATGCTTTCTATGGAATCTTCAGCACCTGAGATTCTTTCTTCCATCTCTTGTATTCTATTGTTGATGTTTGCATCTATGACTCCTGATTTCTTCCCAAGGTTTTCTATCTCCAAAGTTGTCTCCCTTTGTGATTTCTTAGTTGTTTCTACTTCCTTTTTTAGTTCCTGGATGGATTTGCTGAGATCCTTCACTTGTTTGTTTGTATTTTCCTGTATTTCTTTAAGGTATTTTTGCATTACCTCTTTCAGGATTTCTTCCTGATGACCCACGTTCTCCTGCATTTCTCTGAGCGATTTTTGTGTTTCCTCCTCATGGGATTCCATCTGTTGATCCATCGTCTCCTGCATTTCTTTAAGCAGTTCTCGTGTTTCCTTTGTAAGGGCATCTAACCGTTGATTCATTTCTTTAAGCAATTTTTGTGTTGCCTCCTTATGGGCATCCGTCTGTTGACCCATATTCTTCTGCATTTCTTTATGCAAATTTTGTGATTCCTTTGTGAGTGCATCTACCCGTTGATTCATCTCGTTAAGCGATTTTTGTGTTGTCTCCTTGTGCGCCTCCATCTTTTGATCCATGTTCTCCCGCATTTCTCTAAGCGATTTTTGTGTTTCCTTTGTAAGGGCTTCTAACCGTTGATTCATGGTCTCCTGTAACTCTTTATGAGATTTATTTGTGTCCTTCTTGTGATCCTCTAATAGCATCATGAGAAGTGATTTTAAATCCAGATCTTGTCTTTCGGGTGTGGTGGGGTATCCAGGACTTGCTGCTGTTGGAGAGTTGGGTTCGGATGGTCCCACATTACTTTGATTACTGTTAGTAACATTCCTACGTTTGCCTTTTGCCATCTGGATACCTCTGGTGTTAGTTGGTCCTGCTGCCACTGGCTGTTGGTTGGACCTCCTGTGAGCCTGCAAACTATTTCTGCCCCCCTGGATTACCAGGATTCCCCTGGCACCGATTTCTGGGGCCTGCCTGCTCCTGAGTGACTTTGGAGCCCTAATGTGCTTTGCCCCAAGTGATCTTATATTGGGGAGGCCTTGCACATCTAAAGGCTCAGCCTAGTGGATTCCTGGAGCAGAGGTCGCCAAAGGGAGGCTGGCAGGCTCCTGCCCTGTGCAGGGGTGTGTGATCTCTCCTGGGGGGGGGGGAGGGGGCGTCCCTCTGCCAGGCAGAAGTCCCACAGCAGATCTGGCGCGCTGGTCACTGCAGATCAGCCCAGCACCTGGGAGCAGGTTACACACAAGCTGCCTGAACCCGAAGCGATATTATGCCTGTCTGTCTCTGAGCCTGGTGGTCCCAACTACCTGGTCACTGGAGCAAAGATGGCGGAGGGCACTCTCCGTGGCGCTGCTCACCCTGTGGTCACGATGGCCCGCCGATCTGGCACCCAGACGACCACAGCGCCAACCCGCCCTCGGGCACAGAAGGAAGCCCCAACAGGCCGTGTCCCAAGTGATGTTATATCGGGGGGAGAGCCTGGGTACCGGTCTCTCCAGCGCAGTCCGCGGGAACAGAGGTCGCGGAAGGGAAGCTGGCGGGCTCCCTCCCTGCGCGGGGTCCCTCCACCAGGCAGAAGGTCCCACCGCGGAACTGGCGCGCTGGTTACTGCAGATCAGCCCAGCACCTGGGAGCAGGTTACACCCAAGCTGCCTGAAACCGAAGCGATATTATGCCTGTCTGTCTCTGAGCCTGGCGGTCCCAACTACCTGGTCACTGGAGCAAAGATGGCGGAGGGCAGTCTCCGTGGCGCCGCTCACCCTCCAAATTGACCCATTCTTATCTCCTTGCACTAAGCTCAATTCTAAGTGGATCAAAGATCTCCACATAAAACCAGACACACTGAAACTAATAGAAGGGAAACTAGGGAAGAACCTTGAACATATGGGCACAGGGGAGAATTTCCTGAACAGAACTCCAATAGCTTATGCTCTAAGATCAAGAATAGACAAATGGGACCTCATTAAATTACAAAGTTTTTGCAAGGCAAAAGACACTGTCAAAAAGACAAAGTGGCAACCAACTAACTGGGAAATGATCTTTACCAACCTTACATCCGACAGAGGGCTAATATCCAATATATACAAAGAACTCAAGAAGTTAAACTCCAGAGAGGCAAGTAACCCTATTAAAAAATGGGGTACAGAGCTAAACAAAGAGTTCTCACCTGAAGAATATCTAATGGCTGAGAAGCACCTAAAGAGATGTTCATCATCCTTAGTCATTAGGGAAATGCAAATCAAAACAACCCTGAGATTCCATCTCACACCAGTCAGGATGGCTAAGATCAAAAACACAGAAGACAGCAGTTGTTGGCGAGGATATGGAGAAAGAGGAACACTCCTCCACTGCTGGTGGAATTGCAGGCTGGTACAACCACTCTGGAAAGCAGTCTGGCGGTTCCTCAGAAAACTGGGCATGACACTCCCGGAGGATCTGGCTATACCACTCCTGGGCATATACCCAGAGGCTTTACCTGCATGCAATAAGGACACATGCTCCACTATGTTCATAGCAGCCTTATTTATAATAGCCAGAAGCTGGAAAGAACCCAGATGTCCCTCAATGGAGGAATGGATTCAGAAGATGTGGTATATCTACACAATGGAATACTACTCTGCAATTAAAAACAATGAATTCACGAAATTTCTAGGCAAATGGTCAGATCTTGAAAATATCATCCTTAGTGAGGTAACCCAATCACAAAAGAACACACATGGTATGCAGTCACTGATAAGGGGATATTGACCCAGAATCTCGGAATACCCTAGACACAATCCGCATATCAATAGATTTCTAAGAAGATGGAAGGAGAGACCCCTGGTCCTGGAAAGACTGGATGTAGGGGAACGCCAGGATAGAGTAATGAGAGGGGGTTGAATGGAGAAAAGAGGGAGGGAAGGGGGCTTATGGGACTTTCGGGGAGGGAGGAAATGGGAAAGGGGAAGTGATTTGGAATGTAAATTAAAAAAATAAAATAAAAAAAAGTTAATAGAATGACTATATGAACAAATTATACCATTCCTGGGCATCTATCATAAGGATTCTAAATCAACATGCCACAAAAATATTTGTATGTCCATGTTTACTGTAAATAAAAAAACTTAGAAAAAAAAGCAGATACACTGAATCTAATAGAAGAGAAAGTGGGAAAGAGCCTGGAACTCATTGGCACAGGGGGAAACTTCCTAAACAGAACTCCAATGGCTCATGCTCTGTGATCAAGAATTGATAAAGGGGACCTCATGAAACTGGAAAGCTTCCGTAAGGCAAAGGACATAGTCAATAAGACAAATTGGCAACCTACCGATTGGAAAAAAGTCTTCACTAACCTCACATCTGATAGAGGGCTAATATCCAAAATATATAAAGAATTCAAGAAGCTAACCTCAAAAAAAAAAACAACAACAAACAAAAAAACAACCCAATCAAAATAAAGGTTATAGAACTAAGCAGAGAATTCACAAGGGAGGAATCTCGAATGACTCAGAAGCACTTAAAGAAATGATGTTCACAATTCACATATCAATAGATTTCTAAGAAGATGGTAGGAGAGACCCCTGGTCCTGGAAAGACTGGATGTAGGGGAACGCCAGGACAGAGAAGCGAGAGGGGGTTGAATGGGGAAAAGAGGGAGGGAAGGGGGCTTATGGGACTTTCGGGGAGGGAGGAAACGGGAAAGGGGAAATGATTTGGAATGTAAATAAAAAAAACTTAGAAAATAAAATAAAATTTAAAAGAAATGATGTTCAAAGTCCTTAGTCATTAAGGAAATGCAAATCAAAACAACCCTAAGATTCCACCTTGCACCAATCAAAATGGCTTAGATAAAAATCTCGGGTGACAGCATATGTTGTCGAGGATGTGGAGAAAGAGGAACACTCCTCCATTGCTGGTGGGATTGCAAACTGGTACAACCACTCTGGAAATCAATCTGAAGTTTCCTCAGAAAATCAGAAATAGATCTACTTGAAGACCCAGCAATACCACTCTTGGGAATATACCCAAAAGATGCCCCGCCATACCACAGGGGAAGGTGTTCCACTGTGTTCATAGCAGCCTTATCTCTGATAGCCAGAAGCTTGAAACAACCCAGATGTCCTACAACAGAAGAATGGATACAGAAAATGTGGTTCCTCTACACAATGGAGTACTACTCAGCTATTAAGAACAAGTATGTCATGAGTTTTGTAGGCAGATGGATGGAACTAGAAAATATCCTGGGGGCTGGAGAGATGGCTCAGCAGTTAAGAGCACTGACTGCTCTTCAGAAGATCCTGAGTTCAAATCCCAGCAACCACATAGTGGCTCACAATTACATCCATAATAAGATCTGATGCCCTCTTCTGGAGTGTGTGAAGACAGCTACAGTGTACTCACATATAATAAATAAATAAACCTTTTTTAAAAAATAAAATATCATCCTGAGTGAGATAACTCAGACCCAAAAGGATATGCATGGTATGTACTCACTAATAAGTGGATATTAGCCAAAAAAGTACAGAATACCCAGGATACAAACCACAGAACTCAAAAAGTTAACAAGTCGAAGGGCCCAAGTGAGGGTGCTTCAATATGATTTGGGAGGGAGAAGAAAGCAATAACAGGAGGCAGAGGGAGGGAGAGACCTGAGTGGGAGAGGGGAGAGGCAGTGGAGGAGATCATGATCAGGTACTGGTTGATGGGCAGGACTGAAGCCCTGAGGGCCAGCAGAAAGAATAGAAACAGGCAACCTCAGGAGGTAGAAGGTGGGGGACCCTCAGAACTCAATGGGAGGGACCTTGGATGAAATGCCCTACAATGGGGAAAGGGGACTTGTAGAGTCCACCTCTAGTAAAAGACAGGGCATCAAGTGGAGGGATGATGGGGTTGCCATCCCACAGTCAAAAACTCTGACCCAGTATTATTCCTGTTTAAAATAACTTCAGGGAAAAAAAATGGAGAAGAACCTGAGGAAAAGGAGGTCAAGTGATAGGGCAAAATTGAGATCTAGCTCTGAAACTATCTCTGATGCTATGCTGTGCTCACAAAAAAAGGGGCCTATCATGATTGTCCTCTGAAAGACCCAACAAGCTGCTGAAAGAGTCAAATGCAGATATTTACACCCAACCAATGGACAGAAGCTGCTGACCCCTGTGGTTGAATTGGAAAAAGCTGGAAGAAGCTGAGGAGGAGGGCGACCCCAAAGGAAGACCAACTAACCTGGATCCCAGGGATCTCTCAGACAATGAGGCCCCAACCAGGCAGCATACGCCAGCTGGTATGAGGCCCCCAACACATATACAGCAGAGGATTGCCCGGTCTGGACTCAGTCTGAGAAGATATACCTAACCCTCAAGAGACTTCGGGCCCCAGGTAGTGGGGAGGTTTGAAGTGTGGTGTGGGACATCCTCTTGGAGAAGTGGGGAG
The DNA here is from genome assembly GCA_036184795.1 of Tokudaia tokunoshimensis. Taxonomy (NCBI): domain Eukaryota; kingdom Metazoa; phylum Chordata; class Mammalia; order Rodentia; family Muridae; genus Tokudaia; species Tokudaia tokunoshimensis. The sequence goes on from BTHU01000023.1 coordinate 13,456,174, forward strand.
AAGGTGTGGGATGTAGAGCAGTCTGAGGGTGGACTGGGAGGGGGATAAAGTTTGAACTGTAAAAAAGATTAAAGAAGAAATTTTTTAAAAAGAAAACTAAAAAGAAAGAGAAAGAAAGAAGGAAAGAAAGAAAAGAAAGAAAGAAAGAAAGAAAGAAAGAAAGAAAGAAAGAAAGAAAGAAAATGCACACAATTTGGTGGGATATTTTCTCAATTGAAGTCCCTTCTTCAAAAAAGACTCTAGCCTAGCCTCTGTCAGGTCAACATAAAATTGGCCAGTACAGCTTTTCAACAGCCTGCCTCAAGACTCATTTTGACCAGTGGAAGTGTCAGGAAACTATGCTTTTTAACTTCCGAAATAGTGTCTCAAAAATATGAAATCTTGCTTTCACTACATAAGGCACATCTTCTTTAAACAACTATTCTGTTGTGAAAAAATTCAAGTAATCACGTGAAGAGGCACACACATGGGAAACCAAGCCTGTAGCCAATAATCCCAGCAAAAAGCCGCATAAATGGGATTATTTGGACCATTGTAGACATCCCACCTCAGCAAATATTAAGCCAATGAACAGAATCATGAGAAAGAATAACCTTTGTTGCAAACTATCACCTCTTAAATTAACATTGAAATGGTTCCTTACACCCCGAAAAATAACCAAAAGTAGAATGTTAGTGTCATGTTGATTCTGCATGGTTTACATTCTGTGTGCTTTTTCTTTTGTTTAATTTTATGATCCCCAACTGTTTTTGTTCTAGTATGGCCAGGAGCTCCTTATAATTAGAAGAAAACAAACATTCTGGAATTAAAACTGAGATAATTCCCAAAGCAGTTTCGATGTAACAGTCAACAGAATTTGGAGTGATCAAACTGCTGTGCACCTGCCCCAGCATCCTTCGCTGATTTTGTGTAGACTGCTCCAATCTGATATTGATAGAGTGCTTTCCTGGGTCAAATGAATAGACTGCTCTTAGAGGTTTGCTTTTAGAATAGAATGAAGAGAAGCAGGTAAATAAACTCAGTGAATACAGAAAACAACTAGTGGAATGAAAGGTTTGGGGTCTTTGTCAACAACAAAGGTCATTGTGGATAATCTTTTTTTTTTTTTTTTTTGTTATAGTCCTGCATTTCATTGTGTATTTCATTGAGGATGTTTGCATCATAATTCATCAGGAATGTTAGTCTAGAATTTTCTTTTTTGTTTTTTCCTTCTCTTGTTTCTTTATATTAGAGACATTTTGGATTGTAGAGAGAGTTGATCAGAGACTTTATTTCAAGGTCTTTTGGGGGCCTCATACCAGCTTGTGTATGCTGGACAGTTCTAGCAGAATTCTGGCTTCCCTTAGTATTTACCTTCCTTTTTTCTGGATTTAAGTGTTAAAAATTGTTTATGTAAAGCAGGTAAATTTCAGCTTCCCAAATCAACACAAGAAAATGGCTGCTCATCTGTTATTACAAGTCTCTTTTTCTCTTGGTGAGAAGACAAACCAGTTGATATACAGAAAGTTTATACCAGCAACCCCATGAAGAAGGGGAATTGAAAAGGTGTCACAGAAACAACAGGGTTGGAAATTGCTCTATCAGTTTAAATGACAAGGCAGGAGTTCAATTTATTTCTTTGGCTACAGAGAAATGTTCAAAAATTTCTTCCTCTATTACTCTATTCAATTAGCAAGTGATAATTTGTTGCTTTTAGGTCAAAGAACTTATTCATATTCAGTCAGCAAGCAATGTTGGTGACCTTGGAGTACATAAATGTAATATAAACATAAAATATAAATATAATTTTCACAAATATTTAGAATAGAAATATTTGTCTTAACAATATGTAAATGTGATTTCTTGCTAACCTGCAAATTAGAAGTAAGCCATGGAAAAGCCAAGGTCAACATTTAAAGTAAGAGTGAAGCCTTACGAAATAGTGGGGTGAGAGAAGAAATGCTTTCATAATTTCAATACTGATGATCAGTCCTCAGTTTGTAGTTTTGGAGAAACTTTGGGAAACCATAGTTGTTAAAAGGTACAGTGGGAGAAACACACAAAGGGATATCTGTAGCAAGATTTTATCTCATATATTCAGGATGAGGATATTGGCCTTTTCATGAACTCTCAACAACAAAAGCTACTGAACTCTACTTTTCTCTCAATCAAAAGAGATTTGAAACTAGTCTTTATTTTTTGTTGTTTAGACTAGAATTAGAAAAATGAAGTTAATATGTAAATGTGCTTCTAACTGGGCAAATAGGTTTGTGGAAATATAAAACTGTTGTAGTGACATCTGGAAAGGCTGGCAGGAAGATAGATGGCTGAGAGGTAAGTGATCTTGGAGAAAATGTGTATTAGGTAATCAATGATGAAGACTTAAAAACATGACCAACTCCAGAAGAGTTACTTCAGGAGTTTGGTACTCAGGAAGGGCTTTGTTCTAAGTGATCCTTTGCATGTGCAACATCTGAGGAATCTACAGTTCAAACTCGAAAGAAAGGACCAAATTGATGAAGTCACCAAAAGAACTGAATCAAACGTTTCTTGAGTTCTCCCTCAGGAGATGGCAGTGAATGAAATAGAGTCTCTGATTAACTCTCTCTCCAATTCACAATTTCTCTAATATAAAGAAACAGATAAGGACAAAACAAAAAAGAAAATTCTAGGCTAACATTCCTGATGAATTATGATGCAAATATCTTCAATGAAATACTTGTAAACAAAATGCAGGGATATAACAAAAAAGATTGCCCACAATGACCCAGTTACCTATATCAATAATGTAATAAATCATAAATGGGCTTAAAGACAAAACCCACATGATTATTTAAATATATGCAGAAAAATTATTTGATAAAATCCACCATGTCTTTATGATAAAACTCCTAGACAAAGTAGGACTGGAGGGAATATGTCTCAGCATAATAAAGGCTATATATGACTGCCCCACAGCCAACAGCATCCTAAATGGTGAAAAATTGGAAGCTGTTCCATTAAAATCATGACTAAGGCAAGGTTGCTACTATCCCTGCTCCTTTTTGATATAGACCTTGAAGCATTAGATAGAGCAATAAGACAAGAGAAGGAAACAAATGGGTTTCAAACAGAAAAAGAAGAGGCAAAATTATCACCATTTTAATGGTAAATTCCCTTTTAAAATCGTTTGTCATTTCCATCATTTTGCTATACATAGCTAGAAAATATGAAGCTCATGCACTATTTTACATAGAAATTTTTGAAACATCTCAAATTACTGCTATTCAATTCTACCTTCAGTGGAAAAAAAATTCAACCCAGTTGTTTGCTGCTTCACAACACTGTCTCTAGTTTCTGATCTGACATTCTTCAGTTTACTTAGACTTCATCACGTGTTTTTGTCCCATTCTTACTAGTATTCTGGTCATGGTCATTTAAGCAACCACTAAGAAATTTCAGCCTTCCCCATGCAAATGAGTATTCCTGGAAAGAAGCTGTGCCTGCAAACACTGGCTGATTAGAACTCCAGTGATATAGAGAGACTGGAAGCCTTCTGAATAATTTTGCCCACCTCTGTACAGGAACTAACATCCTGTGACTAATAGATACAAACATTTTGGAATCGGTTAACAGACAACTAGTTTCTACCAGACTCAAAAGTTATGAATGCTATTAGATAGCATCTGAGGCCTATAGGAGAGCTTTCTTTACCTTGCTATAAAGGTCTCATTGACATTCCCACCAATGTATCTTAATTTTTTGTTTGTTTGTTTTTCAATAATTTTTTTCTTTGAAAGCAATGTTTTTTGTATTAGATATATTCTTTATTTACATTTCAAATGATTTCCCCTTTCCTGGATCCCCTCTCCCAAAAGTACCATAAGCCCTCTTCCCTCCCCCTGTTCCCCAATCAACCCCTTCCCTCTTCCCTGTCCTGGTATTCCCCTACACTGTTGCATTGAGCCTTTCCAGGACAAAGTGCCTCTCCTCCTTTCTTCTTGGGCATCATTTGATATGTGAATTGTTTCCTGGGTATTCCAAGCTTCTGGGCTAATATTCGCTTAGCAGTGAGTGCATACCATGTGTGTTCTTTTGCGACTGGGTCACCTCACTCAGGATGACATTCTCCAGTTCCACCCACTTGCCTAGGAATTTCGTGAATTCATTGTTTTTAATTGCAGAGTAGTATTCCATTGTGTAAATATAACACATCTTCTGAATTCATTCCTCCGTTGAGGGACATCTGGGTTCTTTCCAGCTTCTGGCTATTATAAATAGGGCTTCTATGAACATAGTGGAGCATGTGTCCTTATTGCATGCCAGGGAAGCCTCTGGGTATATGCCCAGGAGTGGTATAACAGGATCCTCCGGGAGTGTCATGCCCAGTTTTCTGAGGAACCACCAGACTGCTTTTCAGAGTGGTTGTACCAGCTTGCAATCCCACCAGCAGTGGAGGAGTGTTCCTCTTTCTCCACATCCTCACCAACAACTGCTGTCACCTGAGTTTTTGATCTTAGCCATTCTGACTGGTGTGAGATGGAATCTCAGGGTTGTTTTGTTTTGCATTTCCCTAATGACTAAGGATGTTGAATATTTCTTTATGTGCTTCTCAGCCATTTGATATTCCTCAGGTGAAAATTCTTTGTTATTTCTGTACCCCATTTTTTAATAGGGTTATTTGGCTTTCTGGAGTCTAACTTCTTGAGTTCTTTGTATATCTTGGATATTAGCCCTCTGTCAGATGTAGGGTTGGTAAAGATCTTTTCCCAATTAGTTGGTTGCCATTTTGTCCTTTTGACAGTGTCCTTTGCCTTACAGAAACTTTGTAATTTTATGAGGTCCCATTTGTCAATTCTTGATCTTAGAGCATAAGCTATTGGTGTTCTGTTCAGGAAATGTTCCCCTGTGCCCATGTGCTCAAGATTCTTCCTGTTTCTTTTCTATTAGTTTCAGTGTGTCTGGTTTTATAAGGCGGTCCTTGATCCACTTGGATTTGAACTTAGTACAAGGAGATAAGAATGGATCAATTTGTATTCTTCTGCATGTTGAACCAGCACCATTTGTTGAAAAGGCTATCTTTTTTTCCACTGAATGGTTTCAGCTCCTTTGTCAAATATCAAGTGACCATAGGAGTGTGGGTTCATTTCTGGGTCTTCAATTCTATTCCATTGATCTACATGCCTGTCACTGTACCAATACCATGCAGTTTTTAACACTATTGCTCTGTAGTACTGCTTGAGGTCGGGGATAGTGATTCCCCCAAAGTTCTTTTACTGTTGAGAATAGTTTTAGCTATCTTGGGTTTTTTGTTATTCCAGATGAATTTGAGAATTGCTCTTTCTAATTCTATGAAGAATTGAGTTTGGATTTTGATGGGGATTGCATTGAATCTGTAGATTGATTTTGGCAAGATGGTCATTTTTACTATATTAATCCTGCCAATCCATGAGCATGGAAGAATTTTCCATCTTCTGAGGTCTTCTTCGATTTCTTTCTTCAGAAACTTGAAGTTCCTGTCCCAATGTATCTTAAATCTACCACAATAAACAGAGAAAGGGGGAGAGAACCAGAGTCACAGAAAAAGACACACACACACACACACATATACACACACACACATACACAGAGAGGGGGGGGAATTTGAAATGAATTGGGCTTGATCTATCCCCAGCTCTACCCTGGTAGAGCTTGCCTGCCATGTGCAAGCACATGAGTTCCCTCTGCAGAGCTTCAAAACAAAGAAGATTAGCTCACAATAGCAAATTCTGAAAGTGTTTCACATGAAATTAGGCAAAAGCAACACTGCAAGAATTTGAAACAACAATGAAAATAAGAAAGGAGGCACTAAACGTAAACAACTCCCTCTCTAAAGGTGCCTATAAAAGGGGATTTTTCAACTTCCATAAAAGCTACTTAAGAAATGTGAAGAAATAACTCTTAAAAAAACATCATGTAACCTACTCCAAATAGCATCGTTATGCATAGATGCCAGATACTGCAGCTAACCTGGCAGTTCTGTTAGGCAAATGAACTATTGAGGCAGGCCTGTTGCTTAATGTCTATTATTATTTTCTAAGACCCTTGGGGTTGGGGTGAACTATCTTGTTTGTACTTGGCAATTGATAAATATTGTGAGATCCTATTTTCTATAGAACTGTTCTGTGGAAGGTCCATGTTAAATGGAAGACACTGCCCACATGTCTACTATGTAGGAAGGATACAGGAAAAAAAAAAACTTGTAAAGGCAATCTTCATTCCCCTTTGCTGCACAGGTCTGTATTATAAGAAAGATGTTTCATTGCATTTGGCAGTCAAGAGTTAGTTCCCATCCTGCCAAGATTTCCAGGGATGAATATTCTCCTGCTAGAATGAGTGGCCAGTGAGACTATAGATCACATTGTCCAAAAGTTTTAAGCTATAAAACATCCATATTTAGTAGTGTCAGCATCAGAGTTGATACTAGTTTCTCTTTTTTTCTGTACACACACACACACACACACACACACACACACACAAAACTTTACCTTCTGGGCAGGGTTATGCATGGTCATCCTGTGGAAGTGATCAATAATTTCCCATTTTCTGCTCCCTAGTCCCAGATCGGGATTGAATTTTCACAGTTTGAACAAGCCTGAAAGACTAGTAGTAGTCTGTCTGTGCCAAGGAAAGCCAGCTGCACCATGTTAGACTGTGAAGCTGTGAAGCATTGTTGAAAGCAACAAAACCCAGCTAGAAATGAAGGCTAACAACTGAGTATAATACTAATACAGAAGCAAAGCAAACAGCTTAAGGAAAAATACCAAGGGAACAGACAATGAAAGACAAGCAGGCTGAAAGCACAGACATGCCTAGTAGAAAGAAAAGCTGGGTGCAGGGCTAAGGATGCCATCTCCGAGGAATGGCACAATAGTTGTACACTAAGAAATATAATTCATTTGAAAGTCCAGCTCTGCACAAAACAAGCAACCAAGCAGCCAATATAATCTGGAAGTGAGAGATAGAATTAGAATGTATAGTTATTTCAGGAAATTGTCTAAATGTCATTTTAATCCAAAGTTATAAAACATAAGGACAAGCAAGCATGATAGAAATGCAGAATGAAAAGTAGCAATAGAAACTGTCATTGGGGTGACCCAGATATTGACATAGTAGGCAAAGACTTCGCAGCAGTGATTAGAAGCTTTTCAAAGAACTAATGTAAATTTCACTTAAATGTTAAAGGGACATGGGATGACAACATCTCATGAAATAAAGAAGTCTACAAGGAGACAGAAATGTTTTTTAAAGAACCAAAGAGCTCTCCTTCCCCTCCTCCCATGGTCCATTTTTGCTTTCCTGCCTTCCGTGATTACTTTGGATTATGTTATCAAAGAATTTGGAGCTGGGAACCTCAGATGAGAAAGCATGAGATGTTTGCCTTTCTGGGTCTGGTTACTTCACTCACAATGATCTTTTCTAGTTCCATCTGTTTACTTGCAAAATTGATGATGTAATTTATCTTTATCGCTGAATACTATTCCACGGTATATATGTATCTGATTCTCATCATCCATCCTTCAGTTAAAGGGCATTTCCATTTTCTAGCTATAGTAAATAGAGCAGCAATAAACACAGTGTAGCTAGTGTCTATGGTATATGTGGTAGAGTCATTTGGGCATATGCTGAGGAGTACTATAGCTGGATCCTGTACTAGAATTACTTTTAGTTTTCTGCAAACTCTCCACACTGATTTCTACAGTAGCTGCACCAGTTTGCAATCCCCTCAACAGTGAATGAGGGTTTCTCTTTCCCCACAACATCATCAGCATTGGTTGCCAGTTGTTTTCTTGATATTGGCCATTCTGGCTGGAGTAAAATGAAAATAGCTTTAATATGCATTTCTATAAATTCTACTTTAGATATCTCTTAGTCATTTTTATTTGTTCTCTTGAGAATTTTTCCATTCAGATCCATGTCACATTTTAAACGCCTGTCATTTATTTTCTTGACTCTTTGGTTTCTTTTGAGTTCTTTCTGTAGTCTAAGTATTAAGGCTTTATCAAATGCATAGCTTGCAAGGGTTATTTCTCACCCTGTGGGCTTCCTCTTCACTCAACTGATTGTTTCATTGGCTTTACAAAAGGTTTTCAGTCCCCCACCCCACCCTACCCCCACCTCCTGCCTACAGCTTATTTGTCGATTGACCTTAATTCCTGGAAAATGGAGTTCTACTAAGAAAATCCTTTACTTTTTGATTGTTTTTTTTTTTTTACAGTCCAGTCATTACCTCCACTCCCAGTCTGCCCTCCCCACAGTTCCACATTCCAGTCTTCCTCTCCCTGTCTCCAAGAGGATTAGTATATGAAAATAGACTGCTTTTTAAAATGTGAGCTTGAACCCTGCCACATTGTTTTTGGTCAGGCGGTTCAAAGAGACTCCCCAAGATTACTGTCATGTGACAGTAGTGAATGGATGACTCTATTTCAGATAACATTACAGACTTCAGATCCAGGACTTGGAGAAATCCAAAGGGAATTGACCTGGAAGCCTCCTTCCTGAAGACCAGCTCTCATAGTATCAGAAGATGCTATGCAAATGTCCAAGAGAGAAAAGTCAACAATAGTCCTACTCAGATGTGTAAATCCTTTGAATTATCACAATGTCTGATCTGACAAGATATCCTCAAAGATGCAATTGTGGCAGTAAGTCTTCAGGGTAACCAATAACCAGCCTGCTCACTCAGAGGAGATTAATGCCTGGCACCATAAGCAGAATCAACTATCCATGGCTAGAGAGGTCATAGACCTTAGAGTGCCAGAGTCCAGCTCCGGGTGAGGGAATTAGTCAAGCAGCTATTTTTCTAAACCAATATAATTTCTAACTGTATTCTAAATATTTATCCTTACACCCACAGATAAGTGTATCTGTCTCCCTCATTAAGTGAGCTTCATTTTTGCAGAGAATGGGGAGTTTAACATAGATCTACAACTGGTCAAAATGCAGAGAATATATGACTGTGAGTTGCCAAGCCCCAGTTGTACATCTATGATACAGCCAAGGCTCTGGGGTAATTGCATAAGAGGGAGTGGAAAGACTGTAAGAGCCCAAGGACCAGGAAATCTGCTGATAGTTTCTTCTGGAGATGAAAAATGTGCTTCTGACTAAATAAGACCTGCATAATGACAAGACCAATTGACATGACAGTATATATAGAGGAAATTCCACAAGGCTGCAGCAGGAGATGAGGAGCTACAGGCAAACAATGGTTTCTGAGAAAGGGAGAATGAGTTTTTTCCAAGGGCAAGCTGTTATGTTATCCATTTCCATGTTGTCAGCCTTAAACACATGCACATACAAGGAGCAGCAAATATAATTAGTATGTTACACACACACACACACACACACACACACACACACGCTCACACACACCATAGTTAAAATATTGACATTAAATTGAACAAAGAAATTTTCAAATTTCAGTGAGAATAAAAGGGAACAAGAGGGAAACGATGTGGTTTATTTCTCACCTCAACCAAAAGGGAACAAAGAATGAGCTCAATGTGCAGTAAGAACATAGCTTTCAAGCAAGTGTATCACACACAGTAAGACTACATTATATAAAGAGGAAAGAAGGACATTCAATAAAGCTTGAGAGAATTTGTTGTTAGCAAACCTGGCTTTGCAGAAATACTGTAGAAAGACTTTTCAGCAAGTATCATGTGACAACAATTCAAATCTACAGGAAAAAAACCCCAGAAAGTAATTATGCAGGTAATTATTCATAGCTGTTAGACTGATTTATACTATAGTTACAAAAAACAATATGTATACAATTGATTTTTGTACCTATAACACTGGAAAGCAGAGAAAAAGAAGAAAGAATGCATGTAGTTTAGATTGAGGGAATAACACCAGATAGTTAATTGACTACATAAATCAAAATATTCAATATGATTATTGAATATTATCATAATCAAAATGATAATCAATTAACAAAGCTCTTATAATAAACTATAAATAAGTATTTGATAGATATCCTAATTTTCTCAGTTCTTTTAAGAATATAATAATAAGATAATTATAACATTTTTAAGTATATGGATAAAATCTGTGTATAACTTAATAGAATATACACACTGAATAGGGGTATATAGAACTATATAGCAATAAAGTTTCTATATCTTTTTTAAATTTCTATATCTTACTAAAATTAAAGTAGTAGATTCTGATATTTAAAATCTATATAGTAAACACTAGAGAAAAGAGAAACCGTAGGATATATGTTTATACCTGCACACATATTTACATACACATGTGTACAGACACATATGTAATAACACTAGATCTTCACTAAATCTAAAGAAGGCATTAAAGGAAGAACAAAAGCATAGAAAACAGACAACGGAATAGAAAATTTCTGAGACATACAGAAGCAAAAAGTAAAATGACCAAAGTAGGAGCTGGAATCACAAATTGTTAGGAGTTTACACCGTTCTTGTAGAGGACCCACATTTAATTCCTAAAAAATTTTTAGGAAGTGTCCAACCACTTCTACCTCCAGGTTCAGGTAATATAAGTCTCTGGCCACTTTGGGTGCCTGTATATACATGTTCATATGTTTTCAGTCACATGCATCTGGGCATACACATACATATGTACAGAGTTTAAAATAATAAACTTTGCAGAAATGACCAGGGAATAATATTGCATATTAATGAAAAAATTGAATAAAGAAAAAACGATCACCATATTGGATTACAGACAGACCTACTAAAAGGTAACAGTTAATTTTATAATCTCAGAATTCTTTTCTTCTCCTTATTCCTAAGTACAATGGCAACTGTGTCACTTTATAAGTGACAGTGAAAAGCAGGATAGAGAACTTGTAGACTCTTTAAAAAGGGAGTTTCTAAACAGAATGCCTATGAGAGGAGAGAGGTAAGGAAAACACTGGAACGTGTGAGATGAAAGTGTTGAGATGTACAGGAGGTTAAGGAAGTATTGGGATGTTGGGGGCTGGGAAATCTGTATCTGAATTAAACATGTACAGACATGTTTCTGGTCAGTATTTTCTCAATACTGTAATTTCATAGCATTTATATTATATAAGATAGTAGAAATCAAAAGAAGTTTCCAAATAAATCCAAAGACTTCAAGGAAGGCAAAAACAAGACTACTAGCAAATATTCAGGATACCCCAGTTCTATAGAAAAATATCAAACATAGCCCAGTTCCTAGCCAAAGAAATATAATACCTTATACTAAAGATGTACTTTCTTCTCATCCTATTATTTGATATTATATCTGAATTTTCAACCCATAATTACAAGGAGTAATAAAAATAAATGCATACAAACATAATGAGAGCTAGACTCAGATATGGTAGGTATAGAATGACGCAACTGGGAAATAAAATAATTATGAGCTCTCTGCCAAGGGCTGTCATGGAAAAATGGACAACATGCAAGAACAGATGGAAACTCTAATAAGGCCCCAAAATAAATTCTAGGTGTCAAAAACACTGTAAGAGAAATGAAGTCTGCCTTTTATAAGCTCACAGGAGGCTGGACACAGGGAAGCAAAAAACCAGAGAGCTTGGAGGTGCATAAATAGGAACTTCAAAGACAAGAAAGAAGGTAAAAGACAGACCTAAGGCCAGTGAGGAACAATGTAGCATATGTGGAATGGTCATCCTGGAAAGAAAATAAAGACAAGAACAGAATAAATTTTTAAGGGAATAATACCTGAGAATGAGCCAAAATTCGTCAGTGTCACAGGTCCAGGAAACTCAGGGGACATAAAGCTAAATAACATATTCAAATGCCCCAAAATCAAGACAAAAAGATAATTACAAAACAAATAAGAAAGATAAAAATGCCATACCTATGGAGAAATGATGGTAAGAAGGATGACATGTCATCCTTCCCTTCACAATCCATGGAAGCAAAAAGAAAGAAAGGTTAAGACAGCTTTAGTACAATGAAAACTATACATCTATCTAATGCTACATCTTAAACCACTGATCTACCCATTTTCACTTCTTGTATATATAGATGTAGTTCTTTAGAACATGTATCCCTGAGTGGATCTTTTATGTAATAAAGTTTAAATATGGGAGAGAGAGATTATTTAAATTTAAGACCCAGATGTCTCTGAGGAGTTTGTCACTAGTGGACCCACCTAGCAAAAAAAAATGTTAAAAGTTCATCAGAAAGTGGAGGATAATGATATGTTTTTTAGAAACCCAGATTTACATGAATGAAGAGTGCTAGAGAAGGATTCAATAAAAGTAAAATCAATTTTCACCTATTTCTTAATTTTCTTCTTTCTAGACACTCTAAGTGCTGACTGTTCAAAATAACAATAGTAACAACATATTCGATGATTGTAACTTATGATAAGTAACAGCTATGTTATGACAGATGGGAAATATGAATTGAAAAATAGGCTGTTTTAAAACACCTACTCGATCTGTCAAGAATTATACTATTATTTCAAAGCTGAGTTTGATTAATTATAAATTACATTAAATTAGAAATGTGCAAGAACATCACTGACATTTTATCAAAATAAGGATAATTGGCATAGGAAGAAAGGAGAAAAAATAAATCATGCAATTTATTCAGTTGAAATCAAACAACACTGAGATTACACCTCATACCAGTCAGAATGGCTAAGATGAAAAACTCAGGGGACAGCAGATGCTGGAGAGGATGTGGGGAAAGAGGAACACTTCTCCATTGTTGGTGGGATTGCAAGCTGGTAAAAACACTCTGGAAATCAGTTTGGCAGTTCCTCAGAAAATTAGACATAGTACTACCTGAGGACCCAGCTATACCACTCCTGGGCATATACCCAGAAAATGCTTCTACATGTAATAAGGACACATGCTCCACTATGTTCATAGCAGCCCTATTTATAGTAGCCAGAAGCTGGAAAGAACCCTGATTTCCTTCAAGAGAGGAATGGATACAGAAATTGTGTTATATATACATAATGGAGTACTACTCAGCTATTAAAAACAATGAATTCATGAAATTCTTAGACAAATGGATGGGACTAGAACGTGTCATCCTGAGTGAGGTAACCCAATCACAAAAGAACACACATGGTATGTACTCACTGATAAGTGGATGTTAGCCCAAAAGCTCTAAATAAACAAGTTACAATTCACAGACCACAGGAAGCTCAAGAAGAAGGAGGACTGAAGTGGGGGTGCTTTGGTTCCTCTGAGAAAGGGAACAAAATACTCACAGGAGCAATTATGGAGACAAAGTGTGGAGCAGAGACTGAAGGGAAGGCTACCCAGAGACTGCCCTACCTGTGGATTCATCCTATAAACAGTCACCAAACCCCAACACTATTATGGACGACAAGAAGTGCATATCAAAAGGAGCATGTTGTGTGTGGGGGGGGGTGTCTTGCAAGAGCCTTATACATACAGAGGCAGATACTAGCAGCCAACCATTGGACTGGGCAGTGGGTCCCCAGTGGAGGAGTTGGAGGGCAGTCCAGAGGAGCTGAAGGGGTTTACAGCCCCATGGGAAGAACAATGATGTCAGCCACCCAGATACTCCAGGATTCCCAGGGACTAAACCATCAACCAAGGGGTACACATGGTTCCACCAAAAATATGGCAGAGGAATGCCTTTTTGGGCATCAGTGGAAGGAATGGTCCTTGGTCCTGTGAAGGCTCAATAGATGCCCCAACAAGGGGAAATCGAGGGGGGGAGGTGGGAGTGAGTCAGGTGAAGGGGCATATACTTGGAGGCAGGGGGTGGGAGGAGAGGTTGGGGGTTTTTGGAGAAGGGTGAAACCAGGAAAGTTTTAGCATTTGAAATGTAAATGAAGATTATATTCAATAAAAAAAGAAAAAACTTTGAAAGTGATCATTAAAAGGAAAATAAAAAAAGAAATTAAAGATGTGACTACTAGATATGTGCTATCAGAAGAGAGAAATAATCATCAGGCTTACCTAGTTGTGAACCCTGTGAACTACAATGAACAACTGGCCTGGTAAGGCATCCCACTGGAACATTAGTAGCACAAATGACATGGCTGTAACCATCCTTGCTCTACAAGAGGATATCACATCTGGCACCATTATCTGGGCCAAGAACCTGTGACTTTGTCACAAGCCCTAGGAGCGAAACTGATTCTATTACTCTACTGTTAAGATGTAATGTTAAATGACTCCAAAAGACTTCTCATTGTACCCATAGATCAGTACACCATTCAGTCCTCATCAGAGAAGCTTCTTGCCGTAGATGGCAATTAACAAAGAGGCCACAAATGGGAAGGGTCAATAAGAGACTGTGGAATGTTCAGCCTCAAATGGGAAGTCTATATACATCACACCCTTTCCTCTTCAGCCTCAGGGATCATTGCAGAAGAGCAGGCAGAAATAGCACAGAGTCAGAGGTAATAGATGACTACAAGGAAATAGAACACAGAGTCAGAGGTAATAGGTGACTAAAACAGTGTCCGGCAGTTGCGCATATGTATTCATGACATCTGAGACAGCATCCACAGGCTCAATACAGACAAAATACAGGGCAAGGGAGGGAGGGAGGTGGGCATAAATTTCACCCCCCAGCTAAGGGTTGATTATCAAAGAATAGCTGCTGGAAGAAGAGCCAGTTTTCTTTAAGGGTGTGGACACTAGTGTGTTGTCTACTCACCATTAAAAACCACACATCCAAGAGTAGAGTATGTGGACAGTACAAAATGTTTCTGATGGTTAAAATTAAAAACAAAAAGGAGAGGGAAGTAAAGTTATGTGACTAGGGAAATGGGCGGTGGATCCGAGGAGAGTTGAGGAAAGAGGGTAAGTATGATAAAAATGTAATGCACGAAGTTTTCAACTAATAAAAATTAGAGGAAAGGGAAAAAAATCAGAAAAAATTTTTTAAATGGATTGATTAAAAAGAAACAAAAATTAAGTACAACAAACAGAAAAAAGTTAACAAGCTAATAAACAATCCCTTTAAATGTGTGTAGTCTAAATTAAAAGACAGAGACTGTCCAAAGAAATTAAAATGACATTGCTATATTTTTCTAAGAATACATAAATATAAAGAATATATTAAGACTAAGAAAGATATGACATGCTATAATCAAAAGAAAGCTAAACTACTAATATTAATTTCAGAAAGTAGATGTCATAGTGAAGGCATTTATCAGAGGTAAAAGAGGTTATTAAACAATTATAAAAGATAATTTTCTTGAATGCTTATACAGATACAGGAGGCAAAATCTAATAGACCTACACAGATAAATAGATAAATACATTATTAATATTGGAGACTATATTACCTTCTTTCAGTAGTTGACAGATCCAATTGGCAGAAAATCAATAAGGATATAGTTGAACTCAACAGCACCATTGATCAACTAGATCTACTTGTCATTTAGAGAATACCCTATCCCAAAACAGCAGAATGCACATTATCCTCAAATTCCATAAGGTACAATACAAAGAAACACACATTCTGGGCCATAGACCATATCTCAAAGTTGAAATAACTTATGAAATATACATTAAATCTGCATTAGAATTATACTAGAAATAAATATCAGAATGATAGTAGAAAATGGAAATATATTTGGAGATTAACCAATATGTTTATAAATAAGACAAGTATCAAAAGGGAAGTCCTTCCTGAACACATGTACAAATGGTACAGGAATTATTGTGTTTCATTGTGTTTTTTCCTAGAAAATAATACATATTGTCTTAGTGTTTTATTTCTATGAAGGGATACCATGAGCAAAGCAGCACTTATAAGGTCAACATTTAATTGAGGCTGGCTTGCAGTTTCAGAGGTTCAGTCCATTATCATCATGGCAGGAAACATGGCAACATCTAGGCAGACATGGTGCTGGAGTTGCTGAGAGTTCTATATCTTCATCTGAAGGCAGTAGAAGGGGGATTGTCTTCTACACTGAGTGGAGCTTGAGCATAGGAGACCTTAAATCCCACCTATACAAGTGACACACTTCGTCCAACAGGCCACATCTCCTCCAATAAGGCCATACCTCCTGATAGTACCACTTTCTATGGCCAAACATTCAAACACATGAATCTGTGGAGGCCATACCTATGATAACCACCACAGACATTAAGAAGAAACTGTAATCTGAATTTTGACATTTGAACTTCTCTATCAGCTAGTGATATATAATATAATACTCTTATAATGCTAGCCATTCCAGGGAACCATGGGTCCCACCCAGTCGTGCAACCTGTAGACTAAATGAACAATACTCTACAGTGTATATTGCTGAACTATGCTTTTTTCTTTTCATTTTTTCTTTTTTATTCTTTAATCTTTGTTTACAGTCCAGTCTTTATCCCCCTCCCAGTCTGTCCTCTGACTGTTCCACATCCCATTCCTCCTCCCCCCTAGTCTCCAAGAGGATATCTCTACTCCACACCCCCCATCCCACCAGACCTTCCCACACCCTGGGGCCTCAATTCTCTTGAAGGTTAGGTGCATCTTCTCTCACTGAGTCAAGACCCAGCAGTCCTCTGCTGTATATGTGTTGGGGGCCTCATATCAGCTGGTATACGCTGTCTGGTTGGAAGCTCAGTGTCTGAGAGATCTTGTGGGTCCAGGTTAGTTGAGACTGCTGGTCTTCCTATAAGGTCAACCTCCTCCTCAGCTTCTTCCAGCTTTCCCCTAATTCAACCACAGGGGTCACCAGCTTCTGGTTGGGTGTAATTATCTGCATCTGACTCTTTCAGCTGCTTGTTGGGCCTCTCAGAGGGCAGCCATGCTAGGCTCCTGTCTGTAAGCACACCTTAGTATCAGTATTAGTGTCAGGCCTTGGGGCCTCCCCTTGAGCTGGATCTCAATTTGGGCCTGTCACAGGATCTCCTTTCCCTCAGGCTCTTCTCCATTTTTGACCCTGCAGTTCTTTCAGACAGGAACAATTCTGGGTCAGAGTTTTTGACTGTGGGATGGCAACCCCATCCCTCCACTTGATGGCCCTGTCTTTCTACTCGAGGTTGATTCTACAAGTTCCCTCTCCCCACTGTAGGGCATTTCATCTAAGGTCCCCTTTCTTTGAGACCTGAGAGAGTCTCTTACCTCCCAAGTCTCTGGTACATTCTGGAGGGTTCCCCCATTCCCTACCTCCCGAGGTTGTCTGTTTCCTTTCTTTCTGCTGGCCTTCAGGGCTTCATTCCTGTTCCCCTCCAATACCTGGGTGGGAAAGGGGACAGGGAGGGGAAGAGTGGAATATAAACTATGCTCTTTGGTAGGCTAAGTACATTAAATCTGTCTTACACTTAAGATAATTTAAATATTAAAATTTTACATTAAAATAGAACCGTATCATTTACATTAGTACCATAATATTAAATACTTAGTCCTAAGCCAACAAAATTCGTACTTAAGTGAGGAAAACTATAAAAATCTGGGTTGGAGATTTAGCTCTATGGTAGAATACTTGCCCCATATGTGTAGGGCTCCATGTTTAATCCCCAGTACCACAAAACCAAACAAAGAAATTATAAAACTCAGATGCTAGAAATCAAAGTCAATGACAATAACAAAAAGTTATGGTGCCCATTCTTCCAAGTTTGATGTCGTGAACTCAATACAATTTCAAAACCAATTAAATAAAACCACAAGGCAAGAAAGAAATGAGGGTCAACATGACTTAGACAGTGTGGGTTCAAACTTCTAGAGTCTGAACCAGATCTGCTTATTTAAGCATAATACAACTTCATAAGGAGTTTCCCTACGACAGTTATCACAACAAAGTGTAAGGCACAACTACATCAAGACTTCCCTGCGAAGTACCTATCTCTTGCAAAGCACTTATGACTTCTTCCACAAGGATAGGTTCTAATGACTGAAAGACAACGCTCAGGATAATGGTCCAGGGAGGAAGGGTCTGGAATAAGCACAACAGTAGACTTTTTTTGCAAGGTACATGGGATCTATTTCATAGGAACGGGCTCTGTTGACTGAGGAGGCTAGGAGATTCAGGAGAGGTCTGGTTCTACAGATAGCAAAAGATCCCCAGGTTATTAACAACATCCATTCCCAGCCATCTGGGGGGAAAACAGGTGTAAGTCCCTTCTGTTGAAGAGAAAAGCGTGTGAGTTTTAACATTCCTGATTTCTCTGGTGCCATCAATGAGCAGGAAGACCTCGTGCTCTTCTGCAGTTCTGACTGAGATACACTCTATACATGAGTGAAATTTTCAAAAGTATAAAACCAGGCATCCTAGAAAGTGATTGCCATCAAAACAACAGGGTAAAAAAAAAAATGACAGTGGAACCTTGTGATAACTAACCCACTCCCATGACAATAACATTAATCAATTTGTGAAGGTCCCGCCCTTATGAGATAATCACCCAGATATCCCACTTCTTAGTACTGTTACGGTGGAAATTAGATTTAAACACGAATATTGAAGGGGGAATTTCAAGGCATAGCAGATGGCAATTGGTTTTAATGAAATAAATAGCAAAGTAGACTACCTTTCCCACCAGGCCTTTCTGCAGCTGCCGACTCAAGGTTTGAATGTCAAATATTAAGAGGGGGGAGTCAAGCTAGAAATGTTGATGTTGATGTTACAGCAGTGAAGAACTAGGTGAAAGGCTGTTGGACGTCAGACATTATGGAAATGGGACCAAAGATTAGGTAGTAGATTTGATGTGGTGATAATAAGAGTTAGTTTTCTCTTATTACTCTCCCCTGACTTCACTACAGAAATGAGTCTACTTTATTTTTTCATTTATAAATTATTCATAGAGCAGTCAGTCTTTATTATCTTCTTTCCAGTGTGTTGAAGGCCTAGAAACTAACAACAGAGTGATGATTCACATATTCAGATGTTCTTTCCTTCAGGGATCTCAGAGTTTAAAGGTTGACGTATCAAGGCATATTTCTAGAGTATTAAGAAAAATATTTCAATGGCGGAGTTAAGTCTAAGGAACTGTGGAAATGCTGCATAGGGGCATGTGTGCTTGGCTCATTTGGAGCTTCTCTGATGAAGCTTCCTATTTACTTAACAAGGGAAATAATAAAATTAGCTGTAGAAGTACACTATGTTTTGTTTCACGGTGTTTCCTGTCATCATACACTTTCTTGCTCGTTCAACAAACACCTCAATATCGACTATTTGTGTTGAACAGAACAAATCATTCAAATGTTCTTGAAACATGTTTCAATATTTTTGTTCATGAAAAAGTTTGCCACCTAGTACTGGTGATAGTGTAAATACAGAAATATGTGGAATGAGAAGAAGAAATGAACACTTTAAAAATACAGGAAGATAAGCAGAACTTCTAGTTTCCTTCTCCTATGTTTAATTTTGAACATGTTGCTTTATGTTAATGAGCCATAGTATCTTGAGCCTTAAAATGGGAATAAAAATACACATAGGTATGATTATGTTATAGAAGATCAGAAAGGAGTGACTTGCCAGTTATGTGTATATGTAGGGAGTGAATGTGCTATTGTACATCCAGAAAAACTAAAGGGGAACAGCTTCTGAGAAAGGACCCTTGAAATGGCAGCAGTTACTCTTCAAAAGAAGAGTTTTCATAGAGTTCAGATAGTTATCCTAAATTCTGAAAGGAGTCGATGATGAGTGGCTGTCTACAGGGGGTCCAGTGTGCAAAGGCTTTCTTCACAAGGGTGGAAGCAAATAAAATGGGTGGAGAACGCCCATGGGCTCACAGAAAGAGAAGAAATGGCATGTTTGAAATTTGAAGGGGTTAAAGTAACTAGAAAAATCTGTTACATTTATATCGAGCTGAAACATTAGGGCTAGAGGAGGAACTGATTCAGTCCATAAATATTTACTGAATACTGCTTAGAAGACATGAACTACTTTAGGGGTGAGGATACAGATTAAGAAATGTAACCTCTGTTCTCAGTGTTCATGTGTTATCAGGACGAAACCATTAGATTGTAGTGTAGTCTGATAGATAAGAAGTTGGTGAGAAGCACTATACTGAACTGAACCTAAGTTCTACATGACCTCACAAGAGTGGTTGTCAGAGATGTGGACATCTGGGTTGACTCAAGAAAGGAAAGTGAAGAAATGTTATTCTAAGAGCAGATAGTTTAATATTGCATAATTTTGAGAAATCACTTCTTAATCATAGACTACTGTGGCTATCAGTATGCATGGAAAAAAAGGACTGTCCCAAAAAATGGTGGGATGAGTTGTATAGACGGAAGCTGAGAAAGTAGGCAGACGCTAAATTAGACAATTTTAGGGTCCAATCATTTTGTGTGTCTTTACATCTCTTCTGTGTAGGTAATCACAGTACATGTGATCTTCTGTGACTGGCTTCTTTCACAAGGCATAATGATTTTAATATTCATCTATGTTGCAGTATGAATCAAGGTTCCATTCTTTTATAGGAATGAATGGGTTGGAGAAGGAAGGTTGCAGAGGGGGATGGGGAGAAGGTATAATTAACACTAAGGAAAAGCAACAATGAAACATAGTATTTTATGTTTTCTTTCCATATGTAGACACACACAGATAGACAGAGACAGTGTGTGTGTGAGTCTAAATGGTATTTTGCTACTTGCGTTGATAATGCTTATAAGAGTCATAAATGATCTAATAAAAACCTCAGCAGTGCCAGGCATGGGAAATGTTCCTTTAAGCTATTGTTCATAGGAGCCCAAGAGACTTCTAAAACAATGAGAATATTGATATGGTCCTTGGTTTTCTCCCAGAACATGGAAGTAAGACTCTATTGCTGAAGGTAACATAAACTTTGGACACAGGAATTGGAAGGATAGATGTAGAACTGGAAATAAGTTTATGGGGTTACTAAGTGATACATCTACAAAGCAAACCCTCCACCTAAGGTTTAGGGAAAATCAGTGACTAAAAGTGGTGGAAGGAACAGAAGATCCAGAGAACTGGGAAGTCTGCTGTGAGATGGTATCTTTCTAGAGAGGACAGGGAAACTGTGATCATGAAACCTTTTGCCTAAATAAGGCCCACATAAGCCAAGGTATGTAATACAATTTGTGACTATTGTGAAGGGTGTCATTTCCCTAATTTCTTTCTCAGCTTGTTTATCCTTTGAGTAGAAGAAGGTT
Organism: Tokudaia tokunoshimensis; assembly: GCA_036184795.1. Classification (NCBI taxonomy): domain Eukaryota; kingdom Metazoa; phylum Chordata; class Mammalia; order Rodentia; family Muridae; genus Tokudaia; species Tokudaia tokunoshimensis. Next base: position 13,477,203 of record BTHU01000023.1, read on the forward strand.
ACTGATTTGTTTGAGTTAATTTTATATCCAGCCACTTTGGATATAAAATTAGGAGTTCTTTGGTGGAAGTTTTGGGGTCCCTTAAATATACGATCATATCATCTGCAAATAGTGATATTTTGACTTCTTGCTTTCCAATTTGTACACCTTGACCTCCTTTTGTTGTCTGATTGCTCTGGCTAGGACTTCAAGAACTATATTGAATAGATAGGGAGAGAGTGGGCAGCCTTGTCTGGTCCCTGAATTTAGTGGGATTAAAGTTTTGGCATGTTCAACATAACTGAGTATGTGTGGAGTTATATCAAAAATAAACGTTATTAGCCTAGCATAGTGGCGCACACCTTTAATCCCAGTACAGAAGGCAGAGGCAGGCCATTTCTGAGTTTGAGGCCAGACTGGTCTACAGTGTGAGTTCCAGCCAGGACTACACAGAGAAGTTCTATCTTGAAAAAACTAAACAAAACAAAAAGAAATAAAATTAGTTTAATTTAAAAAAAAAAAAGGCCCACATAATGGCAAGAGTTGACATGCCAGTGCAAATTGGGACTAATTTACAAGGCTCCACCCTAGAGGAAGATTTATAGCCAAGAGATGGCTAGTGAGAGGGAGTTATTCAGTTTTCTGTAGGGACAAACTGATAGATTACTCATTCTCAAGTTGTCAGTCTTTAATACATAACATGCAAGCAATACTAAATGGACTTTGTAGGAGTCTCTGTCTCTGTCTCTGCTCTCAAGTGCCTGTCTGTCTGCTCTCTCTCTCTCTCTGTCTCTCTCTCTCTCTCTCTCTCTCTCTGTGTGTGTGTGTCTGTGTCTGTGTCTGTGTTTCTCTTTGTGTAATAACAATAATTAAAGAAGAGGTCATGACTTTGCGAGGGACTGATGACATGGGAGGAGTTGGAGAAGGGCTGTATAACAGTTTCCTCTGAGATTAAAATCTTCCATATTTTAGGGAAGCTCATTAAGACACAGGTTGTTAAAGAGGGGTTGAAACAACAGGATGTTCTAAGAGGAAGGGAAACGTTCCATCCTGCTGGGAAGCTTCTTCAACTTGGGATATAAACAATGGCTTCAGGAAGTCTCTGAAATGACCAAATTCACTAGGCTCCTTCCTCCCAAGCATATATAAACTGTAAGTATTGTTAAGTGACTCTGGTGGCAGAGCTGCCTGCAAGAGGCTGATGAACACTGTTATACTTTTACCTCATTTTACACAGGCTGCATCAGGAGTAAGAGGTAGAAGGCTCAGACAACCCAGATAACCTGGCTTCCAAACGTCAAATCATAATTAGTACTTCACCTCTATCCTGGAAGCATACAGGGGGGTTCCATGAGGGAATGTGAAAATAAAGCATGGGTAGACACTGTTGAGACATGGCGTTAACAAGTTTGCTAGGTAAGGAGGGAGTCAGCTTCCAAGGAACCTGAATTCTTGAGATTTTAGTGGAAAAAGGACTTCAAGTTTTGGAACACAAGGCATAGTCAGTGGTGCCTCCACTTTCCTTATCTTTCAACTGAGTGTATCAGTTGTAATTTTGTATAATTGCAGTGATCAAATCAATGTCAAAGCACAGTTTTACAAAGTAGATCACCATAAATGTATGCTATGTCTATCATTACTTGATGACTTATAGAATTGTCAGTTCAGCCCCAAAGTAGTGTTTTGGTGTTCCTAGACAATGACTTCTCTAAATCCCATCTAAGTTGAATTCCTTGGTAGGTACATTTACGTGTTTAGTTTCTCTCCTGATGGTGTATAGCTGATCTCACTGAACTTTGGGTTGTTGGTACCTTTCTGGTTGACAATTACCAGCAAAATTAGCATGAAAAATTAGAAAAGCTGCCCCAGCTATATGCTGACCATTTGTAAATGGGTAGTGAATCTTATTGGATGCTACCATTAGAGTGGGTATGCTAAAAAGGACAGAGGTTGGATCTCAGCACCTCTTCTTACTGTTAGCCATATGGTGAGATATGGAGATGTCCTCAACAGTTGGTCATTTTCATGTCGTCCAGTCTATTTCAGGGTACATTGCAGTGAGCACCCAGGGTACATGGTAGAGACGCCCTGCAGGGACTCTGGCCTTTTCCCTGTTTCTTAGTATGCCATTTCCCCCAGTTAGATAAAATATCATACCCCACCCAATTTAATTTGTGGATCTGCTAAAGAAACTCAGAATTGGCATATCTTCCTGGAAATGTAATTGTTAAAAGCATGGCTAGGATTAGCTGCTATTCTCAAGAAGCTTGAAACTGTACATCCCAGTAAACAGGACAAAACAAACACCAGAGACAAGGGAGGAACAAACCTCCTGACTTCTCACATATCTATAAATGTCTTAATACACGTACAGCTGTCATCTACAAGAGAAAACCAAAGGGTTTTCTCCTTCTCCCAAATGTCAGCCTTTGGAGAGGTGGCAGTTTTTAAAAGCAACCTGAAATGGGCAGAAATGGACACCCGAGGTTATATCTGCAGGCTATAAAAGAAGACGGGGCCAGGGGTCGACACTATTTTCCATTCAGCTTCCCATGATTATGTAATACAGCCACAATAAATGGATGTGTATAGCCTTTCTTGTGGGTCTTGGAGCAGCTAATCCGAATGGGAAAGGGCACACTACACCAAGCTGCCTCAAATTCACCAAAGTGGCTCAGTAACTGCCCTTTAGCTCTCTCACAATGGCTTAGAAGGCAATAGGCTCCTTAGAGCACATCACCATTCTGCTGTATGTCCTCATATTTAGAGTGAAATAAGGACAGGCAAGAGAATCAAAACAGAAGTTGCTTGGGTCAAATGAATTCTCAGGCCCGACAAGTAGTAGAATGGGGGAGCCTGGAGCAGACGTTCTTGGTTCGTCCCATTCATTCATACTGTGTGACTATTTGTTCCTCAAAAAAGAATCTGCCTTGAAAATATACTCAGTATTTGGCCACTTTTCATTCCTTTTATCACTCGCACTTCATACCGAGGTACCATTCACCACTGTAGCCTCGTTATTAATCCCCTCAACAATTAATTTTCTTCAAAGCAGACAAGGAAAGGTTACTTCTGGTTCTCAAGTCCCAGCATTTTCCTGTTTCAACCATCAAATGTCTCATTCATATTCAAAGTCAGAACTTTTCAAATGCTCACAACCACTGTATGGTCTGTTTCCTTCCTAAATCTTACAGTACCATGCCTTACTAGTTTATTCAATGTGTGCTTTCTTTCAACTATACTGGCATCTTAGCTGGTCACTGGACATGCTGGGCTTGCCTCTGTCCCCAGGACCTTTGAGTTATCTTTTATTTCTACCTGGAAACAATCTACCCTATGCACTCAAATGATATATACACTTAGCTCCTTTGGATCTGCTAAAGAAACTCTGAGTCAGCATATCTTCCTGGAAATGTAATTCTTAAAGGCATGGCTAGGATTAGCTGCTATTATCAAGGAGCTTGAAACTGTACATCCCAGTAAACAGGACAAAACAAACACCACAGAAATCACTGAGATTTTTCCTGAATACTCAATTGAAAATTGGAGCTACCTAAGCTCTATTCATCTCTTTACATTTTTATTGTTATTTTTTGTACTATCACCTTTTAATATACTTTACTTATTTCATTAATTTTTAATAGGCTCTATCCCCCTCTACAATACAGGCCTCATGAAAGCAAGGCTGATTTTTTTGTTTGTTTGTTTGTTTATTCATTAATGGTTTTCCTTTTTATTGGATATTTTCTTTATTTACATTTCAAATGTTATCCCCTTTCTAGGTATCCCTTCCAGAACCCCCCTATCTCATCCCCCATCCCCCTGTTTTTATGAGGGTGTTCCCGTACACTGGGGCATCTATCGAGCGTTCATAGGACCAAGAACATCTCCTCCCATTGATGCCTGACAAGGCAATCCTCCAATACATATGCGGCTGGAGCCATGTGTACCCCTTGGTTGGTGGTTTAGTCCCTGGGAGCTCTGGGGGCTCTGGTTGGTTGATGTTGTTGTTCTTCCTATGAGGTTGCAAACCCCCTCAGCTCCTTCAGTCCCATCTCCAACTCCTCCATTGGAGACCCTGTGCTCAGTCCAATAGTTGGCTGCAAGCATCTGGCAAGGTTAATTTTGAATGTCGTTATTATAAATCAACGAGTAGCCTTTACACAAACCACAAGACCTCACATTAGTAAATATTCAATAAGTACATTGAATGAGTTTTCTCAAAGATGACCATGGTTCAGGAAAATGCTCTTTTCCCTAGTTGGAATTCAGTTTCTCTCATTGATATAATGTACATATTGGACTGGATGATTTCTCAAGTTTCATGTATCTCTGGCTTTGTCTGGAGATCCTGGTTAAAACCACAGGTCCCATGAGCCAGATTTCTTGGTTTTCACCATCTGCTACCTTGAGACAGCTCATTTCACCTCGATGGGCTTCTCAGTTTCCTTATGTGAAAAATGAAGAAGATAAAAATAGACTGTCTCAAAGAGTTACTCTGGAGATTAAGTAAACTCATCCATATATAAGCACTTTAATGCACTCAATTACTAATACTGTTTCTTTTACTGTGATCATGAGCAAATAGTCTTCCTTAGATTTATATAACTAGCTTCAGTGTCTAGTAATTATGTATTAAATATATATAATAAAAATAGCCAAACAACTTCCATAACAACAAACTCCAAGGTTCATATGCAGCTCATATGCGACTCATATGCATACAGCTGGCCTCTCCTCCTTCTCCCACCCATTGCTAAGACAGAAGAACAGCTTGTTCTCCTGTAACCTGATGTCCCCACATAAAAAAGGGAGGGGGAGAAAAGCACTGTGTGATTGCCATGGCCACCCACTGCATCTCAGCTTTGGAAGACAAACAGGACAAGGAGCCTTATTCTCAATCACTCTCAAAATTGTCCTGAGTAGCTTCAAATAAACATTGTAGAATACGTGTCATTCCAGTGACAGGGGCCCATCACAGAGGCTATGCTAGATGAGCAGAGGGTGAGATTCAAAGCCATCATAGGTACACATGACTTTGACAGCTGGCCAGGTCTCTGGGACTGGAGATATATGCGTAGGCTTGTCACGAAGACAGGTTGTGAAGCGGTTGCCAGAATGGAAACTAGAAAAGGTAACCAATGAATAAGCTTAGTAAGATGATAAGATTATTAATGATAGCTTACACTTCCTGTGAATTTATTATGTACCAGCTGCTTTATAAATGTTTTAAATTCATTTAGTTCTCCAGTGAACCCAGTGATTATGAACTTTATACATTGGAGATCTCGGGGGAAAAAATCAATGGCTAGGAAACACTGTGCCAATTGGATTTGTTTTTGACAAAATTTGGTCTTTTAAAAATTATTCAGATAATTATAATGTACAGATGTACAGTCAGGATTGAGAAAGACTAGTGTGTGTGTGTGTGTGTGTGTGTGTGTGTGTATATGTGTGTGTGTGTACCCATATTTGACAGATTAGAAAAATGAATTTGAAAATTCAGATACTTTTCTTGATATTATCCATTTAAGAATCAGCACCAGACTTTATTGATTCATTGTCAGTATTACCCACTATGGACTATACCAATTTTATGAGGGCAGGGACACCATGATGAGGCCATACATAGCTTGAGCAAGACACCTTTTTACCATGGAAACATCCTGGTGCCAAGTTCAAGATGCCACATTCTAGAAATGGGCAACTGCCTCAATTATTACTGTTCAAGTATTAACAGAGGCATCCATTCACAGTGTTTAATGACAAAGTTAATCTGCCATTCCCCCTTCTCACGTTTCTTCTGCTCATGGGATCCAAAGTTTTCCACAACAGTAGCAGTGACTTTAGATCATTAATTCTTTACCCATTGTTTAGGAATCTACAGAGGTACACATAATAGTATATGAGGTAAACCAAAGGAATCTCTAACAGCTATGCATTTATCTTGGCATATAATAGAAATATTTATCTATCTCCAACACACAGCCCATGATTTCACAGATATTATTAAGCAAAGCTACATTCATTAAAATATTTTGAAAAGTGACTTTAGTTAAGGAAACATATTAAACAGTTAATCATAATAAAGATGGTTGGCATGAGAATATAGCACCAAAATGCAGAGATAGATAAATGGTTGGAGAAGAAGGGACACTGGAGTTATTCATTTGTTCTCTTACCATTTACTCATTTCACAAGCATTTACTAGATGACATTTATGTGCCAGATAGCATGTTATGCACCATAGGTGATTAAAAAAACAAGAAATGATTCATACCTATGGGCATCTCATAGAAAAGAGAGTCGCTCCTGGCAGTTATATGCAAACAAGCGTGGTGTGAAGATGTTGAAGGCAGCTTGCAAAGATAGGGGCAATGGAGATTTGGAAAGATTTCTAAGAGGTGGTCCAGCCTGATAAATGAGAGAGGAAAGAGAAGCGACGTCACACTGAGAGTAGTATGAGCAAGCCACAGAAGTGAGAATCAGTGGGGTGTAAATGTATAATGGTTAGTTGTGGGGAGAAGGAGAGAGAGAGAGAGAGAGAGAGAGAGAGAGACCACAATTATGAGAACTATAAAAACACAAGATGCAGAAGAGAGTAGAGAAAATTCTGATCAGATCTGCTGGGACTAACCACACCAGTATAACTCTAAGAAGAAGGGTTTGGCTCCTGCTTTTTTGCAAAGACTTGCTTTTCTATCCATGAACTAGTGTCAACGTCCATATTCTAGTTCTATCATTTGTTACTGTGTGTCAGTGGGTGAATTATCTAACCTTCCTGAACTTAGTTTTTCTCATATGTCAAATAGGAAGATTAATAATATGTCATTTCATCATCAATTATAGAGGTTAAATTATACCTCATGTATAAATCATTTTCATGGTGCTTAACACACAAAGTAAGCCCTACTTAATGTCTGCTCTTTCCTAGCAGAAAAAAAAAAAGCATATCTCTTGTGGTTTTCTTCTTTATAGATGTCAGCAGCATGTGTTTATAATACAAGCCAGTCTGTATTACTGTCTCATTTCATCTCCATATTCAACAAACTATTAAGGAACATCTGCCATGGAGCAAGACCTTTTACCTATTTTATTTCACTTAATTTGCACAAGAGTCCTGACGGCAGGATGACTGTGTGGTCGAAAGCTCAGTGAAAAGGGCATGGCTGCTATGTTCGTCTGCTGTCACTGGGACCATGACACGTAAGAATAGGACAGGACCTGCATGACAAACCTAAACAAAGAGAGTGCTAAAAATAGAAACTTTAATGAGGACTACGAATTGCCTAATGCAATAGCAGAAGTGAGACTGTTTTTCAAAATGGATTAAAAAAAATAACCTGTCATATAAGAACTGGGAAAACAATTTGAATGAGAACGACAAGTAAATGACACAGATCCTCAGATGAATCATATCTTAGAATTATCAGGTAAATAGTTCAAATCATTCAAGTATCTTAATGCCAAAAGAAAATCTCAGATGAGAAATAGAAGTTAGAAGCAAAGAGCTAAATGCAAACTGAAAAACATATTAATATAAGAATACTTTAGATCATTGGGCTGAGGGGAAAGGCTGCTATCAAAAGGTTATGTGTGATATGACTCTATTTACCTAAAAAAATTGAAGTGATAAATAATCAAAACTGGAAACAGTTTGCTGTTGTCAGGACTTAGGCTTTTAGTTCAAGGAAAGGACAAAGTGAGAGATCCCTATAATGTTCAGCTTATTGACTGTAGTAATGTATATGGATGTTTGCACATATATAAGACAAGGAGGAAGAGGAAGAGAAAAAAGTTGAGAGAAGAGAGACAGAACTAGGAGTAATGTATATAATACTAGAGAAATCAGAATGAGATAACCACATTGTCTGAATGACAATTTCCAGGTTTAGGGGAGGGGGTCTGAATAAAGCAGCCATGGTTCTCTCTCTATTATTTTGTATTTGTGTGTGTGTGTTTGTTTGTTTGTGTGTGTGTGTGTGTGTGATTCTGTAACTTGAATACACTTCTATGTGCTTTCTATGTTCATTTAATACAGCTATATGTGATCAACACATTCTCTCCATTCAAAGTTCAAATATAAATTAAGGACTTGAATGTAGCTCAATGTTATACTATATGTTATAGGTTTCCTTTGTATAAGGCTCTGGGTTTAACCCCAGCACCCAGAATAAGTTAATTAATTAAAAGGTAACCTATGTCATAAATGCTTAACCACAATAAAATTGATTCTTTGGTTCAGGCAATTGAGAAAATAACATTTTATAGTCAATCATGATTTTGCTTTTCATTGTGTAAATGCAAATTATGGCATAAACTTGTAACATATAAGTTTCATTATTATACAAGTAACTTTGAAAGTTACCTTTCTGAACTATTTTGACATGTGTGATCTGAGGTTTCACTGCAGAATTTACAGTGACAGGATACTTAGCAGCTTAAACAACTCCATGTATTTGGCTTTTTGATGATTAGAAACTTTATACATGTTTATACATGTTTTCTCATCTACATCAATTTTTAAAAAAGAAGCATAGTAAATTTCTATATGAATTGTATTTAAAAATACAAATTTCACATTAGTTCCACTTGACAATGCATTGTCCCTATATAAATTCTTTATGAATCTTTTTGCTACCTATCAACTGGCTAAGATCCTTTTGCTCCACCTGTAGAAGAATTCTGAGTCAGGGAGGAGGTATCTAGTGTTGTCCATCTCAGGCCTTTGAGTTCTTATTACCTATTGGATATCTATCAGGTATCTCTAGATGCTTATAGTTCCAAACCCTGTAAGTTAGTGCCTTATTGTCCCCCATCTAATGCAAATCAGGGGTTTATGGCATTAGGTAGTGACATTCAGGTTAGGGGCTTTGTTGCTTTTGAGATTGAATTACTAGAAGCCCTGACACTTAGAAACTCTTGTAATCAGTGGCATCAAGCAGCAGTGATCAGCAGCACTGTGCAGCACCAGATAGTGCTGTGCTACCTCTCCTGCATGAACCTCAGTTATTTTGACTGATTATCAGCTCCCAATGCAGATAGTGTTGCAGATCTCAGGCCTAGGATGACAGGATTCTTAGAGATTAAGGTTTAATACATTCTGGAAAATATTCCAGTGATTGCACCCCAGTACTAATGATAAATAAAGCTTAAAAAAAAGGTAAGAAAATACCACTGAAATGAAAACTTTCAATAAGATTAATTATATTATAGCCGAAAACAACATGTGAGGGTATCTCTTGGCTGATTCAAACCATGAGCAGAACAGGCTGCTTAAATATACAGAGGTTAATGTGTGGCAAGGGTGTTTGCAGCAATCAAGGTACTGCCTTTCATATGAATGAAGAGCTGTACATGGATGAATCATGGAACAACCCTTTCTGCAAATGAATGATAGTGTTCTTCAATCATTTCACATCCTTTCAAGCAAAAGAAAAATTATGTTTTCACTAGCCACAGAATAGCTTTCCACGAAAGTGAAGGATTGTGCCACTACAAATTATGGCCTAACCTTTATGCAAATAAACCACTGTGCCCATGCCTGTCATATCAAAGCCCTTTCACACAAATAAAGTTTTTTTCTTCCGCCAGCAATGCCACAGCACTTTAGGCAAATGCATGACTGTGCCTACAATATTCATATCTTCATGCAAATGAAAGATTTTTCTACCAATCACATGATAGCACTTAATTTAAGTGAAGAATTATACCTATAAAAATCATAGCTATGGCCCATCTTGCATATGTAATACTATGTTCTCACCAACCACAGAATACTTTTTATACTAATTACACATTATGCCTATACTAGTCATAGGACAGCCCACCATACAAATGAGGGATGTGTCTGAATCAATCCCAGGACAACCTATCAAGCAAATGAAAGATTGTGATTCTACCAATCTAGACATAACCTTTCATGCAAATTAATAGTGACTCTACCAATCATGGCAGAGATTTATGAAATTTAAGAAATCTTCCTGCGCTGCGACCTCTGTTCCCGCAGACTGCATTGAAGAAACAGGTACCCAGGCTCTATCCCCAATATAACATCACTTGGGACACGGCCTGTTGGGGCTTCCATCTGCGCCCGAGAACGGATCAGCGCTGTGGTCGTCTGGGTGCCAGATCGGCAGGCCATTGCGTCTGCAGGGTGAGCGGCGCCACAGAGAGTGTGCAGAGTGCACTCCGCCATCTTTACTCCAGTGACTGGGAAGTTGGGACAGCCAGGTTCTGAGACAGACAGGCATAATATCGCTTGGGTCTCGGGCGGCTTGTGTGTATGCGGCTCCCAAGTGCTGGGCTGATCTGCAGTAACCAGCGCGCCAGCTCTGCTGTGGGACTTCTGCCTGGCAGAGGGACCCTGCACTGGGCGGGAGCCTACCAGCTTTCCTTCCGCGACCTCTGTTCCCGCAGACTGCACTGAAGAAACAGGTACCCAGTCTCTATCCCCAAAATAACATCACTTAGGACACGGCCTTTTGGGGCTTCCGTCTGCGCCCGAGAACGGGTCAGCGCTGTGGTCGTCTGGGTGCCAGATCGGCAGGCCATCCTGTCTGCAGGGTGAGCGGCGCCACAGAGAGTGTGCAGAGTGCACTCCTCCATCTTTGCTCCAGTGGCTGGGAAGTGGGGACTGCCAGGTTCTGAGACAGACAGGCATAATATCACTTGGGTCTTGGGTGGATTGTGTGCACATGGCTCCCAAGAGCTGGGCAGATCTGCAGTAACCAGCGTGCTAGCTCTGCTGTGGGACTTCTGCCTGACAGAGGGACGCCCCCTCCCCCCCCTAGGAGGGATCACATACCCCTGCACAGGGCAGGAGCCTACCAGCCTCCCTTTGGCGACCTCTGCTCCAGGAATCCACTAGGCTGAGCCTTTGGGTGTGCAAGGCCTCCCCAATATAATATCACTTGGGGCAAGGCACATTAGGGCTCCAAAGTCACTCAGGAGCAGACAGGCCCAGAAATCGGTGCCAGGGGAATCCTGGTAATCCGGGGGGTGGGGGCAGAAATAGCTTTGCAGGCTCACAGGAGGTCCAACCAACAGCCAGTGGCAGCAGGACCAACTAACACCAGAGGTATCCAGATGGCAAAAGGCAAACGTAGGAATGTTACTAACAGAAATCAAAGTAATGTGGGACCATCCGAACCCAACTCTCCAACAGCAGCAAGTCCTGGATACCCCACCACATCCGAAAGACAAGATCTGGATTTAAAATCACTTCTCATGATCCTATTAGAGGATCACAAGAAGGACACAAATAAATCTCATAAAGAGTTACAGGAGACCATGAATCAACGGTTAGAAGCCCTTACAAAGGAAACACAAAAATCGCTTAGAGAAATGCAGGAGAACATGGATCAAAAGATGGAGGCGCACAAGGAGACAACACAAAAATCGCTTAACGAGATGGATCAACGGGTAGATGCACTAACAAAGGAATCACAAAATTTGCATAAAGAAATGCAGAAGAATATGGGTCAACAGATGGATGCCCATAAGGAGGCAACACAAAAATTGCTTAAAGAAATGAATCAACGGTTAGATGCCCTTACAAAGGAAACACGAGAACTGCTTAAAGAAATGCAGGAGACGATGGATCAACAGATGGAATCCCATGAGGAGGAAACACAAAAATCGCTCAGAGAAATGCAGGAGAACGTGGGTCAACAGGCAGAAATCCTGAAAGAGGTAATGCAAAAATACCTTAAAGAAATACAGGAAAATACAAACAAACAAGTGAAGGATCTCAGCAAATCCATCCAGGAACTAAAAAAGGAAGTAGAAACAACTAAGAAATCACAAAGGGAGACAACTTTGGAGATAGAAAACCTTGGGAAGAAATCAGGAGTCATAGATGCAAACATCAACAATAGAATACAAGAGATGGAAGAAAGAATCTCAGGTGCTGAAGATTCCATAGAAAGCATCGATTCAACAGTCAAAGAAAATGCAAAATGCAAAAAACGTGTAACCCAAAACATCCAGGAAATCCAGGACACAATGAGAAGACCAAACCTAAGGATTATAGGTATAGATGAGAGTGAAGATTTGCAACTTAAAGGGCCAGTAAACATCTTCAACAAAATTATGGAGGAAAACTTCCCTAGCCTAAAGAGAGAGATGCCGATGAATGTACAAGAAGCCTACAGAACTCCAAACAGACTGGACCAGAACAGAAATACCTCCCATCACATAATAATCAAAACACCGAATGTTCTAAACAAAGAAAGAATACTAAAAGCAGTAAGAGAAAAGGGCCAAGTAACATACAAAGGAAGACCTATCCGAATCACATCAGACTTCTCACCAGAGACTATGAAAGCCAGAAGATCCTGGGCAGATCTCATGCAGACACTAAGAGAACACAAATGCCAGCCTAGACTACTATACCCAGCAAAACTCTCAATCACCATAGATGGAGAGACCAAGATATTCCATGATAAAACCAAATTTTCACAATATCTTTCCACAAATCCAGCCCTGCAACGGATAATAGGTGGAAACCTCCAATACAGGGAGAGAAACAACACCCAGGAAAAAATGAGATAATAACCTTCTTGAATCAAACCCAAAAGTAGATAACCACTCAAACATAAAGATAGCGTCAAGAATGGCAGATGGCAATAATCACTATGCCTTAATCTCTCTTAATATCAATGGTCTCAATTCCCCAGTTAAAAGACATAGACTAGCAGACTGGATACGTAAACAGGACCCAGCATTTTGCTGCATGCAGGAAACTCACCTCAGTGTCAAAGACAAACACTACCTCAGAGTAAAAGCCTGGAAAACAATTTTACAAGCAAATGGCCCTAAGAAACGAAGTGGAGTAGCCATCCTAATATCAGATAAAATTGATTTTCAACCTAAAGTCATCAAAAAAGACACAGAAGGACACTACATACTGATCAAGGGAAAAATCCACCATCAAGAACTCTCAATTCTGAATATCTATGCTCCAAATGCAAGGGCACCCTCATTCGTAAAAGAAACTTTATTAAAACTCAAAGCACACATCGCACCACACACAATAATGGTGGGTGACTTCAACACCCCGCTCTCTGAAATGGATCATTCAGGAAAGCAGAAACTAAACAGGGACACAGTGAATCTAATTGAAGCCTTGGACCAACTGGAACTAACAGATATATATAGAACATTTCATCCTAGAGCTAAAGAATACACCTTCTTCTCAGCACCTCATGGTACCTTCTCCAAAACTGACCATATAATTGGTCACAAATCAGACCTCAACAGATACAAGAAGATAGAACTAATCCCATGCCTCCTATCAGATCACTATGGAATAAGGGTGGTCTTCAATGGCAACAAAAACAAAAGAAAACCCACGTACACATGGAGGCTGAACAATGCTCTACTCAATGATAACTTGGTCAAGGTGGAAATAAAGAAAGAAATCAAAGACTTTTTGAAAGTTAATGAAAATGAAGGCACAACATACCCTAATTTATGGGACACAATGAAAGCAGTGCTAAGAGGAAAATTCATAGCCCTGAGTGCCGCCAAAAGGAAACGGGAGACAGCATACAACTAACAGCTTAATGGCACACCTGAAAGCCCTGGAACAAAAAGAAGCAAATACACCCAAGAGGAGTAGAAGGCAGGAAATCATCAAACTCAGGGCTGAAATCAATCAAGTAGAAACAAAGAAAACCATACAAAGAATCAACAAAACGAGGAGTTGGTTCTTTGAGAAAATCAACAAGATAGATAAGCCCTTAGCCAGACTAACCAGAGGGCACAGAGATAGTATCCAAATTAATAAAATCAGAAACGAAAAGGGAGAGATAACAACAGGAACTGACGAAATTCAAAAAATCATCAGATCCTACTACAAAAACCTGTATTTAACACAACTAGAAAATCTTGAGGAAATGGACAATTTCTTTGACAGATACCAAGTACCAAAATTAAATCAGGATCAAATAGACCATCTAAACCGTCCTATAAGCCCTGAAGAAATAGAAGTTGTCATTGGAAGTCTTCCAACCAAAAAAAGCACAGGTCCAGATGGTTTTACTGCAGAAGTCTATCAGACCTTCAAAGAAGACCTAACTCCAATACTCTTCAAACTGTTCCACAAAATAGAAACAGAAGGAACACTACCCAACTCGTTCTATGAAGCCACAATTACACTAATACCAAAAGCACACAAAGACCCGACAAAGAAAGAGAATCTCAGGCCAATCTCTCTTATGAATATCGATGCAAAAATACTCAATAAAATTCTTGCCAACCGAATCCAAGAACACATCAAAACGATCATTCACCACGATCAAGTAGGCTTCATCCCAGGGATGCAGGGATGGTTCAATATAAGGAAATCCATCAATGTAATCCACTACATAAACAATCTCAAAGAAAAAAACCACATGGTCATCTCATTAGATGCTGAGAAAGCATTTGACAAAATTCAGCATCCTTTCATGCTAAAGGTCTTGGAAAGATCAGGAATTCAAGGCCCATATCTAAACATAGTAAAAGCAATTTACAGCAAACCGGTAGCCAGCATCAATCTAAATGGAGAGAAACTTGAAGCAATCCCACTAAAATCAGGGACTAGACAAGGCTGCCCTCTCTCTCCATATCTTTTCAATATAGTACTTGAAGTTCTAGCTAGAGCAATTAGACAACAAAAAGAGGTCAAAGGGATACAAATTGGAAAGGAAGAAGTCAAACTATCACTATTTGCAGACGATATGATAGTATACTTAAGCGACCCAAAGAACTCCACCAGAGAACTCCTACAGCTGATAAACGACTTCAGCAAAGTGGCCGGATATAAAATCAACTCAAGCAAGTCAGAAGCCTTCCTATACTCAAAGGATAAGCAGACTGAGAAAGAAGTAAGAGAAACAATACCCTTCACAATAGCCACAAACCATATTAAGTATCTTGGCGTGACTCTAACCAAACAAGTGAAAGATCTGTATGACAAGAACTTCAAGTCTCTGAAGAGAGAAATTGAAGAAGACCTCAGAAGATGGAAAAATCTGCCAGACTCATGGATTGGCAGGATTAATATAGTAAAAATGAGCATCTTACCAAAAGTAATACACAGATTCAATGCAATCCCCATCAAAATCCCAACTCAATTCCTCACAGAGTTAGAAAGAGCAATTCAAAAATTCATCTGGAATAACAGAAAACCCAGAATAGCTAAAACTATTCTCAAGAGTAAAAGAACCTCTGGGGGAATCAGTATCCCGGACCTCAAGCTGTACTACAGAGCAATAGTGTTAAAAACCGCATGGTATTGGTACAGTGACAGACATGTAGATCAATGGAACAGAATTGAAGACCCAGAAATGAATCCACACTCCTATGGTCACTTGATCTTTGACAAAGGAGCTAAAACCATCCAGTGGAAAAAGATAGCCTTTTCAACAAATGGTGCTGGCTCAGCTGGAGGTCAACATGCAGAAGAATGCAAATTGACCCATTCTTATCTCCTTGCACTAAGCTCAATTCCAAGTGGATCAAAGATCTCCACATAAAACCAGACACACTGAAACTAATAGAAGAGAAACTAGGGAAGAACCTTGAACATATGGGCACAGGGGAGAATTTCCTGAACAGAACTCCAATAGCTTATGCTCTAAGATCAAGAATAGACAAATGGGACCTCATTAAATTACAAAGTTTTTGCAAGGCAAAAGACACTGTCAAAAAGACAAAGTGGCAACCAACTAACTGGGAAATGATCTTTATCAACCTTACATCCGACAGAGGGCTAATATCCAATATATACAAAGAACTCAAGAAGTTAAACTCCAGAGAGGCAAGTAACCCTATTAAAAAATGGGGTACAGAGCTACACAAAGTGTTCTCACCTGAAGAATATCTAATGGCTGAGAAGCACCTAAAGAGATGTTCATCATCCTTAGTTATTAGGGAAATGCAAATCAAAACAATCCTGAGATTCCATCTCACACCAGTCAGGATGGCTAAGATCAAAAACACAGGAGACAGCAGTTGTTGGCGAGGATGTGGAGAAAGAGGAACACTCCTCCACTGCTGGTGGAATTGCAAGCTGGTAGAACCACTCTGGATAGCAGTCTGGTGGTTCCTCAGAAAACTGGGCATGATACTCCCGGAGGATCCGGCTATACCACTCCTGGGCATATACCCAGAGGCTTTACCTGTATGCAGTAAGGACACATGCTCCACTATGTTCATAGCAGCCTTATTTATAATAGCCAGAAGCTGGAAAGAACCCAGATGTCCCTCAACGGAGGAATGGATTCAGAAGATGTGGTATATTTACACAATGGAATACTACTCTGCAATTAAAAACAATGAATTCACGAAATTCCTAGGCAAATGGTCAGAACTTGAAAATATCATCCTTAGTGAGGTAACCCAATCACAAAAGATCACACATGGTATGAAGTCACTGATAAGGGGATATTGACCCAGAATCTCAGAATACCCTAGACACAATCCGCATATCAATAGATTTCTAAAAAGATGGAAGGAGAGACCCCTGGTCCTGGAAAGACTGGATGTAGGGGAACGCCAGGACAGAGTAACGAGAGGGGGTTGAACAGAGAAAAGAGGGAGGGAAGGGGGCTTATGGGACTTTCGGGGAGGGAGGAAACGGGAAAGGTGTAGTGATTTGGAATGTAAATTAAAAATAAAATAAATAATAAAAAAAAAGAAAAAAGAGAGATGAGACACAATAAAATTGTCTCCTCCAGATATTTAAAATTTGAAGGAAGTTTTGAAGGTTTCTAAAGAAGAAACGAAATAACAATGATGAAAAAAACTTAGCTTGATAATGGGAATCTAAGCTTCTTCCCAGTTCTGTCGTTCCTGTTTTGTCACCAGGCCAGCTCGTATCGGCCTTTTGGGCTTGAGTTTTATGTTCTTGAATACAATTGTGAAGAAAGACAAAAAAAAAAAAAAAACAAAAAAAAACAATGAATTCATGAAATTCTTAGGCAGATGGGGAACAAGTGGAGGGAAGAGGGCTTATGGGACTTTCGGGGAGGGCGAACCAGGAAAGGCGAAATCATTTGGAATGTAAATAAAGAATATAGAAAATAAAAAAAGACGTGTGCCCTTAGGAAAAAAAAACAACAAATAAATAAATAAAAATAAAAAAAAAGAAATCTTCCTGCACAAATCAAAGCACAGACCTTCATGCAAATAAAAAGATGTGAGCCCACCAAAAAATAAAAAATAAAAACCAAATAGCCTTTCATGAACAGTATTATGAGTCCACAAATAATGGCTGAGTTTTTATGTATTTTTAAGGGATATTCTTGCACCAACCAGAGTACAGTTCTTTATGCAATTTGTGGGATTTGATCCCATCAATCAAGGCACAGTAGTTTATGCAAATAGAGGATTGTTACTGAACCAATTATAACAGAGTTTGATGCAAATTAAGGAATGCCCATGCACCAGACAGAGCACAGTTTTTAATGCAAACGGTGGCTTGTGATCTCACCAATTAAGGCACAGTCCTATATGCAAATCAAGGATTATGACTCCACCAATCATAGAAGAACTTTCTGTAAACTAAGAAATGTCATTGTACCTATCAGATCATAGCCCTTCATGCAAATAATGGATTGTGATTTCCACCAATCAATTGCTCTTCATGTAAATTAAGTACTATGACAGCTGGATATAATTTAAGAAATACTCTTATATCATAGCCCTTCATGCATGTGATGGTTTTGGCTTCTGCCAGTATTGCACAATTCTATATGCTAGTGTAGGATTGCTCTTTGATCACTCTTGTCACAGTTCTTTGAATGATTGTGTTTCCATCAGTTGCTGCACAGCCTTATATTCAAATCAAAGTGTTCATGCTCCAATCTCAAGGTTTTTCTGGGACACCAGGGAATGTGTCTCCCTCTGTTCTGGGTGAAAATAACCACATATAGAATATTCTATTACTCTCTGAATCTGTGATTAGAAAAAGATCAGAATGAGCTGTTTGAAACAATGATGGCTATATGGTGTCATTTGGAGCCAGAATTGTACTTGTGCATCAAAGAGCTACAGTTCCTATATAGCATCCTCAAAGGTGTCCATGAAATGTTTAATTGATCCAGACCGATAAGAAGACAGTACCACTAGCTACCAAAGGTGAGCTGCTAAGGAGACATTACTCTCATTGAGGCAGTAAGGTATAAGAGAAGGGCCCAATTAAACAGCATGCTTTTAACAGTTTTAGTCATTTACAAAAAAACCCATTAAAATGGGGCTCATGAAAATATTTTCCATATGGTGCTTGTTTGTATGTATGAATTATATCAAACTGAGGAGTTTGCAGAGTCCTGTACCACAGTTCCAACGAGCAACTGAGGGTAGACAATGTGTGGCAGAATTAGAGACTCTTTAAGGAGGCCCTGAGAGGCCATTTCACAAAGATGTGAAGGTGAAACTTAATTTGCAATTGAAATTCCAAGGTGACAAAAATGCCAAAGTAGTGAGATATTTACTAAGTAAAGCTGCATGTGTGGAGTCGAGTTTACTAGAGAGAAATTTGTGCTTCAAGCACAAATTTCCACAGGGGTGGAGAAGTGTTGTTCTCTAGTTCCTTAGTGTGGGGGTTTGAATAGGTATGGCCCCCATAGAGTTATGTGTTTGAATGCTTGTCCATAAGGAGTGGCACTATTAGGACGTGTGGCTTTGTTGGAGGAAGTGTGTTACTGCAGAGGTGGGCTTTGAGGCCATATATGCTCAAGCTACACCCAGTGTGGTACAGTTTCTCCTGGCTGCCTGAGGATCAAGATGTAGAAGTCTCCACTCCTCCAGCACCATGTCTGCTTGCATGCTGTCATGTTTCCCACCATGATAATAATGAACTAAGCCTCTGAAAGTGTAAGCCAGCCCCAATTGAATGTTGTCCTTTATACAAGTTGCTGCGGTCATGGTGTCTCTTTGCAGTAATGAAACTCCAACTAAGACACTTAAAACCCTGATTGTTTCCATCAAGATACCAAGGTACCAGACATGGAACTATAAGGTTTAGTGTTTTAGCTGATGGATTTCATTCTTGTTTTTGTTTAATCTTTCTTTTTATTCCCCCTGTCTCCCTTCTGGAATTAGAATATTATCCTGTGCCGTTGAGTATTGGGAGTATGTAACTTGTTTTGGGATGTTATAGGGGCCCACAATTAACAAACAGCTTGTGTTTCAGAAAAGAATGAACATTTAGAATTTTACAGAGTGCTGAAACTATGTTAAAAATGATGGAGTCTCTTGAAGTTGGACTTATCCTGATTTACATTATGAGATGACCATAAGCCAAGGAAGAGAAGAAATGAAAGCTTACTGTGATGGCAAATTTTGTTGTCAACTTGGCTACATCTTTAATCAACTAAAAGCTGAATAGGCCTGTGAGACATTTTCTTGATTGGATCATTTGAGGTGGGAAGATCCATCACAAAGCCATACCTTCTGGTGGCAGCTCACATAAAAGGTTTGGGGAAAAAAGCTTAGGATTTTTTTCTTCTTGCCCAAACTCTTGCTGACACATTCATCTATCCTTCTACTGATTCATTCTTCTGTTGGTACTAAAACCTATATCTGTGGGATTCCAAGGTAGATTGAAGACCAAAAGCTTCCTAACAATTCCCTGAGACTCCAGCACCAGATTAGGACTTCTTAGACATCCAGTCTTGAGTACTGGGCAGCTATTTAATTTTTTTGTTTTTCTGTCAGAAGACAGCCATTATTGACTACCCAGACAACAGTTTGTAAACAAGTCTAATAAATCCCATACCTATATGTATTTATACATATTAATAAATATGTATATGCATTCATTCTATCAGTTCTATTCCTAACACAGTTTTGAATTTAAAGTGATGTTTGAGTATCAAGGTGACAAGGAATGGTGTGGTGGTTAAACTCAATTGAGAAATTGATGATCTCTACAATCACCATAGAAATAGTCCTCTAGGTGTGTCTATAAAGGAATTTCCTGTTAAGGTTGATGGAGATGGGTAAAACCATTTTATGTTAGGGATACTGAATTTGAAAAAGAAGAGAACATTAGATGAGCACCAGAACTTATCTCTCTCTCCTTCATTTCTGGGGAAGAAATGTAACTAGCTGCTTCATATTCTTGCTGCTATGCCTTCCCCAATATAATAGATTATAACCTCAAATTGTAAGTCCAAAGATTTTTTTCCTTTTAACTTGCTTTTGTCTGATACTTCATCACAGAATCAAGAAAGTTTAGATGCCTCTTAAGAATCTTATTTTTGGGAGTCATTGATATGTGAATTGTGTTTTGGGTATTACAAGCTTCTGGGCTAAGACTCTTTGCAGCAGTGTAGGGGAATACCAGGTCAGAGAAGTGGGAGGGGGTTGAATGGAGAACAGGGGCAGGGAAGAGGGCTAATGGGACTTTCGGGGAGGGGGAACCAGGAAAGGGGAAATCATTTGAAATGTAAATAAAAAATATAGAAAATAAAATAAACAAAAAAGAAACTTATTTTTAATATTGAAGGAACTCACAAACAGAGCTAGGTTTTGCATTTTATTTTTAATTAAAAATAGGAAAATTTGTTCTTTGGTACATAGTTCTTTACTGACAAATGAATAATGTTCTACTGTAATCAAGATATATAACAATTACACCATTTTCCCAAGTACCCACTGTTATCATCTTTATAGTCAAACCCCCAAGTTATGTAATTGACTGATTTGGCCTCTATCCCTAATATATTTTTTGCCTTTTTAGAATGCCACACAATTAGGTTAATAGTCTAAAGCCTCTAGAATCAAGTTCTTTTTACTTAAAATAATTCATTTGAGATCAATGTAAATTGCATGTGTAAATAGTTCTTTTTTTAAGTGATGATTGAGTGGTATCTTAATATATAAGTATACCTATACATTTGCTTATCCATCCATTGTGTGAGGGATATTGACATTGTTTACAGTTTTGAGAAGTTACAAATACATCTATACTAAGTATTTGTGCTTACATTTTATTTGAGCTTGTTTTATTTAACTTTAGTAATTATCAGAAGGGGCATTATGAGGTCATATGGTAAGCATACATCCTTAACTTTAAAAGAAATTGCCAAACTGTTTCCCAAGCTACTGCACCAGTTTCTTAAATCCACAAATAATGTTTAAGTTATACTTACTGTGTGTTTCCCAGCATGTGGTATTGTTGCTTTATCTTAAAATTTAGAACAACAGTATATTATAGCTTTAATTTCCATTTCCTCAATGTTATTAACCATTTTTGTACTGTACCAACCACCTGTAGTTTAAAAATAATCTTGACTGTTAGAGTGATTTTAAATTTTCCAAAAGTGAATATATACTAGAGTTCAAACACCAGATTCAATTACCTCATTGCTCTTACTTTATACTAGTAAGGTAAATTTATTATAATTAACAATACAACATTAGCATATTATGAGAATCTTAACTATTCATATTTTCTTGGTTTGCTATTTATGGTGATAGATATGGATGTATTTGCACTCTTCTACATATTGACATCCAGATACTTCAGCAGCACTTGTTAAAGATGGTTTTTTTTTTTCATTGTATATTTCTGGCCTTATAAAAATCCATAGGTGTGTGAATTTATGCCTGGGTCTTCAATTAGATTCCATTGATCAACCTGGTATTTTTTATGGCAATACAATGCAGCTTTTATTTCTATAGCTCTTTAGTATAGCTTGAAATTAGGAATGGTGACATCTCTAGAAGTTCTTTTATTGTACAGGATAATTTAACTATCCTGGGTTGTTTTTCCATAGGAACTTGAGTATTGTTTTTTTCTTTCTTTCTTTCTTTTTCTCTGTAAGTTTTAAACATTTTTTATTGAAAAAGGAAGTAAAATCATTTTATGATAAAATTAAAGATTTATATGGAAAATGTTTCTGACAAAATTGAAGAAGCATATAGAAAAACACATTAAGATTGACAATTTTCATGGAAAATTAAAGAGTAAAATGGTAGACATAAAACATTGCTAAATTAATTGAAAAACGAAGTAGAAACATTTTATGATAGAATTGAAGATTTACATGGGAAATATTTCTAATAAAATTGTAGAAAGGTATAAAATAACATTGAAGATTATCGTGGAAAATTACAGATAAAATGGTAGGCATAAGTTGATTGAAAGTGGAATTATAAACATTTTCTGATAAAATTAAAGATCTACAAGGAAAATATTTCTGATAAAATTCAAGAAATATATAGAAAAACATGTTAAAATTGACTATTTCATGGAAAATTATACAGATAAATTGGTAGGAATAAAAATATTCACAAGTTGGTTGAAAGTAGAATTATAAATATTTTCTGATAAAATTGAAGATTTACATGGAAAATATTTCTGATAAAATTGAAAAATATCTAGAAAAACATTAAAATTGAAGATTATCATGGAAAATTATACAGACAAAATGGTAGGCATAAAAATATTCCTAAGTTGATTGAAAGTGGAATTATAAATATTTTCTGATAAAATTGAAGATTTACATGGAAAATATCTGTGATAAAATTGAAGAAATATATAGAAAAACATGTTAAGATTGACTATTTCATGGAAAAATTATACAGATAAAATGGTAGGCATAAAAATATTACTAAGTTGTTTGAAAGTGGAATCAAACATTTTGTGATAAATTGAAGATCTACAAGGAAAATATTTCTGATAAAATTCAAGAAATATATAGAAAAACATGTTAAAACTGACTATTTTATGGAAAATTATAGAGATAAAATGGTAGATATAAAAATATTTCTAAGTTGATTAAAAGTAAAATTATAGACATTGTCTGATAAAATTGAAGATTTACATGGAAAATATTTCTGATAAAATTGAAATATATAGAAAAACATTAAAATTGAAGATTATTATGGAAAATTATACAGATAAACTGGTAGGCATAAAAATAATTCTAAGCTAATTGAAAGTGGAATTATAAACATTTTCTGATAAAGTTGAAGATTTACATGGAAAATATCTCTGATAAAATTGAAGAAATATATAGAAAAACACGTTAAGATTGACTATTTCATGGAAAAATTATACCAATAAAATGGTAGGTATAAAAATATTCCTAAATTGATTGAAAGTGGAATTATAAATATTTTCTGACAAAATTGAAGATTTACATGGAAAATATTTCTGATAAAATTGAAGAAATATATAGAAAAAATATTAAAATTAAAGATTATCATGGAAAATACTATAGTTAAAATGGTAGACATAAAAAACATTACTAAATTGAAAGAGGAGTCACAAATATTTTCTGATAAAATTGAAGATTTACATAAAAAGTATTTCTTTTAGACTATGTTTTTTGTTTGGGAATTGAGTCCATTGATGTTATAAGATATTAAGGAATAGTGATTGTTGCTTCCTGTTATTTTTGATGTTCTTTTTATGTTTGTGTGGTTACTTTCTTTTGGGTTTGTTGGAAAAAGATTACTTTCTTGCCTTTTCTAGGGTGTAGTTTCCCTCCTCATGTTGGCGTTTTCCATCTATTATCCTTTGTAGGGCTGGATTTGTGGAAAGATATTATGTAAATTTGGTTTTATCATGTAATATCTTGTTTTCTCCATCTATGGTAATTGAGAGTTTTGCTGGGTATAGTAGTTTGGGCTGGCGTTTATGTTCTCTTAGAGTCTGTATGAGATCTGCCCAGGATTTTCTAGCTTTCATGGTCTCAGATGAGAAGTCTGGTGTAATTCTGATAGGCCTGCCTTTATAGGTTACTTGACCTTTTTCCCTTACTGCTTTTAATATTCTTTTTTTTGTTTAGTGCATTTGGTGTTTTGATTATTATGTACCAGGGGGGACTTTCTGGTATGGTCTAGT
Organism: Tokudaia tokunoshimensis; assembly: GCA_036184795.1. NCBI lineage: Eukaryota > Metazoa > Chordata > Mammalia > Rodentia > Muridae > Tokudaia > Tokudaia tokunoshimensis. The sequence continues at coordinate 13,501,033 of BTHU01000023.1, forward strand.
CTGTTTGGAGTTCCTTAGGCTTCTTGTATGTTCATGGACATCTTTTTCTTTAGGTTAGGGAAGTTTTTTTTCTATAATTTTGTTGAAGATATTTACTGGCCCTTTAAGTTGGAAATCTTCACTCTCTTCTATACCTATAATCCTTAGGTTTGGTCTTCTCACCGTGTCCTGGATTTCCTGGATGTTTTGGCTCAGGAGATTTTTGCATTTTACATTTTCTTTGACTGTTGAGTCAATGTTTTCTATGGTATCTTCAGCACCTGAGATTCTTTCTTCTATCTTTTGTATTCTGTTGTTGATGCTTGCATCTATGACTCCTGAATTCTTTCCAAGATTTTCTATCTCCAGAGATGTCTCACTTTGTGATTTCTTTATTGTTTCTACTTCCATTTTTAGATCCTGGATGGTTTTGTTCAGTTCCTTCACTTGTTTGTGTTTTCCTATAATTCTTTAAGGGATTTTTGTGTTTCCTCTTTAAGGGCCTCTACCTGTTCACCCATGCTCCCCTGTATTTCTTTAAGGGATTTTTGTGTTTCTTCTTTAAGGGTTTTTACCTTTTGACCCATGTTCTCCTGTATTTCTTTAAGGGAGTTATTTATGTCCTTCTTGATGTTCTCTAACAGCGTCATGAAATGAGACTTTAAATCCAACTCTTGCTTTTCTAGTGTGTTGGGGTATCCGGGACTTGCTGTGGTGGGAGAACTGGGCTCTGATATTGCCAAGTAGCCTTGGTTTCTGTTGGTAGGGTTCTTGTGCTTGCCTTTCGCCATCTAGTTATCTCTGGTGTTAGTTGGTCTTGCTGTCTCTGGCTGGAGCTTGACCTCCTATGGGCCTGTAAACCTGTGTCTGTACTCCTGGAAGACCAACTCTCTTCAGGGTCTGTGCACAGAAGGCTGTGGAGCTGTCTGGTTCCCTGCTGCAAATGGCGGCCTGAATTGAAGATTCCTGTCCCAGCAGCTCCACTGATCTTATGCCCTGTGCTCTCCTAGCTGTACCCCTCCAGAGAGAAGGTTGAGATGTCACCTCTGCACTCAGAAGTGAAATCGCTGCTGGGAGATCACTTTCCTGGTGGGCTGTGTACAGAAGGCTTTGGAACTGCCTGGTTCCCTGCTGCAGATGGCGGCCAGAAGGGAAGACTCTTGTCCCAGCAGCAACACTCGAGTATTGTTCTTTCAAGACCTGTAAAGACTTGTGTTGGAAATATCATGGGGACTGCATTGGATCTGTAGACTATTTTTGGTAAGATGGCAACTATTGTTATGTCTATGAGCATGGGAGATCTTTCCATCTTCTGATAGCTTCTTCAATTTCTTTCTTCAAAGACTTGAAGTTATTGTCATACAAATTTTTCAGTTGCTTGGTTAGAATTATACCAAGATATTTCATATTATTTGTGGCTATTGTGAAGGGTATTGTATCCCTAATTTCTCTCTCAGCCCATTTGTATTTGTATATAGGAAGGTTATTGATTTTTGAGTTAATCTTTTATCCAGCCCCTTTGCTGAAGGTGTTTATCAATGGTAGGAGTACCCTGGAAGAATTTCTGAGCTCACTTTGTATACTACCATATCATCTGTAAACAGCCATACTTTGACTTCTTTCTTTACATTTCGTATACCTTGATCTCCTATAGCTAATTATTGCTCTATCTAGAACTTTAAGTACTCTATTGAATAGATGCAGAGAGTGGACAGCCTTGTCTTATTCCTGATTATAATGGGATTGCTTTGAATTTCTCTCCATTTTATTTGATGTTGGCTAAAGGTTTTCTGTAACTTGCCTTTATTATGTTTAGGTATGTCCCTTTTATCCCTGATCTCCAAGACTTTTATAATGAAGGAGTTCTGGATTTTGTCAAAGGCCTTTTGAGCATCTAATGAAAGAATTGTGTTTTCTTTTTTCTTTCAGTTTGTTTATGTGATAGATCACAGCACATTTTCATGTTGAACCATATCTGTGGGATGAAGCCTACCCAATCATGGTGAATGATCTTTTTTATCTGTTCTTGGATTTGGTTTGTGAGTATTTTATTGAGTATTTTTGCATTAATTTTCATGTGGGAAATTGGTCTATAATTCTCTTTCTTTGTTGAATCTTTGTGTGGTTTAGGTATCAGGGTGATTATGACCTCATAGAATGAGCTTGACAATGTTCCTTCTGTTTCTGTTTTGTGTAATAGTTTGAGGAGTATTGGTATTAGATCTTCTTTGAAAGTCTGGTAGAATTCTGTACTGATACCATCTGGCCTTGGGCATTTTTGGTTTGGCGACTTTTAATGACTGTCTCTATTTTCTTAGGGGTTATAGGTGTATTTCAATTGTTTATGTGATCTTGATTTAACTTTGGTATATGGTATCTATCAAGAAAAATTATCTTTTGGATTTTCCAATTTTACAGAGTAGAGGTTTTTGAAGTATGATGTAATGATTGTATTTCCTCTGTTGTCTGTTATGTCCCCCTTCCATTTTTGATTTTTGTTAATTGGATATTCTCCCTGTCTTTAGTTAGTTTGGGTAGAGGTTTGCCCATCTTATTTATTTTCTCAAAGAACCAACTCTTGGTTTCATTGATTCTCCGTATTGTTCTCTTTGTTTCTAATTAATTGATTTTAGCCCTGAGCTTGACTATTTCCTACCATCTATTCCTCTTGGGTGTGTTTACTTCTTTTGTTCTAGAGCTTTCAGATGTGCTGTTAAGCTGCTAGTATGAGAGCTCTTCAATTTCTATGTGTAGTCACTTAGTGCTATGAGCGTTCCTCTTAGCACCACTTTCAGGGTGTCCCATCAGTTTGGGTATGTTGTGCCTTCATTTTCATTAAATTCTAGGAAGTCTTTAATTTCTTTCTTCCTTGATCCAGTGGTCATTCAGTAGAGTTTTTTTTTTCAGTTTCCATGAGTACATAAGCTTTAGGTTGTTTTTGTTGAAATCCAACTTTAATACTTTCTTTGACAAATGTATCTGTTTCTTCTATCATATCCACAATGGCTGAAATTCTCTCTTTGGTCTCTTGTATTCTGTTGGTGATGCTCTGCTCACGTCTGTAGTTCCTGTTTGCTTACCTAGATTTTCTATTTTCAGATTTCCCTCAGTTTGTGCTTTCTTTATTGCTTCTATTTGCATTTTCAGGTCTTAAACTGTTTTATTTGTTTCCTCCACCTATTCTTTTTTTTCTTGGCTTTCCTTGAGGGATTATTCATTTCCTCCAAATTTTTTGTTTGTCTTTTCCTCAATCTCTTTAAAGGATTTATTCATTTCCTCTTTAAGGACCTCCATCATCTTTATTAAGTTTGTTTTAAGGTTATTTTTATGTGCTCCCCCTGTGTGGGAATGTTCAGGGTTTGCTGTAGTAGGTTGACTGAGTTCTAGTAAAGACATATTTCCCTGGCTGTGGTTGATTGCATTCTTAAGCTAGAATCTAGGCATCTGGGTTTGGGGTGATGCTGATTTCTGAGTTTGTCTTTGTTGGACGGGTGTTTTTATCCTTGGTTTCTATTTCCTCTCTGGTCTTCTGGCCAGTGGCTTATGATCAAGTAGAGGTTCTCTGTTCAAGTTGGGGGCTGAACTTCTGATGGGCAGGGTGGCTTCTAGTAGAGCAGGGGATTTCTGTCCAAGTTGGGGGCTGATGTCCTAGCAGCCTGTGTGGCCAGGGGTTCTTCTGGGATTTTATATACTGTGGTATCTGGTCTAGCCAGGGATCCTCTAGAGTTCTGTGTGATGGAGTAGCTTCTGATGGAGCAGGGGTTTGGGGCAGGAGTGGACCAGGATGGTGTGACAAAAAGAAAAGGGGCCATTGGGGGTAGGCCGTGCAGACACTGTGGGAGTGTTGGTAGTCCTTGGGCAGGGGTTTACCTGGGGAACTGGGTGCACCTGTGGCCTCTGGTGGAGCAAGGATCTTCCTCCAGAGGTGTGTGCCAGATTTTATATTTCTTCGTTCATGTTCATTCTTCCTTCCTGGTAGTCCTAGAGCCTCTCTTTGGTCATTTCTTTTACATTTCAGGGACTTTAGCAATAGCAAAGATGGTCTGACAACAGATCTTTCTTTCGTCTTGATTTCTACCTAATTTCTATAGGTTAATCTCTGGATCTAGATATTGGCTTACGATTTTCTCTTTCGATTTTTAGTTGTTATATGCAAGACTCAAATACAGGGCAATAGTGTAGCACAACACTAGAGGGTTAGTTTTCACCATGTTCTATGTTCTATTGGAGGACTGCCATCCTTTACTGGAGACTGTTTTTTCTCAGCCCACTAGAGAAAGTGAGAATGGGAGTGGTTTGTATAGTACAGGGGAGATTTGAACAGGCATTAACAGAATGGGAAAGGAAGTTAAGATGTACAAAGACAGCTTAGCATTGCTGAGAAAAGAAGCTGTGTTTTTGGTTTTTGTTTTTTTTGGTGGCTCTAATCTGTGTATGCAAGTGGGTTTTATAAAGGAGATAAATATTAGAGGGGCTAAGTTCAAGGAAGCAAAACGTAGAATTTTGTTTCTACTTTAAGTACCTACCAATGTCACCTACCATTTCAAGGAAGAAGTCTGCAGAAATATCCTATGCTATAGTTATCATCAGTATGTTTGTGTGTTCGTCAGAGTGTATCAGGGACACAAGAAATCCGTGCTTGTTTGAGTGAGAAGTTGTTAAAATAGGTGAGCATGATGGCATATACCTGTAATACCAACACTTATAAGACTGAGGCAGGAGGATTGCTGGAAGTTTAGGGCCAGGGTTGGCTACAGAATGAAGTCCTATTGCCACAGAACAAAACAAAATATAACAAACCAAGATGGATGAGAACAATCCTGATCATCAGGCAGTTACTTTTTCCAAAACTTCAAAGATGGCTATTATAGGCTAGAGACAATGACATCTGTCTGCTTTGTCCAAAGACTTTTGGTATAAAGTCCTGATCATAATAGTCTACCAGAGACCAGTCTGAGCCATTTAGTTACCTATAGGACAGCGCTATACAGTAAAAGTAATATATTGAAAACACACACACACACACACACGACAGAGAGAGAAACAGAGACAAAGAAAGACACACAGAGTCACACACAGAGAGACAGAAAGAGATGAGAGAGTAGAATTTAACATCATAAAATGTAACAAAAACTGCGCAAAGACAAATTTCTCAGATCTTCCAGATGAAAAAAATCAATCTCTACAAAGATTTTTGTAGAAAGAATTAACTGATGAGAGGCTTCTTATACACAATTGTAAGTACAATAGGACAATTGAGAAATATTTATGAAGACCTAGACTTGTTGTACTTCATGACTTTGAGCCTACAATTTCACGGTCATCTTTTATTTTCACTTTAAATGTATTAGAATAATAAAAATATACTGGGACATGCAATGCACAAGAAGATTTGCCATATAAGTTCCTTTCTGAAGATAATTTTGAAGAGGTTATTAAATGAGAAATCATACAAGAGATGATACATGAGGCATGGAAAATAAGGGTAAGCATAATACATATATACATATATGTGTACATGCATATCAATATGTCATAGAATATCTTCCTGAAAAACTGAAAAATTAATGAGGCACTGAGAATAAAAGAAGAAACTGTATATTCATATTAATCTACAGCTAATTATCTTAAACATGAACAAAATGCAAAATAATAAGGGCAATGTGGTTAATCCCAAAGGACATAAGAGAAATTTCATGTACTTTTATTAATAAGTTGAAAAATAAATATTAATAAGTGTAATAAAGAATCTGGTTAGTTAAATATGGATATTCAGAACAACCACAATAAAAACAACACCAGAAAGAATAGCCTAAAAGTCCAGATAAGAAAATTCCATCTATGCTACAGAAAGAGATAAATGAATCAAAAATGATCTTCATTTTTCCCTTTAAGTGTTGAAAATATCTACTGTGTAGTCAGGGATGTCATCTGCTGAAGTGAAGAACTGAGGTATACATTGGAGTTGTGACATTAAACTGGTGGCAGGTCTCCATGAACCCATTGCCAGAAATGAGAGAAAAAATATCCTCCATTAGACAAAGGGGAGGAGGGATGTGATTGGGGGGTTGTGGAGGGGTAACCTGGAAGGGGGATATCATTTGAAATGTAAATGAATAAAATGATTAATAAAAAATATCCTCTATTAAGATATCCTCTGGGGTTTCCTATCCATGTTCTCAAACTCAACCATTTATGGGAAATGAGAAAATCAGCAGATTTCATCAGAAAAGGCTGTGTGGAATGTAGAATCTTCAGGGTGAATATGCGATCTCAATTAAGGAAAGATATGGAGGGAAGAATCAAATAAGTGGGGTAACAAAGAATTTCTACTATTCTTATAGCTTAAATGTGTGCTGTGCAAGAGTTTCAATGATGGTTGTAGAAGGACTGAAATAAAGACCAACTAGCGATGGAAGAGAACTGGGCAAGGAATCCTTGATATTATGATGGTAGAAAGAGGTTGAGTATTGGAGTAGGAGGTCGTTGTCTTTGGGTACTGGAGTACAACGAGGAAAAGCACAGATGGTATTGACTGCTCACAGATTTGTCAACATTGTTTCACATTGTTTTGTATCCAAAATGAACTGATGCTAAGATGTCTCCCTAGACATACTGCAGTGTTCCAGAAGAGATAAAGCAAAGTCCCTACAGTAGCCACCCTCATTACAACTCTTTTCTTCCTCTCTTGCATCCTTCTTTCATGCCCCAACATCGTATTTCTAATTGTTACCTCTGGACAATTAGGTGGCTAGACCAGTGGGCACCCACTGTAAACCTTGGTCAACCTCAGGGACGTAAGACAAAGGTCGCCACCTAGTGGTCAGACACCAAAACAACCAAGAGGAGGCTTCCATAAAATGTTAATAATAGTAACATAATAATAATTAAAAAATAATAGTGTGTTTTGAATTTAGATTTGCATGTAACTCACAATTGCATTGACGGCTTGTTAAAATAGAATGCTGAACTCTTCTCACATTGTTTGATTCTGGGTTGGAACATAAATGTAGCACTTCTAACTTGATGCTGATGTTGCTTCAAGGACCATACTTCTCAGAGTTTCAAACCATTGATCACTTCAGACATTCTACTTTGAAGATATGCAGGCCTTTACTTGTCTCTGTACAACTGGTAGAACTAGGGTTTTACATTTACTGCATCGTTACTTTGAAATGCATGTGGTATTGCTTGGGCAACTGTCTTATTTTGTTTTCTATGCTTCCCTAGACAGAGTAATCACCTAACAGAAAAGAGAGTGGCATCTATTTTCCTTTAATGGGTTGGTTGTACTATGTTATATTCTGTATATTCTCTATTGTTGTTTCAAACTTTTTCATAATAATTTAACAATTTTAAAGTTAGATCCTTCATAAATTTGTCTTTTACTATTTGCTATTATAATTAGTTTGGCTTTTAAAAAAGGATTTATTTATTATTTTTACATTATGTGTATGTTTGTGTGTGGGTATCAGCATGTGAGTGCAGGTGCCTGGAAAGACCAGAGGCATCAGACCCCCCGGGGCTAGAGTTAAAACATTAAAACACTGAAAACCACTGAACCTGGGTACTGAGAAGCAAACTCAGTCCTTCTGCAAGAGCAATTCAGTGCTAGTAACTGCTGAGCCATCTACCCAAGCTTCCTATGCAGATTTTGATGGATTTTTCCCTTCCCAAGAGTCCTGTTATTGACAATTCCAAATGTGATATGGAAGCCATGAACCCTGACTTACAAAAAGTAGCATTATGAACAAAATTAGCCATAGACTCTTGTTCCCCCTGGAGATTACAGTTGAAGAAAAGACTCCAATTAAGGTTGGTACAAAAGGAATAAAATCAGACTATGATTTTTAAATCATAAGTAGGCTCAAAAACATACTTATTATCCAAAATGGAATAATTGGAAATAAGTTTTGTTTATGTCTGTAGTGTAAAAATCCATGCTTAGGGTTTTTTTTTTTTTTTGATCAACTCTTAGAAAACATTTTATACATTCTGCTTATTATGGAAGTATTTTGACTGGAAAAGTTGTTAAGGTATTTGAAAAAATATATAGTTAGTTGGCAGGTGTAACAATGGATAAGACAAAACTTCTTAACCCAATTCATTCAACTTTCAAAGTGTTGGTTGTGTGAAATCCAGTCAGTGTTATCAAGAAGAATTGGGCACAATCTATTGATCAACACCAGCTGTAGATGTTGGGGTTCTGCGTTCATCTTACAGATCTACTGAGCATACTTCTCTGATGTCATGATTTTGCCAAAATTCAGAAAGCTGTAGTGGATCACCATCAGTAGTGGACCACCAGACAATAACCATGATGTGTGTGTGTGCAATTTGGCCAATTGATGCATACAAGCCACTTTTTAAATTTATATACAAATGATGCTCCCAGTCCCGCTCCTAGAGTTCTTCACCCCATTCCTCCTCCCCTTAGCCTCTGAGAGGGTACTCCCCTTGATGCTCCCCTGGACATTCCTCTTCCCCGGGGCATCAAGTCTTTACAGGTTCAGATACATCCTTTCCCACTGAGGCCAGACAAGGTAGTCCTCTCCTACATATGCGCTGAGAGCCTTGGACAAGCTTGTGTATGCTCTTTGGTTGGTTGCTTAGTCTTTGGGAGCTCCCAGGGGTCCAGGTTAGTTGACATTGTTGGTCTTCTATGAGGTTGCCATCCCATTCAGCTCCTTCAATTCTTCCCCTGACTCTTCCATAGTGGTCCTCCACCTTAGTTCAATGGCTAGCTGTGAGTATCTGCATCTGTCTCAGACAGTTTCTGGTAGAGATTTTTAAAGAACACCCAGACTAGGTTCCTGTCTGCAAGCATAACATAGCATCTGTAATAGTGTCAGGGTTTGGTGCTCTCCAATGGGATGGATCCAAGTTGGTTGGGTCATTCCAACCAACTGATGGCCTTTCCATCAGTCTCTGTTCCATTTTTGTCCCTGAATTTCTTTTATACAGGAAAAATTCTGGGTCAGAAATTTTGAAGATGGGTTGGCGATCGTATCCCTCCATGCCTATCTACTGGAGGTTGTCTCTTCAGGTTCCATCTCCCCACTGTTGGGCATTTCAGCTAAGGTCATCCCCATTGAGTTCTGGGAGCCTCATACATCCTAGGTCTCTGAGATTTTCTAGATGTTCCCCCCTCCCATCTCCCACCCAAGTCCCACTCTCCCTCTGCCTCCTGTGATTATTTTGTTATCCCTTCTAAGTGGGATTGAAGCATCCTCACTTGGGCCTTCCAACTTGTTAAAGTTCTTATGGTCTGTGGGTTGTATCATGGGTATTCTGTACTTCTTGGCTAATATTCACTTATCAGTGAGTATATACCCATGTCCTTTTGGGTCTGGGTTACCTCATTCAGGATGGTATTTTCTAGTTCTGTCCATTTACAAAATTCATGATGCCCTCATTTTTAATAGCTGAATAATAAGTATTCCATTGTATAAATGAACCACATTTTCTGTATCCGTTCTTCAGTTGATGGGCATCTGGGTTGCTTCCAGTGCCTGGCTATTATGAATAAAGCTGTTATGAACATAGTGGCGCATGTATCCTTGTAGTATGGTGTAGCATCTTTTGGGTATATGCCCAGGAGTGGTATAGCTGGGTTGTGAGGTAGAACTAGTTCCAATTTTCTGAGGAACTTCCAGATTGATTTCCAGAGTGGTTGTACCAGCTTGCAATCCCACCAGCAATGGAGGAGTGTTCCTCTTTCTCCACATCTTCACCAGCATCTGCTATCACCTGAGTTTTTTATCTTAGCCATTCTTACTGGTGTGAGGTGGAATCTCAGGGTGATTTTGATTTGCATTTAGCTGATGATGTTCAACATTTCTTTAAGTGTTTTTCGGCCATAAAAGTGTCCTCTTTTGAGAATTCTCTGTTAAGCTCTGTACGAGTTTTGTGGAAGAGTTGAGGGAAAGATTGAGGAACCCAAAGAGGACAAGAACTCCACAGGAAGATCAACAGAGTCAACTAACCTGGACCTTTGGGGATCTCAGAGTCTGAACCATCAACCAAAGAGCATACACGGGTTGGACCTAGGTCTCCCCACACATGTAACAAATGAGTAGCTTGGTCTTTATGCAGGTCCCCAGCAACTGGAGTAAGGGCTGTCCCTGAATATGTTACCTGTTTATGGATCCTGTTCCCCTAACTAGGCCGCCTTGTCTGGCCTCAGTGGGAGAGAATGTGCCTAGTCTTGCAGTGACTTGATGTGCCAAGGTGGGGTGATACCCAGGGGCCCCTCCCCCTCCTCAGGAAGGAAGGGGAGAGGGAGGGGAAGTAGGAGGAAGACGGGGTTGATATTGAAATGTAAAATGAATAAACAAATTAATTAATAAAAATAATTAAAAAAGAAGCTGCTTGGATTAGCTTTTGGCTTTATTACCATGGTATTAAATAAATATAAAATATATAGCAAATAATAAGACACTAGCAAAAACCCTGAAGCAAAACATGCGCATTAAGATGATATAGAACAAAAAAAAGAAAAAAAAAAGATGATATAGAACTAAGGGTGACTCTAGTGAAGATTCCTAGTAATGGGGGATATGGAGTCTGAACTGGCCATCTTCTCTAACTAGGCAAGGCTTCCAGTGGTAGGACTGAAACATCGACCCAGTCACATAACCTTTGACCTACAAGGTGTTCTCCCTACAAGATGTGCTGGAGAAACTGTGGCACAGAACTTGTGGGAATAGCCAATCAATGACTGGTCTGACTTGAAGCCTACACCATGAGAGAGGGCCCACCCCTACAATGTCGAGAAAGCCAGGAACCAGAAGCTGGAGAGCCCAGAGACCTAACATAGGGGGTAAATGTCAATGAAAAGATTCCCAATGATATTCTCCTATAATCATAGATTGGTGCCTAGCCTAATTGTCATCAGAAAGTCATCCTACAGCAACTGCTGGGAACAGATATAGAGACCCACAGACAAACATTAAGTGGAACTCAGAACCTAGGAGAATGAGGTGGAAGAGACAGTGGGTTGGAGAACAGGATGAGTACAAGGCCTGGTCCACAGAATCAACTAAGCATGGCTCATAGGGCAATCACTGGGGCTCTCAGAGACTGAAGTGACATTCAGGGAATCTGTATGGGTCTGAGCTATATCTGTATGGGTCTGAGGTCCTCTGTATATATGCTTGGTATTCTTGTAGGACTCCTAATAGAGGGAGCAGAGGTTGTCTCTGAGTCTTTTACCTGCATTTAGGACCCCCTTTCTTCTACTGGGTTGTATTGTTCAGCCCTTAATATGAGGGTATGTGCCTAGTCTTATTCTAACTTGTTATGCCATGTTTGGTTGATATTCCTGGGAGGCCTGCTCATTTCTGAAGGGAAACAGAAGAGTGGTCTAAGGGGAAAGAGATGTGGGGAAGGAGAATCCAAGAGGAGTGGAGGGAGAGGAAACTGTAGTTGGGATGTAGTACATGAAAGAATACTAAGTACTAATGCTAATGCTAACACTAACACTAACACTAACACTACTGCTACTGCTACTACTACTACTAGTTTTTTTTAAAAACAGATAATGTATAGCTGCCAGGCAGGGATGGTGCACAACTTTAATCCCAACACTTGGGAGGTAGATCTGGATCTCTGTGAGTTTGAGGCTGTCCTGGGCTAAAAAGTGAGTTCCAGGACAGCCAGGACTGTTACACAGGAAAAAGATTATGTATAACAGAACAACGTCCATCTATGAATCAATATCAAATCAAATCAAATCAATTTCAACAATGTAAAAATCACAATTACTTCTGTACCAACTACTATTAACAAAGCAGTCATCCATATAAATGTAAATTTGTGGTTATAAAACTACTATGAATGAGTCTGGCATGGTGGTACACACCTTTAATCCCAGTGCTCCAGAAGCAGAGGAAGCCAAGTCTCTGAGTTCTAGATCAGCCAAGACTACGTAGTCAGACTGTCTCAAAAACACAATAACAACAAAACCTCACAGGCTATGAATGGGACATGGTGAGCAGTGTGATAGTTTTCCTATTATTGTTCTCAGATTGTAGAGTTTAAAATTTGACTACGGACATTCTACTAATAGATTGGTTATGTTAGAATTAGTGATTTGTGCTGTGATTTCAAATGTGTATCTACTTTTGAGGTGGTCTTATGATTTTCATATCCTGGAATCCACATGTCTGTTTAATCCCTTTCCTCTTGAGTGTGAGTGGGACCTCTTTGTGGCTTTTTCTAACCAACAAAATGTGGCAAAGGTAATGGGTTTCAGATTCTTGATTATACTATAGGAGACCACTGCTGGTTAGCTGACCTTACAAAATCTGCCCATCTATCTCTGCCTCTCCCATTCCACCCCATCGCTGACATGCAAGAGGCAACGTGCCGTCATAATTCTTTTTTTTTTTAATTTAATTTTATTTTATTTTTTTAATTTACATTCCAAATCACTTCCCCTTTCCCGTTTCCTCCCTCCCCGAAAGTCCCATAAGCCCCCTTCCCTCCCTCTTTTCTCCGTTCAACCCCCTCTCATTACTCTGTCCTGGCGTTCCCCTACATCCAGTCTTTCCAGGACCAGGGGTCTCTCCTTCCATCTTTTTAGAAATCTATTGATATGCTGATTGTGTCTAGGGTATTCTGAGATTCTGGGTCAATATCCCCTTATCAGTGACTTCATACCATGTGTGATCTTTTGTGATTGGGTTACCTCACTAAGGATGATATTTTCAAGTTCTGACCATTTGCCTAGGAATTTCGTGAATTCATTGTTTTTAATTGCAGAGTAGTATTCCATTGTGTAAATATACCACATCTTCTGAATCCATTCCTCCGTTGAGGGACATCTGGGTTCTTTCCAGCTTCTGGCTATTATAAATAAGGCTGCTATGAATATAGTGGAGCATGTGTCCTTATTGCATGCAGGTAAAGTCTCTGGGTATATGCCCAGGAGTGGTATAGCCGGATCCTCCGGAAGTGTCATGCCCAGTTTTCTGAGGAGCCGCCAGACTGCTTTCCAGAGTGGTTGTACCAGCCTGCAATTCCACCAGCAGTGGAGGAGTGTTCCTCTTTCTCCACATCCTCGCCAACAACTGCTGTCTCCTGTGTTTTTGATCTTAGCCATCCTGACTGGTGTGAGATGGAATCTCAGGGTTGTTTTGATTTGCATTTCCCTAATGACTAAGGATGATGAACATCTCTTTAGGTGCTTCTCAGCCATTAGATATTCTTCAGGTGAGAACTCTTTGTGGAGCTCTGTACCCCATTTTTTAATAGGGTTACTTGCCTCTCTGGAGTTTAACTTCTTGAGTTCTTTGTATATCTTGGATATTAGCCCTCTGTCGGATGTAAGGTTGGTAAAGATCATTTCCCAGTTAGTTGGTTGCCGCTTTGTCTTTTTGACGGTGTCTTTTGCCTTGCAAAAACTTTGTAATTTAATGAGGTCCCATTTGTCTATTCTTGATCTTAGAGTATAAGCTATTGGAGTTCTGTTCAGGAAATTCTCCCCTGTGCCCATATGTTCAAGGTTCTTCCCTAGTTTCCCTTCTATTAGTTTCAGTGTGTCTGGTTTTATGTGGAGATCTTTGATCCACTTAGAATTGAGCTTAGTGCAAGGAGATAAGGATGGGTCAATTTGCATTCTTCTGCATGTTGACCTCCAGCTGAGCCAGCACCATTTGTTGAAAAGGCTATCTTTTTTCCACTGGATGGTTTTAGCTCCTTTGTCAAAGATCAAGTGACCATAGGAGTGTGGATTCATTTCTGGGTCTTCAATTCTGTTCCATTGATCTACATGTCTGTTACTGTACCAATACCATGCAGTTTTTAACACTATTGCTCTGTAGTACAGCTTGAGGTCCGGGATACTGATTCCCCCAGAGGTTCTTTTACTCTTGAGAATAGTTTTAGCTATTCTGGGTTTTCTGTTATTCCAGATGAATTTTTGAATTGCTCTTTCTAACTCTATGAAGAATTGAGTTGGGATTTTGATGGGGATTGCATTGAATCTGTGTATTACTTTTGGTAAGATGCTCATTTTTACTATATTAATCCTGCCAATCCATGAGCATGGCAGATTTTTCCATCTTCTGAGGTCTTCTTCAATTTCTTTCTTCAGAGACTTGAAGTTCTTGTCATACAGATCTTTCACTTGTTTGGTTAGCGTCACGCCAAGATACTTAATATGGTTTGTGGCTATCGTAAAGGGTATTATTTCTCTTACTTCTTTCTCAGCCTGCTTATCCTTTGAGTATAGGAAGGCTTCTGACTTGCTTGAGTTGATTTTATATCCGGCCACTTTGCTGAAGTCGTTTATCAGCTGTAGGAGTTCTCTGGTGGAGTTCTTTGGGTCGCTTATGTATACTATCATATCGTCTGCAAATAGTGATAGTTTGACTTCTTCCTTTCCAATTTGTATCCCTTTGACCTCTTTTTCTTGTCTAATTGCTCTCGCTAGAACTTCAAGTACTATATTGAAAAGATATGGAGAGAGAGGGCAGCCTTGTCTAGTCCCTGATTTTAGTGGGATTGCTTCAAGTTTCTCTCCGTTTAGATTGATGCTGGCTACTGGTTTGCTGTAAATTGCTTTTACTATGTTTAGATATGGGCCTTGAATTCCTGATCTTTCCAAGACCTTTAGCATGAAAGGATGCTGAATTTTGTCAAATGCTTTCTCAGCATCTAATGAGATGACCATGTGGTTTTTTTCTTTGAGATTATTTATGTAGTGGATTACATTGATGGATTTCCTTATATTGAACCATCCCTGCATCCCTGGGATGAAGCCTACTTGATCGTGGTGAATGATCGTTTTGATGTGTTCTTGGATTCGGTTGGCAAGAATTTTATTGAGTATTTTTGCATCGATATTCATAAGAGAGATTGGCCTGAGATTCTCTTTCTTTGTCGGATCTTTGTGTGCTTTTGGTATTAGTGTAATTGTGGCTTCATAGAACGAGTTGGGTAGTGTTCCTTCTGTTTCTATTTTGTGGAACAGTTTGAAGAGTATTGGTGTTAGGTCTTCTTTGAAGGTCTGATAGAATTCTGCACTAAAACCATCTGGACCTGTGCTTTTTTTGGTTGGAAGACTTCCAATGACAACTTCTATTTCTTCAGGGGTTATAGGGCGGTTTAGATGGTCTATTTGATCCTGATTTAATTTTGGTACTTGGTATCTGTCAAGGAAATTGTCCATTTCCTCAAGATTTTCTAGTTGTGTTGAATACAGGTTTTTGTAGTAGGATCTGATGATTTTTTGAATTTCGTCAGTTTCTGTTGTTATCTCTCCCTTTTCGTTTCTGATTTTATTAATTTGGATACTATCTCTGTGCCCTCTGGTTAGTCTGGCTAAGGGCTTATCTATCTTGTTGATTTTCTCAAAGAACCAACTCCTCGTTTTGTTGATTCTTTGTATGGTTTTCTTTGTTTCTACTTGATTGATTTCAGCCCTGAGTTTGATGATTTCCTGCCTTCTACTCCTCTTGGGTGTATTTGCTTCTTTTTGTTCCAGGGCTTTCAGGTGTGCCATTAAGCTGTTAGTGTATGCTGTCTCCCGTTTCTTTTTGGCGGCACTCAGGGCTATGAATTTTCCTCTTAGCACTGCTTTCATTGTGTCCCATAAGTTAGGGTATGTTGTGCCTTCATTTTCATTAACTTTCAAAAATTCTTTGATTTCTTTCTTTATTTCCACCTTGACCAAGTTATCATTGAGTAGAGCATTGTTCAGCCTCCATGTGTACGTGGGTTTTCTTTTGTTTTTGTTGCCATTGAAGACCACCCTTATTCCATAGTGATCTGATAGGAGGCATGGGATTATTTCTATCTTCTTGTATCTGTTGAGGTCTGATTTGTGACCAATTATATGGTCAATTTTGGAGAAGGTACGATGAGGAGCTGAGAAGAAGGTGTATTCTTTAGCTCTAGGATGAAATGTTCTATATATATCAGTTAGTTCCATTTGGTCCAAGGCTTCAATTAGATTCACTGTGTCCCTGTTTAGTTTCTGCTTTCCTGAACGATCCATTTCAGAGAGCGGGGTGTTGAAGTCACCCACTATTATTGTGTGCGGTGCGATGTGTGCTTTGAGTTTTAGTAAAGTTTCTTTTACGAATGAGGGTGCCCTTGCATTTGGAGCATAGATATTCAGGATTGAGAGTTCTTGATGGTGGATTTTTCCCTTGATCAGTATGTAGTGTCCTTCTGTGTCTTTTTTGATGACTTTGGGTTGAAAATCAATTTTATCCGATATTAGGATGGCTACTCCACCTCGTTTCTTGGGGCCATTTGCTTGTAAAATTGTTTTCCAGCCTTTTACTCTGAGGTAGTGTTTGTCTTTGACACTGAGGTGCGTTTCCTGCATGCAGCAAAATGCTGGGTCCTGTTTACGTATCCAGTCTGCTAGTCTATGTCTTTTAATTGGGGAATTGAGACCATTGATATTAAGAGAGATTAAGGCATAGTGATTATTGCCATCTGCCATTCTTGACGCTATCTTTATGTTTGAGTGGTTATCTACTTTTGGGTTTGATTCAAGGTTATTATCTCATTTTTTCCAGGGTGTTGTTTCTCTCCCTGTATTGGAGGTTTCCACCTATTATCCGTTGCAGGGCTGGATTTGTGGAAAGATATTGTGAAAATTTGGTTTTATCATGGAATATCTTGGTCTCTCCATCTATGGTGATTGAGAGTTTTGCTGGGTATAGTAGTCTAGGCTGGCATTTGTGCTGTCTTAGTGTCTGCATGAGATCTGCCCAGGATCTTCTGGCTTTCATAGTCTCTGGTGAGAAGTCTGATGTGATTCGGATAGGTCTTCCTTTGTATGTTACTTGGCCCTTTTCTCTTACTGCATTTAGTATTCTTTCTTTGTTTAGAACATTCGGTGTTTTGATTATTATGTGACGGGAGGTATTTCTGTTCTGGTCCAGTCTGTTTGGAGTTCTGTAGGCTTCTTGTACGTTCATCGGCATCTCTCTCTTTAAGTTAGGGAAGTTTTCCTCCATAATTTTGTTGAAGATGTTTACTGGCCCTTTAAGTTGCAAATCTTCACTCTCATCTATACCTATAATCCTTAGGTTTGGTCTTCTCATTGTGTCCTGGATTTCCTGGATGTTTTGGGTTACGCGTTTTTTGCATTTTGCATTTTCTTTGACTGTTGAGTCGATGCTTTCTATGGAATCTTCAGCACCTGAGATTCTTTCTTCCATCTCTTGTATTCTATTGTTGATGTTTGCATCTATGACTCCTGATTTCCTCCCAAGGTTTTCTATCTCCAAAGTTGTCTCCCTTTGTGATTTCTTAGTTGTTTCTACTTCCTTTTTTAGTTCCTGGATGGATTTGCTGAGATCCTTCACTTGTTTGTTTGTATTTTCCTGTATTTCTTTAAGGTATTTTTGCATTACCTCTTTCAGGATTTCTTCCTGATGACCCACGTTCTCCTGCATTTCTCTGAGCGATTTTTGTGTTTCCTCCTCATTGGAATCCATCTGTTGATCCATTGTCTCCTGCCTTTCTTTAAGCAGTTCTCGTGTTTCCTTTGTAAGGGCATCTAACCGTTGATTCATTTCTTTAAGCAATTTTTGTGTTGCCTCCTTATGGGCATCCGTCTGTTGACCCATATTCTTCTGCATTTCTTTATGCCAATTTTGTGATTCCTTTGTGAGTGCATCTACCCGTTGATTCATCTCGTTAAGCGATTTTTGTGTTGTCTCCTTGTGCGCCTCCATCTTTTGATCCATGTTCTCCCGCATTTCTCTAAGCGATTTTTGTGTTTCCTTTGTAAGGGCTTCTAACCGTTGATTCATGGTCTCCTGTAACTCTTTATGAGATTTATTTGTGTCCTTCTTGTGATCCTCTAATAGCATCATGAGAAGTGATTTTAAATCCAGATCTTGTCTTTCGGGTGTGGTGGGGTATCCAGGACTTGCTGCTGTTGGAGAGTTGGGTTCGGATGGTCCCACATTACTTTGATTACTGTTAGTAACATTCCTACGTTTGCCTTTTGCCATCTGGATACCTCTGGTGTTAGTTGGTCCTGCTGCCACTGGCTGTTGGTTGGACCTCCTGTGAGCCTGCAAAGCTATTTCTGCCCCCCCCCCCCCCTGGATTACCAGGATTCCCCTGGCACCGATTTCTGGGGCCTGCCTGCTCCTGAGTGACTTTGGAGCCCTAATGTGCTTTGCCCCAAGTGATCTTATATTGGGGAGGCCTTGCACATCTAAAGGCTCAGCCTAGTGGATTCCTGGAGCAGAGGTCGCCAAAGGGAGGCTGGCAGGCTCCTGCCCTGTGCAGGGGTGTGTGATCTCTCCTGGGGGGGAGGGGGCGTCCCTCTGCCAGGCAGAAGTCCCACAGCAGATCTGGCGCGCTGGTCACTGCAGATCAGCCCAGCACCTGGGAGCAGGTTACACACAAGCTGCCTGAAACCGAAGCGATATTATGCCTGTCTGTCTCTGAGCCTGGCAGTCCCAACTACCTGGTCACTGGAGCAAAGATGGCGGAGGGCACTCTCCGTGGCGCCGCTCACCCTGTGGTCACGATGGCCCGCCGATCTGGCACCCAGACGACCACAGCGCCAACCCGCCCTCGGGCACAGACGGAAGCCCCAACAGGCCGTGTCCCAAGTGTTGTTATATTGGGGGGAGAGCCTGGGTACCGGTCTCTCCAGCGCAGTCCGCGGGAACAGAGGTCGCGGAAGGGAAGCTGGCAGGCTCCCTCCCTGCGCGGGGTCCCTCCGCCGTCATAATTCTTAAAGCAAAAGTTCTATAGGTTGGTAGAGGAGTAACTGTGGCTTTTGCATTGTTGAAATTCATCTTAGCCTACTGTGATGATTTATATATGCTTGTCCCAGGGAGTGGCACTATTAGAAGGTGTGGCCTTGTTGGAGGAAGTGTGTCACTGTAGGGTTGGGCTTAGAGATCTTCCTCTTAGATGCCTGAAGATGCCCAATCTGTTCCTGGTTTCCTTTGGATAAAGAAGTAGAACCCTCAGCTCCTCCTGCACCATGCCTGCCTGGATGTTGCCATGCTTCTGCCTTGATGACAATGGACTAAACCTCTGAACCTGTAAGCCAGCCCCAAGTAAATGTCTTTTATAAAACTTGCATTGGTCATTGGTGTCTGTTCACAGCAGTAAAACCCAAACTAATACACCTACCACAAGACCCAGCCTGGAGTAGAATCATAAACCATGTAGATGACCATCCAGCCCTGACCAAGACTGAGGGAGACCCTTCAGATAGTCACGGCAGGCAAATGAAGCACCAAAAGGTGACAATGAAAACTTGGTTCAGATTGATTTTGTCAACTAGATTAAGACTATGGGGAGTCTAATGCCAAGAGGTTTATTACTAGCATATTTAAACCCAGTATAATTTGGGGGGAAAGTTCCCTTATGTAGTACAATCCCCAGTGAACAAGAGCATTATTACATTGAAACTCAAGTCAGGGTACATGTCATTTCTCCCAAGAAGATAGGTTCTGGAGACAGGCTACTTGTGTTAGTTTAAGAGCCTATGGAAGGCTGTTCCAGTAGACTGCACTGAAGAGACAGGTACCCAGGCTCTCCCCAATATAACATCACTTGGGACACGGCCTGTTGGGGCTTCCGCCTGTGCCCAAGAACGGGACAGCTCTGTGGTTGTCTGGGTGCCAGATCTGCAGGCCATCGCCTCTGCAGGGTGAGCAGCGCCATGGAGAGAGTGCAGAGTGCACTCCGCCATCTTTGCTCCAGTGGCCGGGAAGTTGGGACTGCCAGGCTCTGAGACAGACAGGCATAATATCGCTTGGGTCTCGGGCAGATTGTGTGTACGTGGCTCCCAAGAGCTGGGCAGATCTGCAGTAACCAGCGTGCTAGCTCTGCTGTGGGACTTCTGCCTGGCAGAGGGACGCCCCCTCCCCCCCACTCTAGGAGAGATCACACACCCCTGCACAGGGCAGGAGCCTACCAGCCTCCCTTTGGCGACCTCTGCTCCAGGAATCCACTACGCTGAGCCTTTGGATGTGCAAGGACTCCCCAATATAACATCACTTGGGGCAAGGCACATCAGGGCTCCAAAGTCACTCAGGAGCAGGGCAGGCCCCAGAAATCTGTGCCAGGGGAATCCTGGTAAACCAGGGGGGCAGAAATAGTTTGCAGGCTCACAGGAGGTCCAACCAACAGCCAGTGACAGCAGGACCAACTAACATCAGAGGTATCCAGATGGCCAAAGGCAAACGTAGGAATGTTACTAACAGAAATCAAAGTAATATGGGACCATCCGAACCCAACTCTCCAACAGCAGCAAGTCCTGGATACCCCACCACACCCGAAAGACAAGATCTGGATTTAAAATCACTTCTCATGATGCTATTAGAGGATCACAAGAAGGACACAACTAAATCTAATAAAGAATTACAGGAGACCATGAATCAACGGTTAGAAGCCCTTACAAAGGAAACACAAAAATCGCTTAGAGAAATGCAGGAGAACATGGATCAAAAGATGGAGGCCCACAAGGAGACAACACAAAAATCGCTTAATGAGATGAATCAACGGGTAGATGCACTCACAAAGGAATCACAAAAATTGCATAAAGAAATGCAGAAGAATATGGGTCAACAGATGGATGCCCATAAGGAGGCAACACAAAAATTGCTTAAAGAAATGAATCAATGGTTAGATGCCCTTACAAAGGAAACACGAGAACTGCTTAAAGAAATGCAGGAGACGATGTATCAACAGATGGATTCCCATGAGGAGGAAACACAAAAATCGCTCAGAGAAATGCAGGAGAACGTGGGTCAACAGGCAGAAATCCTGAAAGAGGTAATGCAAAAATACCTTAAAGAAATACAGGAAAATACAAACAAACAAGTGAAGGATCTCAGCAAATCCATCCAGGAACTAAAAAAGGAAGTAGAAACAACTAAGAAATCACAAAGGGAGACAACTTTGGAGATAGAAAACCTTGGGAAGAAATCAGGAGTCATAGATGCAAACATCAACAATAGAATACAAGAGATGGAAGAAAGAATCTCAGGTGCTGAAGATTCCATAGAAAGCATCGACTCAACAGTCAAAGAAAATGCAAAATGCAAAAAACGTGTAACCCAAAACATCCAGGAAATCCAGGACACAATGAGAAGACCAAACCTAAGGATTATAGGTATAGATGAGAGTGAAGATTTGCAACTTAAAGGGCCAGTAAACATCTTCAACAAAATTATGGAGGAAAACTTCCCTAACCTAAAGAGAGAGATGCCAATGAACATACAAGAAGCCTACAGAACCCCAAACAGACTGGACCAGAACAGAAATACCTCCCGTCACATAATAATCAAAACACCGAATGTTCTAAACAAAGAAAGAATACTAAAAGCAGTAAAAGAAAAGGGCCAAGTAACATACAAAGGAAGACCTATCCGAATCACATCAGACATCTCACCAGAGACTATGAAAGCCAGAAGATTCTGGGCAGATCCATGCAGACACTAAGAGAACACAAATGCCAGCCTAGACTACTATACCCAGCAAAACTCTCAATCACCATAGATGGAGAGACCAAGATATTCCATGATAAAACCAAATTTTCACAATATCTTTCCACAAATCCAGCCCTGCAACAGATAATAGGTGGAAACCTCCAATACAGGGAGAGAAACAACACCCTGGAAAAAATGAGATAATAACCTTCTTGAATCAAACCCAAAAGTAGATAACCACTCAAACATAAAGATAGCGTCAAGAATGGCAGATGGCAATAATCACTATGCCTTAATCTCTCTTAATATCAATGGTCTCAATTCCCCAATTAAAAGACATAGACTAGCAGACTGGATACGTAAACAGGACCCAGCATTTTGCTGCATGCAGGAAACGCACCTCAGTGTCAAAGACAAACACAACCTCAGAGTAAAAGGCTGGAAAACAATTTTACAAGCAAATGGCCCCAAGAAACGAGGTGGAGTAGCCATCCTAATATCAGATAAAATTGATTTTCAACCTAAAGTCATCAAAAAAGACACAGAAGGACACTACATACTGATCAAGGGAAAAATCCACCATCAAGAACTCTCAATTCTGAATATCTATGCTCCAAATGCAAGGGCACCCTCATTCGTAAAAGAAACTTTACTAAAACTCAAAGCACACATCACACCGCACACAATAATAGTGGGTGACTTCAACACCCCGCTCTCTGAAATGGATCGTTCAGGAAAGCAGAAACTAAACAGGGACACAGTGAATCTAATTGAAGCCTTGGACCAAATGGAACTAACAGATATATATAGAACATTTCATCCTAGAGCTAAAGAATACACCTTCTTCTCAGCACCTCATGGTACCTTCTCCAAAATTGACCATATAATTGGTCACAAATCAGACCTCAACAGATATAAGAAGATAGAAATAATCCCATGCCTCCTATCAGATCACTATGGAATAAGGGTGGTCTTCAATGGCAACAAAAACAAAAGAAAACCCACGTACACATGGAGGCTGAACAATGCTCTACTCAATGATAACTTGGTCAAGGTGGAAATAAAGAAAGAAATCAAAGACTTTTTGAAAGTTAATGAAAATGAAGGCACAACATACCCTAATTTATGGGACACAATGAAAGCAGAGCTAAGAGGAAAATTCATAGCCCTGAGTGCCGCCAAAAAGAAACGGGAGACAGCATACACTAACAGCTTAATGGCACACCTGAAAGCCCTGGAACAAAAAGAAGCAAATACACCAAAGAGGAGTAGAAGGCAGGAAATCATCAAACTCAGGGCTGAAATCAATCAAGTAGAAACAAATAAAACCATACAAAGAATCAACAAAACGAGGAGTTGGTTTTTTGAGAAAATCAACAAGATAGATAAGCCCTTAGCCAGACTAACCAGAGGGCACAGAGACAGTATCCAAATTAATAAAATCAGAAACGAAAAGGGAGAGATAACAACAGAAACTGACGAAATTCAAAAAATCATCAGATCCTACTACAAAAACCTGTATTCAACACAACTAGAAAATCTTGAGGAAATGGACAATTTCCTTGACAGATACCAAATACCAAAATTAAATCAGGATCAAATAGACCATCTAAACCGTCCTATAACCCCTGAAGAAATAGAAGTTGTCATTGGAAGTCTTCCAACCAAAAAAAGCACAGGTCCAGATGGTTTTACTGCAGAATTCTATCAGACCTTCAAAGAAGACCTAACTCCAATACTCTTCAAACTGTTCCACAAAATAGAAACAGAAGGAACACTACCCAACTCGTTCTATGAAGCCACAATTACACTAATACCAAAAGCACACAAAGATCCGACAAAGAAAGAGAATCTCAGGCCAATCTCTCTTATGAATATCGATGCAAAAATACTCAATAAAATTCTTGCCAACCAAATCCAAGAACACATCAAAACGATCATTCACCACGATCAAGTAGGCTTCATCCCAGGGATGCAGGGATGGTTCAATATAAGGAAATCCATCAATGTAATCCACTACATAAACAATCTCAAAGAAAAAAACCACATGGTCATCTCATTAGATGCTGAGAAAGCATTTGACAAAATTCAGCATCCTTTCATGCTAAAGGTCTTGGAAAGATCAGGAATTCAAGGCCCATATCTAAACATAGTAAAAGCAATTTACAGCAAACCGGTAGCCAGCATCAATCTAAATGGAGAGAAACTTGAAGCAATCCCACTAAAATCAGGGACTAGACAAGGCTGCCCTCTCTCTCCATATCTTTTCAATATAGTACTTGAAGTTCTAGCTAGAGCAATTAGACAACAAAAAGAGGTCAAAGGGATACAAATTGGAAAGGAAGAAGTCAAACTATCACTATTTGCAGACGATATGATAGTATACTTAAGCGACCCAAAGAACTCCACCAGAGAACTCCTACAGCTGATAAACGACTTCAGCAAAGTGGCCGGATATAAAATCAACTCAAGCAAGTCAGAAGCCTTCCTATACTCAAAGGATAAGCAGGCTGAGAAAGAAGTAAGAGAAATAATACCCTTCACAATAGCCACAAACCATATTAAGTATCTTGGCATGACTCTAACCAAACAAGTGAAGGATCTGTATGACAAGAACTTCAAGTCTCTGAAGAGAGAAATTGAAGAAGACCTCAGAAGATGGAAAAATCTGCCATGCTCATGGATTGGCAGGATTAATATAGTAAAAATGAGCATCTTACCAAAAGTAATACACAGATTCAATGCAATCCCCATCAAAATCCCAACTCAATTCTTCATAGAGTTAGAAAGAGCAATTCAAAAATTCATCTGGAATAACAGAAAACCCAGAATAGCTAAAACTATTCTCAAGAGTAAAAGAACCTCTGGGGGAATCAGTATCCCGGACCTCAAGCTGTACTACAGAGCAATAGTGTTAAAAACAGCATGGTATTGGTACAGTAACAGACATGTCGATCAATGGAACAGAATTGAAGACCCAGAAATGAATCCACACTCCTATGGTCACTTGATCTTTGACAAAGGAGCTAAAACCATCCAGTGGAAAAAAGATAGCCTTTTCAACAAATGGTGCTGGCTCAGCTGGAGGTCAACATGCAGAAGAATGCAAATTGACCCATCCTTATCTCCTTGCACTAAGCTCAATTCTAAGTGGATCAAAGATCTCCACATAAAACCAGACACACTGAAACTAATAGAAGGGAAACTAGGGAAGAACCTTGAACATATGGGCACAGGGGAGAATTTCCTGAACAGAACTCCAATAGCTTATGCTCTAAGATCAAGAATAGACATATGGGACCTCATTAAATTACAAAGTTTCTGCAAGGCAAAAGACACTGTCAAAAAGACAAAGCGGCAACCAACTAACTGGGAAATGATCTTTACCAACCTTACATCCGACAGAGGGCTAATATCCAATATATACAAAGAACTCAAGAAGTTAAACTCCAGAGAGGCAAGTAACCCTATTAAAAAATGGGGTACAGAGCTACACAAAGAGTTCTCACCTGAAGAATATCTAATGGCTGAGAAGCACCTAAAGAGATGTTCATCATCCTTAGTCATTAGGGAAATGCAAATCAAAACAACCCTGAGATTCCATCTCACACCAGTCAGGATGGCTAAGATCAAAAACACAGAAGACAGCAGTTGTTGGCGAGGATGTGGAGAAAGAGGAACACTCCTCCACTGCTGGTGGAATTGCAAGCTGGTACAACCACTCTGGAAAGCAGTCTGGCGGTTCCTCCGAAAACTGGGCATGACACTCCCGGAGGATCCGGCTATCCCACTCCTGGGAATACACCCAGAGGCTTTACCTGCATGCAATAAGGACACATGCTCCACTATGTTCATAGCAGCCTTATTTATAATAGCCAGAAGCTGGAAAGAACCCAGATGTCCCTCAACAGAGGAATGGATTCAGAAGATGTGGTATATCTACACAATGGAATACTACTCTGCAATTAAAAACAATGAATTCACGAAATTCCTAGGCAAATGGTCAGAACTTGAAAATATCATCCTTAGTAAGGTAACCAAATCACAAAAGAACACACATGGTATGCAGTCACTGATAAGGGGATATTAACCCAGAATTTCAGAATACCCTAGACACAATTCGCATAGCAATAGATTTCTAAGATGGAAGGAGAGACCCCTGGTCCTGGAAAGACTGGATGTAGGGGAACGCCAGGACAGAGTAACGAGAGGGGGTTGAACGGAGAAAAGAGGGAGGGAAGGGGGCTTATGGGACTTTCGGGGAGGGAGGAAATGGGAAAGGGGAAATGATTTGGAATGTAAATTAAAAAAAAAAAGAGCCTATGGAAAGATCTGGCTTGGTCTCAGTTACACTGATAGCTTAGAGGTCGTTTGGGCAATTAGCCACTTCTAGTTCTGGCTGGAGGAGCCTCCAGCTATATAGTTAATGTAAGACCTAATAGTAGACTATTAGGTATCTCTGGTCATGTTTTTAAGAGCTTGGAGAGCCCCTGGCTGTAAGAGTCATTTAGATTACTAGCCATCTCCAGTCCTGGTAGTTAGGACCTTGATAACTGGCCCAGATAACACAGATCACCAGACTGTTAATTACCTCCAATTCCCAGCTTTCTGGATGGAAGAACAGGTTTTACATCTTTCCCATTGGAAAAAAAAATCCTGTTTGCTTAGCATTCCTGGTTTCTCTGGAGGTGTGTGGGCACAAGGACCGTCTTGCTGTGTGCCCAATACAAGACCATGACAGCATTATTAAGATCTGGCCAAGCTGTGCCTTTGTAGATACTGACATTTAAAATGTTTTGGATCAAAAGAGCTGAATATGCCCCCCTCCAAAAAATGTCTTGGATTTTTTAAAATAATTTAATTTTTAATAGGCTCAAAAGGAGGACAATCTATAGGTATATTTTAAAGTACACCACTGTCTAAACCTTCCTCAAAGTTTAAAAACAACATAAACAAAAGAAAAAAAACATGTTTTAATTAAGATGATGCAGACTGTTTTTTAAAAAGAATTGACATGTCTGTTGGGAGAGTTGCTCTCTATCAGGGACCCCCTAGCCACCACACTTGCCTGGAGTGTAGCAAGGCTTATCTTGCCTTCTTTCCCCTCCTCTATTCTGGTCTCCACAGACTACTCTTATACCTACAATTGTTCACCAACCTGAGTCTACCTCCATCCCCTTGGGACTTGGCCTCATCATAATTTCAGATGCCTAGATGCCAGCACAGAAACACACCATGAATAACCAAGATGATATGCCTTCCCCAGAAGCCTATTGTAATGAGCCCTGGGAAAAGCATTTTAGCTGAAGGACAAGACAGGGATACCCCTTAATTATTATTGACTGTCACCCCCTTTCTAGCTATCTTCATTCCTTTGTGACTCCCCAACTACCAGCAGAACCACCCTCTACCAGGGAACCCACCACAGTTGGTTGGAACCCAGAAAAGTTCTTTACCAGAGACTCCATAGCTGCCACACTTGGTTAGGACTCAGAACTGCTCTTTGCCAGGCACTCCACACTTGTCTAGGATTCAGCCATCACCGCTAAACCATCTCCAGTTCTTTGTGACTCCCCATCTACCTGCAGAACCCTGCTCTATTAGGGACCCCCACAGCTCCCACGCGTGGCTAGGACCCATGCTGGGATAACAGCAAAGAAAGAAAGAAATATCCACTTAACAAAGGCATGGCCAAATAGCTACATCAAGAAACATCTCAAACATCATAATTCCAGAGGATTAGATGCCAGCATAAAAACACATCACGAATAAGTCAGACATTTTATGTTTCCCCCAGAAGCCTATTGTAACACGTCCAGGGAAAGGTAATTTAGCTGAAGCAAAAGACAAGGATTTCAAAGTTGCAATTATGAGTATGTTCAAGAACCTTAGAGTATATGACTAAATGCCTTAATGAAGATCATAAAAATACAAACAATCAGATCAAATAACAAAAACAGTTCAAGATATGAAAGCAGAATGTAAAAAAAAAAAAAGAAATAAAACCACTTAAGGAAAGCCAAACTGAAATAAAACTCAGGATGAGGAACCAAGGAAGCCAGCCAAAAGGCTCAGACTAAATGAAGAGGAAGAGGGAGTCTCAGGCATTGGTGGCGAGGTAGAAGAAATGGACAGCTTAGTTCAAGAAAAAAATTTGGAAAAAAATCTAGGCACAAAACATCTAGGACATCTGGGACACTATGAAAAGACCACACTTTAAAAAATAATAGGTATGTGAGGAAGGAAAGCAAAGACACAGAAGATATTTTTTTAACAAAATCATAGAAGAAAATTTCCTCAATTTAAAGAAAAAGATACCCATCAAGGTACATGAGGCATACAGAACACCAAATCATTGAGACCAAAAAAGAAACTCCTGGGATACAAAACCATCAAAAACATTAGCGTACTGAATGCCCCCAGACTATTATGTTTATGCCAGAGCCCTGCTCTCTAGGCCTTTATCTTGAGCATTGTTTCTCAGTCAATATAATCCATCCTTAAGAGGGGCACTTAATACTTTACACCTCAGTAACTTCAACATTATCTAAATGACAGAGACCACACCAGACCTAGGCCCTTAAGCTATAGAACCCATCTTTGTGGAAGAGGTCACATGCTCTCTGCCTTAAGCTTTATTGTACCCATGGGACTGAGAGATTTATCAGAAAATATTTTTCCAAATTTGTACTGTAATTAAAGGCATAATAATAAACTGCCTGGGGTCAAACTCTAGAAGTTTGAACCAATACCAACTACTGAGTAGTGTTGAGTTGGATTTTCTTCTGGACTCCCATGTATCATGACTCTTCCAGCCTTGGCATTTGTAGGAACACCCCGAAGTACCAGATGGGTTTAGCATATATTTCTATTAGACCTACAAAGAGGCACTAATGCCAAGCCTCCCCAAATTATTCCACAAAAAATAAACTGAAGGAACATTTGTGAATTCTTTTTATGAAGCTGCTATTACTCTGATACCAAAAGTACAACAACAACAAAAGACCCAATGAAAAAAGAAAATTATAGCTAGGCAGGGCGGTGTAAACAGACCAAGAGACAAAACAAAACCAAACAAAAATGAAAAACCTCTAAAAATCATGAAATCAAAAACAAACAAACAAACAACAACAAATGATTTGATGTATGTACATTTTCTGGCTTTTGTGAAGGTTATTAGTTGCAGAAAAGGACTTTGACAAAAATCTAATGCCCTTTCATGATAAATGCCCTGGAGAGACTAGGGATAAACCTAAACATAATAATAGAGTCAGAATACTGTAATCCTATAGCCAACATAAACATAAATGGAGAGAAATTCAAAGCATTTCCACTAAATTCAGGAACAAGACAAGGATATCCACTCTCTCTATGTCTCTTCAATACAGTACTTGAAGTTTTGGCTAGAGCAATTAGACAAATGAAGAAGATCAAGGGGATACAAATAAGAAAGGAAGAAGTCAAAGTATGATTGCTTGCAGATGGTATAATTTTATACACTAGTGGCCTCACCAAAGACTCCACTTATCAGCTATTCCATAGCTGAAACACTTTCAGCAAAATAGGAAGAGACAAAATTAATACATAAATATGTAGCCTTCTTATATACAAATGAGAAACAGACTAAAAAATTAATAGGGGAGACAATACCTTCCACAATAGCCAGAAAATGTACATACAGGTAGCATTATATGGACTGAACAGGTTATAGTTAGGAATGTATATGCGAATACATATAATATATGCATGTAATAATGATTAGAAAAAAAAAGAGTCCAAGAATCTGAAGGAAAGGGGGGGTATGTTGGAGGACTTGGAGGGAAGAAAGAGAAGGGAGAAATATTGTATAATTTTAATTTTTTAAAGAAAAAAATAAAAAATAATAGTGTCTTGGAATAACTCTAGCCAAGCAAATTAAATACTTGTATAATCAAAACTTTAAGACACTGATGAAAGAAATCAAAGAAGACATCAGAAGATGGAAAGATTTCCTATGCTTATAGGTTTGTGGGATTAATATTGTGAGAATGGCCATCCTCCAAAAAGCAATTTATAGATTTAATGTAATTCCTATCAAAATTTTGAGACTTTTTCACAGACAGTATTATTAACATTCTGAAGGACTATTATCTGAATGAATGAAAATATGAGTTGGTATCATAGTATAAAGTGGATTCAGCTATGTGAGGAAATACTGAAGGAGACCTACTCAGATAGGGAAAGTAGAGAGCAATGCGGTGTCATAGCTAATAAGCAGAATGAGCTTGAGCCTAGGAAGAGTGTCAGAAAGCCTAGGAAGCTGTCAGGAGTCTGAGCCAGAGACATCTACAGAAGACAGAGCATCCGGAAAGACTTTGTACTTCGTTCTCTGAGCAGCAAGACCATTTGAAAGAGGTTGGGTCAGTTGGCTGCTTGAGGTCAACAGATGTGACCATAATGTTGTGTACACCTTATTCTCAGAGAATAAGCCTAAGGCAGAGAGCTTCCTCTTTAATGCCCACCACAGTACCACCCCTTTCACTGAACTGAGAGGAACATCAGTTGCTGATGTGGCGGGGACAGTGTCAGGTATATGACTTCTGAGTGTCATTCCAGCAAGGTCCAGAAGACTGAGATTGCTTCCATACCAGGAATTGTGAAATATGGAATTGTTTATAAAGATTTTTATTAATTGTTCAATTCTTAGAACAGGCTTATTTGATAAAGAAAACAGCTACCAGAATGTGGGAATGTGACTAATTCCTGTCCAAAATAGATAGCATTATCTAATTCATTCACAATCTCATTAGTTTTCTCCGTCTGCCTTTATTTACTCTTACCTACTTTGCTAGAAGATAATGTTTCTATATTTGTAAAAAGTCTTTAAATATATATATAGTCATTTGTAAGTCTTTGGAACAATATTCTTTTAAACTTATCTCAAATACAGATTTTTCTCAATTAGAAGTTGTCATTTGTTCTGTCTACTAATGAGTTTAGTCTGCTGGTTTACATTTACCAAACTGATAAATGAAAGAAATTAGGGCAGGGACTGTATAGTCTTTAAGCACTTTGATTTATTCCATTTAACCCAAGGCATTTTAAAGTCAGGAAGAGTCTTCATTTGTGGCCTTTTCCCAAATGATTTCCTCAGCAAAAATACAACCAACTTAGTGCTAGGGAGGAGGTGAATTCCATTACTATTTCTTTAAGATAAGAAATGACTAGCTGAGGGAGGGAAATGAAGATTCAAAGACATACAGCTCTTTTACTTAGGGTCAGTGAGCTACTTTAATGTGGAGGACCACAATTCTAAAAGTGAGACGCCTAGGTTTCAGACACAGCATAGCATCTTACACTTGTCCAGAAGGAGAGGTGTTGTGACCAGAGCCTTGTATTTAGCCTTCAGCCATGATTGATCAACACACAGAAAGGCAAGATTACCATATGACATAAGTCAGGTTTTTTTTTCTAGTAGTAGAACTCAACCTTGTTGTCTAAACAATGTTCTGCAGTAATAATTTGTCATCCCTTTGATAGGCATTTAAACATTCTCATGATTTTTATTTAGTGAAAAAGTGAATATGCCTACAAAGGTTTGTATATTTAAGAACATTTGCATATTTAAGAAAAATATTTGTATATTTAAGAACATGATATTTTTTGAGGAGGAAAGGGTTTATTTCACTCACAGTTCTATATAACAGGTCATTATCAAAAGCAGTGAAGGGCAGTAACTAAAGCAGGGCAGGACCTTAGAGGCAGGAGCTGATGCAGAGACCATGGAGGGGTGATGTTTACTGGTTTGCTTCCCCTGGCTTTCTCTGCCTGCTTTCTTTTTCTTTTTAATTATTTTGTATTGGATATTTTATTTATTTACATTTGAAATGTTATCCCCTTTCCAGATTTGCCCCCAGAAACACCTTATCATATTCCCCCTCCTCTTGCTTCTAAGGAACATGATATTTTGATATACATATATAGTAGGTTCTAATGACAGTCACACTAGTTAAAGCCTCATTTTCTTCCAAGTTTCATGGAAAGATTACACC
The DNA here is from genome assembly GCA_036184795.1 of Tokudaia tokunoshimensis. Classification (NCBI taxonomy): domain Eukaryota; kingdom Metazoa; phylum Chordata; class Mammalia; order Rodentia; family Muridae; genus Tokudaia; species Tokudaia tokunoshimensis. The sequence goes on from BTHU01000023.1 coordinate 13,532,477, forward strand.
GAAATTTATGTTCTACAAAACTTTCCAGTACACAAAGCAGTTCTGCTGCTAATCACCTCTAGACTCTCATCCTATCCTCATGGATATGACTTTACACCATTAGCATCCTCATGTCCCTACCCCTAGTAATTGTCAGACACCGGGTTTCTATATGTTAAAGACTTTTAGAGTCTGTATCTTCATGAGATCATGAAGCACTTTTCATACCATGTTTCACTTCTTTGATTTAATATGATGCTCTTTAGGTTCATTCATATTCTCACTAATAGTTGTTATTAAAAAGATAAGGGAGAAAAAAAACCAAAACCAAATGAGAAGCCTTCCACCAGAGTGCTGAGAAGGCAAGCTAGATAAGCACTAAATTAGAAAAGAGCAAGAGAGTTCTTTCAAAATTAAAAGTATGAACATGAAGTGACCCAGTGATTTTATTTCTGACTGGATAACTGAAGGAAATTAAATCAATATTTTGAAGAGATATCTTTATTCTCATGTTCACCGTACCATTTATCTCTGCTGAAAATTAATGTAAAATAGTCTATAGTTAATTTAATAGCAAAGAGATTCATGAGCTTAGTGAATTGTTTACAGCTGGGAACATCAAGAATTGGTTTTGTGGAGCTGAAACAAGATAAAAATTGATTGTATATTTTCATATTGTATATTTATACATATTTATACATACATATACATATATATAAAGTGCTATGCAATCATATATTGATTGCTTTATCAATTTCATTAGGACAGAAGATTCATAAGAATGAGGACTTCTAGCTTCTCTACTTTTAAATAGATGAATAAATCATTCCACACATGTCTCTCCATGTAATTTACAAATAGCAAAACATGCTGATACAATCCTAAACTTCTATTTTAAAAAATAATAAGAAAATTTAAAACTTACAAGAAAGTTTTGAAGATCGAATGAAGACTCTTCTTTTAAATGAGTGCCTAGATGGATCAATAGTGTGAACATATAGGGTATGGGGTAAGGGAGTCCACATCAGAAGATGGGATTGAAGAGCATGGGCTTTCCCACAAACTCTCCTCAAATTGGAGCCCAGGCAGACAGCTTGCAAATTAGGTAGTAGTTCCCCTTCTCCTCAGAATGGAGCATTTACTTCAGTCTGTATTCAGTCATCTTACAAGTGGCCTGTAATTTACCCCTGGATGGTTAATGTTGATAATGGCAGTGTTATGCTTATCAGAAATTCTCCTTTCGGTGGGAGACTCCTTAGCCTGGAAATATTTGACCTGTAAGTCCAAAGGAATCTTTATCCTGTGTGCAGAGCACGTGAGTGAAGAAAATCATGATCTGTAGAAGTCCCACCGTATAGCCAGGAGTGAACTCTGTGCTTGGCATCGTGAGAAATCAGGGTTTTTTTTTTAATTGGAATAAGACTGAGGGAAACAAATAATATTTTCTATAAAAAAATCCAGAATCAATCTATGAATCTGTGACTAACAAAGTAAAAACACTTAATTCAATAGCTTTATAGTACATCGGAAGAGTCATACAACCACAATGATGCTCTAATTTTAGAATGTTCCCATTATCAGTCAAAGAAATGTCATGCTCCCTATCAAGCATCCCTCATTCCCTTGGTCTTTTAGGCCACAACAATCACTAACGTGCCCTTTGCCTACATAGATTTACCTATTTTAGACATTTTGAATAAATTGAGTCATAGAACGTGGTCCTTTGCTTTTGGTTCACCTTCACTTAGTATAAAATATGTTAATAGACAATTGGACCCTGGGCTGTCTCTGAGTCTGTTCCCTATCATTGGATTTCCTTTCTCTAGCTGAACTGCCTGGATGGGCCTCAGTGGGAGAGGATGCGGCTAGTCCTGCTGGGACTAGACATCCCAGAGTGGGGAGGTATCCAAGGGGGGTCTTCCCTTCTCTGGGGAGAAGAGTGGACATAATGGGGGGAGATTTGTAAGGGTGAGACTGGGAAGAAAGGAGGGAGGAGCTGTGATTGGGATGTAAAGTGAATAAATAAATGAATGAAAACAATTTTCTTTAAAGCTCATCCCTATTGTAGCATTTATCAGTGTTTTATCAATTTTTATAGCTGAGTAATATCCCACTACATGGATATCCAAGTTTGTTTATCTATTCCTTAATTAGTGGGGTAATTATTTTCACCTTTTGCTCTATTACAAATAATGCTGATTTGAACATTCATGTACATGGTTTAGTTTTAACACCTGTATCCACTGCTCTTAGGTGTATACAGAGGAGTAGAATTGTTGAGTCCCATGGAAGCTTGGTTTGCCATTTTGGGAAACTGTCAAGCTATTCTCTAATGTGTCTTCATCACTTTAGATCCCTATTGACAATGTCTGAGCACTCTAATTTGTCCATAGTTTTACTAACATTTGCTACGGCTTAGTTTTTATTAATGATTTTATTGTAGCTACCTTGGCAGGTATAAAGGATTAGCCCATTATGGTCCCTGTTTATATATCCGTGTGAACTATGCTTACCACCTATCTATGCTTACTCTATGCATGTTTCTACAGACTGAATATTTGTGACCTCTTGAAATTTATATGAACTGCAAGATGAGAGCATTTAGAGAAGGGGCTCTTATGAAACTGGTCTGTGGAGATGAGATCATAGTCATGCAGCCATCAATCAGATTAGCGCCCTTATAAGAGCCAGAAAAGACTAGAGACTTCTTTCTCCCAGGGTATGAGGTGGATCCATCTGCACAATAGGACATGGTCCTTTATCAACACTGAATCTGTTCTACCTTGATATTTAAAAAAAAAATTCTGTTTTATTCTCTGAATATTTTATGCATGTATACAAATAAAACATGGTCATATTTCCCATCCCCCTTTCACATTTTTTTTGTATCTGTATCTCTCTAACACATTGTTCCCAACTTCATCCCTCCTCCTCTTTTTCCCCCTCCATTTTTTGATGACCCGCTAAGTTGAGTTTGTGATGGCATGGACTTTCTGTGTGCTCTAGAACTATAAGAAACCAATGTTTGTTGTTCAATTTACTCACTGTAAGGGTATTACATTACAGAAATTCAAGCAGATTGAGACACACATTCTTTGGAGCAGTGTCTCTTGCCTAAAATCATGTTTCCTCTTTAGCTATCCAGCTATACCAACACTATTTACAGAAAAATAATTGTCTCAATTTTGTGTGTCTTGTGTATGTATATGTACATATGTGTCAGAGAGTCTGTGGAGGCCAGAGGTTGACTCGTGATATTTCTTCTATTGCTTTACACCTTGTTTTCAGAGAGAGAGAGAGAGAGAGAGAGAGAGAGACTCTCTTTAGTAGACCTAGAACTCACTGATTTGACTAGAGAGAGAGGCTAGCTAGCCAGTGACCTCCAGAAATCTACATGTCTTCAGCTCCCAGCACCGGGGATATAGACATGTTCCATCACACCCTGCTTCTACAAAGATGATGGGGATCTGAACTAAGGTCCTCATGCTTGCAAACATATCGCCTACGTAGCCACATCCTCTGACCCTTCTTTTGTGACCTGGCCCCTTGTTGAAAATCACTATAATTTTGAAGGTTTATTTCTTAATTCTCTTTATTTCAAGTTATTTATATGTATGTTCCTGTGCTTGTAAATAACTATCTCCTTTACTGTTTAATTTTAATACATTTTGAAATTTGGACGTCTAAGTTCTATACCTTGTTTTCTTTAAAGCTAGTTTGGCTATTCTGTACAAATTTCAGGATACTACTGTAATTTAAGCAAATGACGAAAATTTTCACAAGAATTAGATTGAATTTGTAAGTCAGTTTGAGGTATATAATCATCTTAGTGATATTACATCTTATAAATGATGAATGTGGCGTATTTTTCTGTTTCGAGATTCCCCAATTTCTTTTTTTATTAGATATTTTATTTATTTACATTTAAATGTTATCCCCTTTCCCGATTCCCCCCCAAAAAAACCCATCCCTATCCCCTCCCCCTCCCCCTTCTTCTATGAAGGTGTGCCCCCAACCACCCACCCACTCCCGACTCCCCACCCTCGCGTTCCCCTACACTGAGTCATGGAATCTTCACAGGACCAAGGTCCTCTTCTCCCATTGAGGCCCAACAATGCCATCCTCTGCTACAGCTGGAGCCAGGGGTACCTCTGTGTGTACTCTTTGGTTTGTAGTTTAGACCCTGGGAGCTCTGGTTGGTTGAAACTGTTGTTTTTCCTATGGGGTTGCAAACCCCTTCAGCTTCTTCAGTCCTTTCTCTAACTCCTCCTTTGGGGACTCTGTGATCATTCCAATGGCTGGCTGTAAGCACCCACCTCTGTATTTGTAAGGCTCTGGCAGAGCCTCTCAGGAGACAGCTATATCAGGCTCCTGTAAGCAAACACTTGTTGGCATCCACAATAGTGTCTGCATTTGATGACTATATGGGATGAATCTCCAGGTGTGGCAGTCCCTGGATGGCCTATCCTTCAGTCTCTGCTCCACACTTTGTCTCTGTATTTGATACCTTAAGTATTTTGTTACCCCTTCTAAGAAGGGCTGAAGCACCCACACTTTGGTCTTCCTTCTTCTTGAGCTTCATGTGGTCTGTGAGTTGTATCTCGGGTATTAGCTTTTGGGCTAATATCTACTTATCAGTGAGTGCATACCACATGTGTTCTTTTGTGATTGGGTTACCTCACTCAGGATGATATTTTCTATTCTAGTTCCATCCATTTGCCTAAGAATTTCATGAATTCATTGTTTTTTTTTATTTTATTTTATTTTTTTAATTTACATTCCAAATCACTTCCCCTTTCCCGTTTCCTCCCTCCCCGAAAGTCCCATAAGCCCCCTTCCCTCCCTCTTTTCTCCATTCAACCCCCTCTCATTACTCTGTCCTGGCGTTCCCCTACATCCAGTCTTTCCAGGACCAGGGGTCTCTCCTTCCATCTTTTTAGAAATCTATTGATATGCTGATTGTGTCTAGGGTATTCTGAGATTCTGGGTCAATATCCCCTTATCAGTGACTGCATACCATGTGTGATCTTTTGTGATTGGGTTACCTCACTAAGGATGATATTTTCAAGTTCTGACCATTTGCCTAGGAATTTCGTGAATTCCATTGTGTAAATATACCACATCTTCTGAATCCATTCCTCCGTTGAGGGACATCTGGGTTCTTTCCAGCATCTGGCTATTATAAATAAGGCTGCTATGAACATAGTGGAGCATGTGTCCTTATTGCATGCAGGTAAAGTCTCTGGGTATATGCCCAGGAGTGGTATAGCCGGATCCTCCGGAAGTGTCATGCCCAGTTTTCTGAGGAACCGCTAGACTGCTTTCCAGAGTGGTTGTACCAGCCTGCAATTCCACCAGCAGTGGAGGAGTGTTCCTCTTTCTCCACATCCTCGCCAACAACTGCTGTCTCCTGTGTTTTTGATCTTAGCCATCCTGACTGGTGTGAGATGGAATCTCAGGGTTGTTTTGATTTGCATTTCCCTAATGACTAAGGATGATGAACATCTCTTTAGGTGCTTCTCAGCCATTAGATATTCTTCAGGTGAGAACTCTGGGGGAATCAGTATCCCGGACCTCAAGCTGTACTACAGAGCAATAGTGTTAAAAACTGCATGGTATTGGTACAGTAACAGACATGTAGATCAATGGAACAGAATTGAAGACCCAGAAATGAATCCACACTCCTATGGTCACTTGATCTTTGACAAAGGAGCTAAAACCATCCAGTGGAAAAAAGATAGCCTTTTCAACAAATGGTGCTGGCTCAGCTGGAGGTCAACATGCAGAAGAATGCAAATTGACCCATCCTTATCTCCTTGCACTAAGCTCAATTCTAAGTGGATCAAAGATCTCCACATAAAACCAGACACACTGAAACTAATAGAAGGGAAACTAGGGAAGAACCTTGAACATATGGGCACAGGGGAGAATTTCCTGAACAGAACTCCAATAGCTTATGCTCTAAGATCAAGAATAGACAAATGGGACCTCATTAAATTACAAAGTTTTTGCAAGGCAAAAGACACCGTCAAAAAGACAAAGCGGCAACCAACTAACTGGGAAATGATCTTTACCAACCTTACATCCGACAGAGGGCTAATATCCAAGATATACAAAGAACTCAAGAAGTTAAACTCCAGAGAGGCAAGTAACCCTATTAAAAAATGGGGTACAGAATTCATTGTTTTTAATAGCTGAGTAGTACTCCACGTGTACATGTACCACATTTTCTGTATCCATTCCTCTTTTGAGGGACATCTGGGTTCTTTCCAGCTTCTGGCTATTATAAATAAGGCTGCTATGAACATAGTGGAGCATGTGTCCTTGTTATATTTTGGAGAATCTTTGGGTATATGCCCAGGAGTGGTATAGCTGGTTGCTCAGTTAATTCTATGTCCAATTTTCTGAGGAACCACCAGACTGATTTCCAAAGTGGTTGTACCAGCTTGCAATTCCACCAACAATGGAGGAATGTTCATTCCTCTTTCTCCACATCCTCACCAGCATCTGTTGTCCCCTGACTTTTTGATCTTAGCCATTCAGATTGATTTGAGGTGGAATCTCAGGGTCATTTTGATTTGCATTTCCCTGATAACTAAGGATGAACATTTCTTTAGGTGCTTCTCGTTCATTCAAGTTTCCTCAGTTGAGAATTCTTTGTTTAGCTCTGTACCCCATTTTGAATAGGGTTATTTGATTATCTGGAGTCTAATTTCTTGAGTTCTTTGTATATATTATATATCTATATTGTATATAGATTAGCCCTCTATCAGATGTAGAATTGGTAAAGATTTTTTCCCAGTCTGTTGGTTGCTGTTTTGTCCTATTGACAGTGTCCTTTGCCTTACAGAAGCTTTACAATTTTATGAGGTTCCATTTGTCAATTCTTGATCTTGGAGCATAAGCCATTGGTGTTCTGTTCAGGAACTTTTCCCCTGTGCCCATTTGAGGCTCTTCCCTAATTTCTCTTCTATTAGTTTCAGTGTATCTGGATTTATGTGGAGGTCTTTGATCCACTTGGACTGGAGCTTTGTACAAGGAGATAAGAATGGATCAATTTGCATTCTTATACAAGTTGACAGCCAGTTGAACTAGCACCATTTGTTGAAAATGCTGTCTTTTTTTTTTCTAATGGATGGTTTTAGCTCCATTGTCAAAGATCAAGTGACCATAGCTGTATGGGTTCATTTCTGGGTCTTCAATTCTATTTCATTGATCTACTTGTCTGTCACTGTACCAATACCATACAAGTTTTTATCACTATTGCTCTGTAGTACAGCTTGAGGTCAGGGATGATTCCCCTAGAGGTTCTTTTATAGTTGAGAACAATTTTCCCTATCTTAGGTTTTTCATTATTCCAAATGAATTTACAAATTGCTCTTTCTAACTCTATGAAGAATTGATTTGGAATTTTGATGGGGATTGTATTGAATCTGTAGATTGCTTTAGGCAAGATGGCCATTTTTACTATATTAACCCTGCCAATCCATGAGCATGGGAGATCTTTCCATCTTCTGAGATCTTCAACTTCTTTCTTCAGAGACTTGAAGTTCTTGTCATACAGATCTTTCACTTGTTTGGTTAGAGTCACACCAAGGTGTTTTATATTATTTGTGAATATTGTGGAGGGTGTTGTTTCCCTAATTTCTTTCTCAGCCTGTTTATTCTTTGAGTAGAGGAAGGCTACTGATTTGTTTGAGTTAATTTTATATCCAGCCATTTTGCTGAAGTTGTTTATCAGGTTTAGGAGTTCTCTGGTAGAGTTTTTGGGGTCACTTAAGTATACTATCATATCATCTACAAATAGTGATATTTTGACTTCTTCCTTTCCAATTTGAATTCCTTTGACTTCCTTTTGTTGTCTAATTGCTCTGGGTAGGACTTCAAGTACTATATTGAATAGATATGGAGAGAGTGGGCAGCCTTGTCTAGTCCCTGATTTTAGTGGGATTGCTTCAAATTTCTCTCCATTTAGTTTGATGTTGGCTACTTGTTTTCCATATATTGCTTTTACTATGTTTACTTGGTATAGGCCTTGAATTTCTGATATTTCCATGACTTTTACTATGAAGGGCTGTTGAATTTTGTCAAATGCTTCTTCAGCATCTAATGAGATGATCCTGTGTTTTTTTTTCTTTGAGTTTGTTTATATAGTGGATTACATTGATGGATTTTCATATATTGAACCATCCCTGCATCCCTACGATGAAGCTTACTTGATCATGATAGATGATTATTTTGATGTGTTCTTGGATTCTGTTTGTGAGAATTTTGTTGAGTATTTTTACATCAATATTCATAAGGGAAGTTGTTGAGAAGTTCTCTTTCCTTTTTGGGTCTTTGTGTGGTTTAGGTGTAAGCATAGTTGTGGCTTCATAGAACAAATTGGGTAGTGTTCTTTTTGTTTCTACTTTGTGGGATAGTTTGAAGAGAATTGCTATTACGTCTTCTATGAAGGTCTGATAGAATTCTGCACAAAACCATCTGGTCCTGGACTTTTTTTTTGCTAGAAGACTTTTAATGACTGCTGCTATTTCTTTAGGGATTATGGGATTGTTTAGATTGTTTATTTGATCCTGATTTAACTTTGGTACCTGGTATATGTCTAGAAAATTGTCCATTTCATCCAGATTTTCCAGTTCTTTTGAGTATAGGCTTTTGTAGTAGGATCTGATGATGTTTTTGAATTTCCTCGGTTTCTATTGTTAGAATCTTTTCAGTTATGATTTTATTAATTTGGATACTATCTCTGTGCCCTCTAGTTAGTCTAAGTGTTTCTCTATCTTGTTGATTTTCTCAAAGAATCAGCTCCTACTTTTGTTGATTCTTTGTGTAGTTATTTTTGTTTCTACTTGATTGATTTCAGCCCTGAGTTTGCTTATTTCCTGCCATCTACTTCTCTTGGTTGTATTTGCTTCTTTTTGTTTTAGAGCTTTCAGGTGTAGTTGTGCTTTCAAGCTGCTAGTCTATACTCAAGTTTCTTTTTGTAGGCACTCAGAGCTATGATTTTTCCTTTCATCACTGCTTTCATTGTGTCCCATAAGTTTTGGTAGGATGTGCCTTCATTTTCATTAAATTCTAAAAAGTCTTTCATTTCTTTATTTCTTCCTTGACCAAGTTATCATTGAGTAGAGCATTGTTCAGTTTTCACGTGTATGTGGGCTTTCTGGTTTTTTGTTTTTTTTTTTTTATTGAAGACTAGCCTTAGTCTATGGTGATCTGATAAGATGCATGGGATTATTTCAATCTTCTTGTATCTGTTGAGGGTTGTTTTGTAACCAATTATATTGTCAATTTTGGAGAAGGTACCATGAGGTGCTGAGAAGAAAGTATATTCTTTTAGGATGAAATGTTAAATCAATTTGGTTTATAACTTCTGTTAGTTTCTGTTTCCATGATCTGTCCATTGATGAGAGTGGGGTGTTGAAGACTCCCACTATTATTGTGTGAGGTGCAATGTGTGCTTCAAGCTTTAATAAAGTTTCCTTTATAAATGTGGGTGCCCTTGCATTTGGAGCATAGATGTTCAGAATTGAGAGTTCATCTTGGTACATTTTTACTTTGACGAGTATGAAATGTTTTTCCTTACCTTTTTTGATAACTTTTGGTTGAAAGTTGATTTTATTTGATATTAGAATGGCTACCCCAGCTTGTTTCTTGGGACCATTTGCTTGGAAAATTGTTTTCCAGTCTTTTACTCTGAGGTAGATTCTGTCTTTGTCACTGAGGTGTGTTTCCTGTATGCAGCAAAATGCTGGGTCCTGTTTCTGAAATCAGTCCATTAGTCTATGTCTTTTTATTGGGAAATTGAGTCCATTGATGTTAAGAAATATTAAGGAAAAGTGATTGCTCCAACTGTTATTTTTGTTATTATAGGTGGAATTATGTTTGTGTGGCTATCTTCTTTTTGGTTTGTTGGAAGATTACTTTCTTGCTTTTTCTAGGGTGTAAGTTTCCCTCCTTGTGTTAGAATTTTCCATCTATTATCCTTTGTAGGGCTGGATTTGTGGAGAGATGTTGTATAAATTTTTTTTGTAATGGAATATCATTTCTCCATCTATGTTAATAGAGTATTTCTGGGTATAGTAGTCTGGGTTGACATTTGTGTTCTCTCAGGGTCTGTATGACATCTGCCCAGGATCTTCTGCTTTTCATAGTCTCTGGTGAGAAGCCTGGTATAATTCTGATAGGTCTACCTTTATATGTTACTTGACTTTGTCCCCTTACAGCTTTTAACATTCTTTCTTTGTTTTGTGCATTTGGTGGTTTGATTATTATGTGACAGGAGGAATTTCTTTTCTGGTCTAGTCTGTTTGGAGTTCTATAAGCTTCTTGAATGTTCATGGGCATCTCTTTCTTTAGGTAAGGGAGGTTTTCTTCTATAATTTTGTTGAATACATTTACTGGCCCTTTAAGTTGGGAATTTTCCCTCTCTTCTATACCTATTATCCTTAGGTTTGGTCTTCTCATTGTATCCTGGCTTTCCTTGATGTTTTGGGTTAGAAGCTTTTTGCATTTTGCATTTTCTTTGATTATTATGTCAATGTTTTCTATGGTATCTTCTGTACCTGAGATTCTTCTATCTTTTGTATTCTGATGGTGATGTTTGCATCTATGACTCCTGATCTCTTTCCTAGGTTTTCTATCTCCAGGGTAGTCTCCCTTTGTGATTTTTATTGTTTCTACTTCCATTTTTAGATCCTGAATGGTTTTGTTCAATTCCTTCACCTGTTTGGTTGTGGTTTTTTTTGTAATTCTTTAAGGGATTTTTGTGTTTCCTCCTTAAGGACTTCTAGCTGTTTACCTGTGTTCTCCTGTATTTCTTTAAGGGAGTTTTTTATGTCCTTCTTAAAGTCCTCTATCATCATCATGTGAAGTGATTTTAAATCTGATCTTGCTTTTCCAGTGTGTTGGGGTATCCAGGACTTGCTGTGGTGGGAGAACTGGGTTCTGATGATGCCAAGTAACCTTGGTTTCTGTTGCTTATTTTCTTCTGCTTGCTTTTTGCCATCTGCTTATCTCTAGTGCTACCTGTACTCACTGTCTCTGACTGGAGCCTGTCCCTCTTGTTATCTTGGTTGTATCAGAACTCCTCAGAGTCCAGCTGTCTCTGTGATTCTGTGATCCTGGGTGTAAGAGCTCCTGGGAGTCAAGCTGTCTCTGGGATCCTGAAATCCTGGTGTGACCAAGCTCCTGAGATCCTGTGATCCTATTATCCTGGATGTGTTAGAGCACCTAGAATTCGAGCTTCCTCTGGGTGTTGTGGGACTTGGTCAGAGCTAGTGCCCAAGCCTGCTTGGGGAACTGGCTCAGCCTAGAAGGAACCTGTTGGATCCCAGGGGTTCCCAGTAACTCTCGGTTTGGGGAGGCTGTTGTGGCCTCCTCACCTATGATCCTGGGTGTATTAGATCTCTGGGTGTTGTGGGATTGGGTGCAGAGTTTGTGCCCAAGGTCTGCTCAGAGCACTGTCTCAGACCAGGAGGTCCCAATTTCCTTAATCAACATTTTATTTTTAATGGAAAAAACTCTTGCATTTTTGTAAATATATTTCCATGTATTTTATGCTTTCCTATACTACAGTGAATCAAATTGTTTTCCCCTTTAAACCCATTTATTTTGTATTTGGAATTTACTCACAATAATTGTCCCTATTTCTGGGAACACAGCATGACATTTCTATGTATTAGCGTTGTGTAGATCAGATGAGGTAATTGATATAGCCATCACCTCAAACATTTATCATATCTTCAGGAATTATTTCCTTTTCAGATTGCTCTTTTGATCTTGTATATTGCTATAGTCTGGATATGTCTCCAAAAATGTAGGTTTTGAAAACTTAATCCTTACTGTAACAATGATGCGCACCTAATAGGAGGCACATAAGCCATAGGCCTCCACCTTCAAGACTATATTGCTACTGATTAGGAAAGGACTTAAGCTTTGAATGTGATCCCTTTTGCTTTCTCTCATCTTCTCCTTCTGTCATGAGGCACAGAAAAAAGGCTCTCACCAGGTGCCAGACCCTTGATCTTAGACTTTTCAGCCTCTAGAACTATAAGCCAGTACATTTCTTATTTATTGTAAATTACAGCCTCAAAATATATTGTTATAGCAGTACAAAAGCCATATCAACCTTGCATTTGGAAACCTTGATTAATTGATTTGGACATCTGTGATTAATATGAGGCAAAAAAGACTGTATTTAGGATAAGCATAAAATCAAGAGAATAAAATAATCTTCCGGGTTATGTTTGTGACATATTAGTGCTGGGTAAGATTGGTGATTATATTTATCCTTCAGTAGTGATAGTAGGAATAGATCTCTAAAACCTATTCCACTAAGGTGGCTGTGGCAAACCCTGTTATTTTACTGATGATAATGAATGAAGCATTATTAAAACTATCCCTAAGGTGTCAGGCTATAAGTTTAAGAATATGAATAAGACATTGGTCATGTAGCTGTGTGGGGAAGACTACAGATAAGTAACCACAGTCCTTTTGACTATTTTTCATCAGTCTATTAGAGGATTCCAATGCCACAAGCAAAAGATCAGAGACAAGTCCTTCTGTCCTTAGCACCTTTTATTGAAGTATGACCCTTGGTGACAATATGGCAGGCATATCAATGTCAGCCAAGAAGGGAGTGGTGGAGGACACAAATGTAGAAACAGTAAGATCCAGCAAAATAATAGCATTACATGGGATAGACAATTCCCCAAAATTGTACAGCAACCACTGATTCTTTATTTATATACACTGCCCCACACCCCACCCCCTTCTAAGGATTTAATCTTCAAATAATACAATATTCTGCCACATAATTATTACTGGCATACATAACTCCTTTGGCAAAGAAAGAGCTACCAAGGTCCACACGGGTAGACATAGCCGGAAGTACACCCAACTTCCTCCATCTGAAGCTTGTTATTAGAAAAGGAACACATCCAGGGAGCCTAGAGTTGAGGATATGGTTCTGGTACCCCTTAGGCACCTTTCTTGGCACATGAGGTTAAATGGCAAACAGAAATACAAAGCCAATCTTCAAAAAAGCTTTTCATATTTTTACTCTTTCCTTTCCTATGCATCCAATTTCTCCCTTTTTGGGGCTTTAATTTCAGTACATCTATCCGATCCCCTTAGATTCCACTTGGGTATTTACTTTTATGTCTTAACTGAGCCTTCAATCGTGGGACTTGAGGGGATTCAATTATCTACAGTCCTGGGGATGGAAGAACAGGCATATGATTGCAATCTTACATCGATTCCCTTGTATCCACCACCCTGCTTTCTTATTATCCAATGAGATTTAAGGAAATATTTGGAGGGAACGAGTGGACCTTTGAGGGGGTGGGTCAATCTTTTTAACCTACTTCTACACTGCTATCTTCTCAGAGGCCTTGAAAGATGGCTGATCCTAGGCGGGCAGTGGCGGCGTCGCATGCCTTTAATTCCAGCACTTGGGAGGCAGAGGCAGAGGCAGGTGGATCTCTGAGTTCAAGGCCAGCCTGGTCTACAGAGTGAGTTCCAGGACAGCCAGGGCTCTCCTGTCTCTCGAAAACCCTGTCTCTCGAAAAACCGAAGGGGGGAAAAACCCACCACCACCAACAAAAAGATTGCTGATCCCAGAAGCTAAGACCAGACAGAGATAACCCATGCCAAGTAGCATTGGCATTGTGCAGCAATGCCACTCACTGTGGGAAGGCCATAGCAGGAGTAGGGTATACCAGTGTTAGTTCAGTCTATTGAGCTTTGTTACTCAGTATAGTTTTGAAGTTATCTTTCAAATACTTTTGGAAACTCAGCTCTGCATTCTGATTCCAACTGTATAAACCATTTTGAAGTGTGATAAAAACTGAGAATTAAGGCTGGGGTTGTAGCTCAGTGATACAGCACTTGCCCCGTATACATAAGGTGTTGGGTTCCACCTCTAACAATGCCAACACAACAAACAAACACATACCACAGTTAATAGTATTTTTGGTATCATATACTTAAGGTATAATAAACCTAACGAAGGCTACAAATACCCAGTCTATGGCCATGACATCCAGTAAAGTGACTGTTTCTTGTTCTACTGTAGCGAAACGCATCTTGGAATGACAGAACACATAACTCTCACTATCCTAGTATAAGACATTTCAACTTCCTTATTGATTGTCCTAGGGCCCATTATAATAAAAAGGGTAAGGCAAGTGTGGCTTTTATTCAAACAGTTCCTCACCTCTCTCAGTTTTCTTTTGGGTAAACTCTCAGCCATCCTGAACAGAAAAGTACAGAATAGCACAACGAACACAGCACTGCACAGTCCTTTGTGGCACCCCCATAGCCCAGCACCGCACCACATAGCATAGCATAGCAGCAACTGAGCTTCATCGCTCAGTGTACTTTTAGGGTCATGTTTAAAATGATTTGTGCAGAGGCAGCAGCACTAAAAAGCATGCCCAATGGCTCATAGAAAAGGTTCCCATCCCTTTAGAATACCCTGCCAGCCAAGATTCCCCCATAGCTGTCAGACACAGTATGCAGAGGATGGAAGAGAGTGGCCGGTTATTTGTAGCAGCCGTGAAGTCCCTTGGCAAATTCTTTGGTTGAATGAAGTAACACTGAAGCTACAGGGACTGTCCAAGGCTCCTGAGGAACTCAGCTGTAACAGGTGGTGATGCCAGGGCTTGGTTGGTTGGGCCTTCTGAGATGTTGTTAGGCGACATCATCAAGGAATGTACCCAGTTAGTAGGGAACAGAAAACTGAGCTAGATACAAGGGTGGTTTGGTGATGAGTCCCCTCTTGCTATTGCCCACCTGAATGCTTCTCCAAGATAGAAGATGGCTGCCAATGTCAGGTCTTGGCGAGAGCACCAGCTTTACTGCTTTACATGTCAATCCCTCTTACCTGCAGTTTGACTTTCCAGAGTTTCCGTTCTCATGCTCAACCATGGTTGACAGTATTAAATGGAACGTTGTAGAGTCAAACGGCTGATCAGTTTTACATTATGTGCCATTCTGTGGAGTGTGATGAAAAGTTTGCTCCATCCCACATGGATCATCAATCATCTATTTATCCAGTGTATCCATGCTATACAGGCAGCCTTTCTTTACTCACTCATTAGTCCCCTCAGTGATGAGATTAACAGTTGTGCTATTTACAAGCTTTGGAACTAGCGAAGATTGCAGTCATCCACCCAAGGGGATGCTTTTTAGTACATAGGCCCCGAAGACAAGGAGGGATACTATATGTCGAAATCCTGGATAAATCATAATTTGCTCCGAGGCCTGGCCCTGGCTGAAAATACTCTCATGGTTTTGGTTACTTGAGCTAGCCACCGACTGGGAAAGCAGTTGTTAGAAGAGCGCCTTCCACACTCACCTTCCTTCATTCATGTATCCTGTATCTTTCAGTTATAGGAGAGTACTCTGGTTTCAAATGGCAGTTAAAAAAACACTGAACTCTACTCAGTAATAGTTATAAAGGTTATAGTTATCCAGCCCTCAAGGAAGCACACAGCTAAGCTGTGGTTGGGAGGTTATAAGTTCAAGGGGAGAAATTTATTAGCTACTTGAAGCTATGGTAGGAAGAATTCAAGGCCTTGGCATTTGCTTCCTTAGCCATGGTGGACTCAGGCTTATGTTGTCCTTCTGCCTAACTTGCTTTTTCTTGCCTCATTAGTTAAGAAAGAAAAAGAAAACCTAAAAATCAATACAAAGACCATTTGAAATATAAGAACCCTCTTCTCCAGTAACGAAGCTGTATTGCAAAGTCAACTATAATAGAGATGTGTTAGAGGCTCAGAGAGCAAAACCCTGGCACGAGTCTCCTAGTGATATCAGGACAGGATACAATACAAAGAGGCTGGCCCATCATATGAAGACAGGGTGAAGGCCGCAGTAACAATGCTATCAACTAGGTGTTAGGGAGGGTAGACATGGAACCACTTTGTTTAAGCCTGGCTATTACCAGAGGGAAGAATACTCAGGTAGACACCATGCTTGCTCCCCTTATATGCAGTCTCCCCTTCTATGCCTCCTGGTGCCACATTTGGCAGAGGCCCTGAAACTGGTGTGAGGTGAATGTATTCAAGTCAAGCACATCTGTGTGGACAATGGCTAGCTAGGTCACTATCCCTAAGGAAGAGGGAAAATTGCACAGGCAGTTTAGCTTTGAACCTCAAGAGGGTAGTGTGGTTAAGGGAGGGTATTGAGTTTGTGAAGTCTTTGGTGTTTTAGTACAGAGATGAAGGCACTTTTTAGTTCTCGCTCACTGGGAGCAAGCATAGGAGTGTGGCCGCACCTTGCTGCAGCTCTGTAAGAGAAGCTTGGGGCCTCCCCAGGCTCTCCTTGATGGCTTGCCAAGGTAGATGGCTGGACTCATCCGCTAAGTAATTTCTATATGCTTGGCTAACAAACTGCTCCTGAAGATTGAAAGCCCTTTTCCACTGGGGATAGGCAGGAGGGAGGTGCAGTGGCATACTCCTGGTGCAATTAGAAATTGCTGGGCCCCAAGTGCAGGCTCTCTCTGAGACATTTAAGCTGCTCTTCTCCAAGTTTGATCTTCTCCTCCAGCTCTCTCTGTTCGATGATGAGAGCAGATTTCATCTTCACAAAGTGCTGGTAATCTTGGAGCTGGTCCTGAGGCAGGTAGCGAGAGACCATGCTGAACACCAGCTTTTCCCTGCCGTCCACGTGTTCCTTCAGCTCCTTGGCATCTGCCAACTGGTTCGTCAGCTGCTGCTTCTTCTCTATCAGCACCAACTGGGGAAGCAGAGGACCAATTAAATGCCATCCCGATCACGAGGCATCTGCACAGCAGCCTTTCACCAAGGAAGCGGCCACAGAGCAGCTATGCATTTTGTAATTAATCAGCCTTAGATTCCCTGCTCTGAAGTTCATGCTCATGCATAAACCTCCCTCTTCCCATAGCCAGAGGAAGGCAAGCACGGCAGCAGTTCTGGACGGGGATGCACAATCACCTCTTTCCATCTCTAAGGCTGTCTTTAAACCATGGACCACTACCTCGCTTGGCATAGAGGAAGCCTCTGACAAAGCCAATCTAAGTCCCTTCTAGCATTGAACAAATTACACTATGGTGATGCTTTCTATATGGTGCCTCTGTGTGAGTGGACATGCGTGGTGTGTGTGTGTGTGTGTGTGTGTGTGTGTGTGTGTGTGTGTGTGTGTGTGTGTGTGTGTGTGTGTATGCATGTGGATGGAGCTCTTGCTGTGGATTCAAAGCCACTACTTGTATAGGGAAAGGTAATGGAGTTTTATTCAAATATAATCCCCGAATGAAATAACCTATACAGTTGAGGGCCTCTTTGCAGCTCTAAGGGGATCAGAGGCAAATCTGCTGCTGCTGCTGCTGCGGCTGTTGCTGCTTCTGCTATCACCCCCACCCTTATCACCACCATCACCACACCCCCATTAGCAGCTAGCACTAATTCCATATTCACTCTGTTTGGGACCCTATTTTATTCAATTAACTTGGATTATCTCAATCCTCACAGAAAATGCATGAAACAGATCATATGCTTATTTCATTTTGTAAATGAAGCAAGTGAGACAAGAGTCAGGCTACACTGCTTATAGTCACACGCAGCTGCCGTGCAGAACTAAACCTTTGGAGCACTTATAAAGTCAGTGCTTACACTTTTAATGCTGGTTTTCAGTCTCCCTTAAAAGTTAAAAAGGCTATTTCTTCCATTTACACCCCCCCAGGGACTCCAATCTGTACCTTCTCCTGGTTGGACTCTGAATCGATGTTGTTGAGAGCGTTCTCCACCCGGGCCAGTCGTCCAGAGAGTGACAACAACAGGTTGACCACTTTGTCCAGGTCTCCAATAAACAAATGATACTTTTCAAACTCATTGGATTTGCAGACAGCTTTTAAGTTGGCCTCTACCTCTTCTCCAAGGGCAGCGTTGGCATTGATGTCATCCAGTAGTCCGCGCTGGGCCTCCCGCAGGACAGAAAGTTTTCGACTAATGCTTTCAATGAGCTGAATCTAAAGGAGTTATACGGAAGACAAAGGGTGAACATGGACATCAACAGAACCTGATCTGGGCTTAGCAGAGCACATGTATTCCTAGCACTTGGAAGGTGGAGGCAAGGAGATTACAGACTAAAACCGTGGCTAAAGGAACAGATTACAAAGAGAAGGGAGAGGGGGAAGAAAGGAGGGATGGAAGGAGGAAGGATATGAGGGGAGAGAGAGAAAAGATAGGTTGGGAGTGAAACCTAAACAAGTGATAGGTAATTCCACCTTCCCTCCCTGTTTGACAGGAATCTCTACGTTACCACCAAAGTTCTTGATGTTAGAAGATGGTTGGTTACCCATGGACCCAAGTGACATTTTTTAAAATGCAACCAAGACTATGAAAAATAGGAACTAGAGACCTTCTGAGACCCTACATTGGTAAGAATTGTCATCAGATACTTTCTAGTTTAGGCATTCTGGAACACTTGGGTTTGGAGTGTTCCTAATAGTTCATTTGGAAATGATGAAGGTGACCAAGACTAGGAGGTCTCAAAGCCCACTGTCAGGAGAAGTCAGGGAAGCATCTTGATTGTGATCACAAGTGTGGGGCAAAGACGCAGATCCACTGAGAGGCAGAGATCCAGTGATGTGAGTAGGGGGGCCGTAACTAGGTTTCAAAACATTCTCGAAGGTGGTGGTGTCACCTTCCATGTTCTCATAGAAAAGTCAATGTCATTGCCAAAGCATGACCCTCTTGGATTGTCACTTATTCACGCAGGGGGCCAACCTCTGGGGACTGAGGGAAAAATAAATGTAAAGAGAAGGAACACTTTGCTCCTCAGTACCTGGGCTGTCCATCCTGAACCTTTAGCCTGAGGAAAGCGTACCCATGAAGCTGCAGACTCATCCCAGGCTCAGCCAGAGCTGATCTGTTTCTCTGGAACATGGCAAATTGATGACCTTCTTCCCATTTCTTCCTAACACACACACACACACACACACACACACACACACACACACACACACACACACACACACACACACAGCCCTGCCCCACATGCAGTCATAACAAATCACTCTCTGTTATTTTGTTCTTTGCCATTTCCAGTCATCTCTCTTCCCTTGGCTGGACTTTCATTATGTTTGTCCCTGGAAAGGCCAGGCCTTGAATGAGCGAGGACCAGCTCGCTGCCATGTTCAAGCAACACAGACTCCAAGGAAGAGCATCTGGATCAATAAAATTTGACACTTCCATGGTCCAATTATTTCCCTGACATTTTGCTTCAGATGGGAAGCTGGAAGGAGTATTTTTGAAAATGGCCTTATGTTTTCCTACCAGTCATGTCCTGAAAGAGAAATATGGGCAGACGAACAATTTACATTGAGTTCACATGTCCACAAAATGGTAAATTGGGCCTTTGAGGTTGCCATGACAACTCTATCTGCTTATGAAATAAAATAGGTAAGAGCAAGGGGTGGGGGCAAAATGATTCCAGGAACTTGATTAAAAAAACTAGGCTACTGGTACTTAGAGGAAGAAAGGGAGGCTTGGAACAACAACAATAACAACATCCCCATTTATCTATTTTGTATTTTCAAGAGATAATTGACCATCATTGCAAATAAATAATAGTCTGCCAGCCTATAATTTCTCCTTAGTCAGTCTGTTCTCTCTCCCAGAAACTTACAGAGAATACAAATTAATGGCGCTGCCATTGGCCAGAGCTCTGATGTGCCTTAGGCAGTGAGTTAGCTTGCTTAATTCAAAAGGACAGTATGGTAGAGTAGAAATCCAGTCTAGGACCTATAATTTAGTCTGTGACCCTGGAAAACGTAATCCCTTTAAGCTGGCAAAAAATAAAATAAAATAAAATAAAATATAATGTGCGGCCAAGAGTAACACTTACCTTGCAGGGCTAGAGCCGCAAAGCTGTGGTCAACACTGGGCTGGCAACTACAGGGCTCTGGGTTCAGCCCTAGCACTATCCAGAGGTGGTGGGGAGGTTTGGTTGGTTGGTTGGGGGTGCGGTTCAGTGTAAAGTGTATTTCTAACAGATCCTAGGCCCTAGATTTGATCCCAAATACTTCAAATAATGCGACTGAGAACCCCCCCCACACACACACACGGACATATACATGCACATACTTGGGTTCAATGCCCAGTGATACACACACACACACTCTCTCTCTCTCTCTCTCTCTCTCTCTCTCTCTCTCTCTCTCTCCTCTCTCACACACACACACACACACACACACACACACCCCACACAAACTCCTACCTGGCTTCACTGCCCAGTCTCACTCACGCACAGATACACAGACATACACCCTACATTGTGATGGCCCTACAGATTAGAGAGAATAATTACTGCTGCTACTACTGATCAGGGTACAGACTAAGGAGAGACTGTTTGATTTCCATGCACAGGTATAAAAGACATGCTGGAGGCTGTGGAGGGCTGGTTGTCCTTCTGACACTTAACTGAATGCTAAAAATCTCTGGGATATGCCAAAACCTTACCTTTTTTTGAGCCAGTTCATAGTCAACACCCTCCTCTCCCAGGCCTGCCTCTGCCATCTCAGGCTGCTGTTTTAACTTGTTCAGCAGTTCTGCCTTGGCCACAGAGATATTATAATAAGCTGAGTAAGAGGTAGGGATTCCTGAGGCCCCCTTAGGAGGTGAGAAATGCTGAAACTCTTGTCTGTGGAAACAAAAGGTGACCATTTGAGTACTTTTATTGCGAGATCACTGAGCTTTTTCTTTTCTTAGTTTTCTCTACTGTATTACTTGTCAGCACTTCCCATAGCAGGTATAATACAGTGGAACAGAAGGCACCGTTCAAACATAAACAGGTAGCATGAAAGTGATCTAAAAGCCAAGTGGAGGAAAACTTTAAGAATGAAGAAGTCTATTTCCATGTCCTTTTATGTCCCTCAATTTAGTAGTTCATAGGACTTCTGTATCATTTGGCTTAGTCATTAAAACCCCATTAAAATATAGAAGAACTTACAAGACCTCAAAATTGTAGAATTCTGATGATAAATGAGTTGCCGTAATAATTCATGACCTTCAGTGAGGGGCAGCAGAGAAAGAAGTGTTCTTCTCTAAGCTTGGTGACCTCTCCTCTAAGTCCAGAGCCTGCTCAGGCCAGCTCTATCTGATCTGCTTGTTCACAAAGGTACCCTGACTTGCCTCATACTCTTTTCTTTTATCCTGATGCCACTCCTGCTTCAAATGGCCCCTTTGCTGTAGATGTCCCACAGCAAAGAGGTCACCTGTGACCTTAGCCATGGTCACCATTCTGAACGCTGGGATCAGCATCCCTGCCAAGGACTTGTCACAGCTCATCACATTTCTTGTGAGCTCTTCTGATTGATACTCCCTCTTGTAGGACAGCGCTTCACCTTGAGAAGGAACAGCATCCCTCCACTTGTGGCATATTGTCACTGGCCCCAGCCTCCTGTGTGGATTCAGAATGACATGGGGAAGATGAACCCAGTGACACCCAGGAGGGCATGACAAATGTAGCAGCAGACCTTGTTATCTTGGGGTTACCGAAGCCTGAGGGGATACAATTTTGCTTCTCAGAGCTCCAGCCAGTGAAAGAGAATTTCTCCTTAGGAAAGAAGTAGTTCTGGCCCCACCCTGGCTTGGATTTGGCCTCTTCTGCCATTAAGGCTTCTGGTCTGACCGGTGGAAGTAAGGGAAAATGAAGGCTATGTCAGGTTTCAGTAGTGAAAGGGAGAACCACTCTGACCAGGGTTTATGCAAGGGCAAAGTGCACCCCACTTGGGTCCGTGTGTGTGTGTGTGTGTGTGTGTGTGTGTGTGTGTGTGTGTGTGTGTGTGTGTGTCTATGTGTGTGTCTGTGTGTGGTCCCTTGGCTGTGCAGTTATTCCTACCTGTCTGTGTCATCAGCCCTTTCTAACCTCTAGCTGTTTGAAAGGGAAAATAGGAGAAACTCATTAGTCATTTCTGCAGCTATTTGTAGCTCTTAGATAAAGGTCAAATATAATGGCTAAAAAGGCTCCAAAGCTATTTACTGATTCATGCTATGCCGTCTCTTAATTCATCACACAAAGGCAACCGGGCCGTGCCAATATTCCTCACTCTAGAGACATTTCTTTTACACACAGGCTTTCAAGATTAGAACTATAATACTAATATATACACAGTGCTGGTTATTCCCCAGAAACTGTCTTAAGACAGGTGATACACATGTACACCGCATACACATGTGCACATATGGACACACACAACGGAATGACCATCATGACCACTTTAAAGAGAGGTACCATGAAGAACCAAGAGGTCAGTAGATAGTGAACTGCTCACCAATAGCAACCTGCCTCCACATCTGTGCCTTCGTTCTTTATACTCTGTGATAGTGACAAATGAACAACTTGATACTCTACAAACCCCTATTTGTAAGGAACTTTCTAGCTGGACTATGTCTTTGATATGAGAGAAGAGAGAATATTGTGGAGGTAATACAAGTAAATGAACTTTGAGAACTCCTGTTTATAAGAACTTATGGAACATGCCAAATGTTCTGAGTCAGAAACTGTAGAGATCAAAATTCATGTGTTCCATGGAAAGGGTCAGTTTCTCAGCAGCTATGGCCCTGCACCACATCACAGTAGATCATGTTAAGCACTGTGCTCTAGGGTTCTTTTTCTCATTACCTTCATGAACAGGGAAGGGATTACAAGAAATCTATAAGAACCTAATCTGAATTTGAAAGTAAACATTACATGAAAGCTCAGAACCTTCCGCTGAGCAATGACAGACGTGCTTAGACTCCACAAAGCCCAACTAGATCTATACTGGCACTAGCTGTTAGGCTGGAGCAACATTGGATCATTCCCCTGACTTCCTTGCATGTGTCTTACTGAGTCTGTACCTAAAGAGTAAGCATGTGGTAGAGATAGTATGGTTTCACACGGCTAAAATTTGGCTGTTTTTATTTGCACTTCACACTGAAAACTTTACACATCTAATGGCCCCAACACTATCTTGTACTTTCCTAGGGTCTGAAGAGAATCTTTTCCAGGACCCGAGATCCCAAAATGATGCTGTAGGCAATCAGCTAGACTTCCTAGGTTCTGGTTAGCTGTGAGCCCGCGAGAGAGTTACATCCCCCCTCCCTTAGCCTTACTTTTCTCATCTGAAAGGTGGAGGGAGGTAGTTATAACTCTTTCTTAGGTCTGTTTGGGGAGAGTAAATCAATGCCCCAATAAGCCCCATCCTAAATTAAAATTACTTATAACTACAGCTGACCTTCCAAACCTCACAACTTAGCAGCACAACTCATTATCAAATGTCAGGGGTTTCTTTGATGATTACAGGGCTGCCTGCCACTGCTGTTTCCCAGCACCACAAAAGGTTACCTTACAGCCTCATGCTAGCTTAGGAAAAGGGCAACACTTCCCAACCTGAAAGTGTCGTTTCTACTGTGTTCACATTGTATTTGCACATTGTAAACCCTAAGAAAGAGTATCTCACAGGTAAAGAATGATCTGTCCCTGAATATACTTAATTAAAATCATGCTCAGCACATAGGAAACAGGTGAAGAAACATCATCCGTGATGGAAATGATACTTTTCTTTAAATCTTTTAACATTTGAAGAGACATCTCGAATTGATTTTGGCAGCTAGAAGCCGAGGCTGTGTGCAACCGAATGTATTCCCTTGCATTTTATAATTTGTTATAAATAAATCTCAGGAGTGGGTGATAGATGCCTAGTAATAGCGATTCCTTTCTCAGTAGCCTGGGTCAAGACAATCAAAGTTCATAAAGGAGGAAAGTCCATCACCTGGAACTGCTACTTCTGGCACATATTACCCTGTAAGAGAGAAGATAACGCAAAACCCCAGTCAACTAGAAGAACAAGATCTTTCCGAGAGAGGGTGCAGGAGGAGGAAGAGGAGGATGAGGACGAGGAGGAGGAAGGAGAGGAGGCTATGGCAGCTGCAGCAGCCTAGATTTAGAGGCAGACAGATCTGGATTTGTGTCTTTGCTGCATAATACTGAATTAATTAGTCCCTTATTTCATTCAACTTCAGTTACCTCATTTGTCAAATGGAGATATTAATGGCCAACAGGGATGTTGGGAAGAATAACTTAAATCATGTACATTAAACGCCAGGCAGTGTCTGGCACACAGAAGATGCTTAATTGAAAACTTATTTGATTATCTATTTTATCTTTTGAAATATTAGTTCAAGGCCCGCTATCTGCCAGGTAACCTTTCAATTTCCTCGGCCGTGACACACAAGCACGGCACGGTTAGTTTCTGCAATGCGTTTCCCGGTCGCAAAAAGGCAGCTTGAGAAGCAGCCACATGTGGTCTGCTAAGGGCTTCTCACGGAGCCCAGGAGCTGGGATTTATAAATGCTTTCCTTATGGCACCTCAGAGAACTGCTCAATCAGCTCCAGATAACCAAGTAACAAGATTAGCCTGTCCATAAAAGTCACATAAACAAGGTACTTCTAATAGCGACTCCTCCCAGGCAAGATCCTGCTATAAAAAGATTTAAAGAAAGCAATTAGGGGACACCTGTCTGCTCATCCCCAGTGGCGCTCTGAAAGAGGCCAGGCAGAGCTAAGAGTCCAAGCACTGAGCAATGGAGATCACGGTGTTTCTGTTTGGGAGCAAAAAGGACAGACGCACAGCATGATATGTCGATCAGCATCCACCTAGGAGTCAGTGGCAGTCCACAGTCCTGTTTTGATCTCACAGCTCACCCTGCTAACTATTGCCTACTGCCTGGCAAAGCGAATGCAAAGCAGGGGACCAAGAGGGTGGAAAAGATAAAGAATGCCCTTAGCTGTTAGAAGGAATTATCACTGCATAAGTGCAATATCTTTCTTCTGGGGTTGGGGGAAGAATTCATAGGCCCAGGCTACTTTGTAGAGCACCCAGGAGCCAGGGTTCAGAGAAGGCCTAGGACAGGCAAAGAATGGTTTATGCTTTCATGACCCGGGGCCAGATATTGATATATAGCTTAAAGGTATACTGAGAAGCAATACCATATTTTCTTAATGATAGGGAGAAAAACCTTAACTTCCTGAGAACCTACTGTGTATCAACCATCTATTCATGTCCTTTGCACGCAATGTCTTAATAGTCAGAAATCAGGTCGAGGTGGTGCATTATCATGACGTGTCCCCCCCCCACCCCCCGCACCCCTGAATAAGAAGACTAAGGATCAGTGTCAGACAGCTGGCAAGTGGTAGAGGAGAAAATCAATTCATGCTGCCGGCTGCCTTGTCTATGACCCAATATCTTTCCCAAACACTTACTTTGGGGTCACAGTAGCTTCTTGCTCAGTTGTCCTCCATAGTCCATGAGTGCCATAATAGCACGGAGGCTGAGCTTTCTCAGGCTGGGGTACGGCGCAGCCCCTTACTGGAGGCACAAAATTGCTAGGATGCAGAGCAAAGGCCTCTTGCTCTTGGAGGCTCTGTGAACCTCGCCTTGAAGCTTCCTGGTGGCCCATCTTCAGGGACTGTGGTTGCTCCTCTGCATTAGGGGCACATGAACCAGTGGTCTCTGAACTAAAATACTGGGGTGGTAGGTCCTCCTTCTCTCCCTCCTCCTCTGGCTCCTTCTCCTCCTCCTCTTCCTCTTCACATTGCTGTTGTTGCTGCTGCTGCTGCTGCTGCTGCTGCAGCTGTGCTGCACGAAAGAGCCTATATTTTTCCCAGTTGGGAGGAGGAGGGCGAGGAGGAGGAAAGGCCTTCTTTCGGGCCCCAAGAGTATCTGGCTGAGTCTCATTGCCTTTACTAAATGATTCCCTCTGATGTTTCCCCCAGGCCCGGGTGTTTTGAGGCTCTAAACTGATGTGACTCTCAGAGAAGGCTCGGCTCCGCAGTGGGCGGGGCATGGAGGCAACAGAGTTCTCATCCTCATAAACTGAAGATTCCTCTGGTTTGTTCGAGGCACGTTTGAAGTCTCCAAGGATGTCGAGCGAAGAGACTGCTCGGTAGTTGGACAAGTCCAGTGCTGGGTTCTCAATGCAAGGTCGGAAGGGAGTAGACAATGAAAAGCTGGCCTTAGAATGAGCCATTTCCCTGCAAAACAGCAGATAAGCATTGACCAAGACAAGCATGTGATGGATGGCCCCATATTTTAGACGACATAATTTCTGAAATGTTAAAATGGCCACAAAATTCTAACATGTAGTTAAAATAAGAATATAATAACGATGACAGCAAACTTTGTGTGTGTGTGTGTGTGTGTGTGTATAAACTAAGTACTAAACACCAGAGCAATTGTTCTCAACTGTCCTAATATAGTTCCTTATGTTGTGATAACCCACTCAATCATAAAATTATTTTCATTGCTACTTTTCCTACGGTTATGAATCATAATATAAACGTCTGATATGCCAGAGATCTGATATGCAACCCCCAAAGGGGTGACCCATGGTCCAATTTATTTTCTCCTTACAACAAACCTAGGAGGTAGTTCTTACAGTTTGGATTTCATCATTTGAGAAACCAAGACATAGTCAGGGTAAGTAATTTGTCCGGGGTTATAAAGGTTACGTGGTAGAGCTACGATTTGAACTTGAACTATTTAGCTACAAAGTCTAAATAGACATGCGGTACCTCGGTCTGTTTAAAGCACTCAGACCGGATGTGCAATAGTCTAGGGCTTACAATCCTGGTTATTCTACTTCATTTGTTGATTTTTCTCAACTTTTTTATGAAATATTTCTAGTGTTTAGAAATAGTGATTTCCATAATGAATATCATCTATATTCCCACTTGCTACCCAGAATCCACACACTTTAATACTTTACTATCTAAAGTTCTTTCTGTTATGTCATTCCTCACTTCCATTGCCCTACTGCCAACATGACACAAGGTATGCTATAAATGAACTACATATAGCTTTCCCGTGCTTACATGTGGAATAAAAATATGAAATAAGCTCTTCACAAGTATCTGCCACTTTTCATTAAAAAAAAAAATCCTTCTGAAATGGCAAAAGGCAAAAGGAATCATTTGAATTCTAAGCTTTTCTGAAAACTAACTCTCAAAGGTAAGCCAAGTAATCTATTAAGGAGTATTCTGTTACAGAAAAATTTGAAGATGGGGTATAGAAGGATTTAATAACATGAGCAAAGCTCATATGAACTTGGAGACTGAAGATGCAAATACAGGGCCTGCATGGCTATGTACCAGATCCTCTGTGTATGTATCATGGCTTCCAGTTTAGTATTTTTATGGATCTCCTGAGTGTGTAAACAAGTGGTTCTTGTGCCTTCTTCTGGGCTATTTGCCTTCTGATGGTTTGTCTTTATGACAGTTTTTGTTTTATCTTATTATTTTTTGTTATTTTTAAAATGAATGAATGGAAGGATGAATGAATGAATGAAGACCTAGCCACTATGGTAAAGGTTAACAACTGAACTGTCACTTATGCTTGCTGGGAGAAGGACAATCAGTTTTCTCCAATAGTGACATGGGGTAGATCAAGTACTCTAGGGCAGGCTTCATGGTCACAGGTAGGTGACCAACATGTAATAGATTCCACAGGTTTTTGTGTATACCTGTATTTGGGTACAGTTTGGATTGGGAGGGTAGTTTTATTTTGTTTTCTTGTTTTGGTGGGGCTTTGTTGTTGTATTGGGTTTTTGCTTGTTTTCAACAAGGAACTTGAAAGTTAGGTGGGTAAGGAGTGGGAGAGGATCTGGAAGGACTTGGGAAGAATATGATTAAATATATTTAAATTTAAAGAAGCTTGGAATACCCAAGACACAATTCACATATCAAATGATGCCCAAGAAGAAGGAAGGAGAGGCCCCTGGTCCTGGAAAGGCTCGATGCAGCAGTGCAGGGGAATACCAGGACAGGGAAGCGGGAGGGAGCTGACTGAGTAACAGGGGGAGGGAAGAGGGCTTATGGGACTTTTGGGGAGGGGGGAACCAGGAAAGGGGAAATCATTTGAAATGTAAATAAAGAATATATCTAATAAAAAAGAAAAATTTGTTTTAAATTATATATACATATACATATCTTATGAAACAGCTACAAGTAAAAGTATATTATTGATTAACAGAACAAAACAGTGAATTTAAAAATAAGATAGACTAGCCAGGCATGGTAGCACATGCTTTTAATCCCAGTATTCAGAAGGCAGGTGGGTCTCTATGAGTTCATGGCTAGCCTGGTTTACATAGTGAATTCCAAGACAGTCAGTGCTATATAATAGAGAGACTTTGTCTTAAAAAAGAAAACAAGAAATAAGGTAGACTATAAAAATATCCTATAAAACCTTCTAAAACAAGGGAATAAAGATTATTCAGTAAATCTTTTGAGACAACTTTTGATCAGTGCTATGTATGTATAAAATGCCAAACTTCTACATGGTAAGACTTATCAAAATTAAATGGTACCTCTTCAGCTGATTGTAAAGAGTTAAATCCTTTAAACTTATGACCTGATTTCCTATGGTAGCCTGTGAGCAATCAACATCATGCTGAGTCCTGCTGTCAGGAAATTCTAAGGTTTCAATTAGACCAGCAGACAGACTATGCATTCAACAGTTGTGATGATGACTGAGACTATTTCTTTAAAAAATAACAGTATACGTAATGCTAACCAAGTTCAGATAAAAACTGATGGAAAACAAAACATCATTGCCCTCATCACTAGTTCCCACGTGGATCAGAAATTCCTACCCACATATCTCCACTACCCTCATCTAGGTCTTTGCCTACGTCTTTACCCTCCCCAACTGTCCAACCTTGCATCTCCCTTAAGAAATAAAATAAAAAGTAGTGGGTGGACAGCCAAAAGATGACAAGTCTATATCAGGCAGAGAGGTCCCTCCTGATGACCTTCTCTATTATTCTTAATTACCCTGATTCTACTTTGCATTAATTTTTCCTTGAAAAGAACACCATAATGCTAGCAACTAGAATACTACATGATAAGGATCTAATTACCCTAAATCTTTCCTTTCTTCCTTCTGGTTCTTTGGGTGTGAGAACTCTCTCTCTCTCTCTCTCTCTCTCTCTCTCTCTCTCTCTCTCTCTCTCTCTTTCACTCACACACACACACAAATGTATGTATGCATCCCCATACTGTATATATGTATGTCTGTGTATACACATGTGTGCTTGAATGTATGTATATGTGTGTACATGTGTGTTCATGTGTGTGTTTGAGACAGAGTCTTGTTACATAGTCCAGGCTGGTTTAGAACTTTAGATCCTCATTTGTTAGCCACATTAAAAACTATCATTACAGGCATATCTTTTCATACCCAGAAGCCCTGAATCTTTATGTACCAAAAACAAAAGCATAGAATCAAACATCATGAGCAAACTATAGGTAACATAAAGGCCAACAAATAAAGTCAGAAACAAAATTAAGACTGTTCCAACTGACAACAGACCATAATTTGAAAATTAAAATAAGAGAAAACTCTAACAAAAACTACACTTGCCTTTTAAGCCTCCAGTTAATTTTTCCCCATTCTTATCCAAGAATATATATACAAAAACTTAAACTATCAGTGAAGAGAATCTAGAAGGATGTTAAAAAATACATCAAAAACATGCATGTTCATTTTAGAAATTAAAATCTTGCTCGGGGGCTGGAGAGATGGCTCAGTGGTAAAGAGCACTGACTGCTCTTCCAGAGGTCCTGAGTTCAATTCCCAGCATCCACATGGTGGCTCACAACCATCTGTAATGGGAGCTGGTGTGCATGAAGGCAGTGTACTCATATACATAAATCTTTTTTTAAAAAAATCTCATTTAGGGTTAAAAAAATCTATTCATATAGTTGACAATACTAATAAATCAAAAGATAGATGTGGCAAAACAACTTCCCTAATTCTAAAAGATATTTGACTGCAATCCTCAAACCTTTCTAGACTTAAAACGCTACTAGCAGGAAAATGTAGCTAGTCCTATGAAGGCATCATGGTGTTATATCCAGGGCCTCATGCATGTTAGGCTAATGTTTTATCAAAGAGCTATACCCTTTGCCCCAAAGCAAAACAGTGGAGACTTCCTATAAAAACTGGGAACAAGGGAAACTTTCCCAATTAGTACTTAATAATGTTTGAAAATGCTTTATATGTGATTTGACATGATGAGCATATTAACAGTGGAAGATATTATGTATAGATATTATTTATCTGAAAATTCATGATAAGTGAAAATGTAGTACCAACAGTAAGAAAATTCATTAAGGTGAATATGTAGAAATCAACTTTCTTCTGCATGCAACAATTAGAAAATATAATTGAGGGTAAGACCATACTTGGCATAACAATTAAAAAGATAAAATATCCAGAAATAAACCTAAGCAGGAAATATTATAGACCTATCTGCAGAAAACTAGAAAACTTTATTAAAGGACATAAAACAATATGTGCATGAACGAAAAGACATACAGTTTCCTAGCAAGGATGACTCAACACTGTAAAGATATCAAATCTACTGGAATTAATATATAAACTTAATATGGGTCCAATAAATTTGTCAGCAGATGCGATTTTTGGAACATTATTCTAAATATTATATGGGAAAATAAAATTGTAGTGATTACCATGAAGAGTAGCAAAGAGTCCTAAGGGAGGAGGAGCCTTACCATTTATGAAATATGTTCTAAAGTGAGAGTAAATAAAGTAGTCTCACAATTAGAAAGGTGAATTCTTGGTATAAAATATACAATTCTGGCTGGAAGTAGTTGCACATACCTGTAATCCCAACACTTGGGGAGGAGGCTGAAGCAGGTAGATTGCCACAAGTCTAAGGCCAGCCTGGCCTTACTCTAAATAAGTAATAAAAACAACAAAACCCATAGAATGCTAAACTGATAAAGTAAATTCAAACCCATGTGTAGTTAGTTTATGGTAAGCTAAGCTAGGAAAGATGACCCATTTGCATACAGTTTTGGAACAACTCAATAGTTATTAGTGATAAGGTCAAATCTCTATGTCACTCCAATTAAGTTCACACACACATAAAAAATTTCAAATGTAAAAAAGACATTATTATAAATTCTAGCAGAAAATAGAAAATACAAGAAAAGCTTTAATTTTAAGATTAAATTATAATGTAAGGCACTAAATACAGAAGTAATCAAAGAAAGGTGATACAGTTGATTTACAAAAAATTCATGATTAGAACAGTACCAGAAACAAAACCAAAATGTGATGATGATATACTGAGAAAATCTCTGTTTGTTCTCTATGCAACTAAGAGTCCAGTGTCTTTCAGGGGATGGAGCAGAGACTGAGAGAATGGCCAACCAATAACCAGCCCAACTTAAGACCCATCCCATGGGCAAGTATTAATCCCTAACATTAGTCATGATACTCTGTTATGCTTGTAGAGAGGAGCATGGCTGTCTTCTGAGAGACTCCACCCAGCAGCTGACTCAGACACATGCAGACATCCACAGCCAAACAGTGGATGGAGCTTGGGGACTCTTATGGAAGAACAGGAGGAAGGGTTGCAGACCCTTTCTAAGGGGATAAGAACCTACAAGAAGACCAACAGAGTCAACTAACCTGGACCCTTGGGGCTCCCAGAGTCTAAACTGCCAAACAAAAACATACACAGGCTGGACCTAGGCCTCCCTGCTCATATGTAGCAGATGTGCAGCTTGACCCTCATGTGGGTCCTGGACAACCGGAGCGGGGGCTATCCCAAAAGCTGTTGCCTGTCTGTGGGATATGTTCTTCTAGCTGGGGCTGCCTTGTCTGGCCTCAGTGGAATAGGATGTACCTAGCCTTGTAGAGAAATGAAGTGCCAGGGTGGGGGGATAGCCAAGGGGCCCCTCCCACTCAGAGAAGGGGAGAGGCGATGGCGGAAGGATTGAGGGACTGGGTGACTAGAAGTGGACAGTGAGTGGGATGTAAAGTGAAAAGTAAAAATTAAATAAATTAAAAAATAAATATATATGTGCCTTTGATGTGTGCAGTTCACTAACCAATCCACAACAGAAACCAGCAACACAACAGAGAAAGAAAAAGTACATCATTCATAGTAAAATGAGGATGTTTTATCAACATAACAGAAAGTGTTCAACCATATATAAACTTAAACTATATATACAAATGATAATAAACCATTCTTTAAAAAAAAGAATTTATAAGGGTGTAAGAAAACAGGTGATCTCTTGGTGGAAGTGCACACTGGTGTAATTTTACAAAGGTCATATGTAAAGAAAGGAGACACAAGATTGCTTATCATTTGACCCAGCAATTCAATTTCTAAGGATTTTACATATTTATATATTATATGTACACATATATTCTATGTTTATGTTTCAACATGAACTCAGTTGGATATGTATAATAATGAATAAGGATATTCATTACAAAATCACATGCAAAATCACAATGATGGAAATATTCTAAATGTCTTTCTATAGAAATTAAAATTAAATAGAAAGAGCTAAATATGGAATACTCTATAGCTGCTCAAAGTAATGAAACTGATCTAAGTACAACTTATACAAAAAAATCCATAGAGCTATCACAAAAATAAAAAGCAAGATATAGAATCGAGTGTGCAAAAATACACACTAGTCTTTTTGGCACACGAGAAAATTCTAAATATCTGGTGAGGAATTTGTGGTGGTTTGAATGAAATTGGGCCCCACAGACTCATAGGGAGTAGCACTATTAGGAGGCATGGTCTTGTTGGAGGAAGTGTGCCACTGTGGAGCCACGCTTTGAGGTCTCAGGTGTTCAAGCCACTCCCTATGTGGCATTTACTTCAGCTGCCAGTGGATCAAGATGTAGCACTCTCAGCTCCTTCACCAGCACCATGTCTGCCTGCAAGCTACCATGCTTCTCTCCATGACAATAAAGGACTAAACTTTCAAAACTGTAAGCCAGCCCCAATTAAATGGTTTCTTATAAGAGCTGCCATGGTCATGGTGTCTCTTCACAGCAATAGAAACACAAAGACAGAGCTGTACTAATGGATCTAATGTAATATGTGTAAGTATATGATAATGTAATGAGCATGCGATATGTGTGATATACACTTGGAGAATTTTTCTTTATGAATTCTGTCAATCAATATACATCTATAAAAAGAAGACATGGAAATTTAAAATATTTAGTAACACTCAAGGTTAACATGAAGCATAAAACCAATTCCTGGAGCCTAACGTATTCAGAAAATACACAGCCCTTGCTGTGTTTTATAAGGCTCCCCTTTCACACTTCTATTCCTTGCCCACATATATTCTGCTCCCTTTCTATCTCATTCTTTTTCCTTCCTTTCTGTGACTTGTCAAATTCACATTTAATTATCACTTTCCTGAGAAAGTCTTTTTTGATTCTCCACTCAAATATGGGGCCAAGTGGATGGTCTCAGAGCCCATCAAACTTCTTAATACAGTACTGCTTAGCTGCCTAACCCTTAATCATGACCATTTTGAAGGTGACAGCCATGTCATGTTCACTACTATATTATCACTGGGATCCAACATAGCATCTGATGCACAGTAAGTACTCAGAAATTTCTTTATGACTATGGTAAAATAAAAGTCACATCTATTGTACCCTAGCGCTAAGGGCAAAGCCACTAAGCAAAAAGAACAATAAATAATAGGTAAATGAGAGAGTAGCTTCCAACTTCTTTAAAATATAACTGAGGTGTGTTGGTGGTAGAGGGGGGAGTAGTATTTAGCTTATGGCTGTGTTTGCATAGCAAGTATGCTAGATTCCTTATTTCTTTGGAGTGGTATAAGCTAATATAAATTATTAATTTCATCAACCACATAATGCTCTCTAACTTTATTATTGCCTTATGTCTGCTATGGTACTCTAGGATCACTACATTACTTCTAATCAGATAGCTGAAGCACTTGTACTGTGATTAATACTCAAGTCTAGTGAAGGCCTTAGCTACACATCTAGAAAACTATGATGCTCCCGCAAGATGCTACTTCCTACTTTTGTGAGTTAGGCTTTCATTGCTGTGAACAGACACCATGACCATGGCAACTCTTAATAAAGGAAAACGTTTAATTGGGGCTGGTTTACAGTTTCAGAGGTTTAGTCCATTATTATGGCAGGAAGCATGACAGCATCCAGGCGGGCATGGTGCTGGAGGGACGAGCTGAGAGTTCTACATCTTGATCTGAAGGCCGCATGAAAAACTGAGTCATGGGGCCTGGCTTGAGCTTCTGAGACCTCAAAGCTCATGCTCTAGTGACACTCCGATGAAGCCAGACCTACTCCAACAAGGCTATATCTCCTAATAGTGCCATTCATGATGGCCAAACATTCAAAGACATGAATCTATGTGGGCCATTCTTATTCAAACTGCCACCCTACTTGCTATGGTATGGATCTGGAATGAGCCTCAAAAGCTTACACATGACAGGTTTGGTTATAACCTTAGTGCTATTAGGAGCTGGTGAAAATATTTAGAGGTCGTAACTAATAGGAAATCTTAGGTTGCTGGGAATGGTCCCCTCAGAAGAAATTCAGGACTCTTCTCCTATTAAGTTTTACAGCCAAACATGAGGTGAACAGGCCTTCTGCACCATGTTCTCTAGCCATCACATATTGTCTCACCACAGGCCCAAAGCAATGGAGCCAGTGGGTCACTGGTGGAAATCTTCAAAACCGTGAGCTGAAATAAAACCCCACCCGTTTTTCAATACTTGGTACCTAATGCCTGAGGATTAGTGAGATATTAATAATCATTGGTACTTTTGTGGGCCCCCTTTCCTTCATTTTGGTGGAGAGGTCTGTGTTTTCAGAAAAATGAAATCCTCATTTTCTCAAGTCCCAGGTGTCAGGTTCCATAGTGTTTCACTTAAGTTTACAATTCTTGATTTTATGAATCAAAATATAAGTATTAAGAAATTAGTAAACCTAAGAGATTTACAAGTAAACTATAATGCTAGTCTATGTCCGAGGTACATGCTCTAAAACTTCTTTCTGGGACATGATCCAGAAGTTGGACACTACTAGCTTTGGACAGCAATCCTTAAGGTGACTCCTAATCAAAATTACCCGGGGAAGATTGCTTACATGCAAATATATACAGCCTTGTCCCTAATTGGGATTTCAATCTCTGCAGTGGATCCTAGGAACCTAAATTTTAAACAGCAACTCAAGGGATTCTAAACATGTGTTTCCTGAACCAAAGTAGGGAAGCAAAAAGCCTAGTAGGGTTATTGTTGTTGTTGTTTGGGGGTATAGCTGTTTGTTCCAATTAGGTTGGATGTGAAACTAGTCATGCTGTCCCTACCCCTCATCATATACACCGAGTTGGTAATTCCTACATCCTGTGCTTGTCTCTCTCCCCCTTCTCCATCTTCATTTCCAATCTAGATCATATGCGATGCAGTGGTTTCATAAAATGTGTATCATTTTCATCATTTTCTTCAATTATTAAAACTAGAAAGGCTAACTGGGTGTGGTGGCACACATCTTTAATTCCAGCACTCAGGAGGAGACACAGGTGGATCTCTTGTAAGTTCAAGGCTAGCCTGGTCTACAAAACAAGACAAAACAAGTCCAGGACAGCCAAGGTTCTGTTACACAGAGAAACCCTGTCTCAAAAAAAACACACCAACCCCCCCACCCTGCAACAAACAAAGAAAAAACCCAGAAAGGCAGGGACTATGCATAATTTTCTTCTCATTGATCATATACAGCAATATTTGATGAGACCTCATTGTGGGTACTCCTTCCCTTTTCTATAAGCATATCTGCTTCTTCCCTTCTGATATAAGTGGCTCTTTAATGGTCAGGAAGGCTCTGCATACCTCAAACACTGGAAGACCAGTTCTTTTTATATTAGGGTTGATTTATACTGCAACAATTTCCAGTAAGTAGACTTTTTGGAGCACGCTGTCTTCAGATAAAGTTATGGTACCATAAATTAGTACATCCAGAGTGCCCTCCAAAGGCATGCTCTTTTCTTCCAACGGATTTTGATGTTGATTACCAGGGAGTTAAAATAATTAGTTCATTCATTTCTGAAGTAGACAACTATTGTATACTTAGTCCTCTGACTCTTCAGACTGCTCTTAAACCCAAACTTGCTTCAAACAATTACTGGATTTTTTTTAAATCAACAACAAAATTGACTTTGAGATGAAAGACAATAAAATATCCGGGGATAAACCTAACCAAGAAGATAAAGGAACTCTACAATGAAAATGTGAAACCGCTGAAGAAAGATAATGAGAAAGACACTATGGAGAACTAATATTGTGAAAATGACCATCCTACCGAAAACATTTTACAGGTTCAATGTAATACTAATCAAAACACCTACAATAATCTTCATAGGAAAAAAACCCACTAAAAATCATATGGAACCAGAAAAGACCCCAGATAACTAAAACAGTTCTCAATAAAAAGAATAGTGGTGGAGGGATTTCTGTTCTAGACTTCAAGGAACTATAGTAATGAAAAACAAAAACAATATGAAGAAGGCATGAAAGCAGACATGGAGACTAAATGAATAAAATAGAAGACGCAAGCATGAGTATTTGGTGCTGATATTTGACAAAGATGAACCATCATATACAAAATATACTATTTTCAACAAATGGTGCTGGGAAAACTGAATGTTCTCATGCGGGCAGATGAGATTAGATCACTATTAATCACTTGGCAAAAAAATTAGGTCCAAGTGGGTCAAAGGCCTCAATTTGAAACCCAAAATACTAAAACTGCTAGAAGAAAACACAAGCAGTACCCTAAAAGGTATGGGTGTAGGAAAGGACTTTTCTGAACAAGACTCCATTAGCCAAAGAACTGAGGCAACAGTTAACAAAGTGGAAGCCCATAAAACTAAAATGCTTCTGTATAGCTAAGGCAACAACCAACCGAGTAAACTGGAGGCCAACGGAATGGGAGAGAATCTTTGTCATCCATACATCTGACAAAGGATTAATACTATCTAGGATATATAAAGAACTCAAAAACAAAGAGGCAAAAAACAAACAAATGACCCATTCAAAAACTGGGCTGGGGACCTGAAAGAGAGTTTTCGAAAGAAGAAAAAAAATGGTTAAGAAATGCCTCCAAATAAAATGCTCAGCATCCCTAGGAATTGGGAAAATGCAAATAAAAACAACTTCAATATACTTTACTCAGTCAAGAATGACAAAGATAAACAAAACAACAAATAGGGTGAAAAGAAGCACTCATTCACTGTTGGGGGGACTGCAAACTGGTTCAGCCACTACGAAAATCAGTGTGGAGAATTCTCAAAAAGCTAAAAAATAAATCTACCATGGCCCAGCTTATACCACTCCTTTGGTGTATATGTACTCAATTTGAGTATTTCCTGGCTCCAGACCCTCAGATGTGAGTGTACAACATGGAATAACAATAGAAACCAGGAACGGATAAACAGGCAGGCAGAGGAGAGGGCTTTGGGGAAGGAATAGCAGGAATCAGAGGATATAAAGTCAGAAATGGAATAATGAGGGGAGCTTCAAATAGGAAGAAGAGAGGGAGATCAAACCAGAAGGAGAAGGATGGATATGGAACATATAACACCAATTTTGTTTGA
This sequence comes from Tokudaia tokunoshimensis, assembly GCA_036184795.1. Lineage (NCBI taxonomy): Eukaryota > Metazoa > Chordata > Mammalia > Rodentia > Muridae > Tokudaia > Tokudaia tokunoshimensis. Next base: position 13,569,964 of record BTHU01000023.1, read on the forward strand.
GAAAGCCTCAAGTAATCATATTATTTTATATTTACATCTATATATGTGTGAGATGCTCTCTCCTCCTCTCCCCTCCCCTCCTCTCTCTCTCTCTCTCTCTCTCTCTCTCTCTCTCTCTCTGTGTGTGTGTGTGTGTGTGTGTGTGTGTGTTTTAAAGGAAGTTAAGCCACTTGGACTGACAGTGTTTCCCATAAGAATCACAGACTAACAAAAACCATAATACCAGGCATGGGAAACCTCCTTTGCCTGGCTTAGTTAGTTCAAGCAACTCCCAAAAATAATACAGATTATCAATGTAGTTCTTGGTTATCTCTCAGGGCTTAGGGGTGAGCGTCTATCAATGAGGACATGCTACAGTTAGGATACAAGACCTAGATGCTAAAGGTGTATCTTGCCTGAAAGCCTCTTTTCTCTGATCTAGATTTGTGGTTTCAGAAAATACTATACAAACTTCCAAGGGAGTAAATCAGATAAACAGTCCTACCCAGCTGCTACACCTATGAACCACAACAAGAATTAGCATGGCAAGATCTGCATAAAGGTACAAGAAATGGTACTCGCATACCTGTGTCAACCAATAGCTATCTAGTTGGACTTATGGCCCGTAGAATAGAACTCATGCCTGGTACTGGAAACCTAGTCAGCTTCCTGGGGCTGGTGAGATTATGAATTTAGAAATGATCTACTACCACAACTTTGCTATCCACTTGAGGGTGGAGGCATGGGATGGGGTTGGGGATGGATTTGGGGAGGGAGAAACTATTTTCTGATTAAAAAAATGTTAAAAATAATTTTTTATTTTTGAGTTTTATACATCTTTTTAGATCATATCCCTTCTCCCCCAGTTCTTTCCAGATTGACACCCCATACCCACTCAATTTGTGTGATTAAAAAATACATCATTGTGTGCAGCTCAAATACACTTGAATGTGTATACTCTACTAGGGTGTAGTGAACTTACTAGAGGCTTTCTTTTTATCATCTCTTCCTTTTTTTCTGGATAAAAAGAGTGAGTGGATGAGTCTACAACTAAAATCTATGACAAACTAGGATGTCCTGGTTATGTAGTCATTTGGCTGAGCTGGGAGCCTAGTTTTTTCTTCACTGTTGAGCAAAGATGACTATTAACTAGCAGGCAACACTGCCTAACTTCCTAGATATAAACAAGGAGCAGAGCTGAAGATTACAGCTATGATGGGCTTCTACTGTGTATTTTGCCCAGTTTTATGCTGTGGCCCAAGTCAGAGACTTCACTCTAATAATGATAATATGGTCATCTACTGGGAATCTTTCTATGTATCACAAAGCATTTCTATACCATTTTATATAGTAATGTTTAGGAAGGTTTTGCGAGACAAGTATTTCTGAGACTAAGATGGGTTACATATCTCATTCAAAGGCATGCAACATTTTTATGTAAGTAGATTTTGAAAGTCCATTAGAATTCAGATTCAAGTTTCTCTCACAATACTTTCTGCTCTACTCTCCTGCCTTCTTTCTTGGCTTTGGCTAGAGGAAGGGACAGAATGCAAATTTGGAAAGTATCACAGACAAGGGTTCTTCTCAGCATTACTGCAGCACAGTAATCCATTGAATTATGTTAGGCACAACCCAGGAATATCGACCTATAGAGGTTTTAATATTGAAAAGGCACAGGTCTTATAATTTGTACAGAAATCTGTAATGCTAATTTGGGACAAAGTAAGGATTTTCTGCTTGGAAGTCAGGGGTATTTATTCACTGATGAGCAGAAACTATACTTTCTTGCTTCTCAATGCATACTGAGCACTATTTTAGCTTTTTCACATACGTGGTATAATCAATTTTCCCAATAGCCAGTAAAGAAGGCAGCATTATTCAGTTTGTAGCTAGGAATCCTGAGGATAAAAGGACAAATCATTTTCTTAGAAAGTAAGAAAGAAGAATGTCCACAGCAGAGTGTGTCTTATTCTGCTCTGGGGACAGTCTCACTGAAGCAAGGATTTGCTAGGGCAGGCCACTACATCTGCCTCCAGGTATCTCTGAAGAATGTATTTAGCTCCCCACTGAAGACAAGAGAGGAAGCATGCAATTAAGAACATGTTTTGTTGACACCAGTGAGGAGGTTATATGGCCATATCTCAAAACAAAGGTAAATGGCATGCCAAGACTGTTTTCTTTTTCTTCTTGGCACAGGCTGCCCTTTCTTCTGACAAATACATTTTCCTTCTTTGTTAAAAACATTATGGGGATCCAATTGAAAACTAAGAACAGTACTGTCAGAGACGGAAAAATCTCCTCCTGCCTCTTCCTCCAGTCTTTTGAAGTTTTCTTGCTTGGAAATTTTATTTTTAAACTTACCACAATAGCTTGGCATTCCAGGATCATGGTAGCAAGAGCATCCAGGGCCAATGTTTCTTGCCTTTCCCTTCCTCACACAGTCAAAAGATAAGACTGCTCCAAGAGAAACAGTCACTCCCAGGTTATTATTGGAGGAAGCATTTGCAAGATCCAGGAAACAAGACCCAAGGAGGTTATGAAGGAGAAAAGACCCAGAGAGCTTGCTGTTGTCATCTCTCCCTGGCCCTGAGCTCACAGAAACTTCCAGTTGATAACAGCAAATGCTAAGTGCTAGGACTTACTCTAAGCCTTCTTTCGGTCCCCCAAGAGGTGAAAACAAACTGCCATAGTTGTCATGAGTAAAGCTAAGTTCTGCATCCCCCTGCCCAAACGACTCCAAATCCTACACATGAAGATACCAAAGATATAGAAGTTACACTGGTAGACAGAACACATGGGTTTTTCCTCTTCCCAATAGGACACTGATCGAATGAAAAGAGATAAAAAGGTCTTAAGAAAATTATAAGAATGAATCAGATAATATTTTTATGTATGTATATGGGAGGAGAGTAGAATACTATGATGTCATGGTAGTGGTGACATATGTGGAGGTTCATGGCGGTTTGGTTAGGTATCCCTTTGGATGTCAAAGTTCTCCTGGCTTTAAATAAGCAGAAGTACTAACTGATGGAGAGTTCTAGCAAACCGAATTGTCGTCAGGAGGGTAGACAAGCATGCCTGGTGAGAACCTGTCTGTCATTGATACAGGAATGTTTGCAAAGCCTTTGATCTCAAATGTCCCAGGACTAAATCAAACCCATGTGGTCTGCTCCTTCTTCAGATTTTTTTTTCTTTTTTTAAATTACAAATTCCAACATTTTGACAACATAACCAAAGCACGCTATGTGCTTTCAAGTCAAGCTAGGTACATGTAATTAGATTTTTTTTCCTGAATTTTCTTTCAAATTCAACATGTGGTTTAATGTTTACCTTTCTGGGGTAAGGTAACATTATTACATTAATATTAATACACACCCTGAAAAATTCAGTATTTGTATATCTGTCATTGTTAGTAGCTAGTCCATCACTGATGATAGAATATATTGCTAAGCCTTTTCAATGACCATAAGTAGAAGTAGTATTAACATTTTTCAAAAAAATAATTTTATCTTTTGGATTATTCCCTTGGGGGTATACTGGGACAGAATATGACAAGTAATGCATTCTTGTCACATATTTCGAGAATGTCCTCTAGGATAACTGAAACAATATATACTGCTTCCAGGAAAAAATGCTATTTAATCATGCCTTGCCTAGATAGGATTTTATAATTTCACTTATCATTTCTGCAAATTGTTGACAGTTTAATAAGAATGCTATAATACCTTGAAATTGATTTTATTTATATTTCTTTAATTGCTCTAGAGGTTATAGCTTTCCACGGAATGATTTTACAGTTTGCTTTCCTTGGGTGTAAAGTAAAATGCCTGCTTACTTTCTTTGTCGACTTAGAAAGCTACATCTTTAAACCAATCTTCTCTATCTGTATCTATTCTTTCTATATTTTGGACAGGCAACTGTTATCAATAATGTTGTTCCCAGGCATTTCCCTTATTCTGCAGCTTAGCTTTTTTATTACATTTTGTAGTACAAAGTTTTTTTCTAACTTTTTTATATTTCAACCCATCCATCTTGTCTCTAATGACATCTTCAACTTAACAGTCACAGATTTATCTTATATCCTCAGCTAGAATAAATATGTTATTCCACTGCTTTACCTTCTGGCTAGAATGTGTTATCAATGTAAGTAAGGTATATGATCTATAAGTTAGTTATCCTTCATGAAGATACCTTAAATCCCTCAAATGTCTTAAATTGATGCTTAAAACCAGGTTTCAGTTGCTTCCGGTATGTTCCATATTTTCAGTTTAGCTTGTTTGTTCATACAACAATTTTAAAACCTTGTTTGGCATTTTAAGTTAACTAATATGTATTTGATAATTGTCACTTTCAGACTGACAGCACAGGTCTCTTAAATCTGAGAGGGCAATTGCACTATCATGCTAGATAATGTCTTCTTCCAGATTCATTTCACTATGGATTTGACAAGTTCTATAAAGCACCCAAGTCGATTCTAGTTGTAGTACATTACATATGTATATTAACTTGGGAGATTTGTATCTTTACCTTATACAGTCTTTGCAAGTTGAAGCAAATTACAGATACATATTTATTTCTATTGTTATTTCTCTCATTGGAGCAATCTTTTCTTGATTAAATGTTGTGTACTCAGTGTTGTATCATCACCTATGTTTCAATACTTGGAATATTTACTTTGTCACACTTGTAACAAGTCTGACATGCTTCTAAAGATTACATTCTTACCTTTAAGGGCTTCCTGGAAATGGACTATTTCTGATGCAATCAGATTCAACTATCCACTTTCTTCTACTCAATCAGAAAACAGGAAGTGGATCCTGGATTCTGGATCCCCCCCATACCTAACCCAAGGTAGAATAGGACAGAGAAAAGGAAGAGAATCAACTCACAGGGAGTTGAAACAACTGCACAGAGCTCTAATTTTGTCAAATACAATATAAACCCACAGGTAATGGTCTCTGGAATAAGATGACTGTCTGAGCTTGGGACCGTGACTTTAATTTTCTTGTGAGTCAGTTGTCTTATTGGCAAAACTATGTCATGAATAGTAATAATCACACACAAGATCATAATATATGATTATACAATTTTTGTAAAAGGGGTCTGAAAATTAGAAAGCACTCAGTAAATGTTAGCTATCATACCTTTGTCTTGTCATTACTAGTATAATGATCTCTTTCCTTATTTTACTTTCTTCCTTAGTATTAGGATCCTTCAAGTGAATTTGGAAAAATAAAGTATACAGTGTTGTTGGAGTTAACCAAGGCTGTGTATACAATAAATATATATTTTGAAGTTATATGCAAAAAGGGAAAAGGAAAGGATGAAGGTAGGCAATTACAAGTACAGAAATCCAAGAGAGATAATCCAGAAAAGAGTATCTGCTGGCTTTTAAATACCTACAATTATGTAACCTTTTCTCCCACTAGATCTACTCCTAATATCTCCCCCTACTAATACCAAAATGAGTTTGCATTCTCTCTGCATGCAAAGCAAATAACAACCAAAAGAGACGACTAAGAATGGAACTACTTAGAGTTATCTGCCTCGAGGCAGATAGGGTAGCTTAAGATTATACTTTTGATTCTCCCACCTACACCCATCATTCCAGTTGTGACAGAAATGACATAATAAATGTGAAAGTGTATGTGTGTGGTACTAAGAAAAAGTGTGGGGGAAGGCTCCATCAGGACTTTTTCTTATAAATGTCATATTCCCACTGGGTCTTTTCTAGTCCTTCATATCTGAAAAAAAAATCTTTTCCTGTATCTTACTATGTTTTAAAGTTAGCATATATGGTACTATGTCCCATTAAGGCATTTCATACATGTATAATTGTAGTTTTCTTTCTTACCATATCCTTTGCAGTCCCTCACCACTGGTTTCCCTCAAGTGCCAACTTCAGATATTTTCACATCTATCTCTATATTAATAAATGTAGAGTCCTCATATGAGGGGAAATGCAGAATTGTGTTTTTCTCTTCCCCTTACCCTCTGTTCTCCTTGCCCATCCATTTAATAGCTTCCTTTCTCTACACAATATCCTACTTTCATGTCATATATAGATATGAAACACATGAACATATGTATGTTCAACATGAGAGTAAAAACATGATAATTGTCTTTCTGAATCTGACTTAACTCACTTAACACTATGATTTCCAATTCCAGCCACTTTTCTACAAGTGGCATAACCTTTTCCCATTAGGGCTAAAGTTCTAAAACTAACTCTAACACACATATTCATTCATTCTCTCTCTCTCTCTCTCTCTCTCTCTCTCTCTGTGTGTGTGTGTGTGTGTGTGTGTGTGTGTGTGTGTGTGTGTGTGTGTATGTGTATTTTCTTTATCTGTTTACCTGTTGGTGGGCATCTACACTGATTTCTTATCGTGGTTCTTGTGACCAGTTTAGCAATAATATAGGTGTGTAAACATCTTGACAGCATGCTGACTTGGAGTTCTTCAGGAATATAACCAGTTATGGCATAGCTGGGTTATGTGGTAACTGTTTGTAAGCTTTTGAGGACCCACCATACTGGTTTACACATTTGCCTGACATCCATAACTGTGACCTGCCTCTTCCATTTTCAGCACTGATATCCTTACCCTTTCTGTTCATCTCTCTTTTCTATTTTAAATTTAATCTAGTTTCTGAGACCTCTACCAAATCATCACTTAAACAGCTTGCTTTCAAAACTTATCAGGTGCCAAAATGGCATAGAGGGCTGAAAAATACTAAGGGGCCTTTCTAATTCATTAGGTCTTGGTGGGGCCTCAGACTTGCATTTCTATGAAATTTTTGGATGACATTTAGGTTACTGGGCCTGTGACCACATTTTGAGAACCACTAAATTTAAAGTTAAGTGTTCCTAATTTCTCTTCTTTTCCCCAGCCAGTTTCTTTTAAAATATCTCAATATTAAAATATTTCTAAACATTTTAATCACACATTATTATTATTATTATTATTATTATTATTATTATTATTATATTATTATTATTGTAAAAAGTAGTGACCCTCCCCCATGTTGCTGGTGACAATGTAAAATGGTGCAGCCATTTTGGAAGACAGACAATTCCTTTAAAAGTTCAATATAAAGTTACCATATAGAACAGAAATTCTACTCCTAAGTAATATGCTAAGGAGAACTGAAAACATACCTACCTAGAAAATTATATATGAAAGTTTATAACAATAGTATTTGTAACAGAAAGTAAAAACAACTTAAATATCTCTTAGTAGATGACTGGATAAAGAAAAAGTGATCTCATCATGTTATTTGGCAATAAAGAAAAATGAAGTCCTGAAATATGCTACCATGTGGATGAATGGCTAAAACACCATTCTAATTCATAGACACGAGACACAAAAGCATGTGTGCTATGTGATTCCACCTGAATGAGATAAACAGGAAAGAGCAAATCTGTGAAGACGGAAAACAAATTAGCAATTGTATCAGCTCGAAAATGGAAAAGGCAAGTGACTGCTACAAATAGGTATGCACGATCATTGCAGAATGGCAGAAACAGTCTAGAACTGGATTGTGGTAATGATTATACATCATCTACCAAACACACTCAAACTGTATAGTTTGAATGAGTGAATTCATAATGACTAAAGATGTTTTCATTTCTTCTTCACAGAACTCCATTACAGGCAATCACGCCACGGATTTTCCATACCCGGTAGTTTGCTAAATTTGCTTTCCTGAACGAACCTTATGACTGCAAACTGTCAAAGCCCATTAATGCTCTCTTCCATGATGGCAGTACATTGACAGATAATTATCCTGGCTGGATGTTTGGCATGCACCCTTTATAGAATCTGCCTGTAGGCCTCATTAACTTCATCTCGAACATATCTTGGTTCTAGGCTAGCATCTTCTCCTCTAAACCTGCTCCCTTTCTGGACTCTCCCATTTATGTCAGTAACTTCTCAGGCTACCAGGACTCAGCTAGTTTTAATTATGTCCTCTGTTCCAAAGCTCTAGAACCAGTTTTCTCTACTTGTCCTTCAAAAAGATGTCTTGCAGTTGTAAGCAAATAACCTCACATGAACACATGAAAAAAATGTTCAAACTAGAATGATCAAGGCAAGCAAATTAAGATGATTAGCAGGTATAACTGTTGTGTTTGGAAAAGTAAAAATTTCACATTGAACTGAGCACAGGGTCCCCAATGGAGGAGTTAGAGAAAGGACCCAAGGAGCTGAAGGGGTTTGCAGTGCCATAGGAGGAACAACAATATGAACCAACCAGGACCCCCAGAGCTCCCAGGGACTAAACCACCAACCAAAGAGTATACATGGAGTTACCCATGGCTCCAGATGTATAGGCAGCAGAGGATGGCCTTGTTAGACACCAAAGGGAGGAGAGGCCCTTGGTCCTGGAAAGGCTCGATGCAGCAGTGTAAAGGAATACCATGACAGGGAAGCAGGAGAGGGTTGACTGGGGACCAGGGGGAGGGGAGAAGGCTTATGGGATTTTTGGGGGGAGGGGAACCAGGAAAGGGGACAACATTTGAAATGTAAATAAAGAATATATCTAATAAAAAAATTTCAATGATGGCAAAATTTGGTATAAAGAACTACTGTAGTATATTGCAGATGATAATGTAAAATGTCTCCTGAGGAAAGTTTGTTAAATCTGTAAAGGGTCTTAAGAATACTCATATATTGTGACCTAGTAATACAAATTCCAGATAGTAGATTCTTTAATAATTCTTTCAGAGGTAATTGTTTTAGTGAGAAAATTCAAAATGAGAAAAAAGTCTATAGCTATTTAAAATGTTCTAGATAAATACTTTGTAATATAAAAACCTTGAAAACAACTGTATTATTCAACAATTTAGGAAGAATTAAGCAAATTACTATACAATAAGCAGATGAAATATTCTATAGCTGTTAAAATTATAATTATTGAGGAAGCCTGAATGAAAATTATTTATCAAATAATGCTTAGTGTATCAAGATACAAAAGCTCATTTGCATAGTTATTACAACTATGCCAGGAATAATCATCACACCTATAGAAAAAGCCAACAGAAAATAGGAGTATTAAGGTGGTAGAAACAAAGCAACTTCTTCCTGTGCTTAATTTTCTGTAGTGCTGTTTCCATAATAAACAATTATTTTTCCTCCCAAAGCATCATGCACATTTATCTACGTTTTGTTCTATATTCTACTGCACCTCCACATCCACCTCCTTGTCCATAACACATTTAATTCCTGGACAACTGCCCCTCTTGGTTACCCTCCAACTCATCCAGTGTGCCAATGCTGCCAAGTTGCCTAAAGTGCCACATTTATCAAGTCATTTACTGATTGTCAATAATTTTTAATTTGAATTTATTTGTGTTTGAAAGTTTCATAGTTTTATATAAGGAATTTTAGTCATTTTCCAGGTCCCATTCTCCTCTTTTATAGCTCTGAATTTATTTTTAAATATATATTTCTTTTTATTGAATATTTTCTTTATTTACATTTCAAATGTTATCCCCTTTTCTGGTTTTCCCTGCTCCCAGAAATCCCCTATCCCATCCTCCCTCCCCCTGCTTCTATGAGGGTGTTCCTCCACCCACCCACCCACTCCCACCTCCCTGCCCTCAATTCTCCTACACTGGGGCATTGAGCCATCATAGGATCAAGGGCCTCTCCTCCCATTGATGCCTGAAGAGGCAGTCCTCTTTTACATATGCAGTTGGAGCCATGTGTACTCCTTGGTTGATGGCTTAGTCCCTGGGAGCTCTGGGGGATCTGGTTGGTTGTTATTATTGTTCCTCCTATGGGGTTGCAAACCCCCTCAGCTCCTTCAGTCCTTTCTCTAACTCCTCCACTGGGGACCCTGTGCTCAGTCCAATGGTTGGCTGCAAGCATCCTCCTCTGTATTTGTCAGGTTCTGGCAGGGCCTCTCAGGAGACAGCCATATCAGGCTCCTTTCAGCAAGCACTTGTTGGCATCCACAATAGTGTTGGGGTTTGGTGACTGTATCTGGGATGAATTCCCCGGTGGGACAGTCTCTGGATGGCCTTTCTTTCAGTCTCTGACCTTGAGTGGATAATTCACCCTCTCTGAACCTTAAATCCTTCATGTGAGTTAGCAATTCTCAATGTGTGGTCCTAGGACTGGCTGTGCCAGCACCAACCAAGGATGCCAGTTAGCAATGCTGATTTTGAGCCTGACTTCACACCTATGAAATTAGATTTTTCTGGAGGTCCAACTAGGTCTCATGTTTCAACAAGCTCTCCAGAAGTTTCTGCTGCACACTCAACTCTGAGATCCCATACCCTGATCTAATACCTACCTGCTGGAATTGTTAGGAAGTTCTGTCGTAAGTTGTGCAACCCAACTCATAGCACATAGGTTGTTTTGCAAGTAATAATGTATTATTATCGCTGCTGAACTTTGTGTGGGCTACTCTTGTTCTGCTCAAGCTGTGGGCAGATAATGCCTCTTGCTGCTCTTTCACTAGTAGCTCCCACCTTGCTAAGCAAAAGGCAGTACGCATGCGAAGTTTTTAGTAAGACGCTTACTTCTCGGACAAGTGAGTAGGAGAAGTATTTTGGAGACTGGTACGATAAAGAATACTGTTTTCTGAAGTGAGACTACTTAGGGAGAATTAGCTTACCAGCTGAGGGGCTTTAGGCAAATGAATGTGTTTGTGTGCGCCTCAATTGCTTCTCTGTATTACAGGGAACAGAAACTGAACCTACACTGATTACACCTACTCTACAACCTCACAGTGATAACGACTTGTAAAATGCATTCCACGGTGCTTACAGCATATAGCTGAGTTATTTGCTGCCTTGGGGTGCTGCTTTATGGTGAAGCATTTGCCTAGTGTGCACAAGATCATAGATTCTTTTCCCAGGGTTGAAGAAAATAAAAAGGGAAGAAACACAGGAAAATGTTAGTTAGCCATTATTGTTTTTGCGTCTTTTCATCCATATAGTGGTAAGTGGGTTCTGTTTCTTCTTTTAACCACCAGATGATAAATACTACTTGCAAGACCTCTCTGTATTAAGCACATAGAATAAGGCTGTGCCTAAGATATGGTATCCTCTTTTAAAGGTTTCAATCTTATACAGTGTCACTAGATTAAAATTATATCCCCAAGGATATAATATAAACATATCCAGAGCTTGCAGTGGAGGGAGGCTGATCAAGACCAGTGAACCCTGCAAAATCTCTACCTAGAACTTGGACTCCTGAAACTCTATGGAGGAACCTCTTTGCAGGCTATCCCTTTTAGATCCTAACAGAAGCAGATGGAATGGCAAGGGAAAGGGCAGCAGAAACATTGGGGTCAGACTGTCTGAAACCTAACACTACCATTTGCAATCTGCTACCTCAGTTAAATTATATAACTTCTCTAGAGCATATCTATAAGACAGGCAGCAAACAAACAAACAAATAAACAAAACACAAACTACTGGAGAGGGGAAATGAAAATTCAAATGTATCTGATCTTCCCAATGACTGACAGTTAATTAGGTATCATCCCCTTTCCCATTGCAGGGGAAAATGCCTAAGTTCCCTCTAAGTAGTAGATTTTCCACTAAGACCCACAAGCTCACTATCCCTATACAGTTGGCTAGGTTTCCAGTTCAAGGTATATTTTTCCTCTTGTTGAATGGGCCTTAAGTCCAATGAGAAAGCAGTTGATTACCTCCACAGCTAACTGTAGCTCTAATTCTTCATCAAAGGAGCTTCTGAATGGCATTCCTCAGGGAGGGGTCCCTAATTGGTTCTCCAATACCAAGTGGTCATGCCTAAAATCATATACACACAAGCAACACTAAATAGATCCAGTGGGGTGCATTTATACATTTGTGTGTGTGTGTGTGTGTGTATGCATGTGACAACAATAATAAAAGAAAAAGAGGCCATAAATAAGGGGAGGCATGGAAGGGGCTGGAGGGAGAGGACATGGAGTTGGACAGAAGAAAGGGAAGGGGGAAATGACATAGTTATAGTGTATAATTGAAAGTAATGGAGCATAACGTAACCACCTGAAGAATTCTGGACTATTTAAGGCCCAGCAGACCAAGATATTTTTCATGTCTCTTAGTTCCTTCACTTGGAGAACAGGCACAGCTTGCAACCTTTGTTTCTGTCTCCTTTATTCTGGAGATGAAAATCAAACTCAAAATCATAGAGAACCCTCTTCTATTGCCTGGCCTGAGAAAAACTGGCTGAAAGATGGAAAGATGGAGAGACAGAGAGAGAGAGAGACAGATAATAGATATATGTCTCTGTCTCTGTCTCTCTCTGTCTCTCTCTGTCTCTCTCTCTCTCTCTCAAGAGCAACCCAGAAAGAAGGTGACTATCCACAGCTCTGAGTCACCTAGAGCCTCTTGTCTCTAGGGAATATGAGTGTTGGCTACCATTATCCACAATTATAGGAGTTAGATGTTCCATCCTACGCAAAGTAGTTATTTTCTCTTTATTCCAAGCCACATGTGCCTTTCTCCAAGAGTTGTAACCTATCACCAGCATAAACTTTCTTTACAGCCTTTCAGTTCTCAATAATTCCTACTAAAAGTGTAATGGTAGAACCCAAGAAGTGGGTATCTCTAAAAAACGCTGGACAAAGAGAATAGTCCCTCTTCTCTGTTGACACCAACTGTATGTGGCCACCGGGAAGACAGGCACAGATTAGGTCTTATTTATTGTTTTAGCACAGTCTGGTTTGCTATGTTCTCAGGCATTTCTAGACATGGCTGCCTCAGGCATACCTTTACAACACTGTTGAATCTTCCCTATTCTAAAATGACCTCATAATCTATTTAGTCTATATTCAGATGATAATGGGGGGGGCACATTGGATTATACATGGTGACAAGTCCTTGATGTGAACAGCATACCAAGTTTCATCAAAGAAAACCAAAAGCCATCATAGTTTCTAAGGAAGCTTCAGAGGCACAAAGTCACCCCAAATCTTTGAGTAGTCACTTACCTCCCACAATGACTAGCCTTCCTGTTTCCTGTTATTGGCTTCCACTTGTCTACAGGAAATTCCTGCAAAGGAAATTTCTGTAAGTTAGGGAACTTTGAACAGCCAGGTACCTAGGTAGTTTCAAAAATAGCAGCCTAGCCAGGTTCCTTGGCTTATAGCATGGACTCTCCCAGACAGGCTACAGAAATGCACAGTTGGAAGGCTGCCTTTCCTTTGGGAAGCCTGCTGAGCTACTGCACTCATGCAGAAATCCAGAAAGCATTCAGGGACCAGGGCTGAGAATGCTGAATTTTCCTCTTGTTCCCCTCCCCTCCCAAACCCCATCCAAAAACCAGTTTAGCATGTTTGCTCTTTGCTCTGGCTTTGCTTGCACTGAGGGATGGAGGTCTGTTTTTGTCCTACTTGATGAACCTGTTCACTGCTCCTGCTTCTTCCAATACACAAAGCATCTTCTTGGAAGCAGAGATCCAGAGGGAGTTTTCCTGCTGCAGAAATCATCTCCCACTGTGTATAAAGGTAGAGTCGAGATGTCAGCTACCCTCATCCTACAATTGCTTTCTCCTGTGCACACATCTTCAGACAAGGGCTGACATGAACTCTTCTCTGGGCGATCAAGTATCGAGTGCCATGGTTCATATGTTATAGAAGTAGACTGTCTACCTTGGATGGATTTTCCTGAATTGCTCAGCCATACATGTCACTTGTAAAAATTTTCCTTTCTTCCCACTAGAGCCTAAACCTGAATTCGTGTTTGCTTTTCAGATTCTTCCCGCTTTTGCATTTAGCACCCTCCACCTGGCGGCTCAGAGCTTCATGTAAGAGAAGGCATTTTTCCTAAGCCGCACTGATCTTCTACATTCATTTTACTCTAATACTGCTATTATTAGTCCTTTCCAAGGTTTATTGCCTTAGCCCCAGTGGGCCTCCCTTTTGGGGACAAATAGCCTGGCAAAAAAGAACGAATATAGGTCTTTGGTGTCAGTTACACTGGCTAAGGCATTTATTATCTGTGCTATGTAAGGGACATTCTGTCACCATTTTGAACCTGAGTTTGCTATTTGGCAGAGAAGGCTTATTAGTGAGGATCAGATGAGATGTGTAGAGAATGCCCAGCACAGGGCATAGAAGCCTCTGTAGTCACAACACTGGGGAGTCTATTGCGGGAAGACTACTTGAGTGCACAAGACCAGCCTGAATAATACAGACTCTGCCTCAAGGAAATGTTACTGTGAAAAAGGTGAGGTTTATTTCTGTATTCCAGCTTCCACAAAACCAGAGAACAGTCTCTGGGGGGCGGGGGGGGGGGGCGACACCTCTGGGCAATTCTAATAATTTACAGTTCAGGCTCTGTCTGCCTTGATGTATTTGTGAGATGCTACTGCCCACAAAGGTACCATAACTTGTTCAGTCACAGCAAGCAGCAGGATTTTCTCTCCATGTTCGGTCTAGTCCCATGAAAGTACTTAGAAAATAGCAGTGGGTAACCCCAACAAAACCCTCCACCCACTCCTACCAACCTTCCCAGATTCGCACCCTCCACCAACTCCCACCGACCTTCCCAGATTCGCACCCTCCACCCACTCCCACCGACCTTCCCAGATTCTCAGTATTACTTGACTCTTTTGCCTCAGCCACTTAGTCTGCGCTCTTTGAACCAAAGAAGCAATACTCAAAACCGATAGTAGTTGAGTATAGCAGTAGAACTTGCTACCTTGGTATAAGTGATATTGCTAGAAGCTACCCTGTTGGCTGCATAGGAGAAGGCCCAGGTTTTGAACTCTACTGATGAAGAGGCAGTTAACACATACCCCAGCACACAGTCTCTGCAACTAGAAGCAGTGCTTTGGAATCCACATCTGCCTTCACTAAGTGGATGGCCTATACTCCCGTTTAACTTAGTTATATGGTATGTTACGTACACACATTATACATGATACACATATATAGAATATGTTATATACACATGTATATATTATACATAACATGCACGTATGTTATATATAAATATGTGTATGTATACATGTTATATCATATGTATGAATGTTTGTATAACATTATGCCACAAATATATGGTACTTGCTATATGGTAGTATACTCATGACCAGAGTACCTATTTCTTGATTGCTAGAGGACTGAATGCATTGATAATCTAAGGTACCCAGAATCCAGTAGATAGTCATATATAAGTTATTTTTATGTTGTTCAAATCCTGGCTCTGCACCTTGTGAGATGTGTGATCTCTCTGAGAATCAGTTTCCTCAGCTGTCCCATGTAAGTTTTCAGTGAATTCATCTGGCTATGTATGTAAAACTAACTGGCATAAAATATGTGTGTCGTAGGTATCTGCAGATTTCACTTCTCTAGACATTACGAAGCCAGAGCTAGTTAGCTCCATAGCCTTCTTCATGAGAGAAAAAGCAAACTCTCGGCTTTTCTTCAGGTAGCCACCACAGCAAATACTTTAATTGTCAGAGCTGGAGTATCTGAAACCATGCTGTATGTCTCACAGGGTCAGGAATACAGGCTTCGGGTGACAAGGGTAGAAATGGCACATTCCTATGTACACAGACATCTACATACCTGAAAGGCTAGTATCTAAGGCTTAGCCAGTGTAACAGACATTAGCAACCCAATGTGTCCCTTCTTCCAAGTACAAAAGGAAGGGTATGGCATAGACAACAGCTTGTCTATAAGGCTACAGTCTGCTGCTGCTACGTGTCAATGGGACTTCCTTGTCTTTCAGAGGAGCTGGTCCTGAGAGGACACCTCTGTAACTATCCTTTCCTTTACCTTCAACCCCCTTTCCATAGTACTAGCTTATGAGTACCTCTTTCAGCCAAGATTTCTCAAGCCTAAGCCAAATTTCCCTTCATCTTAAAATAGCTTATTTATAAGATGATTACTGCCTGGCAGTCACTGTTCTAAAGGCTTTGCACATGTTCACCATTTAATGCAACTTATGAAGCAGGTGCTGCTATTACCTTCATTTATTTTTTTAGATGGGAAAGATTAGGCACTATAAATTCTGGGGAAGGAATTTAAACCCCGCTAGTCTAGTTTCAGCTTCAATGCCTTTTGGGCATTATCTACTTTTCCTTTTCTTTTTTTGTTAGTATTGCGAATATTTTGAAACATATCACAAAGAGGAAAGTAGTTGACACTGAACATCTACATATCCTATCTAGATGCTACAATAATGTCTGTGCTATATTCACCTTATCATGGGCCTGTTTGCTCTTCTACTTATCAACCAGTGCATCTTAAATTCTTAGACGTACTTCAAAGTAGCTTCCAACCATTTTATCTGCCTAAATGTCAAAACCTAAACAACATAGAGTAATTCCTTAAAAGCTACCAGCTACCAAAGTTACCCAAGAAAAAACAGATTACCTCAATAACTGTTACTATTAGGGAAATTAATGTACATTTTCAAATATTTTCACAAAGAAAATTCAGGCCCAAATGATTTGATGATAAATTTGGCCATGTGCTTAAGGAAGAAATAATACCAGCACTATATCCATTCTTCCTGAAAAGACAAGAGGAGGGAATGCTTGCCACCCCATTTAGCTAGCATTACCTAGTTAGAAAAAAGCAAAGATTTTACAATATAGTCTACAATCTCTAAAATGTAGATACAAAGGGCCTTAACAAAATGTCAATAAATCAGGTCTAGCAGCATAAAAAAAGTTAGTACATTATGAGCAAGTGGGGTTTATTCTAGAAATGCGACGAGGATATTTATTTTAAAAATCCAATTGATATAGCTCACTGTAAATTTAGACAAAAAAATAAACCACATAGTCATCTCAATAGATGCAGGTAAAAACATTTGAAAGAACCAAAATCCATTCTTAATTTTTTTTAAAAAGAAAGCCTCTCTGAAGCTAAGATGAGAAGGGCAATTCTCAACCTAATAAAAGCCAACTACAGAACACAATTGCTGCAAGACTGTAGCCACCAAACGTCACAGTGAAACATAGAAACATCAGCAACAATGTTGCTCTCAACATCCCTTCGGAACATTGTATTGAGGATCCCAGGCCAAGCAGTCAAGCTCCCTCTCCCAGGGAAGCAGATACAGAACATGGATGTTCTATTTCAAGATGAAGCGACTGCCTAAGTGTAAAATCTTCTATAAACTACCACAGAGCTAACAGAACTCATCAGTGAGTTCAGCAAGGCTATAAGAGAGAAAGTCAATGCACGAAGTTCAACTCTGTAGAAGCAACAACGTGTTTTAAGATTCAGAAAACAATATTGTTTACCATAGCCTCGAAGCCTATTTGAATATTAGGAATATGTAAATCAAAATATGTGTAAGAGGCGTAGGTGGGAAATGTTAAATTGTATACTTCAAAAATACTTCAGCATGCATGTTAAAGCGTATCATTTGCTGCTTTAGGCAAAATGTGCTTCGTATGACATGTACACATATGAATGTAAATGTGCTGGCTGTAAATCTAATCCATATCAAGCTTCTTAATGTCCTTCCACGCCTTGCTCCCTTCACCTTCTGTATGACTACACACTGACAAACACTGTTTTCCACTGTTTTTTTTTCCAACAGAAGAACCATGTTATCCATTCATCTATTGATGGACATCTCTGCTGCTTTTATTCCTCAGCTACTATAAGTATTGTAGCTATAATTAAGGGTATGTACGTATATCTGTGGTATGACTTAAGAGTCCGCTGGATACTACACATAATTTTATTTAGTCATAAAGAAAAGAATAAGTCCTGACATTTGTAGAAAATGGGTAAAGCATGTAAAGTGAGTTAAAAAGTAAATTATTTAAGAAAACAAATGTGTAAGGCTGTGACTGGGAGGAGAGGAGGGAGGGGGCTGTGCTTAAGATAAAAAGCGAATTAAAATTAAATTATTAACATATTGATAAAAGAAAAATGGGTAAAAAAATATTACATTAAGCAAAATAAGCCACACTCAAGAAGGCAAAGAATACATGTTTTTAGCTCATATATGGACTCCACCTTTTAATTTTATTAGTACTAGCAGTTTTATAAGGTGGACATACATTTTCCCTTTAAAATAGTGCAACTTCAAATGATAGTACACTCATGGTTTGCTCCAGGTCACTCAGATACTAATTTTACCATCTAACCCAATTCCAATCCTGTTCATTTTAAGGAGCAAAAGTTACTTTTGCCAAGCTCTACAGTTGCACGGGTATGTTGAGATCTTGGTGGCAGGGTGTACAGAAGGGGCTACATCATTGTAAGGAAGTGTAATCCTATTTTAGAAGAATCAGTTTCACTCACCCGAGAACCAAGTCCTTACCTGTATGGCTGCCTTCCTGGATTTCCAAGCATTGCCAAGTGCCATGCTGCTATCATCATGGGCACCATGCTGAGGACTGTGACAGCAACCTGGACACCGGATGCATTGGTGGTGGTGACACCTACAGTTGTGGCATTTTGGCAACAAATTTCTCTTTAGCAAGGCAGGGCAGATTTCTCCAGAACAACAAATGCAAGGATCATGCCTTACAGTTCCCTGAGCGCTGCAGGGATGAGAACAGGTCCTGTGGTAATCACAATCCCCATGGTGCAGTGACTTACAGCACAGGGAATTGTCTCGGCCCTTGGTAGCAAAGCACTCTGGGTAAGTGGGAGTTTCTGACTGAAGTGGTGATAAGGAATGATATGATTGGTCTGCAGCGTGGTATGGTTGGTCCGTGGAATGATATGATTGGTCCAGAGGATGGCATCTTAATTCCCTATAGCTCACTGACTGGAAGTTTTGATCTATAGGTTTTGGTCTCTGGATAAATGGCTTGTTGTTATGAGTGGTTAAGCCTGGCAAATGAGATGTAGATAAAGACTTGCTGCTCTCTTCAAAGAACTTTCTTCTGTCTGCAAATGGCATGAGGACAGCTTCCTCCCCAGCTTGAGGAGTAGATGTCTTTAACTCTTTGTTGTCATCTGGGCTGGAAGGACGACCTTCTGTGGATAGTGCCACCTGTGGCTGTGCGTTATGTTCTGGAGACCATCTCCAATGACCTCTACAGACTCCGTGGTGAGCATTTGCTTTCTCAGTGTCTAAGGTGGATGAGTCGGATGCCTTCCACCATGTGTTCAAGGCCAAAGAAGACTGGCCAGACCTCTGGCCAGGGCTCATTCTTCCCTCCAAGCCTACTCTATCTTTAGAGTTCTCTGAGGCTTGGCTGAGGCATTCTGAAGATCTAGCCCTGAGAATCATGCTTTTGTTAAAGACCTTGTCTCCAGGGCTAGGGACTTTTTTACATGAAGGCAGAAGAGATGAGTTAGAAGCAGAGGGTGGAGGACTTTCTGGAGGCTCTTGGGTCTCTTCCATGGGTTCATTAGTGTCACACAATTGTGACAACGGGCCCTTACTTTTCTGAAGCTGGGCTTTTCTCCTCTGAATTTCATTCCGTAGATTGGTAGCAAACCTCTCACTCTTCCGTCGGTTTTGGATGGAGCGGCCCCGGGGGCCTCCACTTCTTCTGCCGCCCAATTGGCCACACTCCTTAGACTCATTGTCACCTTCTTCAGTTGCTTCTGTGTGACCAACTACTTTATGGGCTGAAAAGAAGTCTCTGGTTTGTTGAACTGGGGAGCAAGTGGCAGAGGCCTGCTGGCTAGTCAAGTCACTGCTTGCTCTGCCTGCTCGGTTTGGGTCTAGGTAAGTTCGTCCTGATGGGTGTCCATCAACCTCTCCAAGTAGGGCATCACTTTGGCTCTGGTATACAGAAACCATCAGCTTATCATCCATGGGCTTGGTCTTCCTTTCTTTACTGGTCTGGTCCTGGGTGCTTCCCGTGGGGAGACCTGGACTTTTCTTCCCTTTAGGATTGTTGTGCAAAGGGGACACAGTCCACTGGTGTCCATCCTGCCCAGTTGGCAACTCCATCCCCTTGCTGCCTCTGGAATCAAGGTGCATCTGCTGCAAATGGGATGCCAACAGCTGTTCAGGAGCACTATGGCGATGTTCTGTGGTTCCTCGGAGGTGCGGAATGGCATCAAAAGACAAAGTGTTAGCCAGCTCGGCTGAAGTCTCCTTAAGCAGGCTGAACTCTTTGTTGGAACCTTTGTCATGGGCTTTGGGGGAATCAAGAGCTTTGGAGGAGTCCTCTATCAGTAGATGCTCACAGTCATCCTGGCTGGATTCAGAAGGCTTGCTGAGATCACAGTTCTGGTGGCCCTCATCTGTCACTTGGTCTTGTCCACTAAGGCAGCAGAATTGGTTAGAGCTCCTTGGGGGCAGCACTGTCTCTAAGCCTTGTTTCTCCTTTTGTTGTAAGGAGTCCACAGGTTCAGATGCACGATGCTGCTCTACATTGAGGAGTTGGGCTCTAGAGGCCTGAAGGCTGTCCCGCCTCACTGGAGGCTCTGGCGGACCCCGTGGTGCCATCTTGGCAGGTCTTGAGTGGTGGTCCTCTTCTGAGCAGGCTGATGCATGGGAAGTGGAGGCCACATGGTCCCCACTGGTACTGTGGCTACTTCCTGAGGTCTCAGATACATTAACTTGGTCATCAGTGACTTTAGTTGGCCCTGGGCCTGGCATGACACAGTCTGTAGAGGGCGGTTCCTCTGGCTTAAGGGAAAGGGCACAGTCAGAGGCATTTGAGCTGGCTGAGAAGGAGCTGTATGCTGAGTCGCGCTGGCTGGGGTACATGTTCTGGTCAATGGGTAAGAGGTGGCCCTCGTAGGTAGGTTGGCCTGGCTGTTCCAGGCTTTCCATGCTGCCAATGGAGCTGCTTTTCTCAGTGCTGCAATGCCGGGAGAGGGGGCACCACTGCACACTCACGTCACTGTAAGACACAGGGTACATGCATCAGTTAGCCAAGCAATCAGACACCTTCCCTTCTTTGGCCAGTCTGCCATAGAAAAGAGCAGGTTAAGCCAATGCTACCCATGCTACCAATAAAAGGACAATGGGGCCTAAGGATAAGAAGTAAGGAATGACACAAGGACCCCACAGGACCATGACAGAAGGGAGAAACAGAATTTCATATAAAAGGAGAATGAACAAACACCCCAAAGACTCTGAAAGTGCCACGGTAATTATGTACTATATCACTGCTAACAGCAAGTCTGACATTGCTTCTGGGTAGTCCCTTTGAGTTAGTGTTTTTCTCTGCCGGGAGGGGGGCGGATAGTCCAGAACACTAGCATTAGAGCAGAAGGAGCCCCCATGGGGCTATGTCGACTTCAGCCAAACCATTTCATCAACCCATGATTCTTAAACTGGAGTGTGCATCACAATCACATGGAGGGCTCGTGATAACACAGGCCACTGGGTCCCTCCCCACGATTGGAAACCTCTGGTGTCAATGAAACAAGCTCCACAGAGGGAAGTGACTTTAAAAAGGCAAATTTTACAAACTCTAACTAGTGGCACAGCCAGAATTGGAGTGTAAATCTTTCTTTATTCTGGAAATTCCACATCACTTCATTTGTAGTGCTGGTGGTTAGGACTGGGGGCCTGGAACATGCTAAGGAAAGACTCCGTTGCTGGGGTATATCCCAAGAACCTACTATATTTCTCGATAATACAAAATCTGACTATTCACTGAGGCCCTTTACAACCTTCCATTTGAAGCCCAAGTGAGATTGTTTTCTTCACTTTCTAACTCACGAAGTAAAGCAAAGTAACAATTTCAGTAAGCTGATAAAGAAGCTGAACTGAGATGCAATTGAAACCCAGGTCTCTCTCAACCCAAAGTCTTAGCTCCCCTCTGATAACACCTTCAAATGGGAGAAAAATAGTACTATCTCTGCCAGAGTGTTGTATGTAGGTGAAATCAGCTAAGAAATCAAGAGCTCAGGCATCACTACATGGCTGTAGCTGCTCTCAGTTCTTGCTGTTGTTATTAATGTCCTCTACTACTAGGAATGATCTAAGAGTGGGCTTTGCTCAACCATACAACCCTTAGCTACTAACAGCAAAAATCACACCAAGAAAACTAAGGATAAGACATAATTTTGAATGTTAACTACAATTTCCCACACATATAGCCAGACTGAGCCAAGAAGTTCCATTAACATTCTTTGCCTAGAACCTCAGAGGTTGCAGGTTGCTCTCAAAAAGGGCATTAACTCTGAAGAGAGCCACACCCGGAGCTGTAACAGCATCCCATGAGACCTCTAAGACCAGTTCTCTCACATTCTGGCTCATTGCATGGTCTTAACCACCCTTCTCACTTGCCTCTGAGCTTGGAATATATTAATTTCTTGTTGGCAAGGGAACCTGCTATTCACCTCACTTTCTTTTGGAATGCAGACATACATGCATATGTGCATGCAAGCACATACTCAAGACAGAAGTCAAATCTAGTATATATGTCTATGTATTCTTCTAGAACAAAGCTGCCTGGCTTTGTCATGAGTCCCTGGCTGCTAAAACAAATGAAAATACCAAACTAGAGAAAACTCATCCCTTGGGTTTTAGCTTCCTTGAGCCCCCACAACAAAACCCGTTCTTGGAGGGAGACTCTGATTACTAAAGGGGGAACTGCAGCTAAGGACTGCACTTTGCCTGGTTCTGCAGCTGTGGGGAAAAGAAACCAAATAACAAGGGGTCTGTCCCTTGGGTAGTTGTTTCAATAAAAATGGACAATACCAAGCTCCTTGCATTGAACTAGACCCTGTGACTTGGCGAGGTTCCTGCTTTGGAGAGTTCTGTTCTGTGATAGAGCCAAGGAACGTTAGAGGAACTTCCTGGTGAGTGAATGTAGATAGAGAAGACTGCCTCTCACAGGAATCAAGAAAAGAGTCTGAGGAATAAAAAAACAACTAGTGAATAGGATAAGAATCAGGACAGAGTGGTTATCTTTGTGATTCAAATGAACTACTTTGAAGACACACTATGAAGAAGTAAAGATACATGCTCAAAATCATAGCGCCAGCCTGCTAGCCATATAATTAGTTAAGAACCTAGGGACTCTAGAGGGCCATATCATTTTCTGTTATACCATCTCAGCTCTAAAGCATCCGATCAGAGGAGGGGAATGGTCAGGCCCTTAGTCCTCAAGCCCACCTTGAGGGGAGAGTCTCAGACTCACCTTGTGTTGCAACCGGAATGCCAGGACAAGCTGAAGGCTTCAGAAGGGAAATGCATGGTGGTGGCCACGTCAGGGCACCCCTCCAACAGTTTGGCCACATGCCATGAGTGCGGCCTACTCACAGGGTTGTTTCTCCTACGGCAAGAAAGAGCCAGGAAGTCAGTATTGAAATCACTTCCCAAGCAACTTCCGCACCTACCCCTTCTTTCCATTCTGAGCTAGATTATCTTACAAGGAACATCTAAGTGTCCCCTCTTGACTCCACTCTTAAAATTTCCTTCATCCCATGGATAATTCCTAAATTGCCGGGGTCAATGGAAATGTTTTATTCACAAACACATCCAAGTATGCACACTAATGCTAAAGATGCAGTCAATAGATATTTGTGGACTACACAGGAGCTGCTGCAAGCCTACCTGCACTTGTCTTTGAGGGAAAAATATCAATATGACCAATATTCCCATTTTTCTCAGCAAAAAGAGGCAAGTGCTTGGATAAAATGCTTGGATAAATCAGCATTGGAGTGTGAATTGGTTACAATTTCTTTATTCATTCTGTAAGTATTTCTTGTATGTTTACTATATCTTCTAAAATACATGCAGTTCTAGAGGTACAGCCATGAGTTGAATACAGTCTATATCCTTGAGAGCTTACATATTCATGAAAGAGAGAGCTAATTAAAATAGAGTATCTAAATACCCCTAGAGAGCAAAGGTTAAGATGGGCACAGACCCACAGAACTTATAGGCAAAGAGTCCAAACTCTTATGAGGGGAAAAAGGACCGAGGGCTGATAGGTTAGGATGACAGAAGAGATCAGCTGTTTAGCATGCTAGGGGTGAATAACTGGAAACAGGTCTGAGGCCAAGGCTCCCAACATAACTAGAGGTTCTGGTGCTAAAACCTACAACAGCCAAGTCTGACACTGACTTGTCATACATGTCAACCAGCACACTTTGCACTATTAGATGACACGCCTAGAAGTAGAAAAGATAATCCAGGACATGGTAGAACTAGGATGTAGATAGATGACGGATGGGAAGGAGAGCAGAAGCGGGAGAAGGAAGTCATATAGATGAAAGGGCAGGGGAAAGAATAGAGGGAGAGGATACAGAAAGACCAGGCAGATGCAAGAAACCAGGAGAGATGACAGAAGAACCACCAAAATATCAGAAGGGAAGAAACTCAGAAAACCAGCTCACATCGCGGCTCAGTCTCCTTCCTCTAATCATGCTCTGTAGTTAGCACTGTTCTTTTCCAACTCGCCTTTACTTCTCTTAATTTTCCAGTAGAAATTATCTCAGTGATTGGACTGCTTTGCTTTGAATCCCATCTCTATCTCTCGCTTCTGTTGCTGTCAGTAAGTGTCAACTTCTCAGAACTATCATTTCCTGAGCAGTAAAATGGAGATATTCCCAATGGTCATTAACTTGTACATCTTTATGGACATGAGGCTGTAAATATTATACGAATTAAAGTAAATAAACACGTACTGCTAGTGCCATCTCCTCCAGGGAGTCTATCTCAAGCAATCTAGCCCTCATAATTTAGCCCATCAGAACATGCTATTTTGCATTGCCTATCAGCGTTTCATGTATAATTACCTTTGTCCTACCAACTGTACTAAACCAGTAGGAAATGAGAGTATAAAACTCTAGCATTTTACACGTGTGACTCTACAAGAGTCAAACCATCGGAGCCACCATTTTCTTGAGAAATGTTTCTTAACTTGGCTAGGTTGTTATGAAAATCAGAAACAGTTATTCTCACCTGCCTACATTCCTGTGGGCATTAGAAGTAGTAGTCTCAAAGCATCCAGTACATAGTCTAGTGTTTTACCCAGTGGTCAGTAAATAGCATGTAGTATAATATTGGCTATTAGCTTAAACTTTTCCCTTTAGATTGGGGCCAAATCCAGTTCCAACTAAGTGTGCTTGAGAAACTCCTATCAATGTTCTGCTGTACTGCTCCCTTGCCACACTTAAAACAGTGGCTTATAAAGGCCCCTTACTCTTTAGAGTTTCTCCAGTAGTAGAAAATAATCCCAGAGGAGATTGAAGAATGTAGTGAGGGCTTTGGAGACACTAGGAAAAAAAAAATGAAAGACTGGTAGGAAATCTCAGCAGATCGAATTGGGGCCAAATCCAGTCCCATTTAACTCCAGCATAAGAAAGAGAAGAAACACTCTTTAGAGCCCAATACCTGGCCTATTATCATTTGTGAACTGTCCTAAACTCGGTCCACACTTGTATTCAAATTCTAGTTGGGTAACCTTGGCCAAGGCATTTTCTGAGGTGCTGCCTTTTAGGGCCATGTATGTTAGACAAGTACTCTACAACATCACCGGAGCTTCAGTTATATATTCTTTATATGTAAAATGGGGATGATGGCCATCTATTTCTTATGAGTTATAGTGTGGTATAAATGATGCAGTCCTATGTGTGGAATTGATTAGCATAGTATATAATACAGACATTGTATAAACTTACAAAAATAAAACAGGGGCCTCTACTAAACACTGAAGCTATGTCAGGCACTCAGTACCTCATATGCGTTAGCTGATTTAATCCTCACTTCAATGTCATGTGTAAGAACTATTATTACTCTCATATCATCAATGAAGAAAGAGAGTTGCAAATAGCTTAAATTATTTGCCATTAAGACATATCTAACAACCAGAGTTAAGGTGAGAATTGGGATCAAAACTCAGATCTCAGACTAGCAAGGTGGTTAAGTAGGTAAAACATTTGCCATACCTGCCTGATAACCTAAGTTGAATCCCCAGAACACACATAAAAGCAGAAGGGAAGTGCCAAAGACACAAAGTTGTCTTCTTACTTCCACAAGCAAACCCTGGTACACAAACACTCACATATAAATTTGGAGAAAAAAATAACTCAGATCCTCAAGGTTTTTCTAGAATACTATATGGCCCCTCTTGCCCAAAGGGCTCTGTCTCAGAAAGTTTATATACCAAGGCTTGACATAACCATTCTTCAAAAAGCAGTGAGAAAGGAAGGGTCTCAGTGGTTCTGGACATAAGACCATTCCCTCTAGTGGAGGAGGAGGAAGATGAGAGATAAGCTGTGTAAGACTAAGCTTAAGCATTAATTATGCAGCCCAACCCCAATATAGGAATGAATAGAATCCTTATCCTTTTTCCAAAAGTTGGGTTAGGAACTGTCATTGAACAAATTCTAAAAGTCACTATTTACTATCCTCAAATGCCTGTGTTCAGGAAAAAAACAAAAGCAAAAACAAATAAACAAACAAACAAACAAACAAAAAAAAAACCAAGACACTGAAACAAGACATCAGCAGGAGAAAAAGCAAAGTTGGAAACTGTGGCTGTACCTACCATGGAAGTTGCTCAGAGAGGAGAGACGCCTTATGAGAGATTGGCGTATCCAGCTAGTTCACATTCTCACCATCAACCACTCCAGTGTCTTCTCTCTTAGCTGGGGACTGTCAACCTTCAACTTAAGACCTCCTGGGGTGTGAAGCCAGCAGCCCCAGACCCTAAATGTCATCCAAGGAGTTCAGGGAGACTGCAAGGTACTGCCATCAGGCTGCTTGGATTTTTTCTGTGGCCACAGCCTTATGGAATATCAGCCTGTGTTAAGGGCAGGATAAGAGTAAGGACGTTGCTCCAGGAACCAGCCAGCGCCCTAGTGGCAAAGAGAAGGAGGAAAGGCAGTTCCAGCAGTAACCCTTCCCCCACCCCATTCCTACCTCCTACCTCCTCTGTGCCCTGGCCCATCCCCTCCATAGCTCGGAGACCAATAAGGAAGCTGGGCCCCTGGCTACTGCTTGAACTCAGGAAAGGAGTAAGGAAGTGATGTTTGGGAAAGATAAAGCGGGTGTCTAAAAAGAATTTTAAAAATACACGTAAGTGAGAGAGAAAAATACCCCAGACGCATACACTTAAAAGAATTCCTGCACTTCCTGGACTGAGTTGACCCCACCCAGCCATCTCTGCAGGTCCTCAGAGCCCCAGGAAAGGAGAGCTTAGCAAGGTTTAGCAGCCTACAAGTCCAGAAAAAAAAATGGCAGTATGGCTTATTTTTGGTAAAGCTGGAGACCACTGACTTAGACATTTTTCAAGGTAAAGGTCCTTCTGAGATACAAAAGTTTATAAATATTCCAGGCTTTTACTTCTAATGTGCAACGGAGCATCTGTTCCTTTCAAAAAAAAAAAAATCACACTAAACACTGTAATTCCAGAAAAGCAGCTTATTAGCAATACTAGAATGGCACTTGGGAGCATCCCTGGATCTGCCATCAATTTACTCTGAACTCTGGTAACCATACTCTCCGTGGGCTTCTATCCTCTGAAAAATGAACCATGAGCTCAGTTGCCATGAGTGACCCTTGCACCTATGGCGTCATATATTGTAGAGGTCATAGATCTAATAAGCCTGATGTTCAGATCAATGTGCTAGCCAGAACCCAGAGCACTAGAACACAAAAACAGGCCCAGGTATCAGAATTTATTTTTTTCTCAGGGATGTCAAGTTAGGGTTTTCCCATCATAATTAACTTGATCCCTATTCCAATTTCCTTTGGCCTCTGGCTTCAATTCCGGTAATTTATGGTCCCCATGAGGACTTATGCAAGCTCCCTCAAGACAAAAAGTATGCTAGTGCCTTTCCTCTCTGGGGAAGTTAGTCTCTTCCTCTTGCATTCCTCTGTACTTCACATAAGTTTATCAATTTATAAAAGAACTATTGTACGGCTAAGTTTATAGGGAACGTGGATCTGACTTGGAATCCTTGACTTCACTGCAAATGGTCTTTCTTGGCTTAATGGAGGACACAGAATTTCAAGTTCCTCTTCTATAAAGTACAATTGGCATGCAATAGACACTTACTAAATGGTATGTTATTAAGTTTAACAAAAAAAAAGACAAGGTGCATAGTGTTATTAGTAGCAAGAAAATGGGTTTCTTTAATCCAATCAGGGATGGATGAGAAAGGTCCAGTTAAGAGAAGCCTCAAAGTTAGTTACTCTCTATTAGCACTTGTCCAACTTCACTGGGTATATGGGAAATGGAGTACCAGATTGATTTAGTGGGCTTAGAACAGGGGCAAGACTATGATGTTCTAAAGACCTCCAGAGTGATCCTGCTTCCACCACCTGTGATAACCACATAAGTAGCAATATACAGGCAAATAATCCCTGGTCCAAAAAATTTACAAGAAAAAGTAGTTTATTCTTACTTTAATACTCAGGCTGGGATGGATACCTAGTTTTTCTGTCTTTTAGTTGTCAAACATCTTTCTTTTTTCCAGCCCTGGCCCATGCAAGTGCTTATCTGATGTTTGTTGAGCCCTAGGTCTGAGGAGAATAACGATTATTTTGACAAGAGTCAGACCCTGTGGTAAGACAACTGAGGCTGGGGAAACAATGACTAGAGGTAGAAGTGTGTTCTTGGCATTGGCTATGGTAGGAAAGAAGCAAGAGTAGGAAGTTCAGCTAGTCCTCAGGTGAGGGATTAGCAGGTGTGCACACAGCCAGAGAATCTTTGGGCAAGGGAAGGTACCATAAGAAGTCAAGCAATAGTCTGGCCAGTTTGGAATTTTCTAGAGGTTAGAAAATATGGTGGCTGATAAAAGTTGCTTAGCAGAGTAGAATATCAGATAATATGATATAATTTCCTGTACTTGGAGCAAGGCACTTCCTTTTTAAGAACCAAGAAGACAAGAACCCAGTAG
This sequence comes from Tokudaia tokunoshimensis, assembly GCA_036184795.1. Classification (NCBI taxonomy): domain Eukaryota; kingdom Metazoa; phylum Chordata; class Mammalia; order Rodentia; family Muridae; genus Tokudaia; species Tokudaia tokunoshimensis. The sequence continues at coordinate 13,598,659 of BTHU01000023.1, forward strand.
GAGGGTGGTAGTTACTTGCAGAGAGAAAAATGGTAGACCATTCCAAAGTTGTCTCCCAGGAGTCCTTCTAAAGGCTGTTGGGATGGGTGAGGGGAGGTAAACAGACTAGTTCTGGAAGGAGTTAACCTCCAGCTACTCTAGTCAGCTGTGGTGTCCATATATTTTTACAGCACCTCCTGTCTTTGTTATTGGTTCAGCAAACCTCTTCAAAGAGAGTGGATAGGAGGTGACAATCCAAAAGGGAACCCTGGCTCTTTCCCACCCAGGGCAAGAAGAAAATATGACCCTCATTATTTAGGATTGTGGTCTGGGCTGTAATGCAGTGTGAACACTTTTCCTCTCCTGAAAGTGTTTGGATAAGGGGAAACACAAAAGCAGGTCCTTGATTGGCTCTGTTTACTTTCTGTGGCTCTTTTAGCCACCCCACAAATAGTACATTCCACCTTCTACACGTGGAGAAGCCCAAGCAGGCAGAAAGAGAAGCCTACAGATGGCTGGGGAGGAGGGGGCAGTGCAGTACAGAACAATACATGGCTTGTTTATCTGACAGAGAAGGGGAGAGGCTCAATCATGATGGAGGGACACAGCTCTGAAGGCCTTTCCCTACTAGATAGCTGGCTGAGGAACATTGCAGCCTGGTGATCCAGATACCCTTCTTTATCAAAGACACAATCAAATGGGGGAAAGTCTCTGTCTCTGTCTCTCTTTCTCTCTTTGTGTGTGTGTGTGTGTGTGTGTGTGTGTGTGTGTGTGTGTGTGTGATTTAATTTTTAAAATTCCTCCTATCCTTTGAAAATATCATACACAGGTATAATATGCTATAATCATACACACTTCCCTTCTGCGGCCCTCCAATCCCTCCCCTTTCTACCTACCATTATTTCCTCTCAATTTCATGTGCTTTTTTTTTAAAACCCACTGAGCCCACTTGGTTCTACACATAGTAATGTGTGGGGAGGGCCACCTGCCAGAGCACTGAGTAGCATTTTAGGGGCTACTCCATCCCTAAAGAAAATTTATTCTCTCAATCGGCCATCATTTGCCAATAGATCTTTACCTAGAGATACAATTTTATAACCTCCTCACACATTCATACTGGAATTTTCTTTAGTTTGATCTTGCACCAGTCTTGTGCTCCTAGGAACTCATGTGTGTTACTGCCCTGTTATGTCTGGACACCATTGTTTAGCCATCCCCATGAAGTTGTTTATTTGGGTTCCCTAAAACTTTTTTTTATTCTTTCATACAATATATCCCTACTGTAGTTTCCCCTACAGACTTTCTTTGTAAGACTATCTTCATTGTGTCCTATAGATTTGGGTGTGTTGTATTTACATTTTTCATTCAACACTAGGAAAATTTAAACTTCTTTTTTAACTTTTCAATTATCCATTCATTATCCAGAAGGGTGTTGTTCAATCTCTATGACAATGTGTATTTTCTGTGATTTCTATTGTTTTGTAGCTAGGCTTATTCCACTGGTGTCAAATTAGATACAAGGAATTGTTTCAGTTGTGCTGTATTTGTTGCGAGATGCTCTCGAGGTCGATTTTAGCCATGGTTTAAGAGACCCACTAAGATAACCTTATATTCGACCTTTCGCTTCTAGTATTCCACTCTCACAGTAGAATCTTAAAATCATGGGGTACTTCTTTGTCCAAAATATTTTGAAGTAACTATACAAATGGACTGGGAGAGTTTTTACAAGTTTGGGGGACTAAGCCAATGCTGGGAAGCCCTGATAGAATTCCTTGAGCATCAGATGAAAGCACTGCCTTTGCATAATCCCATAGGCAAGAGACAGGCTTTCCGAAATTCCAAAGCATAAAAGAAATACAGCAAAGCAATAGTCAGAAACGTTACTCTCACGTCTATTCAGAAGAAAATTGATGTAGAGAGTTGCTGCAAGCATGGGTAGGCTAGTGTAACAAACAAACATGATGAATGGCCAAAGTAGGACAATAACAAGTAGCGAAGAAGCAGAAAGGAGATATATGAGACTTAGCAGGATTGAATGACTGATTAGCTAGAGAGAAAGAGAAGGAGATGGCTAGGAAGCATCTGTAGAATGACGACATCACTAATCTAGAAAATTGTATAGTCATGCATGTCTAACGACAACACAGTACAGAATGGACAGGGTATGAATATGTGGCCACTATCCACAGAGGTCAGACTACAGTAGTCGATATGACTGTCAATGCTGATATTGGCAGAATTGGCCCCCAGCCAGAATAGTTATTATTAATAAAACAAAATATAAATACTGATGTATAGTAAGACTATAAGTTGGGCCAGCTATTATGTAAATCAGTATGGTGGCTCCACAATAAAGAAAATAGACTTCCATGTTATCCAATGATATCACTTCTGAGTCTATAACTAAAGGACCTTAAGAAAAATATCCCAGAGATACTTGCACAGATGTACTTGGAACTATTAAACTATTTCAGACATCTGGATTTTGTTCACAGAGTATCAGCCTAACAAATTGCCTTTCCTAATACTTTTTTACCTGTTTGGTAGTAGATTACTTCACTTTGTTAATTTACAAAAAAAAAAAGAAATCTATGTGACAGGTTCATTTTATTTGTGGGGGTGTGTTGTGGATAGCCCTGGGCTTGTATTTTGATGCTAATTCCACTCCTCAGAGGGGCTGCAGATGAGGAGTCACCTTGTGAACCTTCTCCCCACCTTAACTTTTCAAATAAAGGTTTGAGCCAATGATTGGGCAGGAGGAAGGGGGAGGAGCTGAGTTTAGGGGAGGAGCCACGGGGGATCAACAGGAGAGGGAGGAGCTACAAGGAATCGACAGAGAGGCTGCAGAGAGAGAAGCTCATGGCCTGGAGAAACTGCAAGTTATATGGTATAATATAGGTGGAAATAGAGTAGTGTAGTGGGAGATCTGCCCAATCTAGGCTTATAGCTTGTTTTGCTACTGATTGAGTTGAGATTTCATTTACCGGGTAATTGGGTTGGAAACAAAGTAGCAACAGGAGTGGGGTAGGAATTGAACCTAGGACCTCATACATACAAAGCACAGGCCCCATCCCTCATCTCCATCCTCTGACAAGATTTTACTCACAGCACTAACACTAAGAACTGATAGTTGCTGCAAGATCAGACTGTGACTGCCAGGAATAAGTAGACCATTTTAGGGGAGGTATAGCAGCTGAAAAAAAGGGAATCCACTGAGGTCAATATCAGGGCCATCCTCTGCGGGCTAAAGAACAGATCATAAAGTATGCATCAAGTACCATGTGTGAAGCTGTCCAGAAGCTAATACTTATATATGGTATTCGTTGTCTATAAAGAACTTTCATAAACACGATCCCATTAAACCCTTACAATGACCTACTTTAGAAAAGGAGAAACTCAGGCTTTAGAGACTTATTCATATAAGACTTGAACATAAGTCTTTTTTTCATACAAGTTTCTGTGTTTCTCCCATAAACTGATTTTCAGATGGTTTTTCTATAACACCAGCATTAGCATGTCCTGGGAGTGAACCAGAAATAAAATTCAGAGGCCCCGCTTCAGAACTTCTGGATCAGAAACCAGAAGGAGGGCACTAACTTGTGTTTCTACAACCTCTCAATATAATTAATTCGGTTACATGTTCAGACTTGAGAATCTTTACTTGACCATACATTTTGGAGCAGATATTCAAATTGCCTTTCAAACTACTAGTGATGGCCACTGGCGCCTGCTGCTTAGACAGATGTGGAGTCTTGCCCCCTAAGGTAGGCTGAGAGTCTCCCTTCTGCTGGCAGTGCTAAACACATAATAGACAACAGCTGTTTGAAAAGTACCTGGCCTCTAGGGGTAGGAATGGACTTCTCTTTGATGAAGAAGGTTTCAGAACTACAAAAACAATTTCTGGGTCACAACTGTTTTTGTCAGAGGGACATATGGGCTGACGAGCAATTTCCATATACAAAACTTCCCTGGGAGGCCTTACCTGGTTGAACAATATACTGTGTAAACCCCTGGGAATTTTTGAAGTCTCAAGTTATTTCCAAACTTATGGTCCATTAAGTTTTCCATTTCTGTGATTTTTTTTTCAGCTTTATAAAATTCACTTCACAAAGGCACATTTTTCAAATTTATAGTGTTCATGATGATTTACATATGTAAACATTTAGTAATGCTTAAATTATGATAATAAATAACACAGGTTGATTGTGTGTGTGTGCGCGCGTGTGTGCATGCATGGGTGCATATGTATGTGTCATAAGAGCATTAAAGATCTAACTTAGTCCTTGGTAGTGGCACAAACTCTGGCAAGGAATTCTTAAGCTTCAGACTAACCAGAAATACATAGTGAGATCCTATCCGGAAAAAAATATCAACTTTGTTCTAGGATTCTCAACTAACAACAAAAATCCAGAGGATTGTACAGATATACTGCTAATATTTTGTATTTGGGGGAAATTTTTTAAAATTATTTTTAATATCATAATTACACCATTTCAGTCTTCCATCTATACCAGGTACAGCCCTTGCTCTTTTTCAAATTCTACAGAATCTTTAAGGAGCACTAATGGTGTTTCACGAAACAGAAATTGAAGACTATCGAAGTTATTCTATGAAGCCAGCAATATCATGCAATATAAGAACATAACAACAATAAGAAAACCATAGACCACATTCCCTTATGAACAGAGACACAAAAATTCTCAGTGAAACACTTGAAAATGACACCTTAAAAAACATATCATTGCCCAGGTTGGTTGTATTCTAGGGACATGTGGATAATATAACACACAGAAATAAATGTAATAGCAAAGAAATGAGGAAAGGAATGAGACGATTATCTCAAAAGATACAAAAGTTCCCCAACAATGTCTCTTATGTTGAAATAAATAAATAATTAAAGGTCTTTAATAACATCCATCCATGATAGAAGTCCTAAAGCTAGAAATAGAAGGAACATATCTCAATACATTAAGGCTAGATATGACAAACGCATAGAAAACATTATTCTAAGTGAGGAAGAGGAAAACAAGAATCATTTTCTTAAAAATAAGGAGGTTGGGGGTGCCCACACTCTCCACTCTTGATCAGTAATTGATGCTTGAAATCTTAGTTACAGCAAAATAAGCAAGAGAAAGAAATTGATGGAATATAAATAAAGAAGAAGCCAAATTATCCCTGTTTGCAGATAAAATTGTACCATATTTAGAAGACCTTAAAGACTCTGTAAAGAAAAAGTCTGGTAAGATCTGATAATTTTAGGAAAGTATCAGAATGAAAGCTATCACAAAAAAGTAGTGGATTTTCTACATGTCAATAACAAGCATTTTGAGAAAGAAATAAAAGGGAAACACATACCATTTAAAACAGCCTCAGAAAGAGATGAGGAACATTGTGAAAATGGCTATATTACTCAAACTTGTAGAGTTTAATGTAATTCCTTCCGAAATGTTAGATGACATTCTTTATACAACTACAAAAACACATCCTAAAATTCATATGGAGGCACAAAAGATCCAAACTGCAAAGCCGGCCAGAGCAGAAAGGGAACCGTGAAGAAATTACAATACCTGGTTCAAGTCGGACTACAGAGACCTAGTAATACAAACAGTCAAGGTACTGCACAGAAATAGATGCACAGGCTCATGTAATACAGCAGAAGTTGCAGAAATAAAACCCACGCAGCTACATCCATCTGAGATATGACAGAGGTGCCAAAAGCAAACACGGAGGAAAAGAAAGCTTCATCATGAAAAGAGGGCAGGAAAAACTGGATATCAAGAGAATAAAAACAAATGTATGAAATGGATATAAAACATGAGACTGCTACGATAATAATCCATATTCAGACAGACACATATAGCTTTTTCAAATGTGGAATCTAGACTAACACACACACACACACACATTAAAGTGAAGGGAGCCTATCTATTTGGGGGAGGGATAGGACTAAGAGAAAGGAAGAGAAAATAATCCGAATAAAAAATTGAAAAGGAAAAGAAAGACATATATCACATAGTTTCATATGCAGAGCCTAGATTTGATGGTATATTGAATGTGAGCAAAGTACAATGATATAGATAGATAGATAGATAGATAGATAGATAGATAGATAGATAGATAATAGATAGATATGCATAAAATATGACAATGAAACTAATCACTTTGTATATGAAGTTTTAAAAATTAATCTTAAAGAAAATAAGAGGAGATTCCAGAGAGCACCCGAGAAATGGGCCGAAAGAAGCAGCAGCAAGGAGAGGCAGAAGACGGTGTCCCCAGCTGACTTGAAAGCTAAGTCAAAAAAATTTAGCTTGTTTGACCAAAAGGGAGGGGTTGTGATAAAGATATTTGTATTAAGCATAGTACAGTTTTTCATGAATATGAAGCATTATACCTATAACAAACACAGTTATAGTGTGCTTCATGAAGGACTGTATGTGCACCAACCATAGCATAGTCCTTTATGCAAATAGACTGTGTGTGCCCAATAATTTCAGCCCTTCCATGTGAATAAAAGATTATTACTGCATTAATTATGGCCCGACCCTTCATGTAAATGAAAGGTTGTTCTTTCCCTGATCATGACATAGTCCTTTATGCAAATGAAACAGAGTTTTTATAGCAATCATGTCAGAGTTCACCACGAAAATAAACAATTGTTTTGACACTAGACCTAAGCATTTTGATGGATCACCAGGAAAAATCTCCACTGTAACCTTGATGAAACTAGCTGCAGAGTCATCTTTTATTCACAGAAGTGGTAATACCCAAAATCCTACAAGAGAAGAAACAACAACAAAAAAAGCATAATACAGAGAAAGAAACAAACACAGGGGCTGGAGAGATGGCTCAGCGGGTAAGAGCACTGACTGCTCTTCCGAAGGTCCTAAGTTCAAATCCCAGCAACCACATGGTGGCTCACAACCATCCGTAATGAGGTCTGATGCCCTCTTCTGGTGTGTATAAAGACAGCTACAGTGTACTTACATATAATAATAAATAAATCTTTAAAAAAAAAAGAAACAAACACAAATATTTCCTGTATCCGCTCAGATGTGGAATATGTATCAGCAATATGTATGTATGTGTGTGCATGGGTATACATATACATATACATGATGAGAGAAGAAAGGTGGAGAAGATAGGGACCAGTAGGATAAGAGACAGCAATAGGGACATAAATATGAGCAAAGTAAAATGATATACATATATGAGAAACTATCACAAAATAAGTTATCTTGTACATTATTTTTAAAATCGACTTTCCTTTCCATATTATTTTATTAATATATTAATTATATACAACCATAAGTTTTATTGTAATGAATCTTCATAATTCTTATAATTTCCTTGAAGAGCTTCTTTGTCCATTACCTAAGGACCAAGCATCCTGTGTATCATCCTTAGGTAGGGACCCCCATCCCTAACATGACTTCACTCATGCTGCCAGAGATATTCAAGTTCTGAGCACCCCCACCAGGTAGTAACACCCACTTCTGCTGTGACTCCAGTCTCTGCCACCCATGGACCACCTGTAGAAGCATGATTCCTCTGTAGACTTCTGAGGCTCTTCAGTAAGAATGTTAAAAGTCTGCAGAAGGCTTATTGTAACAGCATGCAAAAGACCTGCACGATTTCACACTAGACAAAAATTCCAGAAGAGGAAGTAGGCATAAAGTTCCACACCTAACCAACAACCTATTTGCAACTGATATCTGCTCAGTTATTAAGAGCTCTTGCAGAAGACCAGGTTTCTTTTCCCAGCACCCACACTGGATGGTTTGCAACTACTTGTAACTCCAGGTCCAGAGGATCTAGCATCCTCTTCTGTACTATGTAGGTACCCATCCTTTTCCTATATACAAATAAAAATTATATGTGCGTGCATGTGTGTGTGTGTGTATGTGTAATTTTGTACTTAATCTTCAAATTAATATTTTGTTGGTATTTGGAGGTAGGGCCATTTAGAGAAAGTTAGGATTAGATACAGGCATAGAGGGGCATAATGATTTCATCAGTCTATTTATAAAAACAGTGTTCTAAACTACCTGGCTTGCTCTATTTTGCCATGTAATGATCGATACCCTGCAGAGCACTACCAAGACTACTATAGCAAGACCTTCACGGGAGGCAGCCTTGCCTCAGGTGACAAGACATCCCAATTTTGAGAACTATAAAAATAAATTTATTTTCTTTACCAATAATCTCGTGTTAGATAGTTATTATAGCAGAAGAAAGAGACGAAAATAGTACACCTGACCACAGATGTGATGGGTAAAGAAAAAGAGAGCCCGGAATGAGTATCAGGCTTCCTAGTTTCCAGCCTGTCACCAACATCAGCAAAGAAACTATGGTTTTAGATCAGCTAGTTTGTAAAATACCCTGAGTTTTAAAAGCTATGCTTGTAGAAGGCAAATCATTCAAATTTTAAGATATATATAATAAACAAGAGACTCCCATATTCCTTTAAAAATGTACTTACCCAAGCAGCAATATGATACAAGATTAAAAACATAATTTAAGGTGGGTATAGTGCACATACTCTAGTCTCTAGTCTCAGCAACTTGGAAAGCTAAAGAGGGAGGATTGTTAATTCATGGGCCTGACTTGATAACTTCTTTGCTCCTAAAAAGAAACATAAGCTCCTCCCCCTAACAATGGGCAAAGAGACACCTTAGTGGTGGTGTTCTTACATCAGTCAAGGACACAGCTGGTGGCAGTCCTTTGTGCATTCTAGCTTGATACCTGGCTTGATGGCCAAAGCTGTTTTATACCTAGGACATATATAAATCAAATCAAATCCAGGTAGGACAGCACAGGAGGAGGAAGACAGATGAGACTTGGAGACCACCATGCCATCCACAGACCTGCCCTCCAGCACATGGCAAGGGCAGGCCATAGACACCTTCTTGTTGTCATGTCATGCAGCATGGATAGAGGATGTCACCCTGGAGCCCACCAGCCATGTGGCCAGCCTGCAGCAGGAGTCACCACAATGTGAGAGTCTGTGGTGGTCAGATGGGAGAGAAAGGGAAGTGGAACAGCATGAGCATTATGAAGAGAGATGGAACTGGAGACTTGAGGGTGGAGAGGAGGGGCCTGTTATGAGTGACCAGCCCAGCCACCTGGGGCCAGGGTGAAGTCCTATCCTGAGCTGCCACTGTGGTCTCGATCCTTGGCTATGTAGCAGCAGGGGTTGATATCATATGTCATTGGCTCATACTACCACTAGAAAACATAGGGATGTCCCTGGTTGGGGTAGCTGACAGGGACCACATGGGTGTCTAGGGCCTGTGTAGAACATGCTCCACCCCTCCCTGGCTGTGGTGCTCTGGAGAGCTGGTCCCATCTCTCACTAGCAGCAGCATTCCAGGTAGCTAGCCCTGGTGACAGGGGTGTGGGTGAGCCATCCCCAGGCATAGGAGTGTGGGAGAGCTGGTCCTGACACTCTTCTGCCATGGGGTGGCATGGGCACAGAGGTGGTGCTCCGGCCACTGCCACCTCCAGCAGTTGGGTAAAGCTGCCCAAAGGGTCATGAGCTCTGGATAGCTAGCACTGTACCTTGACAGCTGCAGCAGGGAGAGCCAGCCCTGTAAGTCACCTGAGCAGCACAGTAAGACTGGCCCTGGTGGCGGTGGTGTAGGAAAGCAGGCCTAAGGGTATACAAGCAAGGTACACAAGCAGGGTAGAGCTGGCCCTTCCAATCATCTGCCATGAGCTGCCGTGGGTGCAGGGGTGATGCCCTCCACCCCTCGCTCCTCACCAAGTGCAGCACTTGGGAGAGCCGGCCCTCGGGTCATGAGAGCAGGTAAGCTTGCCCTGCCCCTTGCTGGCAGCGGCACTTGGAAAGCAGGCCCTGCCTCTGGACAGGGCCGCACAGAAGAACTAGCCCTGGCAGAGGGGGCATAGGAGAGCCAGCCCCCGAGGGTTAGAGTACAGGAGCGCTGACTCAACCACTTATTTGCTGCGAGGTGTTGTGGGTGTGGAGGGTGATGCTTTCCCCTTCCCCCTCCCCACCTGTGGTAGTTGGGAGAGCAGGCCCTGCCCCTCACTGACTGTAGCACTCAGGAAAGTGGGCCCTGCACCTCACCTGGGCAGTGTAATGGAGCTGGCCTTGATGGCAAAGGCATAGGTGAGCCAGCCCCTAGGGTGTGAAAGCAGGAGAGCTGGCCCAGCTCCTCTCAAACAGCGTTTGGGAGAGTAGACCCCATGGCTTGATTGGGCAGCACACTAGTGCTTGCTCTGGAGGTGTAGGTACAGGTGAGGTGACCCCAAAAGGCAGGAAAGCAGGTCCCATTGGGTGGCCTAGCTGCAGCAGTGTGAGGGAGGAGCTCACCCTGGTGGTGCAGGTAAGAGAGAGAGCCTGCAAGCTCACCGCCTCAGCTACCACCCAGGCCCAAATCCAGGGTTCTGCATGGGCCCACCCCAAAATCTGTACCATCTGCGAATGGTTGGGACATGGGAAAGGGACAGTCCTGCTGACCCAAAGCTGTAGGGTCTCCATGACATGGAGCAACAACAGGATATATGAGAGGAGGTCCAATGAGGATCCAATATTGATGGTGTCACAGAAGCCAGAGATCTCAAACTAGACCAATGGCTCATTAGCAATGAACATTTCCAAGTGCAGATGGGTGGATAGAGGGACACATGGTGGGACACATGGTGACATAGTATAGCTTCCACGATGAGATGTTTTCTATGCTTTGTTTTGTTGTTTGCTTGTGTGTGTTTTACTCTGTGGAGGAGGTTACAAGGACAAAGGGCAGATATGTGGGGACTGGGAGATGAGTGGGACTGGGGTACATGACATGAAACTCACAAAGAATCAATACAAAGTTTTAAAAAAAAGTAAGCTCTAGAACCAAAGTGTCCAGAGTTGAATTCACTTACATTATGAGAGTAATAATAATTGAACAGAGAAAGTATATTTTAATACTGATTGAATTCTTACTGTTTGTATTCAATATATATATATATGCATATATATATGACATGATTTCATGCAAAAATACTTTTTCAAAAAATTTAATGACTGCAGTATTTCATTGAAATTCCCATATAATACAAATAATGAATATTTAGGTCATTCCTAAGTTTCTGCTAATAGAAACTATACTGCAAAGAATTATCTTTGTATTTCTTCAAACATATATCTGATTGCATCTTTGAGACAAAGTTCTGCAGATGGAGCTCTGGATCCTAAGTTGTGCGACTGAGGTCATAAAAACTCATTAAAACCCAAAGAGGTTATGCAATTTGCACTTCTACCAACAGTTTGTTAGATCTATGCTGCCCTTTAAATCCTCAAGGGCACCACCACGCGATCTCTTTGAAATGCAGACTCTGGTTGAGTGGGTTCGAAGTGAAGTGGCCTTTCTAACAAGCTTTTATTTGATGCAGATGTTGCTGGTCTAAGGCCCACACTTGGGATAGCAAGATATTAGAGTGGATGTTTCTTGGCATTCTGGACGAAAGTATATATTAAATGGTCAGATTTTTGCCATGATCCATGAAAATTCTATCTTGTTCCTTAAATTAATCTAGATTTATTTAATTGTAATGAGTTCCAGGCAAGCCAACACCGCATTGTGAAATCTTATCTCAAAATAAAATTATGAGTGTGGTGAAATACTGTTCATTTATATTTATATGCCAAATTTCTTTTGATTTGAACTATCTCCTCTGAGGCTTTTTTGTTCTATAAAATGGTTTTTTTTTAACTTAGTTTTATTTTCAAGAGTTCCTCAAGAAAACCATCCCCTTTCCATATATACAGTGGAACAAAATACAAAATGTTTTCTTGTATCAGTTACACACACACACACACACACACACATCACCTTTATATTTTGTGGTGCTTTAAATTTTAACATCACATAGTCCAATATAAATTGTTCTCCTTTATGACTCCTAAGTTTTGTATCTTGCTTTAAAATATCTTTAATATTATAAAATGAACACATGGGGGCTGGAGAGATAGATGGCTTAGCAGTTTAAAGCACTGAGTCCTCTTCTAGAGGTCCCGAGTTTGAATCCCAGCAACCACATGGTGATTCACAACCATCTGTAATGGGATCCAACACCGTCTTCTGGTGTGTCTGAAGAGAGCGATGGTATACTCATAATAAATAAATAAATGTAAAAAAATTTAAAAATGAACTCATATACTAAAAGTCATACTTGTCCTTCAGTATTTGTGAAAGATTGGTTCCAGGATACCAAAGTTCATAGGCATTCAAGACTTTTATATAAAATGGTGGCATATTTCTACGCAACCTATACACATCTTACCAGACACTTTAAATCACCTCTGGATTATTATATATGGTAGCTAATGTAGTGTGAATAGTATGTAAATAGGTGTTTGACAATATTGTTCGGAGAATCATGACTAAGAAAAAAAGCCCAATCGGTGTGAATGTAATCTGGTTCAGAATGTTCTTGATGTGACTGGTTGAACCTATAAATGTGGAACCTGTAGACACAGAAAGATGATTATGTTAAATGGTGTTTCTAGATCAGTTTCCAGGCTTAATTATGGCCTATTAATCAGTTTCTTTACATATCAGCACCAATGTATTTTATTACTAGTCCTGCTCTCCATTATTTGTTCATTCTTGACTGTTTCTGACAAATCTTCAATATGTACTTTAGAATCAGGTAGGACATGCTTGACCGTGATGTGTCTTGGAGACTATACGCAGTTGAAAATCATAATGACTGGGAGTCACGAGTCATATAACTTCATAGATTAAGACTGGGTCTGTGATGAAACAGTTTTTAAGGTTCTGTTCTCAGATCAGCAACATTACCATTGTCTGAGAACTTATAGTGTCTCTATGAATTAAAAATCCTAGAGAGAACACAGTGGCAAAATGCATTTTATAATCCTCTGGTGGGATGAAGTGGGCACTTAGGCTTCAGGGTCATTACTTTAGGATACAACAGTGGATTAGAGACAAATGAAAGGGGGAAAAGGTTCAAGGTAAATAGGAAGGAAACAAGGAGAAAGAATTCTTACGATAATGAAATAGAAGACATTTCTAGAAAGAAATGTTCAAAAGTATCAACTGTTGAAATGAAGAAATTAATACTTATGAATAAAGTACTGTTTCTAAATGGTACATGCATTGTGTCATTTATTGTATAATTCTGTAAGGTAGATCATTCTCATTGTATAGATAAAGAAATTGTACTTCCATAACTTGCTGAAAGTCATCCAATTGATAGATGGCTTGATCACAGTTCTAATATACATAAGTGGTAAAGATCCTTCCCCTACTTTACCATACTGATGAAAAAAATATTCATTGGAAAACAAAGAAAGATAAGCCTTGATGTTTTAATCAATCTGGTAGACACTCATTCATCTCAGAACTAACAGTACACAGAAGAGTGTTGTGGTGTTAAGTGTGTGACCAGGGGTAATGAGAAAATGGGAAGGGAGAATAGAGACAATGGATCTAAGAATATTTCTTGAGAGTTAAAGTGGTTTTATTGTGAAGGAAAAAACAGTGGAAGAATGTGAAATTTTAAGGGAAGATTGTATTTTAAGAATAAAAGGAGCATCTGTACATATTTAAATGGGATTCAGATTAATTTAGCTTATTAATAGCAATCTGTGGGTGGAGGACAATCTTTAGGTCTAGTCTCTCACCAAAACACTATAATATTTCTATTTATTTCTCACAGTTTCCAATTGGATCTCTCCATTCATCTATTCACCTGCCCATCTAGCTAGCTAGCTATATATATTACATATAACATATATATTATAATATATATATGTATACATATACACATACCACCCACCACAAACAAAAATTTAAAACCAACCTTACAGCTTCCTAGTTTATGTTTTCAGGGGGGTTTGTTTTGTTTTGTTTTAAACCCTTAAAGGCCTGACTAAAACTCTGCGTGTTCTTTTTCTTCAGCACTTGCACTGCATTAGTTACCAGGTGGTAGTTGTAAGGCATCTCCACTTACTAATTCATCCTCCATACTGCAATTGTCTCTATTCCTTTCTCTGCATAAGCAATTACAATACATGAGCAGCCTACATCTAATCAAGCTCCTTCCACTATTCTAAAAGTGCCAAGTTGATTCTCACATCCCTAATTTTACATGCGCTTGACCTCCTTAATAGTCCTCAAACCTAGATTACTCGCCATTCTATCTTTACATCTTTATAAAAACCCTTTAAGCCAACATCCTTGTCTTTTTCGGCAAAATAGTACTATTTTCTTCCTTTCATTTTTGAAACTACTCAATGCAGGTATTATTCATCTCAATCAACATCAGCTTCTTTGTTCCGCTATATTATTTATTTTGTATTGCTTCTTCTTTGAAATTTCGTTCTTTCTTGACACACATACAAATGATATGGATGGTGTCTGAGAAGGTCAGGTATTAGATACCCTAGGACTGTAGTTAAAGCTTGCTATGAGCCACCCAATATAAAAGCTGGGAACTGAACTCTGGAAGAGCAGTCAGGGCGCTTAGCAACTATATCATCTTTTAAGCCCTTGTTATTAGATAATCTGATACACGTCTATAATTCATTCTATTATTCTCTCCCACTATCCTTTCTTATTTCTGTCCTATACACACACACACACCTTTTTTTCATAAGTCTTCCTATTATCATTTTCCATGGATGTCAAACAACTCATTTTAGAACACAAGATTCAAGATTCATAATTATGAGCATTAAAATGGTACCCTACAGCACCTCATCTCCCATTGTTTATCTTTTAACTAGAACATAGGGCGAGGACATAATGTTCCCACCTGTTCCCCACCACAGTTTAAAATACATGCCAAGTACTCAAAACTGGAAATCATGTAATGAGAACCTGATAAAGAGATCTTTTGTGAATTAGTTTTTGGAAATCACTCACTTTGTTCTTAATCATGAATGCAATATGGTATATATTCATGGTATATATACTCAGTATCAGGTTCAGCACTTTTTCATGATGTCACAATTTATTGCTTATGAGATACCTTTCAGGTGAAAAGCATTGCTTTTAACTGCCATAAAGATAAAACTATTGATGTTTAAAGATTTCCACAGTAAATCTATGATTTCCACTCACCGCCTATAGACTGCATTTAAAATCCAAGCTCACTGATCTAGTCCAAAAAACAGATTGTCTTCATTCATTTTTACTTTTAAAAACAGATTTCAATTGTTATTAAGTTATGAATATTACTCTTATATATTTGACATAAAAACTCAAATTAAGAAAATAGGTTAAGCAATATCTTAAGTTTAGTGTATAATTACACTTACTATGAACAAGAAGGAAATGCATTTCTATGTTCTTGAAATAAACAACGGGAGATGAGATGCTGTAGGGTACTGTAGTATCACTCATAATTATGAATCTTGAATATTGTGTTCCAAAATGAATTGTTTGACATACATGGAAAATGATAATAGGAAGAATTATGACAAAAGGACGTAAGGTTAACCAACATGTAATTGACACTCATATATGCACAATTTAGATGGTTTCCCTTATTGGTATTTATGATTTATTATTTAGAAACTCTTACAAACCAATCTATTGGAATACAACTTCCTATTAAAGGTACCTGAAAAGAAAATATGCACATATAGTATGAATTATTTTTTATGATACATATTAGAAATATCACTTTAGGGAGATTTTGTTCCACCAAAGTAATAACCCACAAATGATGAGATGTCAATTTTTTTCCAGTGATACTTGGTCTAAAATGTATACATGTACACAAACACAATCTTTGGAGGCAGTCTAAATCTATTGGGAGAAAAAGACTAGATTAAAAAGCACGTTTTCAGCATCTCCTAATGCACACATTATTAAACAGAGCACATCCCAAAGATGCAACTGGAGTGCAGAATATAAGTAACAACATTTTGCTACTGACTGAGGCTGACTTAGCCCCTGGTCAGAAAAAGAAAATGCCTTCACCCAACAGATGCCTCATAATGTAAGCAGCAGCAATCATACTGGTTCAGTTGTTAAGTAGTCCCTTGCCTAGAACCTTACCTCTAACCCCATCCAAAAGCCAATTAGCTCAGTTCAGTCTTCTGTGGAGACTGGAGGGCACTCCTGGTCAAGGCAAAGCTAAAGCCTAAACAACATGCAAGGAATCAATTATCATCTCAGACTAATTTTCCCTTTCTCTCTGGGCTTATACAAGGCAACTGCAGAGGATAACCTTCCCACAGTGAGGCAAGTGAGAATGCATTGCACAGCCTCTGGAAATTGATACAAGGATTTCTGAAGAACTTGGCTAAATAGTCAATTTTAAGTTTTGGAAAATAATACTGAGACAGAAGTAGGTTAAGTACCAACTTACATGTTTCCAGAGAACATACTAGATATGAAGACAGACACATTTGGCTGTAAGGGAGGGGACATGTCCCCTCATTCATTCCTTTGGAACCAATCTCATCTGTAAAGCAGGAGGGCATTCATCTCTTGTTCTCAAAAGACATGTATGGCAATTAAATAACACGATGCACTTGAGAGCTACAATTCTAGCACTGTAACTGATCCATAGCAAGTGGGCAATAGAGGGACAGAGCTACCTAACATTTGCAGAGAGCCTATTAAATCTAAAGTGATCTGAGTTCTGGTGAATCTTCTTTAATAGTACACGGGAAAGTTCCTTGGAAAAACTTTTCATTCTACATTCAAATGTTTAAGGACAAAATTCTCAATACCTTTAGACCAACTGTTGGTTTTGGACTGACACAGCATTATTTCAATGAGTTACAGAATTATGGTAGTCTTGGTAACTGGAACTTCAGCAGTGTCTATATAGTGAGGAAGAGATGGTACATACATGGGTACCATCTTAGCTCTAATAGTTACTAGCTGCATGGCCTTAGATAAGTGATACCCATTCTGAGCCCTGGTTGAGCTTCATTATTTTGCTCTATGATTTTACAAGGTCTCTGACAAAACAAACTTTTCCCTATCCTTGGATGTAATACACAGGTAATACAAAGCTACTTTCTTAGTCCAGCTGTGACAAACTAATGGTCAATGTCAGTGTTTACATGGCACATAAATATTTGTGATGGATGTTTGCTGTGGCACAAAAGGGGCTTCTTTTTTTTCTGTGTCCCTGCACTGGTATACTCTTTATTTTTTTTTCTTTTTTTATTTTTAATTTACATTCCAAATCACTTCCCCTTTCCCGTTTCCTCCCTCCCCGAAAGTCCCATAAGTCCCCTTCCCTCCCTCTTTTCTCCATTCAACCCCCTCTCGTTACTCTGTCCTGGTGTTCCCCTACATCCAGTCTTTCCAGGACCAGGGGTCTCTCCTTCCATCTTCTTGGAAATCTATTGATATGCGAATTGTGTCTAGGGTATTCCGAGATTCTGGGTCAATATCCCCTTATCAGTGACTGCATACCATGTGTGTTCTTTTGTGATTGGGTTACCTCACTAAGGATGATATTTTCAAGTTCTGACCATTTGCCTAGGAATTTCGTGAATTCATTGTTTTTAATTGCAGAGTAGTATTCCATTGTGTAAATATACCACATCTTCTGAATCCATTCCTCCGTTGAGGGACATCTGGGTTCTTTCCAGCTTCTGGCTATTATAAATAAGGCTGCTATGAACATAGTGGAGCATGTGTCCTTATTGCATGCAGGTAAAGCCTCTGGGTATATGCCCAGGAGTGGTATAGCCAGATCCTCCGGGAGTGTCATGCTTCTTATAATTCTTCCTGCTCTGAAAGATTCACATTAATGGCTCTTCTGAATCATATATAAGATCATTCATTCTCCCTATCACTTCATGAATATGTTGTTCTCCTACTCATCCTTAAACTTTCCTTTATCATCAGACCTTCAACTTTTCCAGAAAAGACAAGGCAACAAAGAATTGCATATACACAGAACATGAGAAGGGTGAAGGCAATGTGCTGGCTAGATTTTTGTTAGCTTGACACAGGCTAGAGTCACCAGAGAAAAGGGATCCTTAACTGAGAAAGTGCTTCCATAAAAGTGGGCTGTAAACAAGCCTTTTTCTTAATAGTGACTGATGGGGGAGGGCCCAGCCCATTGTGGACGGTGCCATCCCTAGGTTGGTGGTCCTGGGCTCTATAAGAAAGCAGGTTAAGCAAGCCAGTAAGTAGCACTCCACCATAGAGTGGTGAGCAAGATTGGGGGAGTGACTGAAAAAGGAAGGGGAAAGGGAGAGGGAGAAGGTGAGAAAGGAAAAAAGAGGGGAAAGGGGAGAGGGATAGAGAGATTACAAATGAAACTTTCTTAATCTCTTTAAACATGCATTCACCAAAACTAGTCTGTAAATTTGCTTTCAAAGTGTTGTCTCCAACAATTTAAGGAATTTTAGGAAGTCTCTTCTAGAAGCACAGAGGGACAATCTCATATAAAGAACTTCTACTATATGTAAATGAACCATTCTTATGACTGAGATAATGAGAAGGGAGGTAAATTTTTCTGTTCTTTCCCTAGAAGGGGGAGAAAAAGCAATTTACCCTATGTAACTTCTCAAAGACCATTCAAAGATATATATTAACTTTATACTTAGGAAAATTGAAAAATATTCTGCATCCTCATCACAAGAAAAAGGGGAAAGAATATATTAAGAATATATTGCTGCATTAGGAGCCAGAGACATAATCATTTTTAGCTGCACAGTGATGCCAGAACAGCCAACTAATGCTTTCCCTTTGATTAGCTGGAAAGCAATCAATGCACTCTTGCTAGATTGGAGCTTCCACTCAAAATAGAAACTGGCTTGAAGTCCGAAAAGCTGGTAGCTCAGAGACAAATTCCCCAAAGGGATCTTGACACTTGCTCAAAGATCCAGACTTGGCAAGCTCCTCAGGACCTAACTTTAAGGTTTTGACTTAAAGAGGCTGAGAAATTCTAAGGCCGCATACTCAGTTGTCTTTAGGGGTTATATGCTTCTTCCATTTAGTGAAGCAAAACACTTGCAATGTGTAAGGTTTGGTTCATGTGGCTATTTTAGTGAAGACATTATTTCTTTTTCTCCTCCTTCTTATTTTTCCTCCCCTCAGAGATTACATCCTGACAACCCACAGTTTTCCCTCCCTTCTCTTTTCTTAGTCTCTCCCTGTAACCTCTATCCCTACTCCTTCTCATTTCAGGCCTTCCAGGTATATCAACCAAATGTGGCATATTAAGTTGCAATAAGACTAGGCACCTCGCCTTTGATTACAGTTGGTCGAGGCAACCCAGTAGAAAGAAAGGGGTCCTAAAAGCAAGCAAAAGGGTCAGAGATAGCCTCCATTTCAAGTGTCCCATGAGAGTCCCCCAAGAAGACCAAGCTATACAACCATAACATGTATGCAGAGGACCATGATCAGACACCCATGCAAATTCCCTGATTGGAAGACATGATTTCTTAATGAAAATTATAAACAGTATACAGAAATAATGCATATAATTCTTAAGGGGTGGCACTAAAATATTATCAAGACTCCTGCTCTGGGAAAATGAGATAATTTTTGCCTAGATTTTTTTAACAAGTAAAATAATCATTAAAACACTCTTATCTGTCTTTCTCTGATAACTTCATTAAGAGAAAATATTGCAAACATATACCTGACAAAAGAATAGTATTATAAATTAAAAAAGAACTCATTAACAACCTCATTGTAAAAATTCAAATTACAGTGTAAAAACCAAACCAAGAAACCTAATTTGAATGGTCTTAATGTAATGAAGACAGTTTTTATTACATGAAGCAAACAGAGCACTTAGGAAAGGTTGAGTGCTAGGGCATGGCACAGTGTCAAATTTCCTGGGTTTTCTTTTCGCTCTGCGGAGAGTCCAGTGGTGGACAC
Source organism: Tokudaia tokunoshimensis (assembly GCA_036184795.1). Lineage (NCBI taxonomy): Eukaryota > Metazoa > Chordata > Mammalia > Rodentia > Muridae > Tokudaia > Tokudaia tokunoshimensis. The sequence continues at coordinate 13,618,485 of BTHU01000023.1, forward strand.
AGACAAAATCATCCCTAAGATACATCCATTCCCATCCTCTAAAAGAGCAGCATCCTAGCAAGACGAAGAATGTCTAGAAAATATCTCCTCTGCTCTGGGTAACTACCACAGGAAATCCGAGGCTCTATCCTCACTCATGTGAATAAATGCTGAATGAGGAGCCTAGATTTCCACTTTGGCTACTCTTTAACAATGTAATGCAATCCTTACCCCACCCACTACTCAGGCATTGGAAATACAGGCTACATATATACAGACTTCTATAAACAGTGGTAACAGGCCTTCATTGACCCACAGTATCAGTGAACATTTCAGAAAGTAGGGTTATCTGCCTCAACATGTCAAGAGTAAAGAGCTTGTCCTTCTTCCTGTTGAGGTGGTATCAGAAGAAGGCACACAGAAAGCAGCAAGGGACATTTGAGTAGACATCTGGCAGGAGCAAAGAACCCTTCCTTGGGTGTTGTTAATAGAGATCAAGGGGAGAGGCTGGACATCTATCTACACATGGCATGGGCCCTATCATCTGAGAATGCGGTATCAGAGGAAACTAGCTAAAATGAAAGTTCATATGTAATCATAATCTCTAATAGAATCCTCCAAAGTGTGCATTTTAATGGAAAATCATTCACCATTGCTATAAACCAGGAAGATCTTAAATTGAAGAGCAACAACTAAAAGATAATAGACATCAACAGTAGAAGTAAGACATGTTACAAGTGTATAACAAAGGCATCCATCATAAAGATACTTCAGTAAGTAATTACAGGTGTGCATAAAATGAAAGACAAGTAAGAATGTCTCAGCTAAGATACAGCACATCTTGACAAAAATATATAAATATAAAGAAACACCAAATGGGAATTTTACAACTTAAAAATAAAATACAAGACGCTAAATATTCTCAAAAGCAGTTTCAGAGGCAACACAAAAGGAATCAATTAAACTTTAAGATAGCATTAGAAATTACCCCGTATGAAGAGCAGAATGAAAATTGACTACAAGATAAGACAGTTTCAGGAATCTTTGGGCATGTCACGAAAGAGCTAACATTCATAATATCAGTCAACTGGAAGGAGAGAAAGGGAGAGCACGGCTGAAAAGTGTCCTAGAAAAAGAAATAATGTCCCCGACACACAAGTGGCTGAAACTTTCTGCATTTGACAAAAGAAATTTTGGGGTGAAGAAATTCTAAGAATTGATTACTGGACGACTGATCCCAAAAGGATGGTTAAAAGTAGTCATCTAAACAAAGGAGATGATCACAAAATCCTGGTCATCTGGAAGAATCAATATGACAATATATGCATTAGACCTTAGAGAGCAATGTAAAATAACATCAGTAAAGTAAAAAATGGTATATAAGTATTACATATATATACATATAAATATATATGTGTATCAGCCACTAACAATCTATATGAAAAGAAATATTTAAAATATTAATGATGCCCAGCTATGATGCCTATAAAGAACAATAGTATCAATTCACCAAGCACGCATTGCGCGCGTGCACGCGCGCGCGCACACACACACACACACACACACACACACACACACACACACACAGACACACACAAAAATTACATATAATTTTAAGAAGTATAATTGGAAAAATGGGATTGAGGTTTTTTTTAATTTTTAAAAATTATTAAGATAGTTGAACAAGTTAAATAAGCTACCTAAAAAGTCTACAATTGAAATATGATTGTTAACATCTTTATAAAAATGGCTCTCCATTTCTATACTTTAATGCTTTTGGTTGCTAACAGAATTCAAGTTCTCCATTAGTTCATATTTCAGGAGAATAGTTTATTTTCATAGCTTGCCAGTCTTAGATAACTGCATTAAGAGAAAGAGAATATAAAGGAGAAACAGATCAACCCACAGTTATCCACAGTGCTTACATATTTCTGTGCCCATCTATGAAGAATGGATAGAAAAAAGATTAAAATCAGTAAAGAAACAATAGGACTTAATCATACTATTTACCAATAAAATCTAATTGAGATTTATAAGAAACATTATAAAACAAAAGAATGCAGATTGTTTCAAGTGCTCATGAGACATATACTGCAATAGATTATATCTTGTTCCGTTAGATAAATCAGCAATCTTAAAAGAATTTAAATTATACATAAGTACATTTTCCTTCCACAATGAAATTCAACTAGAAATTAGCAATAAAAAACAACTAGAAATTAAAGAACACATTATAAGAAATATATGAGTCAAAGTAGCACTTTCCCAAGCAATCACATATTACATTAACTAAATGAAAATAATAATACAGCAGATTGAAATTTGCAAGGCACAGTTGAAGCAATACTTTCAGGAAATTTATTCTCATGAACTACTTGGTTAGGAAATAAAGAATAATCAGGCAGAAGGGCGAGAACAACAAAAAGTATGTAAGAGTAAAGCTCAACTGAAACTAAAGCCAAAATTTACAGTAGCCAGAGGCAGGGGAATTGTGAATTTGAGGCCAACCTGAGCTGTGTACCAAGTCTCAGGCCATCTTGTATATTAAGACTCTGTCTAAAAAGGAAATGAAAATAAGAGGGAAAGAATGTGAATTACATAAAAATATATTAGCCCCAGTTGTATATAAAATCTTTCTGAAAAATGAACAGGAAAAGAACTCTTCCCAATTCACTTTATGAACTGAGAATTGCTTACATGTGAAAACTAGACATAAAACAAACAAACAAACAACCCCAGGAGACTTGATGAAGAATGAAGGACACAAAAATCCTTATGAAAATATTACAGAATAGCACTATTTATTGTATAGACAATATTATATGTGATCAGGAATAATGTATTCCTATGAGGCAAAAGCAGCTAAATAAAAACCAGACACCATCCTATGCTGTATCAATAAATTAAAGAAGACTCAAAGGATCTATTGTATTTACAAACTGAAATGCGTTTGATATAATTCAGCATCTATTTACAACCTTCAGCAAACATGGAATAAAAAAAAAACTTAAAGGGGCCCATGAGCTGCGTCAAAATGAGACTCTAAGGAAGAAGAGTAGAGAGGTTAATATAGTGCATGTAACATGAATATTGGAATAGGATAACAAGGAGAGGACAGGTACCAGTGTGTATGGGGGGGGGGCTGGAAAAGGAGATGTGAAAGACATGGAAGACTAAACTCATCTAAGCCAGGTATGTAAAAAATATGCCATAAGAAGACTTGTTAGTTCATATGATAACTACAAGTAATATTATAAAGAGTGATCAGGTTGTACTTATGTATTTAGGAATATATTTGCATATACATGTAAATATATGTATGAAACGATAATAGGGGGGAAAAGGTCATGAATTTGAAAGAGAGCAAGGAGGGTTTACAGGAGGGAAAAAGGAGAGCTGATGTAATTACATTACAATCTCAAAATAAATGAAATAATTAAAAAATAGCAATGTAAAAATAAAAGATTGGAGTTTCATTACATGTTAAAGAACATGTATATAAACTCTGCCATTAATATCATAATAAAAGACTGGATGTTTTGTTCTTAAGATCAGAAACAAGTGAAAGATAGACATTTTACTCATTCTTCTTCAAAAAACTGCTGCAATGTAAAAAGATACAATAGGAAAATCTAAAATATGATGAAATACAAAGAAGACAGGGAAGAAACCCGTTCTTATTTACAGAGGACGTGTTAAAATCTCAAGGGATCCAAAACAAATAAAGGAAACTCAGAGAACTAATAAATGCAGCAGATTGAAGTATACAGACTCAACATTTAAAAAGTAATCATATTTTGAGCACTAACATCAGACATGTAGAAGCAAAATTAAAATGTTTACTTTTCCTGTCCAAAATAATATGCTTAGATATAAATCTAACGTAAATGTATAGAATTGTATGCTGAAAACTACAAATTACTTATGAAAAAGTCAACATACATACAAATAAATGGAGAGACACTGTGTTCCTGGATTAGAAGTGTCAGTGTAGTAGAAAAAAAATGTAATTCTCAAACTCCTGTACATAGTTACTGAAATTTGTATTGAAATTTCATCTAGTATTGTAGAGACCATTTACCAGATTTTAAGAATTATACTTAATCAAGGCTGTGTGGTATTGGTGGAGACTTATATAATCTTCCACAAATGAAACCAATAGAAACACAAGTAGATCCCCTAGATATATGAAACTTATTTCTGAGAAAGTTGCAAAATCAATTCAATAAGGGCTAGAAAGATGGCTCTTGCTACTCTTCCAAAAGACTCCAGTTTCGAGTAACATTATCAGACAGCTCCCAACTGCCTATATAACTGCAGTTCCAGGGTGTCCCTCTTCAGGCCTCCATAGGCATCAACATGGATATAGTGTGTGTGCATGTGTACATGCGTGCACTCATGAGTATGCACACACAATAATACATATAATATATCATAATAATGATATTATTATAAACAAAGAAATTCAATACAGGAAAGGTAGCCCTTTGGGAAAACAGTGTTGTTACAACTGTACAACTATACATCTACAAACAAATCTCAAGACTCATTTTTCTGTACATGCACCCACATTCAAAATGGATCAAAGATTTTATGTAGGTGTAAAACTATAAACTTTTTATCTTTAGACTCGGAACCAAATTTCAATATTCATTAAAGGAATTGATATACCTGGATTTTAAATGATATAATTCATTATTTTAGTAATATTTACCATTGTGTTAGGTGCTGTAATATTTTAGTAATATCTACCATTGTGTTAGGTGCTGGGATTTCAAAGATGACTAAAAAGTGCATTCCCTGCCTTCAAGGAATTCACAATTTGGCAGGGTAAAAGGATGCCAAAACTGGTGGCTATGCAATAAGAACACAAAGGAGAATAATTTTCTGTCCTATGGGAATAGTGGCTAGTGATAAATGGTGGACCATTAACACAGGAGGGATTTTACTAGTCAAAAGACAGGTGGGAGAACATTCTAAGGAGAGAGAATAGCATTGTACAAAGGCAGAATCCTGAGAGGACACAGCTCTGGGTGCATGGTTAAGATGCTGAAAGAGGCTAAAAAGAATGAGATTTAAAAGGAAACATATTAGAGGTAGTATTAATAGGATTTTGTCATTGACGCGATAAAGATGAAGTAAGTAGCTGAGAGAAGGGAGAAACTGAAATGCTTCATGACATTATATTCTAAGGGAAAAGACCACTGGATATGATCAAGACCATGAAAAGAAAAGAGGAGGAAAATATCAGGATATATTATATTTGAAGTTTCTACGTAAAACTATAGTAAGAAAACTGGAACTACACAGTTGGAAGTCAGAAAACAGTTTGGGGCTAGAGATGTAAATACAAGATGCATTAGTGTTCAGGTACCTGAAGCTATGCTAGTGAATTACATTTTACACTCAAAGGACAAAAACAAAGAACATATTCTGTCTGTCTGTCTGTCTGTCTGTCTGTCTGTCTGTCTGTCTCTCTCTGACAAAAACATTTGAGAAACTGATAGAGAAAAGTCCAAAGTTCTTTTCTGAGTGCTTGCCAGTTAGTCTTCACAAAAGTAGTTTCTTCAATGCATCAACATTTAGAGAGAATTCTGGCTTAAATGAGAAGAGATGAAAAGGCTGTAGTTAATTCATTTCTCTGCCACTGCTGCCAACTCCCTTCTCCTCTGCCTCAGTAAGACTTCCCAGGGGAGGAAATAATTTGCTGAAGTCAGTAAAGAAAATTTCATAGCTTTCCTTAGTGCATTAGCATTGACTACACAAAGTGACTTACAAGTACCCTAGAAGATCTGGCTAAAATCTCGACTGTTACAAATGTTGCTATTTCTTCTGGTCTTTAACAGAAAAGGAAGACAAACATTCTCTTATAGGTATCACTAATTGTGTTTCTGGTATGGATTTCAAGAAAAAGATTTGTCAAGAATAAAGTGGCTGGTAGGAGGCCTTAGGGTTGACAAGGAGAAATGGGTGGATAGAGGAAGCCATGAGAATCAATTCCTGGCATTCTAAAGGGGCATGGTTTTTTTTTTTTCCTAGGGAATATTTTCAGTACTTAAAAGCTGCTCATAAATCACTTCTTCCTGTCTTATGAAACAAACATATAAAGAACAAATTGAGCAGGGTGGTGCAACTCCGGAATCCTAGCATTCAGATAGGAAAAGAGAGAAAGAAGTTTGTGAGTTTAAGATGAGCCTAGACTACATAGCAAGACAGTGTCTGAAACAGAAGCATCGCAAACAACACAAAAAATCCAACCGAATACATTTCAAAATAATAATAATCTCAAAACAAGCTTTGTTTGTGTTTGTTAAACCATTTGAACAAGCGTCTATATTTTTCTAAGGATCAAAAACATTATCTCTTCAGGTTGAAAAATCTTGATTCATTTACAATGCTTTCATTTGAATTGCTTTTCTATCCATTGATGATTTTCTAGCACTTTCATGATCGCTTGCCAAATTTTCTACACCCATCTTTAGAGTTGTGATAGGACCACTTAACTCTCTGATAAAAGCTGTTTGACTGTTTTTCAAAACACTCTGTTCTGTGCAAGGGATATGAGACTCTGGGAAAATAAAACATTTCAGAGGAAAAAAATGTGTCGGACACTGTTGTTAAAGGAAGTGAGCCGGTCTGGGATGTTAATTAAGTCCAGTTATTGTATCTAAATTAAAGTGGTGTCTCCTAACTGTAGCTTTAAAAGCTGGGAAGTGGAAGGAAGAGAAGATGTGCAAAAGAGAAAAGGTTGAAAAAGTCTCTTGTTTAAGGAAAGAGAGAAAAATCTACTTTTTTATCCTTAGTGCTGTCACTTCCTAAATGAAGCTATTCTTTTTTTTTTCTTCTAGCAATTCTGTCTAGTGGGGCAGGACAAAAATAACACAAGGAGGAAATTTGAGAGCGAGGCAGTGAGACATGTAAATTTGGACTTTCCCACTGGTTAGTACCAACAGCCAAGGCTAGGGGAACAGCTAGCTTATCAGCTGTGGCCAACATGGTGTGAAGGACAGTTAATCGCTAAGAGAGGCAGCCTCGGGTATTTGGGATATTGAACAAATTCCAAGAATAAAATTATGCTGCCAGGAGAGCACTGTCATTTTATTTTAATTTAGATTTGTGGCAGACTGATAAAAGACAAGGTAGAGACCACCATTCCTGGTAGTGTTTCTATACATGCACACATATATATATGCAGGTAACAATAGTTAATCAAAGAAAGAGGCCATGGATTTAAAAGAGAACAAGGAGGGGGGAGGATACTAGGAGGATTCGGGAGGAGGAAAGAAAAGGAGAAAGTAATGTAATTGCATTATAATCTCCAAAACTAAAATAAATATTTTTTTAAATTTCTCTAAATTTTCTTGCAGATATTAGTTAATGTTAAGCTAAGCTGTTTTTTAATATCAGTATCTGTGGTTCTTTTTTAAAGAGCAAAGCATAATTTTCTCTCAGTGTGATAAAGCAAACAGAAACTTCTTTGAGTTATATGAGAGTATGAGCTGGGGAAAAAAAGAGCTAATACAACTTAATATGCTGGATTCCAAGTATATTACCTAAATTCTTTAATTTCATCCTCAGAAGAAATCGTTGAAAATGAAATCAGAAGGTGACTCATAAAGATAACATGTCTGACCTATCAGTTCATTATCTTATTATATTGGTATTCCTAGCTGTTCTCTCCCAAGGTACCATTCATTAATTAACCAACTTTTCATTTACTCATTCAATCATCAAATGCTGTCTGTCATCCAGGCACTGAAGCTACACCCTGGAGATAGATGGTCAGTAACTCAAGGCTCCAACTTTAGAGTGCTTGAGGGGTCCCTGACTAATTTTCAAGTTTTGGGGAGTTCCCCCTTTCGAGCTACTGGATTCCTATTATACATTCTGTTATCTTCCCATCAATGGGAATTCTTTCTATGGATGCCTGTGGTCAAGTGTGAGTCATTCAACAGAAGGAAAACAAACAAAATGATCAGCCTGTTTTTTTCTCTGACACAATCAGCCAAATTAGTGTAGGAAAAAGCGACTAGGTCACATCCAGTCTACCCCTCTGGGAATAGAGCAAAACCACTCCTTGTATTATGCTACATTATTTTCAATGACATTGTCCTGTCTAATTGTTAATAATTAAAATGACTCAGTGGCAGAGTTCCAGTATTTCTTTCCAAAGTTTAGCCCACGACACAGAATTATTTTGCCGTCAAGATTCAGTTTCTCTGAGTGTTGGCTTAAACAAGTGTCTTGATTTCATCTATCCATGATCTGATCTATCCTGATCTCCTATTTGTGGTTGATTTTATACCATTCAAATACAGATATAAGCCTATTATACACACTTCCCTCTCCCATCCACTGTGGCTGTTAAGCTACTCTGAGGGGAAACTAACTCAGTACAGCTTTGGGTATCAGTATTTCCTACTCTCTGCGGAGAAACAGCAACTAATTCCTTGGTACTCTTAGGTTAGACTTAAGAGATGTCTATCTTTTCTAGATTATATTTGCACTATATCTTGTCGCCTCTACTTTTTTGTTCTTCTACAGTAACGGAACAGGTCTTTAGAGATCTTTTCCCAAATACATCTATTGAAAGAGGCAAAACAGATAGTTTTCTCATAGGATACTTTAAGAGATTATGTTGATTTTATACGGGTACAGGATTTGTGAATGTATTCACTCTCATACTTAACATCTGTTGGAAACCAGCAGAGTCATATCTTGGGCAAATGACTATAGAAAGACTATATGACTTTGGTAGGTCACTCTTCCACAGGAAATCCAGTCTAATACATAGCATAAGAAGCTTCCTCTCTGCAGCTTACTTCTGCCACTTTCCACTTGTTGAAGGACTGTTGAGCTGGGATGTAGCTCAATGGTACAGTATTCACTGATCATGCCCAATGAATAATACCCCCTATAACACAAAAAATGTCTACATGTGTAATTTCTTACCTTCAATCGCCTCTTTTTCTGGAGAGGGTGCTGGGGATGGAATTAAGGGTTTGTGGACACTAGGGAAGTGATATGCCACTAAGTTACATACCCAGTTCACTCACATTTCATTTCCTAATATGTTAACATCTTTTCTGCCAAAACCAACTAATAACCTCTGAATTCCACAACCCAATAGTAGATTTTTTTTTTTTTTTTTAGTGTTTATCTAACTTGACTGAAATACTTGATTGGACAGTAGTGGTTGATGGATCACTCCTTCCCACTCCCTTGGCTTGCATGATACCACCCTCTTCTACTTTCCTTCCTTTGTGTCTAACTGCCTTTTTTCTACTATTTTAAACCTCTTTATTCTCCCAACTCTTGTCTGATGGTATCCCCTTTTATTTAATTAAAAATTAGAAGCAATATATAAAGAGGTCTCTCCCCATCACCATGTCAGCAATGAACCCTTCCTTGCCTTGCTATGAAAGTAAATTGTGCTTATGTTTACCAATGGTTTTCCTTTTCTACTTCTGTCCTAATATTCCCAAAGACCTTACCGTCATTATTTCTCCCTTTTTAAAGCATCAATTTATCTGTTTCTATGAAATGAGTCTCATTAGCAGTTCGATGCTTTATGATTGTGATTTAAAAGAAAACTATAAAATGAGTAATTTTAATAATTGACAAATAAAATTTTTATATACCTCTTCCAACTGCCTCTCAAGCTACTACTTAATTTCTTTACCTCCCATTAGTTTAGCAAACAATCCATTTAGGCCTCTGTCTCCAAATTCCATTGTCCAAGTTGCTAATGACCTCTATGTTGCCAAAATCAATAGTAAATTCTCAGAATTGGTATCTTACCAACACTTGACACATCTGAGCACCTCCCTCTCTTTTTTTTTTTTTTTTAAATTCGAATCTTCACTAGAGCTATTTCATAGTGCTGTGAGGTTTTTGCAGCACCTCCCTGGCACATCTCAACTTACTCTTTTTGTTACTCTTTTTCAACCTGTCTAAGGGATGTGCAATCATGTCTCTTCTTTGCTGTTTGTATTTAATCCATTAGCGATATCATCTACTCTCAAATCTTTAGTGATTAGAGGTTAGTCCAAAATTTGGATATTCAATTTTGACCCACTTCCTGAGCTGAGCTCTAGATATCTCTTTTACTTAATATTAGTAGACTTGCCAAATTTAATATGCATAGAATTCAAACAATTAGGTTGACCTTCCCCACCCCCATCAAACTTATTTCCAAACTCTCTAGTCTTTTCTGCCTTAGCAACTGGTACCATACAGTTATTCAAGCCTAAACTGAGGGACTTTGTAACTTTTAACCTTTCATTCCCTGCCATAACCCTGTCCAACTCACACTTCACCTATCAATAAGTCCTCTGAAACCAATTGTAAGTCCTAATAATCTTCGCCATCTTTTTTGACAAAATTGAAGTCAACCGACCATCATCTCCTACCTGAATCACGCCAATTAATCTCCTGAGAGACTCTGCTGCTCCCTCTCCCTGCTCCCTCTTTTTATACAGTAGCCACAACAATCTTAACACTGTCCTGTTTGGAACCCTTTAACAACACCCCCCCTCAATTATTTTACATTTAGAATCTTTATCAGACCCAAAAAGTCCTTATGCAAGTGTGTTTCTGATTACCTCTTCAATTTCAACTGTCTTTATATTTCATTTGCTTGGTTACTGTACTCCAGTTTCAATTTTCTTGCTATTTTATTTGTTTGTTTTAAGCTTTGGTGATATTATGTTTTTCTACATTTAAAGGTCTTTATTCTTGACATTCTTCTTCCCTATAAATGCTCTTCTCCCCAGATTTTCATAGAGCTGTATCTTTTTCATCATTTAATTTTTTACTTACCAATCTTCAGATAGAGGCTGGGAAGATAGCTCAGTTGTCAATGTGACTAACATGCAAGCAAGAGGATCTGAGTTCAGCTCACTCAGACTGTTGTGAAAGTCAGGGGTAGGGGTGGGGATTAGTGTCTATAATACTAGTGTGCAGGCAGAAACAAGTAGATCTCTAAAGCTCTCTGGCCAGACCATCTAACCAATTGGAGAGTTCAGGGTTGAGTGAGAGATCCTATCTCAAAAAAATAAGGTGGAGAATGATAGAGGAATGCCTATTTTAACCTATGGCCTCCATGTACATGTACACACTCATACACACACACTCATACACACACACACACACACACACACACACACACACACACACACACACCACATTCCTGCAGAGGGAACATCCCTGGCCTAGTTAAAGTCTCTTCTATTCCTGTTGCCTCCAGCATCTCTATCTTTTTTTTATTAATCATTTTATTCATTTACATTTCAATGATATCCCCTTTCCCGGTTACCCCTCCACAAACTCCCCATTCCATTCCTCCTCTCCCCCTCCCCTTTGCTTCTATGAGGGTGTTCCTCCACTCACTTACCCACTCCTAACTCACCACTCTAGCATCCCCCTACCCTGGGGCACCAAGCTTCCACAGGACCAAGGGTCTCCCCTCCCAATGATGTCAGACAAGGCAATCCTCTGCTACATATGTGTCTGGAACCATGGGTCCCTCCATGGCTACTCTTTGGTTGGTGGTGGTCTGGTTAGTTGATATCATTCTTCCTATGGGGTTGCAATCCCCCTCAGTTCCTTCAGTTTTTCCCCTAACTCTTCCTTTGGGGTCCCCGGTCCCAGTCTGATGGTTGGCTGTATCTGCATCTGTATTGGTCAGGTACTGGTACAATCCACAAACCACATAGAGCTTAAGAAGAAGAAAGACTAAAATGTGGGTGCTCCCATCCTACATGGAAAGGGGAACAAAAATAATCACAGGAATTAGAGGGAGGGAGAGAGGAGGGGGAGGGAAAACGGGCGACAGTATTAGGTATTGGAAGGGACAGGAAAGAAGTACAAAGGGTCAGGAAATCGACTAGAAATATGTAGCAGTGGGGGATGGGGAACTGGAGATAGTCACTATAAAGTCTCAGATGCCAGGGAAGAAAGAGGCTCCCAGGACCCATCGGGGATGACTTTTGCTGAAATAAGCCACAAAGGGGAGATAAAACCTGTAGAGATCACCTCCACTAGATAGACATGGCCTCCAGTTGAGGGATGCGGCCACCCACCCATCTCAAAATTGTTGACCCAGAAATTTTCCTGTCCAAAGGAAACACAGGGCCAAAAATTGGTGCAGAGACTGAAAGGAAAGGCCATCCAGGACCACCCCACCTAGGGATCCATCCCACATACAGCCACCAAACCCAGACATCATTGCTGATGCCAAGTAGCATCTCTATCTTAATAATTTCTGTGCTCTTACACGTCATTTTCCTTCATAGCACCTGTCACTGCTGGTATATATTTGTTTCCCTGTGGTAATTGTTTATCTATCTCCATTAGAAGATCAAATTCATATGAGGAAAGATTAGTTTGTTCAATGCTGTACCCTCAGTTCCCACAATAGTACTTGGCATAGACAGAATATGAATCCAATAATTATTCTCATATTAATTAATGATGGGATCTTCTCCCTGTGCTTAGCTAATAAATATATGTCACCAAGCATTAAGTACTAGACTTTTTCCATTTATTTTCTTTTACTTCTGTTTCTGGAAAATCCCATCCATCTCAGTGGCTTCAATTACCATCTATCCTAATAACTTCCCAAGTAATTACTGGGTACAAACTTCTTTGCTATATTCTAGAACCATAGTTGTAAGTACCTACTTGGAGTTCTTAGATGGTTCAAATCCTGCATTTTCAAAATTAAATTATTTTCATTCCTTTTAATATAACAAATATAAGCCAAGCAATAACGGTGCACACCTTTAAAACCAGCACTTAGAAAGTGGAACGTGGAGGCAAGAGGATCTCTGTGAGTTTGAGACTAGCCTGCTCTACAGAGTGAATTCTAGGATAGCCATGGCTATTCAGAGAAGCTCTGTCTTGGAGAAACCAAGTATCAAGTGCAATCAATGCTCACAACTCAGTAAATTCAAGTGCATACAACTATATTTGAAATTAATGTCTTATAACTCCATCTAGCCTGTTGTGAAATTTTTTTGGACTTACCTTTGATTCATATCTTTCCTTTACTCATTGTACTACTTTTCATAACAGTGACACTCATTTCCCTTGTTTGGCACACACATCTTCAAATCACTTAACAATAGAGTAGATGCTCAGCATGTAATCAATCTGCTAGGCACTAGGATGGCCATGATGAAGATATAAGAATGATCATTATATAAATATTGCCCAAAACTCACATGAGAAAACAGACAAGCAAGCATGCTATCACAGTCCTTAATACAGGAAACCACAGGTGTTGTCTATGTGAGAAAACAGAATACATCTCAAGGCTGCACTGGCTAAGGAAAGCTTACAATTGATTTGGAATGGTTGAATAAGAGTAAGCAAAGCAAAGCAAAGGAAAGAAGAGTCATGATTTTGAATAGGAGGAACAGATGTGGAAAAGGCAAAGAAATGATGTTCAAGTTGGAGAAGCATAAGCAGCTGAAAGTGGCTGTAACTTAGAGAGTGCGAGCTTTTGCACAGATGGTGGAGACACAGAAAATTAAGAGGCCTGTTCAACCATGTTAAGGAGTTTGGATTTTAGCCTGAACACAATGGGCAGCCTTGGGTGGTTTTGACAAGCAATGAGTTCATCACTAGATCTGCATTTCAAAAGATGACTCTGGTTGTGACACAGATATTAAATTTAGGAGGTGACGAGAATGACAAGACTGGAGATAGGTAATATGCTAAGATGCTGTTTCACTACGCAAATGAGAAAGAGGAAATGGGAGACATTTTCAGTAGATAAAAATGACCAGAACTTGACCAATTAGACATAGAAATCAGAATGGAGAAAACTAGATTTACTGTGAACTATTTATGTTTATAGGGGTACACAAAGAGACAGTTTTTTAAATACATTTAAAGGTGAATATATATTTTCAAGATGGGAGGAACCCATGCAGGTTTGCATCATTAGAGAAAAAAAGAAATGGTGAAAAAAGACTGACAGGCTGACAAATAACACAACAAGGGAGAATAGAAATTGGAGAAGTATTTTCCAAGAAGAGGACAATAAGAGCCCCAGCACAAGTAAAAGAATGTGCAAAGGGAAATTTGCACTCTTTTGGATTTCAGGAAGATAAGCTAGAAAAGAAGTCATGTAGATCCAGCTCTAGAGGGTCACAACTGCTAGGACAAGTGCTTGTGTTTATTTCTGGAGACAACTGGGGCATATTTGAGAAAGGGAATTACATGACCCAGGCTGGCACAATAGAGATCTCGTAACTCATGAGGTTTACCCGAAGAACAATTATTGCTGATTGAAATAAATACTTCGATGTACTTTAGGAAGATTAATTTGGCAGAAGTGCAAAGAATGGGTTGGAGGGCATCCAGATAAGAGGTAATGAGTCCCAGGCAATAGTAGGAAGAAGGTGAAGGAGATGGATGACATGGATATTAGAAACATTGCAGAGGGAACTCAGAAAGGACTTGGGGGATAAAAAAGGAATTGAAGAGATTCTCTCATTATGAGTTTGACTTATAGAGATGGGAACAATGCCACTGCGGGGTGGTATAATGAGCTATCAGGACAGAGGTAATGGACGTCTTGGAATGGAAATCTGGAGCTCAGGAAGAAGTATAAGCTGGGGAAAGGATCTGGCAGTCTTTTATATCCAGAGTTGTCCAAGTTAAGGTAAAAGGATCCCAAGCTTACTTTGGGTACAGGAAGAAGTTGCATCTCTCAAGTGTAGGAAGGCTCCCTAGAGGAGGTAGTAAAGGTGTTGAAAAACTTCTGAAACAGTAGAAAGGCCAATTGGTAGACAGAAATTGCGGCTTTTAGTGCTACGTCATCATTTTGAGTTCCATGGCCATAGGAACTCATTGTCGGCCTCAGTAGAATTATGGAGTACAGTCCAGTAGACTTATATGAAATAGGGATTGCAGGTAGTCCTAACAACATAGACCCTTTGGTTGAAGCTTCATTCTGGAGTATGGCCAGTCTTTGGTTTAGGTTTAGCAAAGAAGTGTAGAAAACTTTCTAGATGGAGGAGCAACATAGCAAAGAGAAAGGATGGGCAAGTTGAAGGTCTGAGGCTCAGTGGTGTTGAGTGCCTGCCATACACAAAAGCCTTTGGTTTTTTTTTAAACCATATATGGAGCCTTGAAGTCTTTTATTTTGTAAAGGGACAGACACTAAGTATTTATAAAAGTATAAATACATAAGATATTTGCTATCAATTTTCTAAAATACAATATTTTTATTAATTCTTTGAGGATTTCATATGTGCATACACAATGCATTTTGATCCTGTTACTCCTGCTCCTACCCCACAACTCTTCCCAGATCCACTCTCCATCCCACCACCCACTACTACATTCTTACCTTCTTTTTTCTACAATTCATTGAGTCCAATTTTGTACTGCACATATTATAGGTGACGTAGCATCATGCTTAACCTATCCAGGGTCAGTCACACCCTGAAAGAAAATTGACTCTCCAGTCCCCAGAAGCCATTAATTGTCAATAGCTTTTCAGCTAGGGGTCGGGGCTCATTATCCCCTCCCCACTCCATACTGGAATGCTGACTGACTTGATCCTGTGCAGCAACTATGTAGGCACACACAGCTGCTATGAGCTCATGACTGCAAATGGTCCTGTCATATCCAGAAGATACGTTTAGTTCTGGGCATGCCCAGAACCTGACCTCTGGCTTACAATTTCTTTGCCCTGACCCCTTCCACAATGGTCCCCAAACTTTTGGAACAGGGGTGTGATATACATGTCCGTTTTTATTTATTTATTTATTTATTTATTTATTTATTTCTAAGAGATATGAGAATAAAACTGGAGTTGCCATTGGCATATGACACTCAAGCTGAGAAAGAAAGGTCCTGAAGGCAGTGATATCTATCCCCAAGACAGGTTTAAGGTTCCTAACATTTTGAACAGGGGAGGAGTGCACTGTAAAGGCTGATGTGCTAAGCATCCAGATCATTCTGAGATACGAATTTTGGGGTAGATACGAGACTTGAAAGATGGGGAAATTCTTCTGGTGCCTTGGTCATTCAAGAGAAAATCCTGGGGATACAGAGTAAAGAGGAAGGAGAATATAAACAGATACATCAATCCCAAGGCTACGCTCCAGAGTAGAGCTCTACCGACACACATCTCCACAAGCTACACATGCCCTCAACACATAGAACTTCTCTCTTTCTAATTTAAGCTCATTTTGAGAAAAGTGAAGTTTACTCTCAATTAAAAGTAATGTTACCTAGGATTCTTTCTCTCTCACTATTCTACAGAGTTTGTAGAGGTAAATATATAGCTAAAGCAGTAAACTTCTCACCATAGAAGCTACAGAAATGGTAGTATAAGAAAATCTACTATTGAAAAGAGAGAAGAGAATCCCGGTATGTATTAGAGTGGAGTCCAGGAAAAAGGAGAGAGGAGACACTGAATTAATTTAGGTTATCCCTGTCTTTCAGAAATCACTTGCACAAAACTAACAATAACAGTTTGAGTTACTTCAGTTTTTAGTCTCCTTCCTTCATCAAAAAAGTATCTAATCCTGTTTACTTTTCTTCTACCTTGTCAAATCAGTGAAGAAATGGAAATGAATCTGTCACTGTATCTTTAACAGTTAGAAAAATGTTGGGCCCTGGATAGGTCATATCAAAAACTGATTGAGTGAATGACTAAATTAAGTTTTCGATCAAAAAAAATTTATCACCAGAAACAATAAGAAAAATGATTACCTAACTCTGGTTATTTGTTTTGATTTTATAAAATTGTAGGGTCTAGTGTCTGATCATTTACATGTCCGTTTTTATATTTAAGTTTTATAAACCAAGGTGTACTGAAGATTTTTTTTTTCTACATCCTGCTACAGGGACATAGAAAAGGCTTAAGGATTTTTCTGAACACACTCTACAGGGAAGTGGCTATGACTAGCACTATATGATAAAGACACAACAATGAATAACGACTATCCTCACCCTTCATGATTCTTGCAGCCTAGCTGTCAGAAATTTTCTGAACCCTATGGGTTATGCTTGCTTATGATTTATTGGTCAGAGAGGCCCCAGAGGCATCCCAAACAACACAGGCTATTACCATTAGCTTTAGGTCACCCACTATAACTAGATAGTAACACCACATTTGCTGAAGGCATCATACACTTCCACTGTAGGACACAGAAAATCAGTCTTGAACTGACAAGGAAGCTCTCTGTTAGCCAGCTTTTGTAGTTTTGGAAGGTGTTATGCAGGCTGCTGGGAGAAAAAAAGAGATTATTTTATATAGCTCTGGACCCTGTATGCTACAATACTACCCTGCCAGGCAAGACGTCTGCACTGGTGTCATAGCTGCAAGACTGTTTATGAAGCATAACTAATGATTCTCATGATTGAGGTTTTCACCTGCTCCACAGGAGGGAATTCATACCTGGTAATATATACATGGTTGAAATACATGTGTACATGGGTGAAAACCCATGTCTAGGGAAGTCATAGGCCCTTGGGCAGAACATATTGATGTTATTTTTCTAAATGGTAAATTGCCTTTTAAATATTTATGTTTAGGTCCACAGATTTGTGCTGCTTCTAAACTTGGTCAGAGAAGCTTCTTATTATGTGGACCATAGATAATGTAGAGACTCACTACTGTTGAAATGCTGGGGAAAAGAATCTGTGTGTGCTTAACTATAGACAGGAGACCTACATCAACAATGTCTCTGCCCCCCAAAGATTAGGAAACATTGCAAAAGATGGGGCCGAAAAATGTAAGAGCCAGAAGATGAGGAGCTATGTTGGGAAATGCTGGCCTCTGGATATGATAAGGCTGTTGCACAGATGACCTCAGAGCAGCTGTGGTTACCTGCAGAAGATCTTCACATGAGCAAGACAGTTAAAAATTCCAGTAATGAAAGGGAAAGAAGCTCTGGAGGCCCCACCCCAAGCTGAGAAGATCTATTGACAGACAGTTAATGGCTGCTAGGAGATGGATAGTCACTTTTCTTTAGGAGGGTGGAAGTGTGGCCACTGGTAGGTAGGCTCCTCATGCCCTAGTATATGATCTCATACCTATGTGCATACAGAAAGCACCAATTAGACTCTGGGTTAAAATAAAGGAAGAAGGAAATATGAAATTGGAAGGGGGATATGATAATGGGGTCCTGGGCAGGTAGTTGGAGGAAAAGTGAGGGGTGGTTATAATCAAGATATATCATATATATACATATATGAAATAGTCAAAAAATAAAAATAAGAAAAATACAAATAAATAATACAATACTCAGTGAGCTGGCTATAATAAACAGATGGTAAATCAGACTAGCTTACCAAACCCTGGTATAATCCTGTGGGGAAAATACACTAGCAGTTTCTTTCAATGCATTGTGATACTGACTAGAATTCTATAGGAGCCAGAGAAGGTAAGATATCCTAGAAATTGTTACCCCAGGGCTCTGCTTTCAAGTTTGTGAATGCTAATGTGAAGGAATCTAGAAAAAAAAACTGAAAATGGCCAGTTCTGGTAAGAAGTAGAAAATCGAGACTCATACAGTTGTTGAACAGCATGATAGCCAAGATTCTTGGAAACTTCATTGCCCCAGAAGAAATAAACAACAAAGTATGCTAGGCGAAGTTCAAGTGTGAGCAGAGATGGAGATAAATACCCCACTCTTCTTAACTGCCCACTGAGCAAGGAAGGCCAGAGATGTTTTCGGCAGGGGATGGATATAATTGGATCCGTATTCTGGATTCATCTTTGTACTAACACCTTAGCAGACAGATCTAAGACAACTGAGAGGATAATAAATAGTTCAGAGAAAAGACAAGGAGGGACTGGACTGGGGTAGTCACAGAGAAAATAGAGTGAAGATTCTAGGACTTTCTAAAGGGCAAATAGAGCTCTCTGTGACAGACAGCAATGACTAAGGGACTATTGTGTTTCTCACTTGAATGTCCAAGTAGATGATGGTACTATCAACTACTACTGGGGATGGGGGGGGTAGGTACAGGGCTAGAGGATGAGTTCAGATTTATACTTCTCACTGCATGGATTCTGGTCATGTGTTATACCCTCCCTTGCATCAGCCTTTCATCAACAGGTTTCATATGCAGCTTAGAAAGCCAGAATCTGAATTTCCTGTTGGATTTTTCTGTGATGATTTGTATTGGTCTTCTGAATGTATGAATTTAAATCTGAATAGGGAAGAGTTTATTACTGTAGAGTTGCATTTAGTTTTTCTCTACTGATTCTGGAGAACTGAACCTTCATGCCTCAAGGCAGTGTTTCACAAACTGTTGGCTTTTCATTTGGAAATGTGATTAAAATATGTAACTGGAATAGCTTCCACTAACCAAGAGTTTTGATTCATTAGACCCAATATAGCATCCAATAAAATGCATTTGTAACAACTTCCTACGTGATGCTCACTAATGAGCACCAGTTCTAAAACATCTATCATATAATTAATTTCTCTCTAATGGATCTATGCATCTTCCTTAGAAAAATTGAAATAATAGTCACAAACTATATTCTCTGTTCAGTGACTGAGAAACCCTGGGAAAGAAAGACTGTAGATATCAGGGGTCAATGAGAGCAGAGACTACAACCATGTTCTTCGTGATTGAGTGTGCAGACTCAAGTAAAAGCCTGGCATTTAATAAATAATTGCTGGCTTAAACGCTTACAAGAGCTAACTATGCTGCTGCATGCCTATAATACCAGGACCTTGAAGGTCGAGGCAGGATGTTCATGAGTTCAAGACCACCCTGGTTAAGAGTTTGTTTCAAAAGGGGTGGGAAAGAGGTTGGCAAGGTTCATTGCACAATCAGGAGAGTAAGTTGTTGATACAGAAGGAAGTATTCCTTAAGATGAATACACAAGACTATAACGTTTGTGTGTTGGTACCAGGATCTCCGAAACCTGTGACATCACATAGGTGACAGTGCGACCTATACACCTGTTGCCAAGGCAACAGCCACCATATTCCCAGAATCCATTGGGCTCACCTTTACCTGCGACCATGTCACCATTCATATATAAAAGAGAAGTCTCCCCCCCCCCTTTCCCCCTCCCTCCCTCCCTCCCTCTTCTCTTTCCACCACCACCTTTGCCATTTCCCCTCTCAATAAACTTCACGTGGAACTGTTTGGCCTGGTGTGGTCTTTCTGGAGCTGCTGCTATTGCCGCCCGCCAACCCCAACAATGTGGCCATATAAAAGAATGATGGAATTTCTCAGTATGACATCTTGAATTGTGACAGAAAAGGTGACCATGAATTAGATGCAAAAGTACATCATACAAATGAACACGTGATCTGGAGGTTGACTGATAACATAAGGAAAACAGAATAATAAAAACTGCTTTGAATTTCAAAAATTAAAGGATATCCCAATAGAGTAGAGGAGTAACTAAACCAGTACAAGTGAAAATACTGCTCATTCCATTATTTCTTGGTTTCTGTTTGTTTTGTTTTTTGAGAAAGGGTCTCATGTTGCCTAGGTTGTTCCTGACTTCATTATGTATCTAAGGCTATCCCTGAACTCCTGATTCTCCTGTCTCTACTTCCCAAGTCCCACGACTACAAAAGAAGTGGGATTACAGGGATATGCCACCACATGTGGCAAAACAAAACAAAACAAATGGAAAAAACAACACAACAACAAAAACAAGAAAACCCAAATCATCATCAGCAGCAACAACAAAAAACTATCACAATATCCATTATTTTTCTTTTCTTCCTTTGCCCTCCAGGTTTATTTTGTTTGTTTGTTTGTTTATTGATTTTTGCTACTAGGCACTGAGTCAAGGGCCTTGTGCTAAATAGGCACTCTACCACTGTGCTTTTCTTTGTTTTGCTTTGTGGTACTGAGAATGGAAAACTGAACCTGGGGCTTCACATATGGCCGGCAAGTGCTCTACCACAGAACTGTGTCATCAGCTATTAATCTGCCACTTTATACAATGTCTTTGGGCTATTCACATAATCAAAATTATTTGTGCACATTTACAGTGGAAATTTTGTTTTGAAAAATCATTAAAAAATTGAAAAGTTTTTAAGGGCACTGCCAAGTGTTTTACGTATGTAGCTGATACTGGGAATGGGAGGTCTTTCTTTGTGCAGCTTTTAACTGGCTATTGCCGTCTAGTGTTATCTTTAAATTAAATTTGTTTTTCTTTGATTTTTGCCTTTAAACTGATTCCAACACCTTACAGTTTGCTCATTACAGTTAAATAAAGTTCAACATATGTTCATTTCTAAGTCTGTATAAGTCAAGATTTTACTTTTTTTAAAAAAAACTATCTTTTTGGCACTTGAACTATTATCCTATGGTTCTAAATTATATTTTATAGGCTCATATTTATGTACTTTGTATCAACTCAATAATTAGAGGATCCTGTGTGGGGGTAATTCATTGGGTTCTGGTATCAAAGTAATATTGGCTTCAAAAACAACCTGAATAATTCTGCAACATTCTCAGATTTATAATGTTGTAATAGAGTCTAGGCTATTACAAAAACTTTGAAGGTATTCACTGATTCAAAGTGTGTGAACCCAAATTACTTCTCGAAATTTCTGTTTGGGTATTAGTGTTGTTTTCAATATTTCTGTTGTTTCAGGTCCCTTTATTGTATAGTTTCTCCATAATTTTGGCATTTAAAAACTGAAGTAGATATGTTAAATTTCTCTGTAATTTCAAGTTTTCCTAAAATATAGTCATGGTAATCTGTAGTTAATTCCAGAAACTATTTCTATGATGTTATTTATCACTTATCCTTTAAATTTTATTTATGATTCATCTTTGTTCACTTGATTAAATTTGGTAGAGGCTTATCTATTGAATCCATCTTCCTAGTCCCCAAATCAAGCCCTTGGCATCAATATTATATTAGATCTTTAGATGTGTAATTGTATTCTTCATTTTTAATAAAATATCTAATGTCATAAATTTACTTCTGAATACTAATCTCGAAGTTTGACAAGTCATGCTTCCACCTTTTTAAAATGTTTTTTTTTTTTTTTTTTTAAAGATTTATTTGTTATATGTAAGTACACTGTAGCTGTCTTCAGACACACCAGGAGAGGGCACCAGATCTCATTACAGATGGTTGTGAGCCACCATGTGGTTGCTGGGATTTGAACTCAGGACCTTTGGAAGAACAGTCAGAGCTCTTAACCGCTGAGCCATCTCTCCAGCCCCCGCCACCTTTTTATTTTTATTCGTTTGCTATTTTTCTATGATCTGATATTTGCATGCAAATGTGTTCTGATGTATTAAAGTTGTTAAAGATTTTTGTTTAAATTTGTGAAATTTGTACATTAGTATCAGAAACAAAGCCAATGTCACTTCTGCTGCTAAAATTTGCATATATTTTCTCTGCAGCATAACATGTAATCATTTTTAGATGTTCCATGAATACTTGAAAATAAAATAACTATAAAATATTTATAAATTGTATTAATTAGAATGAATGGCATGTTTTTCAACTCTTCCAAGTGTTTGCAGTTTGGTATTCTTTGTTTTCAAACTTAAGTTATATCAATGTCTTCAATATAGATATTTTCATAATTGTTCTTTTTACAGTGCTAACATTGTTTATTTCATATATTTAAATACCATGATTTTTAGTTCAAAATGATCACAGAGTCCTAGCCCTAGCTGAGGAGCTGGCAGTACTCAATAGCTGCTAGGAGTGGAAAAGATAGATTCTTTAAAGAGTATGGTCCCTGGTAGATCAAAACGGTCCAGTAGATGACCACACAGTCAGGAATATATAGGCAGCATTAATTGTACTGGTAATTATTTTGAACATCCATGAAAGTACAAAGATAGGTGGATATAGAATTGGGATACTGGATCTGGGAAGAGATAGGGAGAAAAATGAATATGATCAAAATACATGCATAAAATTCTTAAATAATTAACAAAATATTCAAAACGGCTTATGACTATGATGTCCTTTAATGTGGTTAAGTAGTTTATCCATATAAAAATAAATCTTTTGAAAACAGCACGGCGTTATGGCTCTTATTTTTTTACTTTTGTCAGGTAGAAAGTGGCCTGCTAAGATGCCTTTTCGGAGCACGGATTGATTGGAAAGAGATGAAACTGAATGCTGAGAAGCCAGTGGGTAGGCGCTCAAAATAGTACAAGTGAGAAACCAAGAGTGACTGAATTAAGACAAAAGAGGAGAGGTTAAGAGCACGTTAGACATGTCATGGCTTGAAATTACTTACATTGGAGAAAGGTGAGACAAGAGGAGGCTCAGAGATAGATTCTTGCCTAGCATACACAAGGCCCTGGTCTTGCACACATGTGCACACGAGAGAGAGAGAGAGAGAGAGAGAGAGAGAGAGAGAGAGAGAGAGAGAGAGAGAGAGAGAGAGGTTGGATTGGGTTTTCAGAATAAGCCATTTTCTAAAGCCTCTTTGAATGTTCATGAATTTCAAAGGACTTAAGGTAAAACCTAAGGCCCAGCATTGGCAGTGGTTAACTTGAACCATGTTAAGTCATAGTTACTCACGTCTCAGTCAAAAAGACGAACACTTATAAAGTATAAACACATCACACTTCCTTTGTGCGCTAATTTATGAAGAGTGGAGACCTCTTTCATAAACTGGAGGGGAAACTGGAACTGAAGAAGTAGGAACTACAGCTTCCTCCACCACCACGTCCACAGCAGGTCAGAAGGGAAGGTTAAGTTTTCCACAAGAGGGCAGCACCACTTCATAAATTATGCATTGAATGCCTCAAGCAGACAGGGCTCAAGTGGAGGTGCCGAAAAGGTAGAAAAGGTAGGTCTTGGAAGCCATAGTGTCTTTCATACCTCGAAAACCAAAGGTCCCTGCTATCTCCAAGTTTATAACTATAGCCACTCCTAAGTGATGGTTTGTAGTGGCAGCTAGTGCTAGTTGAGAGCATGAAGACAAGGTGAGTGGCTAAATCCCCACATCTTCACATTCATCTGTGGGTAAACTCAAACTTCTCTGATGACATTCACACTCTAATAGTGCATTTGCCTCTCTACAACCAGCATCTCATCAAGAGTCATGTTTTCTGTTCAGATATTGGCTGCCCCCTAATTGGTTTTCCAGCAAATCATACTCTATATACTAGGGTACAGTGTACATTGCCATTCTAATATATTTCCCATCTAACAGTGTTTGCCTACCCCAATTATGCTTCTCTTGTACCTCAGAGAAAGGAACTGAAATTCCCTGATAGAGCATTATGTATCTATGGCCAAAGCACCTTGATCTCAGAAGCTAAGCATGTTCAGATCTGGTTAGTACTTGGAAGGGAAAAACAATTATGTAAAAGGTATTTTGTATAAGTTATATCATTTAATTTTCACAATAATAACACTATGCAAGGAACCAAAATTTCCATGTGATAGAACAAAGGAGTAACATCCATGAGTCTATCACATACTAAGGAAGAACACTTATCCCTCCATGAAAGTCTTAAAATATAAATCATAACCAACCTATAGTGGCAAAGACTTGACTAGCAAGAGGAAACTGGTTATATGGTCTGGGACAGGAGAGACAGAATCATCCACATATAGATACAAATTGAAACAGGAATAGCTGGTGAAATTTTCCATATAATCATTTCTATATTATGATGAAGTTAGAAAAGGTGGAATGGCCAAAATCACAATGTTTAAGGCATGGTCAAAGTAATGGTCAAGTAATAAAGGAGTCCAGTTAAAATAGGAACCACAAAAGTAGGACACAAAGACATAAACAGACTATTATAAAAGTCAGAGTTTCATAAAGGAGTTTCATAATGTGGACCAACTGTATCAAATGTCCTTTCGATGTCATATGATAAGGACTGAAACTAATCTACTGGCTCTGACAATAAGGCAACATTTTGTGCCTTTGATAGTCTTTACACTTGAATTACAGATGCCAAGTTCAGACCACAGGGATCCTAAAGTTAATGGAAGGCAAAAAGGTCTATGTAGGAAGGATAGCCTCTGCTTGAGACTAACTAAAAACAAAAGGAGGAAAACAGCAGTAGCCAGAGGGAGAAAGAAAGATCATGGAAGGTAATTTACATTTTCCTCTAATAATACATTGTAAATAATTTATACCATAGGATATATTATAATAATTTTTAGTAATAACAATGATGTAGAAATTTCGGTATGTATATAAGATAAAGAAAGGAAACTAACCACTGAAAAGGAAAAGCCTGAGCTCTAGAAGCCCAGAGTGGAAGGAGCTTGCATGTTTTGAGTCACTGAGTCCTTGGAATAGCAAATGAGTTCTGAAGAAGCATTTATATGAATGCGTGCAACGAGTGGATGGCAGTGTCAAAATATGAACCAAAGGCCCTTTGTCCATTCTGCTTTAGTTGTCTGCGAAATTCTGCTCAGATGAAACACCTGTCTTCTTGATGATAATGATAGATTACTTTGCAATGGCCTCTGTGCCTGCGCCTTACCTCCTGACAATCAGCTTGAGAATCCTGAAGGAGCCTTTGATAAGGATGAGGGCCTCTTGGCGGGAGCCATACAATGGAGTGCCATTGATATTCACCAGCTCATCACCAGTCCGCATCTTCTGGGACAGGGCCGCCTTGCCTCCATCTTCAATCTGTGTTGCAGAGAACAAAACAGAAAGCAGGCGGTGAGGGGACCATCTGCCCCATAATTTTACATCCTGACTTCTCCCAACCTTGTAGCCACAAGTAGAGTCGGGAAATAGTTCCATTTAGTTCCAAGAAGAGCTGAGGAGCTGATGGCAGATTATTGAAGGCTCTTGAGAAAGCAGGCAAGACAGAAGAAATAAGGCAATTCCCCCCTTAAAAGAATGAATCTGGGAAGACAGTATTTCTGAAAAAGAAAGGGATGCTTAGCAGGAAGTCCACACGGTCGCTGACGCAGTCCCATGGCATTGCAAAATGTGCACACAAATAGGCGCTCCATCAAAAGTTGGCAAATCTTTCCCTACCTTTACACAGGTTTTGAAATCTGACAAACCCGTGTTTGAATTCTGGCTCTACTACTTTCTAGCTGTGAGATCCTGAGGAGGTTACCTAACACTATGGCATCAAATTGCCTTTATATGCAAACTCCGGAGAGCAAAAGCACCCACTGCATCTGAGTGTTTCATCACCTGTTTGAGGGCTCCAAGTTCTTAACCCAGTATGAGTTCTGATTATTATAACAAGGAGGTTGGGGCTGAAAACCTGAATGGTGACTTCCAGCTCAAAATTCTGTAATCAGCATCCCTAATTCTAAACATATGAAATAAGTACAAAGTAGATTATCTTCATCTCTTCAACACATTCCTAGCATACTACTTGCCAATGGGCATTCGGCAAGAGCTAGGAATGTGTTTACTAATCTACCACAATCTAAACATTCCCCATGAGCAGGGTAATCTTGGCAGAAGTTTTCAAACTGGGGAACTCCGAAAACAAAACTAGGAGTAAAAGCCACTAGGATAGGCAAAACAAAGCAGACGGGCCCCGAAGACCTGGCTTTCTAGTGAATTTTGTACATAATGTTCTACTTAGCACAGAAGTGAATTCCACCTGTTCGAGTATTAATTCCATCTAGAGTAATGGGGACATCTCATCCATCATTAACCTATTCCCCAAGCGCTTAATGTACTTTAGTATGCACAGAACAATAAACACTCTAAGTGGCAGAGATACACAAATTAAAAAAGCTCTCAGCTCCCAGTCCCAGAAGGGAATTATTGTCTAAAGTTTATATGCCCACTGAGAGATCTGGTTAAATAAAAATCCAGCCCACCCACATTAAGTGTTTTGGGGAACGTGGGAAGTAAGGATGATTAAATCATACAACTCTTAGGGGATAGAAGCCTCTAAGTGAGATCACTAGGGGCTGTCTTTTACTGTGGCTATGTTTATACTTCTTTCATTCTAACCTTTTCTCTCAAGTCTTTTTTTCACAGCCTCTGAACCTGTGCCCACGCCAGTTAGAATATTGCTTTAGGTTGCTCAGCTTTTGAGAACTGTCATTTAGGATCTTTTGAGTTCAAAGAAAAAAGTATATTAATTCAGGATTTTTAAAGCCCTATTAAATAAATTGAAATTCTGGGTAAATCACAGACATATTAAATATATTGCTGCTAACCCAACATTATTTTTGTTTAAAAAAAATGAACCTCTGAGAAATTAAAGCCTAGCCAATTGACACACACATGCATTCACACACACACACACACACACACACACACACACACACACACACACACACTTTTCCAGTACATGGACAACCATTCAATATAAAAGAACCTAATAATGGCAAATGGGGAACAATTCTTAGCAAATTAATTGGGATTACACTATTGTTTCCTTGTTATTAGCATTATTGTTTCATAGACACTACTACCTGCCTTAAAAAACTATCTACTTAGCCACATGTAATGACACATACTAGTGAAGGGAAGGCAGAAGAATTGGGAGTTCAAGGTCAGTCTTGGCTATCTGAGACTCTGTTTTAAAAAAATCCAAGAACAACAACAACAAAGAACTGGCAGGGGAAATTGAAGCAAAGTACTGTAGTTGAGTTTCAGAAAATTGGCTTGAATGACTCATTGTTCTGGCTTGCATGAGAGGCCCTTAGCTTTAGGCTTTTTGTCAGTTAACAAATAATCATAAACCGGACTAACTAATGAATGCTAATAGGTTTTTCTCCACCGATGCACATTAGTCTTCATTTACTGTACACATTTCGTATTCATACAACTCAATTATCCATATTACTGCTACCCATAAAAAGCTGTCTCTTCCATGTATATTGATGTTAAGTAGAACCTCTTGTTAAGTATTCAGTTATGGCAAGATGTCTGTTTTTTCCAGGCCACAAGATAAAAAACCTTTTAACCTAAAATGCTTAATTAATGCTGCAGTTAAAATTTCCCTATTACTATAGTAGCTGCCACTATCTGCACTTAGGTAGAGATTATTTAGTTTTGGACTATGCTTGTAGGCCACCTGTTTGCCCCTTTATGTATTCCCCATCCCTTTTCCATCACCAGCAGAATATTCCTCACAATAGAGGTGTTCAGTACAATTCTGAGGCTGCTCAGATAAGAAACGAGTGAGTGAGTGAGTGTGTGTGTGTCTATGTGTGTCTGTGTGTGATCCAGCACAACCCCAGATCCCAGGTATATCCAGATTAGGAAATAAGGTTCCATTTAATTGAAGAGCCATTGGAGTATACCTCAAACTAGTCACTTTGTAGAGGCAGGCTATTTGTTGAGCTGTGTAACTGACTCCTCATCCATGGGACTGTTTCAGGTTGTTTTGCACTAATGCTCGTCCCCTCTCCTCTATACTTTCCCTCTGCTTCATGTCTGGATTCTTCTATTTATTGTTTATCCCTCTGACAGCTAGACTTTCAGGTCAGTAGCTAAAACACGCAGTTATTTTTATGGACTACAAAAATGTTTGTTCACGCTCTTAGTAAGGAAAAGGTATGAGAAAGAATGAAGAATAACAAAGAGTAGGACTAGAGAGGAAACTCAGCAACATAGAGGAAAAATTTTAATCAAAGTGAATGAGAAAATAGGCAGCATATTTGAAAGAGTCAGTAAGGAAATTTATATTGAAGTCAAAAAAACCAGAACTTATGTGGAAGCCTCTTCTGTGAGGAGTACCTCCAAATTATCCAAAGGTGCTATACAAACCGCCAAGAGGGGAAACCAGTGAATTTCTACCAAGCTGCAAAGCCCATGAACCACCACAATGGCCAACATGACAAGATGTCCCCAATAGTGCAGTAATGGCACTTACATTTTGGGGATAATCAGCAACTGTTTAATTGGACTTAATGTCTGCTCCACGAGAAAGAATTCATGCCTGGCATTGTAAACTAAAATCTACCAAGGTTGTGGACCATAGAGAATTTACTACTACCAATTTCCTAAGCCAGTATAATTTCTAACTGTTCTAAATGAGTGTGTGTGTGTGTGTGTGTGTGTGTGTGTGTGTGTGTGTGTGTGTGTATAGCTCTCACCCATCATTAATGACGCTTTTTCTTTTATTTGGCAGCAGGCAGAAACTCTTATAGAAACCCACAACTGGTCAGATACAAAGAACAGCTGACTGTGTGGTGTTCATCCCAAACTGACACATCTAAAACACAGAACATCACAGATGAGAGCAAGAGAAAGATCTTAAGAGCCAAGGGATGAGACAGTGTCTTTTAAGCATGACAGGCAAGCTGCACCTATGAAATCTCAACAATAAGGTCACATACACAAGACTTGCTTATGACAACACCAGTAGACCTGCCAACTCAGATGGGGAGAAAGCTTGCAAACCCTTTCCCATAGATGAGGAGTCATAGGACATTAGTGACTCCAGAGAAAGAGAGAATCGGTGCTCTTGTGGGACGAGCTTCCTGATAGGTTACTTAATCCTTCCTGCCTGATAGGTTATCAAATCCTTACTAAACTAAAACTAAATAGACTCAGCAGAGAGAGAGAGAGAGAGAGAGAGAGCGTGAGAGAGAGAGAGAGAGAGACAGAGAGACAGAGAGAGACAGAGAGACAGACAGAGAGACAGACAGAGAGACAGAAGAGACAGAGAAACAGAAAGAGACACACAGAGAGACAGAGACAGAGAGAGAGAATGGATATAGATAATGGCTATAGAGAATATTTGTGTATATATAACTATAATAATTAACAAAGATGTCAAAAATTTGAGAGGGAGTGGGGGAACATGAGAGGGGTGGGAAGAGAGGTATGAAAATGGTGTAAAAACAGTACTCAGGTTTGAAATTCTCCAAAATAAATTTTAAAAAGTCTCTGAAAAACTAGAAAGCTAACTCTCCAAGAAAAGCAGAACTATCAGAATAATGTCAGTTCTTTTGTTAGTAATGCTTGAAACCACAGAAGCATGAAATGACATACACCACATGCTGAAAGCAATTAAGAACTAAGATTGTTAGATCCAGCAAATTTATCACTCAAAGCTGATAGAAAATAAAGAACACTGAGAAACAATCCCAAGGCAAGGCTGCTCATGACAACCAAGGTAGTATTATAAAAGATACCAAAAGAGAGACTAAACACGGAAGAAGGATGACTCATTCAAAATAGCATAGGAAAGATATGAACAAAAAAGAAAGGTAGCAAGAGATCCATCACATCTAATACAGCAAATCAGAAACCCCTAATACTAATGCATGAGAAAGTAAAGGAAAAAGCAATAATCCAGACAACCAGAAATGCAATCATCAAAATAATAGAAATCCATAATCATCTCCCAGTAATAGCCTTAATTATAAATGCACTTAACTCACTATCAAGGACACACAGACAGGCTCGCTGGACTTAAAAACAAAACTAGATGGAGCTAGCTCTTGTCTGTAAGAGAAACATCGGATCAAAGGTGCCCACTGACTAAGAATCAAAGGATGGAAGTCAATCTATCAAAAGTAAGTAGAAGCTGAAACAAGCTGGCACAGCTATTCTGCTATTTTATAAAGTAAACTTCAAACCGAAATTAGAAGAGATAAAGACTATTACATATTAATAAAGGGAACAACAGCTTATTAAGATGTAGGAATTGTAAATAATGTTTCATTTTTAAAATCCAGTGGGCATAAAAGATGGTAAGTCCTGGTAACAGTAGACAGAACTTTACTCTTATCTCAAGATAGGACACCCAAAAAAATCATCTACGAAAATAAAAAAAAACTTCAGAATTAAACTACACCATAAATCAAATAGGCCTAACAAATATCTATAGAATACTACAACAAAACCATAATACACATGCTTCTCAGAAGTTCTCAGAATGTACTCTAAAAGATACCACATTCTAGCAAAGACCCAGATTTAATAATATTTACGTTCTTTAAATTATGTTTTTAATTATTTTGTGTGAATGTGTGTATATGTGAGAGCCCAACAGAGCCAGAGTATTAGGCAGTCATTCATATGTAAATGCTAGGAATCAAACCCCACTTCCCTGCAAAAGTAGTACAAACTCTTAACTACTTGAGCCATGTCTCCAGCCCCCAAACACGTCTTTAAAAAGTCAAAATAAATCAATATTATTCCCTGTATTTTCAGAGCATATCTAAATAAAAGTCAACAGCAACAGAAACTACAGAATCTACATACATACTTGGAGATTGAGCAGTATACTATTGCATAACTAATGAGCTATTTAAAAATCAGGGAGGAAAAATTTAAATTCCCATCATAAATGAAAACACAATTTGCTATATGTCCTTTATATGAGCACTTATATTGTTTTAAAGTCAAGATATATTTCACTTCTCTTTTTTTTTTTTTTTTTTGGTTTTTCGAGACAGGGTTTCTCTGTGTAGCCCTGGCTGTCCTGGAATTCACTCTGTAGACCAGGCTGGCCTCGAACTCAGAAATCCTCCTGCCTCTGCCTCCCAAGTGCTGGGATTAAAGGCGTGCGCCACCACTGCCCAGCTCAAGATATATTTCACATAAATATCCTGATGATGCAACTCAGGATTTTAGAAAAATAAGCATGAGGCAAACCTTAGAGGAGTAGGTAGTGAGAAATAACAATAATCAAGAAAGAAATTAATGAAATTGAGACTAAAAGAGCAATAAGTAACATCAATCTGTTGTATAGTAATTATGTAGGGGAGGGTTGATAAAGCACTATGACTAAGGTGACATAGAGGAGGCCTTACCTAGGCTTATAGTTCTAGAGGGTTAGAGTTCTCGATGGAGGCATAAAGTCAGGGCAGCAGGAACAGGAACATGATACGGCTCATATCTTGAGCCATACGCTTGAAACAGAGAGACTGAACTGGAAAGGGCATAAATATTTAAATTCTCAAACTTTTCTTCCAATGGCATGCCTCTTCCAGCAAGGCCACACCTGTAACCTTCACCAACTGTCATCAATTCAAATCCCCAAGACGATGGGGGGCATTTCACATTCAAATCACAAGTTGGTTTCTTATTAATTAATTATTTATTTAATTAATTAACAAACAAGATTGATTAACCCCTTAAGCCAAACTAACAAAATACAGACAATATCCATATTAATAAAGTAAGAGATGAACAGGAATGTTACAAAGGATTCCATGGAAAGCCAAAGGATTATTAGGGAATGCTTTGAAAAACTATTTGAAAAGTTAGGAAACCTAGAAATATTTAGCCAGTCAAAATTAAATCAAAACAATATAAATAGCTTATGCAAATCTCTAACAAACAATGAGACTGAATCAGCCATAAAACTCTCACCACAAATGAAAGCTTCAGCTGCCTAATTCTATCATATCTTTAAGGAAGAGCTAACACCAATATTCCTAAAACCATTCCACAATATAGAATGTGAAGGGATACTACCAACAAAACTATACATCACTCTCACTAATGATCATAGATGCTAAAATTCTTACAAAGTGTATATGAGAAAGGCGAAGGATAGCTGATGTGTTGTGAATTTAAAGTCTTGGACAACTGTTGGTATTAATATACATCACAAAACTCAGTGTAAATGACAGTGAATATAGTCATTCAGGGTAGCTGAAAATAGCCATGTAGCTGAAAATTGCATAGAAAATTCTACAAACAAAAGCCAGGTAGTTTCTGCAATGCTAGAACGAATTGATTGGCCTTGGAATAGTCATTCCCTCTTTGTAGATTCCCTTACCTTACTGATAAACTATGGGGGGTCTGACTAGTTGATCTCTTTGGATATGACATCTCTGGGACTTTACAGCTTTAACATTTAATGGTATGGTAGTTGGAGTGTCAATGACAATGGCTTCCATGGACTCATACATTTGAATGCTTGGTTCCCAGTTGGTAGAACTGCTTTGGGAAGGATTAGGAGGAGGTGAGGCCTTGTTGGAGGAGGTGTGATAATGGAGGTGGGCTTTGAAGTTTTGAAGATCTCCTACCATTTTCCCTGTCTGTTTCTGTCTGTCTCGCTGTCTCTCTCCCTCCCTCCCTCTTGCTTGTGGATAGGATGTAAATTCTCACTTACTGCTCCAGTCCCATGCCTGCCTGCCTGCCTGCTGCCATGCTTCCCTCTGTAATGGTCATAGACTCTAACCTTCTGGAACCTTGAGCACCTAAATGTTTTCTTTTCTAAGTTGCCTTCTCATGGTGCTTTGTCACAGCAATTTGAAAAAAAAAAAGTAACCAAGACAGTGGCCTGTGTAAAGTTATCAAGGGCAGGTAAAATTCCTCTGCTAACACTCTCTTAGCTTCTGTTCTCATTGTACTTTGGCTTTAACACTGGTCTACTCCACCAAAACTGACTTGTATCCATCTCTCAGTTCTCTTTAGTTTTCATCCTCTGTTTTGGAGTAGTCTTCCAAGGTTGGAATGGTTAATAAGGCACAGTGGAAACAATGGAAGACAAAAAAAAAAAAAAAAAAAAATAACCCAGAAACCTCACTCTCTCTGGTTTTTTTTTTTTTGGGGGGGGGGGGGGCTAATGAGCAGGTGATTTGGAAATATTTAGAAAAATTCTCTGAAAGTTGACAACGAAGTGGTAAGTCAGCCCCTTGAGAGAAAAGGCAGAGGAAAATGGGCTTAGCAGAACTTGCTGAATTTTAGTTCGCTAAATATGAGCAAATATTTGTTTGGATCTTTTAAAATAACTTTTAGCAGATATGCAAAAGCCAAAGAAAGAAACAGGTAGGTTAGGTTTATTTTTTAAAGCTTCATTCAGTAGGAAAAATACCAGTTCTAATAATAGCCAACAGATGCTGAATGTTTTCACAATGGTATAAGAACATCATAAAAATATGAAGAGATATAAATATCCAATAAATACATGAAAAAGTAAGAAGAAATATCTTTAGGCAGCGGGGAAAACCAAATCAAAATTAGACTTAGGGGCTGGCAAGATAGCTCAGCAGACAAAGGTGCATGTGGACAGTCTTAACAACATGAGTTCAATTCCCATAAACACCATGGTGAGAGGGGAGAACTGATTCCTGAGAGTTATTCTCTGGTCTCCATATGCCCCACACAATATAAATAAATTTAAATTTTAAAGTCATATTAAGGTTCCATCTTATCCCAGTCAGAATGAGAATCATAAAAACAAACAAAACGCCTAAACAAATGTATCAGTTTGGGAGAATTAGAATATAAGTTAGCCCAGCCAGTATGATGTTCCTTATAAGCTAAATATAAAACTACCGAATTACCCAGTTATACCACTCCTGGAAATAGATTCAAAAGAATCAAAGGCAGCAAACTACAGAGGTATCTGCATACCCATGTTTGTTATACCACTATTTATAATAGTCAAGTTATAGAATCAGCCTAGGAAGCGTAGGTGCCCATCAAGAGATGAGATTATGAAAATATTATATATATACATATATGTATATGTGTGTTAACATATATATGTATTTATATTACATACATAAATATGTGTGTATATATAAACACAATGGAGTTTTATTTAGTCATTAAGAGAAAATATTTGTGAGTCTGACTTAGTTTGCTCAGTATTATCTCTGGTTATACCTTGTCTTAGTCAGGGTTTCTATTCCTGCACAGACATCATGACCAAGAAGCAAGTTGGGGAGGAAAGGGTTTATTCAGCTTACACTTCCACATTGCTGTTCATCACCAAAGGTAGTCAGGACTGGAACTCAAGCAGGTCAGGAAACAGGAGCTGATGCAGAGGCCATGGAGGGATGTTTCTTAATGGCTTGCTTGCTCTGGCTTGCTCAGCTTGCTTTCTTATAGAACCCAGGACTACCAGCCCAGGGATGGTACCACCCACAAGGGGCCCTGCCCACTTGATCACCAACTGAGAAAATGCCCTACAGCTGGATCTCATGGAGGCATTTCCTCAAGGGAGGCTCTTTTCTCAGTGATATCTTCAGCTTGTGTCAAGTTGACACACAAAGCCAGTCAGTACATACCTATTTTCCTGAAAACAACATATTAATAATAACATATCTTCTCTTGTATGTATAAAAAAGTTATGGGTAAAGATATGTGTCAAATAATACTTTTTTAGTCAATTCTCCAAGATTCTGGACAAATTACTTGACCATAATCCTTACTTGACCAATTTGTCCCTATTTTTAAGAAAGTTAAAAATTATACCTATTTGTTGAGGCATTCTTTCTATAAACAGATAGAAATTATTAGTCCATATGTATATACATATACATATACAGAAACACAAACACACAGAAACTCAATATCTCTCTGTCTCTGTCTCTGTCTGTCTCTCTCTCTCTCTCTCTCTCTCTCTCTCTCTCTCACACACACACACACACACACACACACACACACACACACACACACACACACACACACACTGAATAACTTTGTAGCATCTTTGAAAGATTTTCAAGTTCTAATAACACTCAAGCACAACATTCAAGCACATCTTCAACATGTCCCATTTTGGGATATTAGTGGAATGAAATGTATAGTATGAGGGTAAGCTGGCTTTGGCAAGCTCAACTATTATGACATTTGCTCACCAAAGAACAGGTAAAGTCCTTGCTCCTTTAGAACTGTGGTGTGAAATCATAAGCACACCTCAGATTGTGGGCTGTTTCTGATCTTCCACCCTCATCATTGACGGTATCTGTTAAGATCTCTTCATGCCATGAGAAATTAATCAGGGTGCCCTGAAAAGAGCAGATGTGGGTTTTGAAACCTCTACAATGTCCTTGCCATGGTTGTCAACACTTTGATTCCAGTTTATAGACACTGTCTACTTTAACTTGTCTCTCAAATTACTCTCAATCACCAAAACCGTCTAGGGGAAAGAAAACAAAACAAAACAAAGATTTCCATTGCACCTAATTTCATCTTCCCTATTTTATCCTATAAAGACAAATCAGAAAACAAAAATCTGTCTTTTATATACATGTTAATTCAAAAATCACAGCAAGTTTAAAATTTGTAAGAAGTCCTATTTAAAGTAATAATCTGAACATATATCTAAAGTGAGGAAATGGACACCAGGGGAGAAGAAGCCCTTTGACAGCTAAGAAGCAGGTAAGCAAATCCTACAAGTAGCTGTCCTATGGATTTGTCCCAAGGACTCCCCTGATCTTGGGTCAATAGAATTCTGATGTGACCCATAGTGTCATCTATCCCTACAGACACCTTCTTCCCCAAGTGCTTAATCACCATCTAGTTTACAAAGCCTCATAACAAAGGAATTTAAAGCTTTGAATCATTATATTTCTCTAGGGATTAGCCCAAGTCAAATTCTGAGCATCTTTGCCAAAACCTCAGTCAGCCTGGAGCCAAGTTCATCTCTAGGAATTTGTTGATAAGAATGGGGGCAAGGCATTTAAATGTGGTGTCTCTACTCAGCAACCAAAAGTAAGACTGGTTTTGTTCCTACCAAAGAAGATGGTCCTACTCCCTCCATGGGCCAGGTAAGACAAGACAAACATGACTGCATTAGAATGAACAGAGAGTCTCTTCCACTATTAGTAGAGATGCTTATAGGAATCTCTTTGCACTTTATCAACCCAAGCCATTTATTTATGATAAAGTCTTTTGCTGATATTAAGGTCATTAAACATGCATTATATTATCCACAAGTAAAATTCTTTTTATTGGGTATGTATGCTGAAAACAATTTTACAGATATAACTGCTTACTAAAAAAATATAGATCATAGACATAAAGAGTTTTAAAAAAATGAAGCTTGTAGAAGAATTTATAGGAATAATATTTTGTCACCTTGAAGTGGGTAGAGGTTTCTTGGTAAAGATGCAAAAGTCAGAAATCACAAAAAAAAAAACCTTGTATTTCATCAAAGGTGACACTAAATAAAGTAAAAACACAAAGCACGGGCTGGGAAAATATTCAGGACACATATCTGATGAAGGATTGGTAGAAAGTATCTGGAAGAGGTTGGGGGAGGGGAAAATGTGAACAAAATATATTGCATAAAAATTTAATAAAAGAGAGAAGACTAGAATATATTATACACTTAGAATACTGAAAACTGCAACAGCCAATTGACAATTGGCAACAAATTCTGAACATTCACTCTACTAAACAAATGCCAAAGAAGCTTATAAAATATGCTCAATATAATTTTTGAACATGGAAATGTAATCTTAAATCACAGAAAAATATCACCATAAGTTCTCTAGAATGGCAAAATATAAATAAAAGACTCAAAATACTAGCTACTGAAAAGAATAAAAAGCAACTTGAACTCTTAATATTGCTAGCAAGAGTATACAACTATACAACCACTCGAGAAACCTCCATATCCAATATATACCTAGGGATACCCAAGGAAAAATGCATATGTTTATAAAAAACAAGTTGCTTATTTACAACAAAGGAAAACTGGCAACAACCTAGAAGTCCACTGGTACATATATTTACACAAAATAGTATAGTATATAGCAATAGAACACATGCATCTCAGGAACATCATATTGTGTTAAGTGAAAGAGAGCAGTATATTATGTGAGTCCATATGATATGACATGAACATCAAGAACAGTAAAAGCTAATCAATGGGGAGAGGGTAGAGATAAGAGTCAGTGGTTAAGAGTATTCATTAGTCTTACAGAAGATCCAAATCTGGTTCCCAGGACCCACTTTAGGTTGGTCACAACTGTCTATAACGCCAGGTCTTGAGAATCCAGTGCCTTTATCTGGCTTCTTATACATGTACTTACACAAAGACACAAGTTCACACAACTTTGATCATTTGTACTGCTTTAGTTCCAATCATACTGAATAATCAAGAATTGGGGGCAATCTGATGAGAGGGCAGTAGTGATGCTTGAGAAGATTTAGTTTTCCTGTGTGACTTTGGCTGGGGAGGTTAAACTGCTAGAGATGGGTGTTTTCCTGAACCATAAGAAAAAAAGATATACCTGGGATCAACAAGGGGAGCAGCAAATGATGACTCTAATACTCAGTGGGGACTGATCCTGGGTTTAGGATACGCTGAGGTAGAAAGTGACAGGAACTGTAAAAACAACAAACCAAACCTTTGCCCTTTACCAGTTGGCAGATAAAGAAAATGAAGAGTTGAGCCTCGTTTTTATTTCCTACGGAAAATGTCAACCCCGGGGTGCAGGTGTGGATGAAAACTGTCTCAAAAAGAGAATCGTGGAATGTGTCAGTTCATACATTAAAGCTCTATTATGAAAGCTGACCATTTACAAGAAATGTTTTGTCTTACAGAAATATAAGCTGTCTACTCTAGAAACTTTTAATGTTTAAGAATTGATTTACATACAGTAAAACACACAAGTCTCAATAAATGTTAAATGTTTGTTTTCTATAATCAACACTCAGATGAATATATATAACATTTCAAGCACCCCTCCAGCAAATTATTCACATGCCTTTACAATCATAGTTAGCTAATTTCAGTTACCTTCATTGCTTGTTTTGGTTTGTTTTTTGTTTTTTTGTTTTGTTTTCTTTTGTCTTAGTTTTAATTGCCCATGATTCCTGCTACTTGGTATAACTGGGCCTAAGTAGTACAAACGATCAAAGGAACTTACAAAGTTGGTGTAGTAGAGAAGGGATAGGGAAGACAGGGATAGACAAAACCAAAGGGAAGGGTGTACCCAAATACTAAAATTTGGCCTCCTGTCTTCTGGAAGAAGTTGTTATCATTAGAGTTCAGTATATGAGCTCATTTTCAGCTCCTCTATATAAGGTTAAAACTATCTGGGATAAATGTCCTTCCTCCAACATGAAGATGGCACTATGTGGAAACCTACAGGAGAAGCCCAGGAGACTGACAGAACCGGCATTATTTTACACAGAATCCAGCACACAAACACTGTGCACTGGGTTTATAGCTCAATGAGAAAGCAACTGTGTAACATTTGTATGGCTCTGATTACCAGCCCTGGGATCATAAAAAAGAAAATGAAACAACAATAATAATAACAACAACAAAACCCTATACTGACATATCAACACATTGGCATTCATGAGCTATACATAACTACAAAATCAAAACAAAAATGTGTGTTAAAGTCTAACAGATTATTAGAGAGATGGTAATAATACTGCTTAGATTATTATTTCTATATTATCAACCTATTGCTAACATGCAAACTCTTAATCGATCTGGTCTAAACCTTCTTTCAAAATAGCCTGCTGAATGAAATAGAAATGATCTTCTGATCCAAAAGGATATGATTAACTAATTTGAATCCAAACCATCCGCAAGCCAAGCTCATTGAATAACTCAATGGTAGGTCTCCAAAGCTATTATTCCTAACCTATTATGCAAAAAAGCCAAATAAGAGTTTCTGAAGAGTGTACAAACTCAGCATTAGTCATTTCTGACTAAAAAGGGATTAACACACTGAATAATCTTCAGGGGAGAGACTAAAGGCCATCCATGGAAACCACTGGCCTGCTCTGCTAACTGGGAACCACTTGATCATTTTACTAGGTACTTGAGTTGCTCCACCAGATGTGGAACAAATTAAATGGAACTTGCTTTCTGATTTCCGGAGCTTAGCCATCTATATTCTATGCCCAAAACATTGCTCCTGTCTGTGCTCCCTTTTCTCAGCAGTGATTTGAATCTCTGGTCTACATGTATCCCTCTGGTCAGTGGGTTATGAAAAAGAAAGGGATCACTTAACTTCCCTGTATCCTCCGCCAGGCTACCAAAGCAAAAGACTCTCACAAAAAGACAAAGCAGGGCACATGTGTACAGTGTGAAGGCAGTAGCAGTAATATTCTTTATTTGCCTCAGGACAGATCTATCTTTAAATTAAACTGCCACAGTTGCTGTGGCTTTCACAGAGGGCTGCAAATCTAGGAATAAGTGAGCCATCACACTGTCAGATCGGAGTTTCCTGTTCACATAGGAACTGTGAAGTGACACACCATCTCCTTCCTGCTCAGTGAGATGTGCAAGACATGGATTATTCTTACAGCAGATATCATTTTCCCTTTGTAAGGCCAGGATTAGCTTTGGGGCATGGGAGAAACTGATGGGCATTTGATGTCCAGATCTGGGGAACCAGCAATGCAGAAGCAATTCTTCCTGCTTTTTGGGTTTAGACAGAAAAGAGGAAAACACTTTACTTATTTATTTATTTATTTATTTATTTATTTATTTATTTATTTTTCCTATCTCTGATGATTTGTAGTTCTCTAACCTTAAGTTCAGAAGTAAAGCCTTGTTATTCACCCAATTATGATGGAGCCCATTTGCCAGCAGACTTCATATACTTGACACTGAGAGTGTTCTTCGCAGGCAAGATCACTGTGGTGATGTTTTATGTCCTTCACCTAAAGAAACATCGTTCACACCCTCCTGAATGGACCTCCATTTCTCCTCATTCCTCTGCTAAGGCATCTGAGATTGCCTTGTGTGCCTAGCCCTCCCTGGTGTCCTCCGAGCTCTACTGCTCTGTCTCAGTCCTTCTTCCTGAGTCTCCTGTACAAACTTAAACTTACTATTAATACCTGGTATTCACATTCACTAATTAAAATCAGGCAGACTAAGGAATGATTCTTACAATGTAAATAGCAGAAGCTCAGAAGTTCAATGTGATCTGACTATGCACATTTTACTGAAATTCTTTCATATAGTTCCAATACACATGCACACACACACACACACACACACACACACAAACACACACACACACACATCATTGCCAACATTCTATGCTACAGAGAAGTAAAGAAGTAAAACCTTAGGACCTCTGCATTTCCTGTTGATTGAAAAGATTCTTTGTTTAGATCCCTATATAGCGCCTGTCATCCAGTATCATCTCAAGTCATGACTTCTCCGAGAGGCCTGTCTTGACCTTCTCTATTTCCCCATCATATTAGCTCAACCATAAAACTTATCATCAGTTTATATCATGCTATTTATTTCTATATATGTTAACTTTCAGTCAAGATTATCATGAGAGAGGCAGTCATTCTCTTCTTACATATCTATTGCTGGCACCTACGACAAGAAAAAATGTCTGTAAAGAACAATTTGAAGTTACTCAATAATATTCATTGAAAGTAAAAGTGACTGCAGGATATCGTCCAATGATTTGCCTGGGTCTTCATTATAATCCTATTTTTTTTGGTTATGTTTGTTTGTTTATTTGTTTTGATATTTTGTGTTTTCTTTTTTTTTAAATGATTTATTTATTTTTTTATTATTTATTTTATTTTATTTTTTTTAATTTACATTCCAAATCATTTCCCCTTTCCCGTTTCCTCCCTCCCTGAAAGTCCCATAAGCCCCCTTCCCTCCCTCTTTTCTCCATTCAACCCCCTCTCATTTCTCTGTCCTGGCGTTCCCCTACATCCAGTCTTTCCAGGACCAGGGGTCTCTCCTTCCATCTTCTTAGAAATCTATTGATATGCGGATTGTGTCTAGGGTATTCCGAGATTCTGGGTCAATATCCCCTTATCAGTGACTACATACCATGTGTGTTCTTTTGTGATTGGGTTACCTCACTAAGGATGATATTTTCAAGATCTGACCATTTGCCTAGGAATTTCATGAATTCATTGTTTTTAATTGCAGAGTAGTATTCCATTGTGTAGATATACCACATCTTCTGAATCCATTCCTCCGTTGAGGGACATCTGGGTTCTTTCCAGCTTCTGGCTATTATAAATAAGGCTGCTATGAACATAGTGGAGCATGTGTCCTTATTGCATGCAGGTAAAGCCTCTGGGTATATGCCCAGGAGTGGTATAGCCGGATCCTCCGTGAGTGTCATGCCCAGTTTTCTGAGGAACCGCCAGACTGCTTTCCAGAGTGGTTGTACCAGCTTGCAATTCCACCAGCAGTGGAGGAGTGTTCCTCTTTCTCCACATCCTTGCCAACAACTGCTGTCTCCTGTGTTTTTGATCTTAGCCATCCTGACTGGTGTGAGATGGAATCTCAGGGTTGTTTTGATTTGCATTTCCCTAATGACTAAGGATGATGAACATCTCTTTAGGTGCTTCTCAGCCATTAGATATTCTTCAGGTGAGAACTCTTTGTTTAGCTCTGTACCCCATTTTTTAATAGGGTTACATGGCTCTCTGGAGTTTAACTTCTTAATTTCTTTGTATATATTGGATATTAGCCCTCTGTCGGATGTAAGGTTGGTAAAGATCATTTCCCAGTTAGTTGGTTGCCGCTTTGTCTTTTTGACAGTGTCTTTTGCCTTGCAAAAACTTTGTAATTTAATGAGGTCCCATTTGTCTATTCTTGATCTTAGAGCATAAGCTATTGGAGTTCTGTTCAGGAAATTCTCCCCTGTGCCCATATATTCAAGGTTCTTCCCTAGTTTCCCTTCTATTAGTTTCAGTGTGTCTGGTTTTATGTGGAGATCTTTGATCCACTTAGAATTGAGCTTAGTGCCAGGAGATAAGAATGGGTCAATTTGCATTCTTCTGCATGTTGACCTCCAGCTGAGCCAGCACCATTTGTTGAAAAGGCTATCTTTTTTCCACTGGATGGTTTTAGCTCCTTTGTCAAAGATCAAGTGACCATAGGAGTGTGGATTCATTTCTGGATCTTCAATTCTGTTCCATTGATCTACATGTCTGTTACTGTACCAATACCATGTGGTTTTTAACACTATTGCTCTGTAGTACAGCTTGAGGTCCGGGATACTGATTTCCCCAGAGGTTCTTTTACTCTTGAGAATAGTTTTAGCTATTCTGGGTTTTCTGTTATTCCAGATGAAATTTTGAATTGCTCTTTCTAACTCTATGAAGAATTGAGATGGGATTTTGATGGGGATTGAATTGAATCTGTGTATTACTTTTGGTAAGATGCTCATTTTTACTATATTAATCCTGCCAATCCATGA
This sequence comes from Tokudaia tokunoshimensis, assembly GCA_036184795.1. NCBI lineage: Eukaryota > Metazoa > Chordata > Mammalia > Rodentia > Muridae > Tokudaia > Tokudaia tokunoshimensis. The sequence goes on from BTHU01000023.1 coordinate 13,661,227, forward strand.
GCATGGCAGATTTTTCCAAATTCTGAGGTCTTCTTCAATTTCTTTCTTCAGAGACTTGAAGCTCTTGTCATACAGATCTTTCACTTGTTTGGTTAGAGTCACGCCAAGATACTTTATATGGTTTGTGGCTATCGTGAAGGGTATCATTTCTCTTACTTCTTTCTCAGCCTGCTTATCCTTTGAGTATAGGAAGGCTTCTGACTTGCTTGAGTTGATTTTATATCCAGCCACTTTGCTGAAGTCGTTTATCAGCTGTAGGAGTTCTCTGGTGGAGTTCTTTGGGTCGCTTAAGTATACTATCATATCGTCTGCAAATAGTGATAGTTTGACTTCTTCCTTTCCAATTTGTATCCCTTTGACCTCTTTTTGTTGTCTAATTGCTCTAGCTAGACCTTCAAGTACTATATTGAAAAGATGTGGAGACAGAGGGCAGCATTGTCTAGACCCTGATTTTAGTGGGATTGCTTCAAGTTTTTCTCCATTTAGATTGATGCTGGCTACCGGTTTGCTGTAAATTGCTTTTACTATGTTTAGATATGGGCCTTGAATTCCTGATCTTTCCAAGACCTTTAGCATGAAAGGATGCTGAATTTTGTCAAATGCTTTCTCAGCATCTAATGAGATGACCATGTGGGTTTTTTCTTTGAGATTGTTTATGTAGTGGATTACATTGATGGATTTCCTTATATTGAACCACCCCTGCATTCCTGGGATGAAGCCTACTTGATCGTGGTGAATGATCGTTTTGATGTGTTCTTGGATTCGGTTGGCAAGAATTTTATTGAGTATTTTTGCATCGATATTCATAAGAGAGATTGGCCTGAGATTCTCTTTCTTTGTCGGATCTTTGTGTGCTTTTGGTATTAGTGTAATTGTGGCTTCATAGAACGAGTTGGGTAGTGTTCCTTCTGTTTCTATTTTGTGGAACAGTTTGAAGAGTATTGGTGTTAGGTCTTCTTTGAAGGTCTGATAGAATTCTGCACTAAAACCATCTGGACCTGTGCTTTTTTTGGTTGGAAGACTTCCAATGACAACTTCTATTTCTTCAGGGGTTATAGGACGGTTTAGATGGTCTATTTGATCCTGATTTAATTTTGGTACTTGGTATCTGTCAAGGAAATTGTCCATTTCCTCAAGATTTTCTAGTTGTGTTGAATACAGGTTTTTGTAGTAGGATCTGATGATTTTTTGAATTTCCTCAGTTTCTGTTGTTATCTCTCCCTTTTAGTTTCTGATTTTATTAATTTGGATAGTATCTCTGTGCCCTCTGGTTAGTCTGGCTAAGGGCTTATCTATCTTGTTGATTTTCTCAAAGAACCAACTCCTCGTTTTGTTGATTCTTTGTATGGTTTTATTTGTTTCTACTTGATTGATTTCAGCCCTGAGTTTGATGATTTCCTGCTTTCTACTCCTCTTTGGTGTATTTGCTTCTTTTTGTTCCAGGGCTTTCAGGTGTGCCATTAAGCTGTTAGTGTATGCTGTCTCCCGTTTCTTTTTGGCGGCACTCAGGGCTATGAATTTTCCTCTTAGCACTGCTTTCATTGTGTCCCATAAATTAGGGTATGTTGTGCCTTCATTTTCATTAACTTTCAAAAAGTCTTTGATTTCTTTCTTTATTTCCACCTTGACCAAGTTATCATTGAGTAGAGCATTGTTCAGCCTCCATGTGTACGTGGGTTTTCTTTTGTTTTTGTTGCCATTGAAGACCACCCTTATTCCATAGTGATCTGATAGGAGGCATGGGATTAGTTCTATCTTCTTATATCTGTTGAGGTCTGATTTGTGACCAATTATATGGTCAATTTTGGAGAAGGTACCATGAGGAGCTGAGAAGAAGGTGTATTCTTTAGCTCTAGGATGAAATGTTCTATATATATCTGTTAGTTCCATTTGGTCCAAGGCTTCAATTAGATTCACTGTGTCCCTGTTTAGTTTCTGCTTTCCTGAACGATCCATTTCAGAGAGCGGGGTGTTGAAGTCACCCACTATTATTGTGTGCGGTGCGATGTGTGCTTTGAGTTTTAGTAAAGTTTCTTTTACGAATGAGGGTGCCCTTGCATTTGGAGCATAGATATTCAGAATTGAGAGTTCTTGATGGTGGATTTTTCCCTTGATCAGTATGTAGTGTCCTTCTGTGTCTTTTTTGATGACTTTAGGTTGAAAATCAATTTTATCTGATATTAGGATGGCTACTCCACCTCGTTTCTTGGGGCCATTTGCTTGTAAAATTGTTTTCCAGCCTTTTACTCTGAGGTAGTGTTTGTCTTTGACACTGAGGTGCGTTTCCTGCATGCAGCAAAATGCTGGGTCCTGTTTACGTATCCAGTCTGCTAGTCTATGTCTTTTAATTGGGGAATTGAGACCATTGATATTAAGAGAGATTAAGGCATAGTGATTATTGCCATCTGCCATTCTTGACGCTATCTTTATGTTTGAGTGGTTATCTACTTTTGGGTTTGATTCAAGAAGGTTATTATCTCATTTTTTCCAGGGTGTTATTTCTCTCCCTGTATTGGAGGTTTCCACCTATTATCCGTTGCAGGGCTGGATTTGTGGAAAGATATTGTGAAAATTTGGTTTTATCATGGACTATCTTGGTCTCTCCATCTATGGTGATTGAGAGTTTTGCTGGGTATAGTAGTCTAGGCTGGCATTTGTGCTCTCTTAGTGTCTGCATGAGATCTGCCCAGGATCTTCTGGCTTTCATAGTCTCTGGTGAGAAGTCTGATGTGATTCGGATAGGTCTTCCTTTGTATGTTACTTGGCCCTTTTCTCTTACTGCTTTTAGTATTCTTTCTTTGTTTAGAACATTCGGTGTTTTGATTATTATGTGACGGGAGGTATTTCTGTTCTGGTCCAGTCTGTTTGGAGTTCTGTAGGCTTCTTGTACGTTCATCGGCATCTCTCTCTTTAGGTTAGGGAAGTTTTCCTCCATAATTTTGTTGAAGATGTTTACTGGCCCTTTAAGTTGCAAATCTTCACTCTCATCTATACCTATAATCCTTAGGTTTGGTCTTCTCATTGTGTCCTGGATTTCCTGGATGTTTTGGGTTACACGTTTTTTGCATTTTGCATTTTCTTTGACTGTTGAGTCGATGCTTTCTATGGAATCTTCAGCACCTGAGATTCTTTCTTCCATCTCTTGTATTCTATTGTTGATGTTTGCATCTATGACTCCTGATTTCTTCCCAAGGTTTTCTATCTCCAAAGTTGTCTCCCTTTGTGATTTCTTAGTTGTTTCTACTTCCTTTTTTAGTTCCTGGATGGATTTGCTGAGATCCTTCACTTGTTTGTTTGTATTTTCCTGTATTTCTTTAAGGTATTTTTGCATTACCTCTTTCAGGATTTCTTCCTGATGACCCACGTTCTCCTGCATTTCTCTGAGCGATTTTTGTGTTTCCTCCTCATGGGAATCCATCTGTTGATCCATTGTCTCCTGTATTTCTTTAAGCAGTTCTCGTGTTTCCTTTGTAAGGGCATCTAACCATTGATTCATTTCTTTAAGCAATTGTTGTGTTGCCGCCTTATGGGCATTCGTCTGTAGACCCATATTCTTCTGCATTTCTTTATGCAATTTTTGTGATTCTTTTGTTAGTGCATCTACCCGTTGATTCATCTCGTTAAGCGATTTTTGTGTTGTCTCCTTGTGCGCCTCCATCTTTTGATCCATGTTCTCCCGCATTTCTCTAAGTGATTTTTGTGTTTCCTTTGTAAGGGCTTCTAACCGTTGATTCATGGTCTCCTGTAATTCTTTATGAAATTTATTTGTGTCATTCTTGTGATCCTCTAATAGCATCATGAGAAGTGATTTTAAATCCAGATCTTGTCTTTCGGGTGTGGTGGGGTATCCAGGACTTGCTGCTGTTGGAGAGTTGGGTTCGGATGGTCCCATATTACTTTGATTTCTGTTAGTAACATTCCTACGTTTGCCTTTGGCCATCTGGACACCTCTGATGTTAGTTGGTCCTGCTGCCACTGGCTGTTGTTTGGACCTCCTGTGAGCCTGCAAAGCTATTTCTGCCCCCCCCCCCCCGGATTACCAGGATTCCCCTGGCACCGATTTCTGGGGCCTGCCTGCTCCTGAGTGACTTTGGAGCCCTGATGTGCCTTGCCTCAAGTGATCTTATATTGGGGAGTCCTTGCACATCCAAAGGCTCAGCCTAGTGGATTCCTGGAGCAGAGGTCGCCAAAGGGAGGCTGGTAGGCTCCTGCCCTCTGCAGGGGTGTGTGATCTCTCCTGGGGGGGGGAGGGGGCGTTCTTCTGCCAGGCAGAAGTCCCACAGCAGAGCTAGCATGCTGGTTACTGCAGATCCGCCCAGCTTTTGGGAGCCACGTGCACACAATCCGCCCAAGACCCAAGTGATATTATGCCTGTCTGTCTCAGAGCCTGGCTGTCCCAACTTCCCGGCCACTGGAGTAAAGATGGCGGAGTGCACTCTGCACACTCTCCGTGGCGCTGCTCACCCTGCAGACGCGCTGGCCTGCAGATCTGGCACCCAGACGACCACAGTGCTGACCCGTTCTTGGGCGCAGACGGAAGCCCCAACAGGCCGTGTCCCAAGTGATGTTATATTGGGAGTAGAGCCTGGGTACCTGTCTCTTCAGTGCAGTCTGCGGGAACAGAGGTCGCGGAAGGAAAGCTGGTAGGCTCCCGCCCAGTGCAGGGTCCTATAATCCTATTTTTACTTTGCTGATCATCTAACTGAGGTTTAGGGATATCACATGGCTTGATCAAGTTAGAGTATATTAGGTATAAGAATTTCCTTTGATAAAGTTGTGACAAAACTATTTGTTTTGTGTGGATAGGTTGCTGTTTGTCATCCCTAACTAGTAGTCCAAAGACATTTTGCCAAAAAGATACATACACAGAGTTATTATTGGCTCAGAACATTCCAAGATAATTAACCATGAACTCGGCATTCCTTGTTTGTCATGAATTGCCCAAAGAGTAAACATTAGCTTCCTAATTTAATGTAAGGAAACTTAGGTGCTTTACAATAAATACCTTGTGCCAAGATATGATTCTCCTTAGTTTGTAACATTCTAAGTCTTGGGATATCAATGTAACACATATATAAGCCTTTACAAAGTAACCATGAACATTGGGAAATTTAACTACCCCCAGCATCTGCAAATTCAAAATAACCTGTATTCTACCTGTCTGCAGACAGGCATTATAACAGACTTTTTCAGTCTAGTATTTCTTAAAAATTCTAAGAGCAAATACAGATCATGAGTATGAATCAGATTTTAACTTGAGTCAGTGTTTAACTAGTTCTTTTGGACTCCTAAAAGTTGTGTCTGTGAGGTTCCCCAATGTTTAAAGAACAAATTTGCCCCAACCTGACTTCATGTGACACTAGTTAAAGGCCATTTGTTCAGTAAATTAAGAATTTTATCATTTAGTGATTGCCATATTTATGCCTTTGCGTGATTTTCATATAAACAAATTCATGGGTCAGAAAATAATCCTTTATCAAGCCCTGTTTCCTGGTTTGGGGTTTATTATGGTTACCATGATATAACTTAAAATACCTGAATATCTGTAGTATGCATTCGGCACTAATGGACAATAAGTGATAGTGAAGTTTGGTCAGGTCTGATCCAAATTACCTGTGGCTGCTGTGAATTATATGGAATTACACAGAGTTTAATGGTTCTCTGGCAATTTGCCTTGGCCCAAAGCCAAGATAGCTAATGCTTCAATCAAAGTGCTCTCCCTACCCCCACCCCAAGACAGTTTCTTTTCCTGCCTCTGAAGAAGTCTTCAATGCCTCTCACAAATGCCAGAGTTCCATGACCTTCATCTCTTCCTCCTCCTGCTCCTCCTCCACCTGTACGCCATGACATATTAATGGCCTCAGCCGGTTTGCAGAGCCACGTTGCTTGGCTAGCAGTTACAAAGGGAAGACTTTTAAGATTTGATTAAAACAGAAGAGCCAGCAGAGAAAAGATGAGAAGAACTATCAGTTGGCTCTTGCCCTTTCTCCAGTAGTACCATCTGCTAGATCAAAATTCTCCCAATGGCTAAGAGCCCTGGCTCAACACTGCAGCATTACCTACAATAGCAGGCCTCTTGAGCCTCATCACAACCTTTAAACGATTGTGGGAACACATCCCACCATATGCAGGTAAACCGCCCAACAAAGAGAATCCCATTGTGCAACAAATTGCCATCCTCTGTTTTAGGAACCTCATGAGCCTTAGGCTGGGATTCTGCCACAGACTGTTGCCATCGCTTTGACTGGGTTGAGAGAGTGGGAAAAGACCAAGTATGCAAAGGCCAAAAAGGAAAAAGAAAAAGAAAAGAAAACAGGTCCTGATAAGCTTGCAAAGACACAATTTAAAATCTCAAGATGCACTGTTTCCTCCCCCCCCCTCCCCGATTCTTCTCACCAATACCTGCTCACCACCAACCCCACTCCTCCCCAATTGCTTTTAAAACTTTCAGTCAAGCTTCAGGACTAGTAACTCCTATTCTTTGGCAAAGGTGAGGCCTGGATGCTTTGTCTAACCAATTCTAAAGTCCCATGTACTGGCTGTACCAAGGAGAAAGCTCATTTAAAAAAAAGACTAGCTGCCACAGTACCAGCAGGAGGGAAGGGCAGAAAACCACAGGATTCCTACTCTGCACTGATTGCTGCTAACTCATTTCAGCTGCTAAGGAGAGGCCCTGTTGGGGGAGCCACAAGAGGAAATGGGTTCCATGTACAGTCCACCTTAAATTGCTCACAATTGTGTCTTGAAAATAGGCTCCGCTAAACATTTCACATGCCTATTAGGACAAGCTGTAAAGCTTTAGGCTTTGCTGCACTTTTTGCCCAGATTGTCTGAGTCACTTTCCTATGGCAAAGATGATTAAACAGTTGGCAAGTGAGATATGTACAGGGAAGACAAAGGAGCTCCAAGGATAGTTAAATCTGGACCCAGGAAGGATGGTTTAAGTACGGTGACTTTTAGGCACATAAAGGATTTAAAGGATTTAGAGGATGAAGACCAACTGTTCTAAATTTGATTGAAAACGGGAGGGGGGGAAGAAATTGAAATGAGAATAAGAAGGAAGAACTTTCTGCCTGGAAACGTAGGTAGATCTTCGATGGTGTGGAGTGGTCAGTTGATCACAGCTATGGACTGTTCTTTGGAGTGGTTGGTTCTTCCAGTGGTAGAGGGGAAGAGTGAAAGGCAGCTGAAAGTGCCACTTCAGGACTCTCCAGTACCCAGACTTTTCCTGTCTGTAACAGTCCAAGATCTTGAGAAGGGTCACTGGCATACCCAAGGGGAAAACAAGAGCAACACGCAACTTACTGCTGCTTCCAAATGGTGAAATTCATCCCCGACTCTTTAGACATTTCTATGAGCCGAGCCTGTACTCCAGCCCCCACAATCTAAAGGGAAGGAAGGAAAAGCTCACTTTTGACTTGCCAGGGCCCTTAGGCCATGCATATGGGAATAATAGTTTCTGAGCCCAAAAGCAGGACATGGTCTAACAATTATATTTATGGGGACAAAAGGACAGAGTACGTGAAATCAGAGCTGTCCCTGGGAAATCTGGGATGTATGGGTCTCCATAGCCACATATTATCTCTTCCTGAGGGTTCTGACACAGGAGAGAGTTAATTAAAACTGTGCTGTGTTGTTTGGGCCTGGATTCTTTCTTTGTCTGCAACAAGATCAGTTAGGACTGTGAAAAGCCCCAGCACAAACTTAAATTCCTCCTGTGTAGGTTGCTGTGTATCCTCCCCCATTTAAAAACTTCGTAAAAGGGCCCTGACTGTTAACCATAAGCAGCTCGATAGGCCATTACAGAAGGGAAGAAATGTAACCTAGTATAAGAAATCCCATTCATTTCATTCATTCCCTAATTCCTTCCTTCCTGACAGCAGTGGTTCTCAACACATCAACCCTAGACCAGCAGCTTTATTGTCTCATGGATGCTTGTAGGAAATGGAAATCACCCTAGCCTAATGCATACAGAATCACAAATTCTGGGGTGGAGCCAGTAATGTGTGCTTTAATTCCTCTAGGTGATTATGATGAGTGCTAAAGTGTGAATATCCCTGGATTAGGCATTCTCCTGGGGATGCTTACATTGATAATCAGCAACAATGCCATTAACCAAGAAAATGAAAGCCACAGGCATGTTTACTAAGGACAAGGATTAACCATCAATGTGTCTGACAATCTATCCTATAACGTCTCTCATAATCCCGGGATCATAGAGTCATCTGACTCTTAGCAAATTGTAGTTTGGCTTGAAACAAACTGCATAGGTTCCATGTCAGTAGATTCAACCATTTGTAGACAACAAATACTTCAAAGAGTGAAAAACTGTCTCTGTTTTGAAGATTCTTAGATGTCTCTTCTTACACTATTTCTTAAATAATACACTATAACAACCATTTACACAGCATAGGGAGTGTACTGAGTGTCCTGGGTAACTAGACAAGCTTCTCCTTCCAAACATTATCTTTTATATATGAGGTACTTGAGCATCCCAAGATTTTTGGTATGTGTTCGGAGGATTTCTGGAACCAATCCTTCATGGATTCTTAAAAAAACTGTAACCAGAGGCTAGGATTCAAGGGGATAACTTGGCTTGTTTGCTCTAATAGTCTTTTGTCAAATAAGCCAAGGGGTTTCTCCTCTAAATGCTATTCAGATATGCACACACTACTCTTGAGCATTTTGTGACTATATTAGCCATTAGCCTCAATGTGGATTGGAACATAATAACTAAGGCTCACCCTACAGATTGAGCCGGGAATATTTTCTGTTCAGCAGCATTATGTTTTACTTTGAAACCCGCAGAGATAAAAGAACAACCACTTAATGCTGGTCCTTAAACCTTACTAACATTAAATCAGAATTAAATAAAACAATTATTGTTTCATCCTGATCGAAACTGATAAATTTAATCATAATGTCTGTTTAAACAGGAAAAAGAAATGCTTCTGGGTGAATTAATTATCAAAGTGAAGGGCACTGAACACCAAATCTTATTAAGTGCCACCTGGTTCTCCCCTACAGTATCAGTTAGTAACTGAAAAAAGAGATCTGACCACAGCCTTGTAGTTAATCAACTACTTCTGGCTGCCAGTAAGGCTGTTGGTTCTGTTAGAAAAGTCACATAGCATAGTTAATTCAAATCAATGCATGAGAGGCAGAGACCAGCCTGGTCTTCCTAGCAAATACCAGACCAACCAATATTACAATGTTAGATCTTGTCTTAAAATAAAATCAGCACATGAAAATTTCTGGGGCAAACTAACATTTTATATATTAGTAGAGATTTTGGGGTACTCACATGCATAGTGTATCAAAACTCACCCTTTGGTACAGTTAAGATTCTGTATTTCATTATATATAAATTTTGCTTCAAAAGGAGAGAATCTAAACCCTGAACACTGGTAAGTAATACACATACTGAAGCTTTTGTGGGAACCAGTTCTTAACTTACTTGGAAATGTGCCAGAAAGTAATAGAGCTACTAAATGGAGTAAATAAACAGGTAAATAAATCTATGCTAAAGACAGTAAACCACAGCAGATGTTAACACAAACTCCAGTGTCAGGCATGAGAAACCTCCTCTTGTGAAACTCCTCTTGAGTTGTTGATCAAGGGAATTCAAAAGATCCAATAATGATATAGGATTTTGCTGTATTTTAGCCGCTTCCCAGATATAGAAGTCCCTATCGATGGATGAAGACTGAGGAATTGGTCTGAATTTGATCTGGATATCTTCTCTCTGAGAACTAGTCCTCATAAGATTAGAAGGAAGATGCAAGCTGCCAAGAAAAGCAATCAATAGTTCTATCCAGATGTAAAGTCTACAGACCACAGTGGTGGCCAATATGGAAAGAGATTCCAAAAGTTGCAATAGTGGTACTTGCATCCCAGGGGTAACCAACAGCCACCTAATTGGTCCAAGGCCCATTCAGTATAAGGGCATTAATATCTGGCACTGTAAACTTAGCCAACTGCCCATGGCTGGTTGAAGTCATGAATGTTAGAGGAGAACCTACTAGTATCACTTTCCTAAACCAGGAAAATTTCTAACTATATTATAAATATGTTATCTGTACATCCACAGGTAAGTGTAGCTTTTACTCCTTCATCAAGGAAGCTTCATTTTTAAGAGGACAAGGACCATTACAGAAAGCTACAACGGGTCAAAATGCAGATATCAACTGACTATGGGTTGCTCATCCCCATTTAACACATTTACAATGTAACTTCAACACATACGGCTCAGGGAATAGAGGGTAGAAAGATTATAAAAGCCAGAGGACCAGGACTAGGTAATCTCATCTACTAAATGATCAAAATATGTTTTATGAAACTCTCAAAGATTCATAATTTAAAAGTATGGTAAGATGTTTGACAGAATCTAGGTGATAGGTATTTGAGCATCATTTTTTATATATTTGAATTTCTCCACTATAAAATGTCAAAAATAAATGCAAAACATGCAAAAGGTCTGTTGGTTTAATTATAAAACTGATTTTTCATTAATTTATTTATTTCACAAACAATGTATGTGTGTGTGTGTGTGTGTGTGTGTGTGTGTGTGTGTGTGTGTATGTGTGCTATAAACTAATTCAAATCCTGACTGCCCCATATAGTACAACAATGTGACCTTGGGTAAGTCACTTCACATCTCTGGAACCTGATTATTTAACTATTAAATTATTTGTTTTTAAAAATGGGTATAATGGGACTCATAGAGCAGTTACAGTTGGAATAGCATGTAAATTGCTGTCCACTTAATGAGTGCTCCGTTAGCTAGGAAACTCTGACTAAAATGCCCCTCATTCATCTTATGTGCTTTCCACAGGTTTTCAACAATGTGATGTCTTTTGTATCAACCGCTTGAATACTGAATATCTTTTGATTTGTAGAAATGGTTTGCAGATTGGGCCAAGCCTTTAGGTTATGGTGTACACACCACAAACCAAATGATTGAACTTACATTCAATCAAATATTGGCATGCAAACTTCTTGCAAAGAGACTTTTGGAAAAAAAAATACCAAGCAAATTTGAAGGCAAGAGTATGGTCTAAGGTAATGTTTGTACCTTAGCTTGAATTCTAACTTCCACCCATAACTCCACCACTGTTTCTGCTTCTGGGACGATGCTCAATGAAAAGGAAAAACATACTCGTCCTTTGTTGGGTTCCTTTTCAAGTTCATTTTCTGCACAGATTCTCCCTGAATTTGTTCCTTCAATGTAAACCCTTTCCTCTAATGTAATTCATTAATTAGCATGAGACAGATGAACCATTCCCCTATTTTAGGCTAAGCCTATGCTCCTCTGCAAATGATCAACCCTGGCTTTAGTGAGTCCTCTGGAGGGTTTAGAGCAACCTGGAAGCTGGATGTAACCCCTCAAGAAAGCACAGTCAGACTCCTGGGGCTCAGGAAGCAACTCAACAAGAGACTGGCGAACAGCAGTCTCCCGTTTTTATAGAGGTCAGAAACTGTTAAGAGTAAAGCATACAGTCCAAGAAGCTCTTCAAAAGAGCACATTATGAAACTGCTGTACAACAGCATGCAGTGCAGGAAGCCACACCCCCAAAGTGAAGCCAATTCTTTCATAGTTCAAATCCAATACAGATGACCTCGATATCAAGCAAGTCTTGATCATTGGGCCTTCGCATATAATTGAGACCTGCTTTAGAAATCGGAGGCTACAAACTGGACCTATCCTCCCTGCACCACCAGCAGCCCTTCTACAGTATACAGAACTCTTAGTACACTTGAAAACACCAACATATTGCTGTATATTTAAGAATTACTGACCACTTTAAATGCACTTTAACAGTTTGCAAATATGATTTAATTTACCATATGTTAAGACAGCTGTAACAGATAAATAGTGGTAATATTTAATGATAGGATCTAGGAGAGTATCAATAAATGATCTTTTCTTTAAAAAAAAAAAACTGCTATAGAAGCCCCAGCCAGTTTTCATGGACCTGTGCCGTTTCTAAGTATATGCTGCAGAAGATCATGAGGCAACTTCAGAGGAACCTATTCTGCCCGCAAGGAGCAAAGCCCAGTGAAACTTTGAGACTTGGTTAGCAGTGAGGAGTGTTTGCAGACTACTGATTAGGAGCTGCAGGAAACCTTGGAGGTTCATAACAGATGGCTAGGAGGAAGAAAATAAGAAGAATGATAGTGCATCTGTCAATCACTAAGAGGGTGCATTCCATGTATTCTGTCATGAAAATGCTAGTATGTAAGCTCAAGTTAGTTATTCCACAATGTGAACAGATTTTAAAATATTTCTGTTGAATACAATAATTATACTTTTGGTCAACTAAAATTAACGTTTTAAATTTTCAAATAAGCTGAGTATTACTGGAGCTCATGCCCTGGATACTTGCGGGAGTGAAATGGGGGATTTACAAGTTTGAGATCAGTTTGATCAACAAAGTGAGATGGTATCTCAAAAAAAAATGTAAAATATATAGACCTCCAATGTGTCTGACATTTTATATGGGTGATTATATGTTCTTCTACTGTTTTATAGGATCCCTATCGCCAGCCTGCTAGAAGTCCTGTGATTTCTAACAGAAAGAACTGAATTGGATCAGAGCAGTTAACTGAGTCTCCCAAGGCCAAACAGCTAATATGAACTCACATATTCTGAAAGTACCCACTGTGTACACTGTTTATCTATCTATTAAGACAGACCAGAGAATGCCTTGATACTTACATGGTTTCCTGGAGTTCATAGTTCTTAGATACCTTCTATTCAGCTCAATAAGAACAAGGCAATAATTTACCCACTTGTTACTATCAATCATTATGATCATCTGAATCAATCTGAAGCCTATCCTTCCTTTAGACTTTTATATTTTAGATACTTGAAACCTACCTGGCTATTTGTGTAGCGATTCCCAACAAAGCAAAATTAGTGTGTGTGTGTGTGTGTGTGTGTGTGTGTGTGTGTGTGTGTGTGTGTGTGAGAGAGAGAGAGAGAGAGAGAGAGAGAGAGAGACAGAGACAGAGACAGAGACAGACAGACAGAAAAAGAGAGACAGAAAAGGAGAAGAGGGAGAAGAGGAGAGACAGACAAAATGGAGACTGAAACAAGGGCCTTGTGCATGCTATGCAAGTACTTAACTAAGTTACATCTCCAGCCTTCTCAGCTGTTTGCACTTGTTATGACAGGGTCCCCCTAATTTGTTTAGGCTGGCCTTGAATTTGCTCTGTAGCCCAGACAGGGCATGAACTTGTTATCTTCTTTCCTCAGCCTCCTAAGTTACTAGGATTACAGGTCTGTGTCCCCAAACCTAGCTCAGAAAATCTTATTTCTTGAAGCTGAAGTTTAGCCCTACTAAGTCTGGCCTTCTCTACAGTACTCATAGCTTAGCTTGCTACTGTAGGCTACTCTCTTGTGGTGCTAGAGGCAGGTCTCAGTGGGAGCCAGAGTAGTTCCTGAATGGAAGTTAAGTTGGAGAGGATAATAGTGCATGCTTCTATTATTACCCCAGCCTTTGGAAAGTTGAGGATTATCAAAAGCTTGAGGACAGCCTAGGCTACATAGTACATTCCAGGTCAGCCTGGTCTAAGAGTGAGACCTATCCAAAAACAGTTAGTGCTTAATAACCATCAGTTATTAAAGCCATGCTAACGCATAACAGCAGCAGCTGAGGACCAGATCAGAAGAAAAGTAATGTATTCTTCATACCAAGCCTATAATTCCTTGTCCCTCCTGGCAGTGCTAGGGGAGAAGAGACAAGAACACGTACATTCGTACCACTTCCAACAAGTATTCTTCACACATCCCCTATGATGACTTCAAGTTGACTCTTCTCTGGAAGGGAGCAGTCTCGAACTGCCTGCATTAAGATGGAAGTTTTCACCTCCAAGTCCCAAAGTCTTCTTTGCACTGTAAGGCAAAGTTCTGCAGAAATGTCTATATATCTCCTTTCTATTAAACACTTATTTTATTGTCAAGATGCTCCTGAGATATCTGTTTCTTCAATAATAGAATACAAATAGCCTGGCTGGGTCTGTCCCTTCTAAGTATACTAAAGCCATGAAACAGTCATTAGATCTGTATAAAGATCTGAAAAGTGCCCTTTACCATCAGGCCGCAAGCCTGGAGTTATTTATAGGATTATGAACAGGACTGAACAGGATAGTCTCACATATCCACCATGGTAAGTAAAACATATATACTGAGTGGCTATTGTACACTGGGATCTGAGCTGAGTTTGGTGAGTTTTGAAGATTTTTGTGTTTCTAATACCTGTGGGGAGAAGCCATAAACAATGAAGCCAGAAGAACTTAGTATGGATGGGATGAATGTAGAGGTGATTTTCAAAATACTGAACAAACAAAATAAAACCAGTTCAAATGGAGCACCAACTAAGCAGAGTGAGCGCAGTCAAGATATGGAGCAATGTTACCCAGGCCCCTTACTGAGCTGGACAATTGAGGTGGCTCTAAGAACAGGGAGGAAGTCAGCTGAAGGCATAAGAAGTCATAGGAGCAGCCATTATCAAAGTACTGTGTCTGCATGTATATACATATATACATATACATATATACATATATACATATACATATACATATACATATAAAACAATAGCCATGGTCCTACTGGTGCATCCCAGGAGAATACAGCAGTTCTTAAATGCCAGTTGAATGAGTATGACAGTTACCTTGTGCAGATCCAAGAATATGGAAATGTCATGTAGACCGAAAAGTATCCTTAGCGACTGTATTCACTATGGGATAGATTATCAGCAGTAAGCAAAGGCTTTGAATGCACACGGGAAGATGGCTAATAGCCTAAATTACTGCAGTGGCTAAAAGCATATATGTATATATACAGGCCCAAAGATGTTTACACAAATTCTCAATTCTACATATAATCTCAAGGACTATCCAAGCCTTTTGTTTTCTGGTTTGGATTCTCCATCCCATTGCATCCTTACATAGTCTCACATGCATGTATGCACACAGGGGTGGGGTGTCTGACAGACTTCACTTCAATGTACATACTCATCTAGTAGCTGTCAGGCCATAAGTATAGTAGGCAACATGTCTAGTAAAAAAAAAATTCCATTCAGCAGGCCAGTGGTAGCGCATGCCTTTAATCCCAGCACTTGGGAGGCAGAGGCAGGTGGATTTCTGAGTTGGAGGCCAGCCTGGTTACAGAGTGACGTTCAGGACAGCCAGGACTACACAGATAAACACTGTCTCAAAAACAAAACAAACAGAAAAAAGAACGATTAAAATAAAATAAAATAAATTTAAAATAATAAAGTATAATTTTAAAAAAGAAAATTCCATTCAAATTAGGAAGCCATATTTCCAGTTGCAAGAGAGTGGCTTTAGTGTAGACAACTGCCTTCAAAATCCTATGCTTTGACTAGGCCATTCATTCTACTATTCCAAACACAGTCACATCTTGCTTTTTTTTTTCTCTTAATAATGGCCCAATGCAATCAATAATGTTGGCATTATGTGACTCTAATACATATATGAAAAAACTGAGGATCATAGAGAAGAGACTTCCATAAAATCATTTACAGGAGCCGGGCGGTGGTGGCGCACGCCTTTAATCCCAGCACTTGGGAGGCAGAGGCAGGAGGATTTCTGAGTTCGAGGCCAGCCTGGTCTACAAAGTGAGTTCCAGGACAGCCAAGGCTACACAGAGAAACCCTGTCTCGAAAAAGCAAAAAAAAAAAAAATCATTTACAGGAACTAAATGCCTTCTGCATCCTGGTTTCATATTCTTTTCATCCTCTATATGGTCTATTTCGGATATAACTTCAAAGTGTTCTTCTTCCTACTTCCTGTAAACCAGTAATTATTCTACCCATTTTAATGATTATTTCTAAGATAATACTTAAATATATTTGTTAAGCATATATAGTAGGAATAATTAGAACCCTTAAAATACACAGATGACTCAGACACCAAATCTATTCCCTAAAGTCCTGCTCAGGTCTCACCATTGCCAGCCAAGACATTTCCCCTGTTGACACCAATTCAATAAGCTCAGGCCATTGCCTTTTAAATGTCTACCCTCAGGTTATCACATTAGTGCTTTCTTCTCTACCATTACACAGTGGTAATCAGTCTCTGGTTTTTTTTTTTTTTTTTTTGGTTTTTTTTGTTTTTTTGCTTCTCCCTTTCTTATTCCCATGTAGCACAAAGCTGAATACAAAAAGGAACACTTACGGAAGTGTTATTAATGGATGGCTTGATTCATTAAAGACTGTCTCTGATTCCCAGGTCAACAATGCATTCTAAGTGTGTGTGTGTGTGTGTGTGTGTGTGTGTATCTGTGTGTGTGTATCTGTGTGTGTGTGTATCTGTGTGTGTATGTTGTGTGAGTGTGTAAGTATGTGTATAGCTGTGTGTGTAAATGTGCATATGTATGACTGTGTATATATGTATATATGTGTGTGTATATATGTGTGAATGTGTATATATACATGTGTGTGTGCACATGTGTGAGGGGGTGTAGGGGCTACGTGCATTTTGATCCATTCACCACTCATCCAATGGCCCTGAGGGTCACTAACTCAATGCTGTCAAAAGGCAGTATCAGCACATAGTTATTTTACATTCCAGCAGGAATTGAAGCAAGAAAACTCTTACCCCTAATTTTTCAAAATAAATACTTCTCTTGTTCCAAGTGGTATATTTTTGACATCTTGTGTACATTTCTGAAATAAAGTCCAGATGAGAAACCAGTTCATATGTATGTCCATCCCCAATATAAGAATAGTCAGTTCCTGCTCATGATCACTTTCATTTCTAAAACCCAAAGTGAAATGTGCAGAGAGAGAGAGAGAGAGAGAGAGAGAGAGAGAGAGAGAGATCGACCAAGAAAAAGACCAAGGCATCAGGTTGCAGGAAGAGGGTAGGTCAATTTGTAAAAGATTGTTTAAACAATCTCATCAAGGCTTGTGGCAAGTCTGGTAAGACTAGAGCATGGGAATGGCAAGAATAAGGTGCTATAATGGCATCTGTCTCCTCTCGTGCCTGTCCATGTAGATTTCTTAGGTTCACAAATGTTCTTAATAAGACAGGACCCTTTAGAAATAAGGGAGATCAAAGAAAGTAAACTCAAAGAAGCCAACTAGACAAATACAATACAAAGAACATCAAACTCTTGGTCCTTTGGAAAGAAAGTTCTTACAGTTCTAACCAAGGGTGAAACAATATTTTTTTCTATTTCTTTTTCTATTCCATTACTGTCCGAGTACAGATCATTTTTTCACATATAGTGAGTGACAATATCAATTTGGTTTTTTCCAGTATCAATTCTTTGTCCCATAGGGATTATTATTCTCATTTTATAAGTGGCAAAACTAGTATAACTTTACCTATTATCATAGTTTTAACATAGATTCAATAGATTTTTTTTTCCTATTGCCGTGCCTTTCCAGTATGCTGACACACTTGGTTTTAAACACTGTGCAGCAAACCCTAACAGAGAAAAAGCAGGCAGGGCCATTCATTCCATGCTAAAGGAGTAGGAGATTCAAAGAAAGAAGAAGGATATTCAAGTAAATGATGAATATCTCCAAAGGCTTCCCTTAGGGAGAGACAGGCAACAGAACATGAGGCAGAAACAGATGGAACCAGATTGCAAATAGGTTCCTATCCTACATTAAGTAGTGTGGATTTTCTTCGGGGAGATATATGATAAAGTAGAAGATCCAGAACGGGTCTCTAGTTGGAGAAAGGCATGGTGGCAGTGAGGACAGTTGATTCTAAGGAGCAAAGGAAGCACTGACTGCAGGCATATAGACAGGGGGGCAAGAATGTATGGCAACAGTCAGTCTGAGGCCCAGCTTTGAAAATGCTGCTTCCAGTGAAATCACCCCCCAGTATTCAATTTCAAAGCTGGGTCTGCAGGCTTTGCAGCATCTATCCTCCCAGCCTTGCCTTAAACACTGCATATGTTACTTTGACTTACAAACTACTAACAAGTTTTGTTTGGTCCTTTGGGGCCTCCTCATTTGTCTCCATTTTCTAAGCTGAAGGCTTTGTAGCTCCCCTGGGCCCAGCTTAGCCCAGATGGCTGGGGCAGGCTGAGAGTAATCAGGTAGGCTCCAAATACAAAGGGCCTTGATTAGCACCGTTCACATTCCTCACACTGCACTGCAATTCACAGTGAAACCCTACAGAAGGGTTTTATGGAAGGTTTGGGATGAGTTTGGGGCTGCTTTTTCTTTCTTCTTCCTTTTTTTTTCTATAAGTGTGTTTCTGGGCTATAGTTATTTCCTGTCCTTGAGTTAAATAACAGCAGAGTTTACAGCAATGCAGAAAAGATGTCTTATAGGGATTGGGGATCCAGCATGAATGACCACAGCGATAGTCACAAAAGAACAGGGAAATGAGGCTGCCTGGGGTAGAGCTGATAGGGGAAGTTTCAGCGAGCACAAGTGCACAGAAGTCAGGCTAAACTACCTGCTTGATACTCAGGCCAGCTCTAGCCCTCAGCGAATTTGCAATCAACATGCAGAGCTGATTTTGTTCTGGTCATATGCACCCAGTAATACCCTAGTATAATCCTAAGGTGTAGATTTTCTCCATTAACCAAGGAAACTGAAGCATACAGATGAGTCACATGTATTTCATGGATAAAAGCAGTCAGCAAAACATTCATGGGAAATCCACCCTCCTAAAGAACAGGATGTTCATAACAAAAACCTCCTAGGCTTACATCTTTACATGTAACAAATATTTATTATTACTATTTTTGTCTCACAAAATTTCATTACATTTTCACTTCTGTGTATCACTGTACTTTACTGATATCTGCTCTCCATTACCTACCCTTGTGCCCCCCAAAACTGGTTCCTCCTCTACTTAAATAATCGCCCTACTTTCCTGTTCATATAATATATATAAACATTATACTATAATTTATTATGTTTTTTTAAATAGATCTCAGATGACAAAGTATATATCTATATATGAATAAACAAACAAACAAACAAACAAACATACATACATACATACATAGCCCAGTCTGGATTCATGTACATGAGCAAAAAGCAATTTCATTCCTGAAATCTCCATTGCAGTGAAAAAGTGAGAAAATGAGGGTTTTTTGTTTTTTCTCTCCATTTCTGTCATTTCCCTTAAGGCACACAAACACACACACACACACACACACACACACACACACACACACACACACAGAGAGAGGCATGCACATATACACACACAAGAGAGACACAAAGACAGAAACAAAGATATACAGAGGGAGACAGACACAGAGACTGAAATTCTTTGACCTTTTTTTAGCTAACAGCTTTATTGAAATATAATTTATATATCATGCAATTGTCATATCATAAAGATTCATTAATTTTAAATGCAATGCAATGGCTGCTACTATATTTTCAGAGTGAAACAATGATGATCATCAACATCTCATTTTAGAACATTATTATGACCCAAAAAGGAAGTTTCAGCACATATGGCTCATATATAACCTGTCTCTATGTTCCTATATCCTAAGATGCCTTCACAAATCATGGCTCAATAAACTTGCCTTTGCCTATAAATAGAATATGGTCATTTGTGCATCTCATCTCTCTCTCTCTCTCTCTCTCTCTCTCTCTCTCTCTCTCTCTCTGTGTGTGTGTGTGTGTGTGTGTGTGTGTGAATGCCTGTCAACTATAGGTTTTATTTCTCAGGTGCTGTCAACATTGTTTTTCAAGATATCTTTTGTTTATTGGCCTGGAGCTCCCCCAGTAGGAGACTGATTAGCCTGCAAGCCTCAGGAAGCCACTTGGCTGACTTTCCAGTAGGATCACAAGTACCCACAGCTTCCACAGTTGTTCCTTGGTTCTGGGGATCAAACTCAGGGCCTCATGTTTACATAGAAACTGTGCTATCTACTTAGCCCTAGTTTCTTTTACTTAGCATAATATTTCCAAGCTTCATGCACATCATGGAACATACCAGTATTTCAATTCTCTTTATTGACAAATAGTATGGGACATACCACATTTTGTTTATCTATTTATGTCTTGATGGACATTTGGGTTACTTCAGTGTTTTACTATTGTGGATAAACATCCATGTATAAATTTCTGTATGGACATGTTTTCATTTCTTTTAGATGGTATCTAGGAAGATATGATGTACAGCATAGGTCAATGTATGTTGAGAAAGAAGCAAAGGAATTGTCAAAGTGTTTTCCAACATGCCTATTAAATTTTATATTCTTATCAACATTTATGATGATTAACAAACACTTAGCTTGTAGAAACTATGAAAAAGCCAACCATTTAAAGGCCCTTGAGATTGTCCTCATGACACAGAGGAAGTAGAAATGGTTACCCAACTATACCTACTGAACTCGGGTAAGATCAGTAGGGGTCAGTGGCACTTATGACATGACTTGTTCCTAGGCCACCTCTTTTCCAATATTATAAAAGCTCTCGGTGGTGGCGCACGCCTTTAATCCCAGCACTTGGGAGGCAGAGGCAGGAGGATTTCTGAGTTCGAGGCCAGCCTGGTCTACAAAGTGAGTTCCAGGACAGCCAGGGCTACACAGAGAAACCCTGTCTCGAAAAACCAAAAAAAAAAAAATAAATAAATAAATAAAAGCTCTATTCCAGATGACTATGCTAAGAGACAGGCTCCTTTTATCCTCTAGAGTTTCACTGCATCAGGGGAGCAGGTAGCTTCTGTTATAGAAGTGTAGCTCTCAGATGCTACCACTAAAAGGATGGGTGTTGTTCCCCTCCCCACTTCCATTCATATGAATGCTTTGCTCCAGGAACTAATGAAATATCAAACGCTCCAGAAATCTAACAACGACACAGCTAAACAGAGTCTCCTGGGGTCACCAACATCTGGAAATCTGGAAGTCTGTGTACATGTATGCTTATCTGGGAACAATCTGAGTGAGAAGGCAGGCAGCGTGTAAAATATTCTCCAACTACACAAATCTAGGAGATCAAGGGTCTTAAACACAACCTTGATAAAACATGGGTTGAACAATGACCTATTATTATTATCCAGGATCTGCTCATGGGAATGTAGATCTTAAGAAAAATCATATTGGCCTGGTGGTGGTGGCTCACACCTTTAATCCCAGCACTCTGGAGTCAGAAGTCAATGATCTCAAGGCCAGCCTGGTCTACAGAGTGAGTTCTAGGAGAGCCAGGGCTATAGAGAGAAACTTCTGTCTCAAAAACTAAAAATAAATAACATTCAACCCTAGAAACCCAGATAGAAAGAGAACATCTGACTAAATTTAGGGGGGAGGGGAATCAGAAACACCCTGAACTGTGAAAACAAACTGCAAACTACACATAAGTTTGAGAATGAGGAGTCAAAGTCTAACAGGCTAAGGATCGTAGGCATGATGTTTGATGGATAAATGGTTCATGTGGACCCAAAAGCAATCTCTATGAAGCTAGGCTAAAAGATAAAAACAAATAGAAATGTAAGCATGGACATCAGAGAATACATATTGTAGGAGAATTGGACTTCCCAGAATTAATCCAAACATCATCATCATCATCAACAACAACAACAACAACAACAAATCAGATGGCTAAATATATAACAAGTTATAGATATTTAAGGATAGCATGACTATTATCTAAAACTGGCACACAATTTCAGTGATAGAACCAACATATGGTTAGTGCACACAAAGCCCTGATGAGTTCAACTCCTAGTACCTCAAAATATGATTTAAAAAAAAACACTATGTATATCATTGATATAGAAGAGAATTCACATATTATTTTAAATGTAGAGGTTTATTTGCAATTATATAATGAAAGAAACAAAAAATTCTGACTCATACACAAGAAGACACAGACATTGAAAACAGTCTTCAGAGAAGCCCAAATACTGGACTTTCCGAAGATATAAGGAAGTTATTATATCTTTTTTTTTCCCCTCTGTATGCTAGGAATCAAACGGGGCCTTGCCTGTGCTAGGCAAGTAGTCTGAGTTACATCCCAGCCCTAGCAGCTGTTATAGATATGTTAAAATCACTAAATCAATGCATGTTGAAAGATTTAGTAAATTATAAGTAAAAATTCACCAATAAAGGGACAGAAATTATAAAGAGAACCATACATAATTCTGGAGTTGCAAAGTACAACTACCCAAATGAAGTAGTTACTTGATGGACTAAATATATCTGAATAGTTCCAGGAGAGAGCTAGCCTCCCAGGAGTGCAGACAAGCCTGTGAGTGCAGGCAAGACTACCACTTCTGCTCAGAGGGACCCACCCAGAACCCTCAGGACACAGGAACCGAGAAGCAGCCTGGGACAAGAGTCTTCCAGTTTCCATCTGCTCCTGGAGCTAGCTGATCCTGTGCCATAGCGATACATACACAAATACCACCAGGAGAGGTATGGTCTCCCAGGAGAGTCAACACACCTGTGAGCACACATAAGACCACCACTTCTGTTCAAAGTTCTGGCCCAAGAGGGACACTCCCAGAGCCATCAGGACACAGGAACCAAGGAACAGCTGGGGACAGGATACTTCTGGTTTCTGTCTGAAGCCCAGAGCTGACCCTGTAACACAGCTCTTCATACCCAAATTCCTCCTGGAGAGAACTGGTCTCCCAGGAGTACAGATCCACAGTCTTGCAGGACAGATAAGCCACAGTCAGAGCCAGCAAAACCAGCTAACACCAGAGACAACCAGATGGTGAAAGGTAAGGGCAAGAACATAAGCATCAGAAACAAAGGCTATTTGGCATCCTCAAAACCCAGTTCTCCCACCACAGTGAGCCCTGGATACCCCAACACACCAGAAAAGCAAGACTCTGATTTAAAATCACATCTCATGATGATGATAAAGGACTTTAAAAAGGATATAAATAACTCCCTTAAAGAAATACAGGAGAACACAGGTAAACATGTAAAAGCCCTTAAAGAGGAAACACAAAAATCCCTTAAAGAATTACAGGAAAACACAACCAACCAGGTAAAGGAATCGAACAAAACCATCCAGGATCTAAAAGTGGAAATAAAAACAATAAAGAAATCACAAATGGAGACAACCCTGGACATAGAAAACCTAGGGAAGAGATCAGGAATTGTAGATGCAAGAATCACCAACAGAATAGAAAAGATAGAAGAGAGAATTTCAGGTGCTGAAGATACCACAGAAAACATTGACACAACAGTCAAAGAAAATGCAAAATGCAAAAAGCTCCTAACCCAAAACATCCAGGAAATCCAGGACACAATGAGAAGACCAAACCTAAGGATAGGTATAGAAGAAAGTGAAGATTCCCAACTTAAAGGGCCAGTAAATATCTTCAACAAAATTATAGAAGAAAACTTCCTTAACCTAAAGAAAGAGATGCCCATAATAAACAGACAATAAGCCTAGAGACTGGACCAGAAAAGAAATTCCTCCCATCACATAATAATTAAAACACCAAATGCACTAAACAAAGAAAGAATATTAAAAGCAGTAAGGGAAAAAAGTCAAGTAACATATAAAGGCAGACCTATCAGAACTACATCAGACTTCTCACCAGAAAACAGGAATCCAGAAGATCCTGGGCAGATGTCATACAAACCCTACAAGAACACAAATGCCAACCCATGCTACTATACCCAGCAAAACTCTCAATTACCATGGATGGAGAAACCAAGGTATTCCATGACAAAAACAAATTTACACAATATCTTTCCACAAATCCAGCCCTATAAAGGATAATAGATGGAAAAATGACAACACAAGGAGGGAAACTACACCCTAGGAAAAAGCAAGAAAGTAATCTTCTTTCAAAGAACCCAAAAGAAGATAGGTACACAAACATAAAAATAATATCATAAATAACAGGAAGCAACAATCACTATTCCTTAATATATCTGAGCTGGTAGATGAATGAATGAATGAATATGGGTACACACTGCTAGCAATTACACACACACACACACACACACACACACACACTCACATTCACACATATATCAGAAAGAACCCCAAATTCTCCTGCTTAATTTCCGTCTTCTTTCATTGTGCTCTCCAGAGTACAATGCCCTTTCTCTCCTTTCTCCCAGAAGGTGGCTTTCTTCCTGGGAGCAAAAGGGCTGCAATGTTCTCATTTGCCCACAGCTGCGCATGTTTAGGATAAGTGGGTAAGTTTCGGGTAATTGAGGTCAGAAAGTGAGCACCCCTGCCCTCCCCCTCCCCTCCATGCAAGTAGACCAAACTTTGACTATGGTTTACTTAGAATACCAGAGACCTAGTAGTCCTCTGAAGAGCTCACAGCAGAAGAGGTAAAACCAAAGGGACCACTGGCTACTGACACCTCTCAATCTAACATTCAGTTCTTCTAGTGAGAGTGTCATGCAAGGGGGGGAAATGCCATTTGCCTCACCAGAGTCCTGGCTCTGATACTTTTGACTGACCATAAAAAAAAAAAAATAGCTGCTGGTGGGTGTGGTGGTTATAGACTCTTGTAATTGCAGGGCCCATGAGGTAGGAGAGGAATCACTACAAGTTCTAGGTCAGCCTAGGCTACATATTGAGATTTTTTTTATCTCATAAAAGCGAATAAATAATAGCTGGGATTAGTGATGCAAACCTGTAATTCCATCTATGCAAGGAACAGAGACAAGTTCAAAGTTAGCTTGGGCTACAGGGTGTGCACAAGGCAAGCCTCAGAAACTTACTGACACCTTCCTCCCCCACCCCACCCCCACCACACACAGACACACACACACACACACACACACACACACACACACACACACACACATACACACTTCTTAAAACTTAAACAGGCTGGGGTTGGGAGCCCTTACTGTAATAGAATGCCTGGAACTCTGGACTCAGGCTCCAGTATTGTGAAAAGCAAACAAGTATGTAGGCAAAAACAAAGCCTCATTGCTACTAACCGCTTCCCAAAGCTGCCAGCTTTAACCTCGAGACCGCACCGGTAAGAGTAATCCTGGAAGAGCACTAAAAACTGTGGAGGTTAGAGTGAAGGGAGCTGGGAAGAAACCTGATCTATTACAAGTGAGAGCAGGGAGCAGGGGGTGGGGGGTGTTGAGAGCTGGGAGGAACCTTCCTGGAGTCAGAAAAAAAAAATCAGTGACACCTCCCCCCCCAATTACTCCTTGGAAATAAGACAACTTGCTTAAACTGATAAGACTTCAAATCCAAGGACAGTAGTAAAAACAACAGGACAATTATCCACCAATTGGTGCGATGTGGGAGCTGAATGTGGCCAAGGAAAAAAAACATAGAGAGGCATACAAATGTCCCCCAAAGTGGTTCAGAGCACAAGCAATGCTGTGTTCCCCTAAGGTGTAGTATCGGGGATTTGAAACCGTATGTGGAGGTATGCTTTCAAATTCTCCAGCTAGTCATTAAGAGAAATAACAAGATTCAGAAGGGTCCAGCAGGCAAAGCTTTCTGACAAAATGTCCCAAGTGATAGAAACAATGACAAAAAATGTATGACATATATACTGGGGTGGGGGATGGAGGGGTGGGTGGAAGCAAGCAAAAGAATCCTGTGACAGTGTCCAGTTGTTAGATTTAGGGAAAAAAATTTCAAAGTGACATCATATATATATATATATATATATATATATGAATAATATATATATATATATATATATTCATTCACAAAACCTAAGGAAAGCTTGTTCAGCCAGTAAAAGGTACAGTTACAATGTCACATGCAATAGAAAATATCAATAAAGAAATAAGAATTTGTAAATGGCGATCCTCATATGTTGCCCAGGGCAGAGTTGAACTCATTGGCACAGGTGATCCTCTTGCTTCGGTTTCCTGAATAGCTAATATTATAAAGGCACGCACCAGCATGCCAAGAGAAGGTTTTTATCTTAATATATTAAATAGTCCAAGTTTCATTTAGTATATAAAAAAGTAAATATAATCTGGGAACATTGTCAGACAAGAAACTGAAGACTCCTATGTAACTCTGAAACTATCCTTTATCCACTCAAATATATGACTGCCAACGTAAGGCAGTTCCTTCCACACCCCAAAGCCCTCCATAAAAGAGAATTCCAAAAGTATTGTTTTTCATCAATGTGGTTCGGAGTCCTCTGATTTGTATTGTACTTAATGCAAGCCCACAATGCCCTGTCAGAGGAATTAAGAGCATCATTTGCCCCTCCTTCAAAGAACACAGGTCACAAGTATATTATTGAGAAAACCTGTAAACCAATTCAAAGCCAGTCCTATTCTCTGACTGTTTACATGATAGTGCACAATGAAATGAGGATTATATTCCAAATAAAAGTCTGTGATGAGTCCCTTTGGATTTTGTAATATTTTTTTAAGTTCTGGCCAAAAGCTATACCTGTAAATATAGGCCTCTAATTGGGTCGAGCTGTGCTGTTTGGTTGGCAGTGACAATGACTTAAATGCTTTTACAAGGGTCACTTTACAAAACTGTAGACCATGCTACCACCCTCCAGTTTATGCTACATCTCGAGCAGGATAATCATTGTCTAAAGCCTAAAAATAAATTAAATTGAACAGGTCTATTTTGCTCAAGCTAGAAAGAATTCAGGCTAAAAGCAGTTACTAACACTTCTCAGTAGAGGGCAGTGGTGGGCAGGGTAAGACCAGAAGTAAGAATAACCAAGACAATAGCTTGTCTGCAGTGGTGTACCCACTAAGTGTTCAAATACAATACTTTAAGCTTTATAGGCAGTTATTACATGAATCCTGATAATTACCCATAAGGGAAGATCATTAACAATGTAGCCTCCAAGAGATTACATGAAGGGAACATAGATCTGGTGCCCTCCAATTCAATGATATATTGTTGTTTCCTAAGAACTATTAAATTGCAAAGTTCTCTAATTGGGAGCTTATAAATATGAACTATAAAAAAGACTCATGTAGGACAGAGTAGGACCCACACAAGATATAGGTGATCACAAAATATCTGGGCTGCGTAGAATAATGGTAAATGTTTAATACAGATAACATGCAAAAGGTATAAGCGCTGGAGCCAGTAACAAGATAGAAACTGCCTAGAAGTAGTTAAGATTAAGAACTAAACCATTTCCCATATGGGTTACAGTTGAAAAATCCAGAGAAAATCAAACCAGAACATCTGGCATTAAGAAGGCCCTCATACACTTTTTGGAGAAACGTGAATGTAGAAATATTAAGGGAAACCTAGCATTTGGCTGTAGCTATTCAAAGGGAGGCTATTTATTAATGCTGCTGCCCTTGGCTCTGTCCCAGAACTTGACGGTATGACCATATTGCCAAAGACATCACACATTTCAGACACACAACTTAGAAGAATGGAGCTGAAACTGACCTGAACGTCTTCTCCCTGAGGACTTGCTCTTAAGGCTATCCAAAGATGCTATGGAAGCTTTCAAGGAAGAAATAAAAATTAACTGTCCTACTAGTCACAACAATGGCCAGCAAGGCAAGCCATCTCGAATGGGTCAATGTTTTGGGGGTTATAACCTGAACAGCCCTCATATTGGACTTAAGGCCCTCTTAACAGGAAGGAAACTGTTCCTGATCTTGGAAACCCAGCCAACTACCTGTAGCTGATGAGGTCATAGACTCTAAAGGAGAATCTCCCGCTGCCATTTTCTTAAACCAGTAAGTATAATCTCAAATTCCATTCTAAATACTTATCTATATGCCCACAGACAAGTGTAGCTCGTACCCCTCATCAAACCAGCTTCTTTTGCAGTAGATCAAGACTATCACAGAAATTCACAACTGGCCAAGTTACAAAGAACAAATGAACTGTACAGCACCCATCCCCAACTGATACATTTAAAACACAGAACCCTACAATGAAGGCTCAGGGACCAGCACAGAAGAGAAGATGGAAGATTATAAGGAACAAAAGGCCAGATATTGTCTGGTGTGAGATAGTGCCATCTATATATATGTCAGGGAGTTGCACCCATGGAATCTTAACAATGTGGTCACCAAAACAAAAACAGTTGTCACACCAAAATGGATGGGGTAATATCATAAGATCCCACCCCTAGAGGAAGACTTGCAGGCAGTTAATGACTTCTAAAAGAGGGAGAATCAGTCTTCTCCAGGGAAGAGTCCTCTGATAGGTTTTCTAGTCCCAAGTGATCAGCCCTTAAATAGCTTACCCAATCCCAGTGGTCAGCCCTAAATACAAGCAACATTAAACAGACTCAACAGGTTGTACATAATTACTGTTTAACTTGTATTTGAGATATATATATATATATATGCATTTATATGTATGCATATATTATAACAATAGTAAATAAGGAAGAAGTCACGAAGTTGAAAAGGAGAGAGTGGCGTAGCAATGACTTAAACACAGATCTCATGCATGGGAGCTCCAGTGGTGCAATCCATTAATGTGCAGTACTTATATAGAGCTCATGTATGAAATTCTCAAAATTAACAGTAAGTGTAAAAAAAAAAAGGCATGAACAGTTTTGTGTGGTTTGAAAGGCTAGGGCCTGAAGCAACAAGAGGTAGATTAAGATGTGATCTTCTGAAACATAAATCTTAATAGAGAGCGACTTGAAACTGGCAAGAATTGCTTTGTGAGATTTGGCCACAAAGATGAGCTCCAGGAATCTTATTTCCTCTTGGAAGCTCAGATTCTGAACTAACAGATTTCTACCAGATTGCAAGCCTTCACTCTTGTCATACGGAGGTCTTAAAAGCTTCCCAAGGAAGAGCAAGTATATTCTTAACAGTCAAGAGCTACAACATTCAAATCACCAGAACAACTCTCCTTAGAGGGATCTGTCTATAGGGCTCCTAAGAAATTCTAAGCGAAATTCTAAGGGTACCTCACAAGAGGGAGCAAGGACTGTTGCACTGGAATATGTGCATTAGACAAATTTGCTTCAAGGCTACAAAGGTACCTTTTGCTCAAAGAAATAAATCCACATGGTCAAAAGTTTAAGTGTGGGTACTCTGTGTGATACCTAGATTCAATCCTCAGTGAAGGAAAAAAGAGTCCCTTAAATATACACATGCAGGGGATAATAACAAAGCTTAATGATGACATAATCTAAGGATGGGGAATTATAAACATACATGGGTAAATGATTCTCCTACTCAATCAGCATTTACTTGACTGAGTAGGATCAGGATCTGTCCTGGCCAATGCAGAAAGCAGACACAAATTGGGCATAACTTTCAGTTTTAAAAGGTCACGATTTAGTATAAACATGCCCATAGACATTTTTTTCTTGGTCTGATCAATTGTAGAATAGAAATATGTACAATAGGTTGTGTGACTACAGAAAGATTAGGGCTGAATAAGAAAAATGTTTAACAGTGTACATTCCATTTGAGCTGGACCTCGAAGACGAGCTGAGCATTCTCTGTGTAGAAAGGAGGAGCAGACATTCTTGAAAGCAGTAGAGCATATACAAAGGCACAGAGATAGGATGCTCTTGGTATGCATAAGAAAGGAAATTTAGTTTTATAGCTCATAGGACATGGTTAGTATTCTTATTGTAGGAAACTTTGAATTACTAATCCCCTGAACTAGTTTCCAGTGTTAACTCCAACTTAGCTGTACCTTTGTCATTGGAATGTTGGCAATTTGATGACCACTACCACAATTGTATCTTAAGAGTTATCAGAGATATAATAGCCTGCAAATGAACAACAGAAAAACTTCCTGAGTACACTGAACTGACTATAATGCACCAACACACATAAATAGGCATCTCAGTATCGTAGCCTCCTTCTGGAAATAATTCCAGAAATGGAATGCTTGGTATAGGGATCCTTGCTAAAATCTGTACCCAGATCTTTCGACCATAAGATCTTAATACCCAGAAACCAAAAGGAATTCTATCCATGCTAGGCCTCATAGCCAAGACCACTACCAAACACATCACACCCATGCTCACTGGCTGCATAGCCATGCTGAAACTCTACAAAGTCTTACTTAGAACATTGAGAGTTGCTTTTTTGTTTGTTTGGTTGGTTCTTTGAAAATTCAACTATGCAGTTCTCAACTGTAAACTTTATAGTTTATAATATCATATCATGTTGTCAAAAGGTTGGGTATGACTGGTGTCTTTTTTTTTCCAGCAAGAGGTATTTAAAGGACTCCAATCAGACATCCTGACTTGTGGCATTATAGACTTTTCCTCCAGAAGTAAATCTCCAGAGTTAGGGTTTTAGCTCAGTGGGACAGTACAAGGCCGCAGGTTCAGCCCCAGCACCAGAGAAAAATAAATGTCATAGAGGAACTTATAAATTTATGAGTAGGATCCTTTTAAGAAGGTTCAAAGAGCTACTGTCTAAAGCAATCAAAACTCTGAATTATTTCTAAAGTGGATCTTAATTGACCTCAATTATTTTCAGGACTGTAAAGGAAGAAAGCTTATCTCTAACACTCAATCCTTACCCTTCTGAAAGATATGATGAATCTGGAAAACGGCAGAACAATAGTACAACTCTTAGCATTTAATAAAAGCTCTCAAACAAACTATGGTTTAAAGATAGTCCAGAAATAGGCAACTAGAAGATTCCAGCCATTAAGACTTGTCAAGTCATTAAGACATCACTTGGCATGTTATAAAATTTCAAGACTTGTCTTCAATATGTCACTCAAGTTTCTATAAAGACATACAAGTGGAAGAATATAATTTAGTGTCAAGTCATACCTATCTTTGTTCATTTTGACAGGTCACCTGATTTAGGGTTTGTGAGGCAATGATTGGATTCTAGCTCTAATTGAAAGTCTGGAGTCATGCTAAACATAGTTTGCAATATGTATGGATCTATGTTGTACTGCCACTTTGAATGACTATGAAATTATTGTTCCTAGGCTGATGTGACAAAAAGACAAAGAAATTAAAACAATGGAATCTTTATCTTCAGAAGTATCACACATTCAGCCCTCAGCTATACATTCTGGGAAAACAATAGAGAACTAGTGTTTCTCTACCCACGGGTAGAAGAAATCAGCTCTAATTTGCCAAAAAGGTATCTACCAATCTGGCACAAGAATGTTAGCAAAGGAGCTAATGACAATCTTATACCCAGGACGAGCTAGAGCTCATTGTCAGATCTGGGTCCAGGATGTTTCTACAGTGGGTTAAAAGAAGGATAACTA
Organism: Tokudaia tokunoshimensis; assembly: GCA_036184795.1. Taxonomy (NCBI): domain Eukaryota; kingdom Metazoa; phylum Chordata; class Mammalia; order Rodentia; family Muridae; genus Tokudaia; species Tokudaia tokunoshimensis. The sequence goes on from BTHU01000023.1 coordinate 13,692,315, forward strand.
TTGCTTTTAGCAATGGTGGGCTATGCTGTTGGCAGCTTTTTGTCTACTCTTCTACCACTCAACGTAACAGTCTCCAATGCCATCAGGGGAAAATGGTCTTACCTCAGAACTGTTTGTGGTCACGCCTATACATGTTGTATCGACAGCATAATCATTGCTTCGTTATAATTAACAGAGTATTTTACTTTCTCTGGATTTTTCTTGAGCTAAAGAGTAAGGTTTAAAATAGCAGCTTAGGTCAGTGGGAAAATGGGCTGGGGAATAAGGCCTATCCAAGTCTGAACTGCTCCTGCCCTTGGGTAACTACGTAAGTCCCATAAATCTGTGAGTTTTAGTATCCTTATCTATGTAAAGTGGACAGAATAAACTGCGACACACAGGATGCCCTAAAAATATGTAAGGGCTGAACACATTTCTGTAAATAGAATTTACCTTGCCCTTTCCTTTGTACTGTTCCTACGTCATAAAAAAAGCACAGGATGTTCTGAGCAGGTATTCACTAAATCTTGAGTAAAAATAGAGTAAAAAATGTTGTTCTGGGCTTTTTGTGCCCAACTGTGGAGATCAAGCTGTACCCTGCTGTATGTTACAATATATATAGAAAATCATTCTTTTAGACCATGCCTTATCTCCAGTGACTCCATTTTACAAATCAGAAAATACTGAGGCAAAATAACTCTGCCCATTGTATAAGTGATCCACTATAATTTACCTAACACAAACTCCAGGGTTAAGACTGATAAATAAAATGTTAGCACCTATGAACTTACCATACTAAACCAGAAACACATGGGCACATGAGCCTATGGGCTGAAGGTATAGTTCAGTGATGATACTTGCCTAGTTTTGATCTCTAGAGCCAAAATAATGTCAGAGAAACCAGTGCATGAGTTTATCAAATATACCAGATTCTGAATAAATGATGCAATGCCTTTACCTGGTACACATAAAAAAGGAGGCACTTAATACTGCTATCCAGTGGCAAACAGAACCCAGTTATCAGCTTATCTATCGACACCATGCCAGCTGAGGTATGTTTTATGGATGAACAGATAAAATTCTTAGCCTCTTGGCTTCCTGCCACCCTCTTGAAGAGCAGTTCCTCCAGACCCAACAAGACTGGAAGGCCCTTTGTGTTTTGAACCTGCCCTGTACTTTGGCAGCACCGTGTTAGAAGAGTTGTTTACATTCTTTATATTAATATGTAATCCAGCCACCTATGGAGAGTCTTCTTTGCATTTCTATCCTTTCTTTCGCTTTCAGCAAGGCCTAGTTGAACCTTGTGATATGTTTAACCCATTGAAATCCAGGGTTAGCCATTCCGTTACCCCAGATATCATAGAATGAATAGTGGCATGTGGTCTGAGGGTTCACAATAGCAATTAAGACAGGAATCAAAGAACCTGTGCTTACCAATGGCTGCCGTTACCATTTGGAATTAACAGAGAATTAAAGCCAACAAACGAAATTGTCACCGCTTTTGAAAACTTAATTAAAAATCCAAGATACATGTGTCTGTCTCTGTTTCCCACTGGGGTTACTCACCACACCAGTCTTTGAGCGACTTCCTGCTCTGCCACCCTTACCATTTTAAAGCCTTCCTTAGTTTCCCTGGCTTCACAGGATTCTTTGAGGCAGACTGAGACTGGTGGGAAAGACCCTTCTTGTCTGACCAAGCAGAAGGGCAAGTCTTACCCACAACTGAATCCGAAGAAATGTGCCTTTTTTTTTTCTTCTTTTTAAAAATTATGTGTATGTTTTTGCCTGAACATATGTGTACATCTTTTCTCTGGGGTCGTGTCTGTTTTGGAGCAGCAAGCTGGCCACGTGCCTTGACTTTGCCAGATTGCACTGACTATCTCGGGCCAAGGGGAGGGTTGATATGACTTACCGAGAAGTGTTTCCCCTGAAACGCCATGATTCTCATGTTTTTCACCTTTCCTCAATACATGAAGAGAAAAAGAAAGCCTGCCTTCCCAGGGGACCCTCATTTAAAAACATATTTTCTAAGTCATGAAAATGGAAAAACTATTGAAAGTCTAAGATCATTCTTAAAGTCTTTTCTGTGAGAAAATACATCCAAATTACTGTCTTCCAAAGGAGAAAAACGGCAAACTCTGAATCCTACTTGGTGGTAAACTACCTGCACAACAACAGAGTCTAACACAGGAAACTACCAGATCAAGTCAGGGCCTAAATTCCTGTTCCATTATTTCTTCCATGGGAACAAGCATGACAAAAAGCCTTGTTAATTATTTCTTTAAGCTCCGGCCCTTACATAGCTGAACCACAGCAGTCATGATGGGGCAGTTACAGACCAGCACACATTCACCTTCTTAACAAATACAGTCCCACATCCTCCACACCAGAGAGGTGAGATGGAATTCCAGAGAGATGGATTGTTCTAGAACAGAGGTTCTCAACCTTTCTAATGCTGCACCCCTTAAACAGAGTTCCTCATATTGTGGCCCACAACCATAAAATTATTTTGTTGTTACTTTATAGCTGTAATTTTACTACTCATGAATCATAATGGAAATATCATATATATATATATATGTATATATATATATATGATATCTGATATCACACACACACACACACACACACACACACACACACACACACACAGTGGTCACGAGCCACAGATTGAGAACCACTGTTCTAGAAGAAGAAATGACACACTGGAGAAGGACAGGGAAGAGAGAAGAAAAAAAGAATTAATTCCCAGGGAGAAGTGAGTTGTTCTTTGGTCTTTCCTGTGAATTAAAGGATGTAACTGACTAGTAGGTAGTTCTTTAAGGACCCCGAAGCCCCTAGTTTAAATCACTTTCTGCTTTAGTTTGTAGTCAGTCTATAGAGGTTTGGGCCTTCCTTTGCTCAGAGAATGTTTGCAGGATGAGAATGATGCCATGTTTTAAGAAAGCAACTCTCCCACCAGGAATGAAAGGGACTTCATGGCTCTTGCATCTTTCTTCTCCAACAGCTTATGATCTTTAGATGCTTGAATTTACAAAAGAACCAAAGAGATAACAAGGCGCTTAACAGTAGTAAAAAAAAAAAAATTTAAAAAAAAAGGAATGGTGTATTCATCTGCAAGTTAAACCTTTGATACCTTCTGAGATTCTAAGCCTGAGACTGGAGATATGTATTGCTGCGACTCCTGCATAATGCTTTAAAGCCTGTGTTTACTTCTAAGTGGATCAGTTGCTTTGTTTTTGTTGCACTGAGAATTAAACATACTGGATAAGCACTCTACAACTGAGCTACATTCCTAACTTGAATTTTGTGGGGATTTCACTTTTGATTTTCCAAAAGAGGCCTTGCTGGCTATGTTGCTCCTGAACTCGGGTTCAAGAGAACCTTATACTTCAGCTTCCCATGTAGCAGAAGTTGTGCTTCTTTCAAAAGATATTTTTGAAAGGCAAGGTTGTACAATATTATCTTTACTGAACTGATTAAAAAAAAAGAAGCATTTTTGATAATGTTTCAAGTGCTGAACCCCAAATAAGAATTTTGAGAATTGGAGATGGTGGAGATTAGGTTATTCCCTAGTATAAGCTACTTCATATATAACAGCTTTCAGGCTGTGTCTTCAAGTGAGTAATTCAATTTTGCAAAGCAGCAGTTGACTGACTCCATTCTGAATACAAATGTGGTGGCATATTGACTTTGTATCTTCTTTGTACATTCTTGTATATACCACCACCTGTCCAGCACAAAGGAGGAGACATAAGATTAGACTGATAAATAACTTATTCCTATAAGTTAAAGGGAACAAACTGAGAACTTACTGAAGTAGGTTGAAGGTATGGATGCACTCTCCCAGACAGTAAGATACTCCCTTGAGCATGAGGCCCACAAGAAAGACTGCCTATTTACACTTTTAGCTTAGACAGCAATATTGGGTGGGTGGGGGGGGCAGAGCTGTTCATACAGGCAACCCATTTCCTCTGGTTAAAGATCCACTTGGAACTCTTTGGATCACCTTAGGAGGAAGACCTTGTTTTATACCAAGGTGCTAAAATAAATAAACTCACAGACGCCCATGCCAAAGATTTGTATCTGAGGCTCAGGGAATTTATTACACACGTAGTCCTTGGAAAGACAAGAGAAGTGATTTATTCAAACTCTCAGAAGAGGAGAGTGAACACAAAAAGGTTGGGGACCCAACCTGTACTTAGTACTTCCATTTGCTGGATAATCTTCATGATGACCTTGACAAGATTTAGAATTGCCATAGGGACGTGTGTGTGTGTGTGTGTGTGTGTGTGTGTGTGTGAGTATGTATGCACGTGCGCGCTTCCAGAAAGGCTGATCACAGCAAGGATAACTCACCTTGGATGTGTAGTACAATCCCATGTGTTAGAGTCCCAAACACGATTTAAAAAAAAAACAAACAAAAACCAGAAAATGACCTTTTCAGCACAAGAACTTATTTCTCTGCATCCTGACTACAGATACAAAGTAACTAGCTGCTCCATGACTTCCAGGCCATGATAAACCATAACCTAATACAATGAGCTAAACTAAATCATTCCTTCCTTCAGTTGCTTTTGTCTGGTATTTTGTTGTATCAACTAGAAAACTAGCTAATACAGTTCAGTTCACCAGGGATGCCTGTTACTTTGACAGAATTATGGAACACTTCCAAGGATTAGGACTTGACTTCTTAGCATGACTGATCTGGGGAATATCCTAACTGATGAAGTATGGAGGACATTATATGTGGATCAGAGGGATCCATCCCAACTCAAGAGGTCTTCTAGTTACTGTCTTTCCTCTTAGAAATTACTGTTTCCTCAGGCTCCACATTACATTAATCCTCAAGAAATAAATAAAATTGATCCTGATCATCAAAATAGGTAAACAGTTTATGAAAACACCATCTGGTCGCGATATATGCTTGAGTAATAGAGGGGGTTGGTCAAAAAAAAAGAAAGGGATCTATACTTGGTCCTATTTGTTGTACTCTTTTTTTTTTTTTAATTTACATTCCAAATCACTTCCCCTTTCCCGTTTCCTCCCTCCCCGAAAGTCCCATAAGCCCCCTTCCCTCCCTCTTTTCTCCATTCAACCCCCTCTCATTTCTCTGTCCTGGCGTTGCCCTACATCCAGTCTTTCCAGGACCAGGGGTCTCTCCTTCCATCTTCTTAGAAATCTATTGATATGCGGATTGTGTCTAGGGTATTCCAAGATTCTGGGTCAATATCCCCTTATCAGTGACTGCATACCATGTGTGTTCTTTTGTGATTGGGTTACCTCACTAAGGATGATATTTTCAAGTTCTGACCATTTGCCTAGGAATTTCGTGAATTCATTGTTTTTAATTGCAGAGTAGTATTCCATTGTGTAGATATACCACATCTTCTGAATCCATTCCTCCGTTGAGGGACATCTGGGTTCTTTCCAGCTTCTGGCTATTATAAATAAGGCTGCTATGAATATAGTGGAGCATGTGTCCTTATTGCATGCAGGTAAAGTCTCTGGGTATATGCCCAGGAGTGGTATAGCCGGATCCTCCGGGAGTGTCATGCCCAGTTTTCTGAGGAACCGCCAGACTGCTTTCCAGAGTGGTTGTACCAGCCTGCAATTCCACCAGCAGTGGAGGAGTGTTCCTCTTTCTCCACATCCTCGCCAACAACTGCTGTCTCCTGTGTTTTTGATCTTAGCCATCCTGACTGGTGTGAGATGGAATCTCAGGGTTGTTTTGATTTGCATTTCCCTAATGACTAAGGATGATGAACATCTCTTTAGGTGCTTCTCAGCCATTAGATATTCTTCAGGTGAGAACTCTTTGTGTAGCTCTGTACCCCATTTTTTAATAGGGTTACTTGCCTCTCTGGAGTTTAACTTCTTGAGTTCTTTGTATATCTTGGATATTAGCCCTCTGTCAGATGTAAGGTTGGTAAAGATCATTTCCCAGTTAGTTGGTTGCCACTTTGTCTTTTTGACAGTGTCTTTTGCCTTGCAAAAACTTGGTAACTTAATGAGGTCCCATTTGTCTATTCTTGATCTTAGAGCATAAGCTATTGGAGTTCTGTTCAGGAAATTCTCCCCTGTGCCCATATGTTCAAGGTTCTTCCCTAGTTTCCCTTCTATTAGTTTCAGTGTGTCTGGTTTTATGTGGAGATCTTTGATCCACTTAGAATTGAGCTTAGTGCAAGGAGATAAGGATGGGTCAATTTGCATTCTTCTGCATGTTGACCTCCAGCTGAGCCAGCACCATTTGTTGAAAAGGCTATCTTTTTTCCACTGGATGGTTTTAGCTCCTTTGTCAAAGATCAAGTGACCATAGGAGTGTGGATTCATTTCTGGGTCTTCAATTCTGTTCCATTGATCGACATGTCTGTTACTGTACCAATACCATGCAGTTTTTAACACTATTGCTCTGTAGTACAGCTTGAGGTCCGGGATACTGATTCCCCCAGAGGTTCTTTTACTCTTGAGAATAGTTTTAGCTATTCTGGGTTTTCTGTTATTCCAGATGAATTTTTGAATTGCTCTTTCTAACTCTATGAAGAATTGAGTTGGGATTTTGATGGGGATTGCATTGAATCTGTGTATTACTTTTGGTAAGATGCTCATTTTTACTATATTAATCCTGCCAATCCATGAGCATGGCAGATTTTTCCATCTTCTGAGGTCTTCTTCAATTTCTTTCTTCAGAGACTTGAAGTTCTTGTCATACAGATCTTTCACTTGTTTGGTTAGAGTCACGCCAAGATACTTAATATGGTTTGTGGCTATCGTGAAGGGTATTATTTCTATTTGTTGTACTCTTAAGAGGAAAAAGAGGATCTGGGAGGAAGCTAGGACACATGCAAATCCACTGGCTGTCTGCCTGGAGTCTGCCACACTAGGACTGAATTATAAAACCCTTAGAGGGATCCATAGACATAGTCTGATAGCGGAGCGCCTCTTTGTAGGGATGAAAAATTGTATTAAGAAACCTGCTAACTATGGTAAAACCAGAAAGGTTAGTCAGGAAGGAGAGACAAATCTTGCCCTATTTCTCACTGGGCTACTGAAGAAGGCCTTTGAAATATTAAGGTTGCCTCAGATGTCCCCGTCTACCATTTATCTTTTGAATAGAGGAAGATAAATAACTTAAGCATAACAAAGCTTTATCTCTTGACACCTTTTACTTCCACCCTGGGCCTGTCTGTTGATATAAGGCACCTACATTATGTTTACTGAGGCATATATTATCATTTAATGCAATTCTGCCCAATGCTCATGAGAATTACTTTACTGCCTGTATGTGTCATCCTGAGTCTAAAACAGTATGTGGCAGAGCTCAATGTATCCCTAGAATTCCTGAAAATGACTGTAGCAAAATCTGAGGCCAGTTAATTTTTCAGTTTGTCACTCATTGCATGTTACAATTTTTATGTGAGTACGTATGCATGAGAATGGGTATGCATGTGGCAATGGTACTTGTGTGGAGGTCAGAGGACAACTTAGGGAGTCAAATCTCTCTCTCTCTCTCTCTCTCTCTCTCTCTCCATTGTAGTTCCAGGGGTTGAACTTAGATCTTCAGACTTGTGGAGCAAGCACTTGTACCTGCTGAGTCATCACTTTGGCCCTAAAATTTCTACTCCTGGAATACCTAGTTTATAAAATGTGTCTGAATATGAACTTTTCGAGATGATTTTTTAGCTTGAAATGATGGCATTAAGATATAGGACCTATAGTACTTATTGTCTGCTCTTTGTTCTCCTTTTCCGGGCTTCTTTGGCACTAAAGAAAAAAAAATATCATTTCAAAATGAAGCTGCTGCCACTACCAATTGAGCATCCTTAAAGGAATCTTAAAGTTTACTTATGTGGAAAGGTAACCCAAAGGAAGGAGATGTACACAAATGAAAAAGGAGATGCCAGTCTTTAATCTTGCCTTTAGTGAAAAAGGAAAATGCAAAATGTTCAGAGACTAACCTATTTTGCTTGTGTTTCAGATTCAGTTTCTTATACTTTAATTCAAATTTACTAATTTTATTAAGAAAGGAATGCTTGGCAACAGCCTGAGTTGTTTGGGGATTTCCAGGGCACCCCCCCTTCGGCCAACAACTCAATTAGATGTAACCCAATTCTGGCAACAGAAGTTTTATTTGGTGACAAGTTGGGATTCTGCCTCTCCCATTATTTGGTGATTTCATCTAGCTCTTCATATCTGTATATATTGTAAGAAGTTTTTATGCTATTAGGTTTCCATATTATTCCTCAAATGCTCCTTACTTTTAGCTACGTCTCACGATATTATTTCCCTCAAATCCCTTTTCTTTCCCCTCCCCATTTGATCTTTCTGTTCCAGCTCCTCTGCCCATTCACAATTGTCTATTCTATTTCCCTTTCCTAATGAGATCTCTATGTACCCTCTAGTTTCTTACTCTATTCTTACTCTCTGTGCTTCTACAGATTATAATTGACAGATTATAGCTGGTTATTATAAGTTGAGCAGTAATGATTTAGCAAGTGTCTCTGAAGTATGATGAAGCATCCTTTGGGTATGTGCCCAAGAGTGGCATAGGTGAATCTTAAGGTAGATCAATTATTATCTTTCTGAGGAACTCCGATATTGGTTTCTATGGTGGCTGTCCAATTTTGCACTTCCACCAGCAATGGACAAGAATTCCCCCTTACTTATTCCCCAGGCTTACCAGCATTAGTTGTCACTTGTGATATTAATCTTAGCCATTCTGGCAGGTATAAGATGAAATTTCAGAGTCATTAGATTTGCATTTCCCTGATGGCTAAGGATGTTGAATGTTTCTTTAAGTGTTTCTTAACCATTTGAATTTCCCCTACTGAGAGTTCTCTGTTTAGACCTGCACCCCATTTTTATAATTGGGATATTTGTTTTCTTGATGTCAGTTTTTATGTGCATGTATGTTTTACATATTTTTCATATTAGCCCTCTACTGGATATATAGTTGATAAAAAATAATCTTTTTGCATTCTGTAGGTTTCCCCTTTGCCCAAATGATGGTGTCCTTTGTTGTTCTGAAGTTCCGCAGGTTCATGAGGTCCCATTTTTAATTGTTAATCTTAGTTCCTGAGCTATTGGTGTTCTGTTTAAAAAAGGCTGTTTCTGTACCAATGAGTTCACAGCTATTCCCCACTTTTGCTCTTGTCAGTTTCAATGTGTCTGACTTTTACGTTGAGGCCTTTGATTCATTTAGAGTTGAGTACTGTGCAGGGATTTAAGTGTGGATCTATTTGCATTCTTCTACATGCAGCCATTTTTATTACTACGCCTCTAGTACAACTTCAAATCGGAGCTGGTGATAACTCTAGCATTCCTTTTACTATTCAGGACTGTTTTTAGCTATCCAGGAGTTTTTGCATTTCATATGAAGCTGAAAATTATTCTTTCGAGATCTGTGAATTGTATTGGAATTTGGATGGTGACTGCATTGAATCTGTAGATTGCTTTTTGGATGGTCATTTTTCCTATGTCCTTATCCGACTGATCCATGATGAGCATGAGATATCTTAACCTTCTGATATCTTCTTCAACTTCTTTCCTCAGTGACTTGAAGATTTTATCATACAAATCTTTCACCTGTTAAGTTACCCCAAGATAATTTATATTATTTGATGCTATTTTGAAAAGTGTTACTTCCCTGAATCTTTCTCAGTACATTTGACATTTGTATATAGTCATTTTGTATATACTGATTTTTTTTTAGTTAATTATTTAACTAGCTACTTTGTACTTATTAACTGTAAGATTTTTCCTAGCGGAATTTTTTTTGGGTCACTTATATATACTATCAAATCATCTGCAACTAAAGATACATTGACTTCTTTCTCTACAATTTGTATCCCCTTGATCTCTTTTAATTATTTTATTGCTTTAGCTAAAACTTCAAGTACTATATTAAATAGGTATTGTTCCTGACTTTAGAGGAATTGCTTTGAGAGTCTCTCCATTAAAGTTAATTTCGTCTATGAGCTTGCTGTTCACTGCTTTTATTATGCTGAAGTATGTCCCCTGTATCCCTAATCTCTCAAGGAATTTTATCAAGAAGGGGAACTGGATTTTGTCTAAGGCCTTCTCTGCATCTTATGGGATGATCATGTAGATTTTGTCTTTCCGTTCGTTTACATGGCAGATTGCATATGTAGGCTAAACTTTCCCTACATCTCTGAACTGAAACCTACTTGATTGTGGTGAAGGATCTTTTTGATGTGTTCTGGGATTCATTTTGTTAGGATTTCATTGAGATTTTTTGTATCTATGTTCATAAGGCAAATTGGTCTGTAAATATGCCTTTAGTGAGTCTGTATCTTGTCTTGGTATCAGGGTAACTGGGATCTCCTAGCATGAACTTCTGCTTCTATTTTGTAGAATAATTTGAGGAGTATTTGGGATTAACTCTTCTTTGAAAGCCTGGTAGAATTCTGTGCTAAAGCCATGCCTTTGTCCTTTTTGGGTTGGGAGGCTTTTAATTATTGCTTCTATTTTACAGGGGGATGTAGGTCTCTTCAAATTGCTTACCTGATCTTGATTTAACTTTGGTAAGAGGGATGTATTGAGAAAATTATTAATTTCTTTTAGATTTTCCAATTTGGTTTTTAAAGTATGTTCTTATTATTTTCTGGATTTCCTCTGTGTCTGCTGTTACACCCCTCCTCTTTCTTTTTGAATTTTGTTAAATTGGATATTCTCCCCTGCCTTTTAGATAATTTGCATAAAGGTTAATCAATTTTAGTGATTGTTCTCCAAGAACTCTCTATTTCATGAATCTTTATATTGGTTTTTTTGTTTCTATTTTATTGACTTCAGCCCTGAATTCGATTAATTCCTGTAATTTACTCCTTTTGGGTGTGACTTCTGTTTGTTCTAAAGCTTTACATTGTGCTGTGAAGTTGCTTGTATGAAACCTCTCCAGTTTTTAATGTAGGCACTAAATGCTCTGAACCTGACTCTTAGAACTACCCTCATTGTGTCTCAAGTTTGGGTGTGTTATGTATTCATTCTCATTTGATTCTAGACAGTCCTTAATTTTTCTTGACCCATTTTTCAGTCATTCAGTTTCTTTGAGTTTGTAAGCTTTCTGTTGTTTCTATTGTTGCTATCCAGCTTTGATCCTTGGAAGTCAGATAGGATACAAGGTGTTATCTCAATTTCCTTGTATCTGTTGAGCCTTGCTTTTTGTCAGAGTATGTGGTCAGTTCTGGAGAAAGTTCTATGAGGTGCAGCAGAGAAGAAGGTGTATTCTTTTGTGGTTGGGTGAAATGGATGCTTACCACAAACTGACACCAAGAACCCACTGCTGAAGACAATACCTACACAACATATTGAATATGAAGAAGTCAAGCTGGTGCCTACATAGAGCCACTACCTCCTACCATCTTTGATGCAAGAAGGTACTCTGCATGCTACCAAAAGAGAAACATAACACCAAGTCAGCCACAAACCCTTTGATCTACAGTGATGTTGATGTCCTGCCTACAAAGATATGCTAGGGCAATCATGGCACAAAGCTTGAGGGAGTAACCAACCAACCAACATCTGATTTGACTCATAGCCCACTCCATGAGATGGAACCTGTATTCCACACTGACCAAGAACCAGAGACTAGATATCCCATTGACTCAGGATAAAATCAAATAATACTGGTCTAAAAAATATGTTTTAAAAATGTAGAAATAAAAGTGCTCCTAATGATATTCTGCTATACTGATGGTTCAGTGCCTTGTTCAGCCATTGGCAGAGAGGCTTCCTCCTGCAGCAGACAGGAATGGATACGGAGATCCACGGTCATATATTATAGGCAGAGCTTGGAACACAAAGCTCTAAATTGGATGCCTCCAACAAATCCCTCCCTTCAGGGTTCAGAGAACCCCTTGGAAGAGGAGGCAGAAAGCATTTAAGAGCCAGAAGGTGTTCAGAGCCCACAGGATCTATGGGACAATTTTTAAAAGGCCTTATGGGAGAATGCTTTTTTTAAAAAAAAATGGACACATGAAAATGGAAGTAGAGATGGCAGAGCAGAACCTCATGTTCTGTGGAGAATGGAGAAACTACCGGCAATGAAGTGTATGGACCAGAACCATCACAGACTCCACTCACAGACATGGCACCAGGTGAGCCTAGGAATGGCTGGCATCGAAGTCAGGGAGGTATGTGGTAGCCTGGGGGCTCTCCTGGAACCTACCCCTGAAGCCCTGCCTAGTCACAACACTTCCCTGACTGAGCAACAGCAAGATATATGCGCTAAGTCTTAGCAATGGTGCTGCAGAAACAAGAAACCTTGAACCAGATCACTGGCTACTGGGAGTTTGACCATGTTCCAGTGAGCATATGGGCAACACAAACTGGTATATTATCTTTTTCTTCTTTGGGGGGGAGAGGAGGTCAAGACTGGGAAGTGAATGTGATTGGGGTGTATTATGTGAAATTCTAAAGTAACCAATGAAACTATTATGTTGCAGGGAAAAGCCAGAAGGGATGGAGGATACCAGCAAAACCAGGCCCTCTGAATCAGCAGAGCAGAGATCATACGAACTCCCAGAGACTGAAGCACCATTCACAGGACCTACACGGGCCTATACCAGGTCCTCTGAATATATATTATGGCTTCAATGTGATTTTTTTTTTCGAGACAGGGTTTCTCTGTGTAGCTAAGGCTGTCCTGGAACTCACTCTGTAGACCAGGCTGGCCTCGAACTCAGAAATCCACAGGCCTCTGCCTCCCAAGTACTAGGATTAAAGGTGTGCACCACCACTGCCTGGCAGTGGGACTCCTGAAGGGGAAACATGTAGATCTCAGATTCTTGTGCCTTCTCTTGAGCACAAGGAAGAAAAGGAGGAGAGAGAGCAGGAAAAAAAGAAGAGGAGGAAGGAGAAGGAGATGGAAGAAGAACAGGAGGAAGAAAAGGAGAAGATGCTGGTGGTGGTACCTATGTACCTCAATTTAAGTCATTTGACATAATAAAGACTTTTTTCTTTTTTCCCCCTAGCATACTTTATCTCATCTGTCAATATGCTGTAGACATTAGAAGGAAATTGCAAAAGCAGGCAGTGGGCCCCCAGAGAGTCCAAATTAACTTTTGACTTTGGCTTTGAGGGTTATGAACAACAGAGATAAACTAGAGACAGTCTAAAAGGCCCAGAGGAAATTAATATCAACATAAGAGCAATTCAAGTTGGTAGCTTTAGCTCTGCAAAACAATACATTTCCCCAGGCAATTCCCTCACCCCAGTACTTTAAAGAAACTCCAGACAGAAGAGCACTCTAAAGGGGCAATGCTTTCAAACAACTGTGAAAAACCAGTGTACTGGAAAGGAAATAGCCTCAGTATGTTCTAAAACCTCCAGAGCTTCACCCCCTCTGCAAAAAGAGATTATTCTAAGAGATGATATCTCACCTTCTAAAGAGAAGAAGGTACTTCAGCTCCCATGGTGACTACCCTTAAAAGACTGACGCTGCAATAGATTTCTTAGTAAAAAGCCCCTCACAAGTAACTACAGACAACCTTTAAACTGTCTCAGATAGCTCCTGACAAGGCATATAAAATTGTTAATTTTTCTTTTTAATACTAGAGTTTCATTCTCTGGCTTAGTCAATAACCCAAGAGCACTAAATGGATACTGTAGTAAGAAATGTAGGAAATGTCGAAAACTCAAAGCAGTTGTTGCTAGCCCCAGAATTACAAACTGCCTTTTACGTGCCCTAATAATAAGGTATAACACTGAAAACCCTCACCTGAAAGCCAAAGGCCATTCCTACAGCTATACCTTACTATTCCAGCTACTCTGAGCCATGCAATTAGGAGGCTTAGAAGATACAGATGTTATGCAAATGCTTTTAATACAATGAAACTTAATAAAAATGGCCAGTGGATTCAAGGGAAATACAGGATTCTGATGCTCTAAATGGATCAAAGAAAAATTATGAAGAGACTTTGTAACTCATGTTAGCTGGTAAAGAAGACGTTAACTGTTTGAGTCAGCTGTGCCTTTGGGGTAAAGGGTATATAAAGTCTACACTCCAAAAATTGGTAAAGGTCAGACTGTTGTTTTTATAACAGAGGAGGCACTAAGCCACTACCTTTCATTAACTTTTTCAAGTAAAAGATCGATGATTAGATTATAATCAAATGTTTCCCTGTCAAGGATATAAACATTATCTTTTGATATTGATGACACCTGCTTGGGGTAGATGAAGGCTTGCCTCAGCTGCAGTAGAGAAAGAAAAGACTTGATTCTCTACACCAAAACGTCTTCTTCACAGTCTATTCCTTCTTAGAAATATTCTTCTCTATTTGGTCACATTCTCTCTATATAAGCATCGGTTTGTTTAGGTTTGCTTGTTTTACAGCACAAGAGATCTTACTCCTAAACTCAGAATGTTAAAATTATGAGGACAGATGCAGGACAAGACCTGATGTCCTCAGATATTAAAACAGCAGTTCAAGGTGGAACATGCCTCATGATCAAAGAGAAATGCCGAGTTGAGGCTAACAGGATGTAGCAGTCCCAGACAAAGCTTCTTGTGCTACAAGGATTCCAGCCAATCCCTACCTTCCTCTCCAATTGATATGCAGACTACATAAGAGTTTATGGTTCCTCTCAGGTAGGGAATATATCCCACTACAGAATACAAGTTATACATGATGGATCATCATTCAGCTTGCCCAAAAGGCTTCTGGGCTCCAGCTCTCAGTGGAGAATTGATGTTACAGAAAGGAAGAGAGAAACAGAAAAGACCTTGTTCATAACTTTACAGAATTAGGACATGAAATAAAAATAAGGCAGCAATGAGGTGCACAGGCACTCCTGATTGTCCAATGATAACCTCTAGCTCATGAAAGTACCACAGCACACATTCCCGCATGCAGATGCTAGATGCTGATACAGACGACGCGGAAGTTGTATGTAGAACTATACATAACTGAACAAGAGTAGAAAGCCCACCCTGTTCAAATAAGCCAAAATTCCACACTATGCAAATGGGCTTAAAATATCTCACTAGGGGAAGTCCCCAACTCTTTGTAGAACAGTGCCAACTGAGTCACTAATCTCCTTTTGCTCTTCCCTACACGTTACATGGAAAGTGCACCTTTTCCTAGCACAGTGTCTGCTCTGTTCCACCCATGGGTCTGTGCTCAAGTTCTTGTTCAGAGACACAAGAACCTGAAACTCCCTGCCCACAAGAGGAGCCCCGGAACACCATATGAACTGTTATTGCGGTCATCTGAACACCTAGTGTGTATGCCGATGGAATGGCTGCTAGAAAACTTTTAGGTGTGGCCTGGCTTCAGTTCAACAGTCTCCAGTGCTAAACGTGGATTGCTTGGCTTGCTGTTTACCCATGCTTCTCTCCATCTGGACACTGTCTTACATCTTGGCTCAGGGTTCTAGGCCTTTGTGGCTTGCCTATACCCACCCCATCAAAAGCATCTTCTACTTGCTTCCACTAGTTCTGCAATTGAGTTTCTTAATGTTTCTTATTCAACCCCCGAAGTGAAGTGGTTCTCTTCTCATCTGTTATCAGCTGTCTCTAGAATTCACCCTGCTTAAAGAATATTTTTTAAAGGCTGTGTCTATATGGCCCTTATTCACCTCATGTAAAGTAAGCATTTTATTGAAAGCATCTTAAGTATTCAAGGACAAAATTAAAGCTTTAGGAGATGAAGATTGTAGGGATTCAGTATCTGTGTCCTCTTTTAACCCTTTGGTAGCCACTCTAACATACGCACACATGGGCGTGCACACACAGACACAAACACACACAAACACACACACACATATGAAATATGTAAAGTATAATGTGTGAACTGAGTGTTTATCTTAGTAATTAAGATTAAAGGAATGCAGCTTGTAAATTTATTGTTATTCAACTAATCCTGACACTGGAAGAACCCAAACATACCCATGTATTTTTTGGCACAGTGGACTTAAAACAGAGATGATGGAATCCATAAGACAATTCTGTAGTACAGGACAACCTCCATGAGTTCTCCAGGCCAAATAAGTGTGTGTGTGTGTGTGTGTGTGTGTGTGTGTGTGTGTGTGTGTTTGTGTGTGTGTGTGTGTTCATTATATAAGATATATATTTCCATTATAGGGTCATGGAAAGGAGCACATAAAGGGCACAAAAGGTAGAGTTAGCATTCAAGAAGTAATATTTCTCTTCTTTCCAAATTATATATATTTTAAAGTTGGCAAAGACTTTGCCTGGCAAGCATGAAGACATTGGTTCAATTCAAAAAAAAAAAAAAACAAAAGCAAACAAACAAACAAAAACCACAGGTATGATGGATTACACCTGAAATCCTAGAGTTCTGGAAGTATAGCCAAAATTAGAAGTTCAAGATCAGCCTTAGTTATAAACCAAGTTCTGATCCAGCTTCAGATACATACAATGCAGACTCCAAAACAGTTCAAGGATATTTCAGAGGTAGTAGAGAACTGTTTTGTGGAACTGAGACTATGAATGGTTCACACTAGCTAATTTATCAATTATGATTTAGTAGTGCCATGCTAGGAACATGAAACTAACCAGGAAAGGAACATAGCCACTATAGAAATCACAAGTGCAATAATGTTTAACTTCTGTTTCTGGACAGCTAATTTACCAGCACAGCACTGGCTGAAACCCCAAGACATATGGACAACTCAGAGACAAAGGAAAGGCCATTATACATGTGTCATTTTAAAATCAAGACCTTTCTATAAGCTGAGTTTACAGCTATTCAAAGTCTCTTCAGAGGTTTTGTTGCACGTTATAAGTCTCATTGTTCCACATATATAAAGATCAATATCATAAGACATATCATATCACTATAGGCAAATCCACAGGACGTGTTTTATACATCTGGTTAGATGTATAAATGAGCTCAGGAGAAATTATTTGCCTCCTCATCAACGAAACAGAAGCAGAATTTTGAGAAATAAAGTCTGGATTTAGAAATAAAATGAGCAGAGAAAGAGGAACAGTCCTCCACTGCTGGTGGAATTGCAAGCTGGTACAACCACTCTGGAAAGCAGTCTGGCGGTTCCTCAGAAAACTGGGCATGACACTCCCAGAGGATCCGGCTATACCACTCCTGGGCATATACCCAGAGACTTTACCTGCATGCAATAAGGACACATGCTCCACTATGTTCATAGCAGCCTTATTTATAATAGCCAGAAGCTGGAAAGAACCCAGATGTCCCTCAACGGAGGAATGGATTCAGAAGATGTGGTATATCTACACAATGGAATACTACTCTGCAATTAAAAACAATGAATTCACGAAATTCCTAGGCAAATGGTCAGATCTTGAAAATATCATCCTTAGTGAGGTAACCCAATCACAAAAGAACACACATGGTATGCAGTCACTGATAAGGGGATATTGACCCAGAATCTCGGAATACCCTAGACACAATCCGCATATCAATAGATTTCTAAAAAGATGGAAGGAGAGACCCCTGGTCCTGGAAAGACTGGATGTAGGGGAACGCCAGGACAGAGTAACGAGAGGGGGTTGAATGGAGAAAAGAGGGAGGGAAGGGGGCTTATGGGACTTTCGGGGAGGGAGGAAACGGGAAAGGGGAAATGATTTGGAATGTAAATAAAAAATATAGAAAATAAAAAATAAAAAAAAGAAATAAAATAAGCATCAGCAGAAACAGATTTTGAAGAGAAGGGAGAAGCTAAGTTACACCACCAGTGAAGAGCTCAAACGGTCAACATGTTCAAGACAGGGAGAAGGAAAAGTAGAACTCAGAATCTAAAGGACAGGCTCCACAGCAGAGTAAGGAGGGATACATGGAAGACACTAACAAAAACAACAAGGTCCTGGAAAGGTACCAGGAATAACAAATGTGAGAGTTACACTTTAACTGGTAAGTAATTTTAAGATTTAATTCATATTGGTAGTAGTAGTCTTCATAAGATAGCCACAGTTACTATTTTCTTAAACTACCACATTTTAGAACCTCTTCTGATATGGAATTTATATTGATCAATCTTACCCATTTATACAACTGAACACATTTTAAACCCATTTCCAGAATTGTACAATCATCACCAAAATTTCATTTTAGAACATGTACATCATCCTTAAGAGAAAGAAAAAAGAAAAAAATCATTCCCTATTCCCAATTTCTACTCCCAGGTAACCACTAATAACTTTCTATGCCTCCAAAATAGTCTTTTGTGAACAGTTCATGTAAGTCATATAACATATGACCTTGTGTGTAATGAATTTTTAACCAAGCTTAGTATTTTTTAGGTCCACTCACATAGTACTATATAATAATATATCATTGTTCTTTATTCCTGAATACTATTTCACTGTGTGGATATAACACATTTTACTTGCCAATTCAACTGTAGATGGTTAATAAATATTTAACAGGATATGATTTCAGACTAGTGTCAATCATATGGGCGTGCATATGTGCATACCTTTGTATGTATGTATGTATGTATATATGTGTGTGTTGACATGTTTTAATTTTTCTTAGGAGTGAAAATTCTGGATCATATGGTATGAGAGTTGTCCTTTCTTCTTTGTGAAAAATTACCGGATATAAACAACTTGAACAAAGAAGTATTTAGCTTGTGTAAAGGGTTCAAAGGCTTCAGACCACAGCCCTTCGTTCTACTGATTTTGTGCCTATGATGAGTCAAACACTGACAGCAGCAGGACATGCCTCATGGTGGACAGGTGTCAGACAGAGAGAATGGGACTTGAGACTGCATATGACCTTCAAAACTATGCCATTAGTGACCTAATTCTTCCAGTTATAGCCTACCTCCTAAAGTTTTCACACAAATAGCACCACAGCTTGGAACCAACTTTTTAACACGTAAGTCTAAGCATGGATTTCATATTCAAATTTTAGCAATCTACTCTTGGCCCCCAAGGGCATATGACCATGTCATAATGAAAAAAAAAATCACCTAGACCAACTCCAAGCATCAACAATATCTGAACAGTTCCAACACTGTTCAAAACTCCAAGTTCAAAGTCTCTTCTGAGACTCAAGGCAAACAGTAAGCTATGAGCCCCTATAAAAGCAGAAAGAAAGTTATTCATTTGCAACATAGAATCTCACAGGGTAAACCAGTCCCATTCCAAATTGGAGGACTATGAGAACAGCGAGGAAGAACTTGGCAATTACAAGACCAAAACTCAGCAAGGCAAGCATTAAATCCTTTAGTTACAGGTCAACATCTGGAGCATGTGGTTCTGTGATCTAAGTTCTAATGAGGCTGGGTGGCCTAGGTTACAGTTTTGCTTGCTGCAGTACACATGGCCTCACTTTTTGGCAGCCTCTGCTCATTGCTAGCACCCTTTCTCAGTACACATTCTCTGTCCTTGGCATCTCCAACTTCCTTGAGTCTCCACTGGAGCTTAGGTGTTTTCACCCTCACAGCTTGATGCACTGCCCTTTCAGAAGTTTTCTGAAGGGATCCTGACTGTACCTCATATTTATTGCCTAGCCTCCCAATCAGTCCTTTGAAATCTGGGTAGAAGCCCTTATGCATATCTAAAAACATACCACATGCATGGCATCAAGTTCTGCTAACAGATGAAGAGAGGTGCACACACTTGGATAATGGTTGTAGTGACTCCTGAGTGCTTATATGGTTGACCATGAGTTAACAATTTCTATAGGTGGCTCTGTGTAATCAGAGAATTCAGGAGCTCCTTTCTCAAAGAAGTCTTTCAAATTAATTAAAACTCTTGCATTACTTAGTATGGGGAGTAGAGTCTTGACAATTCTTGGAACATCATAGAAGCATATTTTCTATTGTCTGAATGCAAAATAAGTGGCTTCTCTTTAACTGATCTAATCTCCGTCACCACAACCTTAGTGGCAATTTTAAACCACTTCCTTTTCTGTCCAAACTCTGCATTTCAAATCTTTTCCTAATTGAGTCTCACACAAAGTCTCAATACAAGGACAAAATGCAGACAAATTACTTTGCCAGGGTAAAACATGAGGCTTTTATCTCAACTCCTAATTGTGTTAAAGTTCCCATTTGAAACTACATGAGCACAGTCCTCATTGCACTCTGATCATCTGAGCTCCCATTAAGCTCTTCCCCTAGTCTGTTCCTCCAAACGTTGCCAAATTTCTTTCACAGATTAGCAAGAACTCCACTCCTCATACCAAATTTCTGTGTTACGTTTTTGTGGGGTTTTTTTGTTGTTGTTGTTGTTGTTGTTCTTTTGATAAAATACCTGCCATACCAAATTACAGTAGGGAAATATTCATTGTGGCTTTCAGTTTTGAAGGTTACAGGCCTCAAGCTTTGGTGCCATTCATTGTAGGCCAATGAGAAACAAGAACACCATAGAGACTGGAGCATGTAGCAGAAGATACATGGTGGCGAACAATAAGCAGGCCGAGAGAAGGAAGTTGAGTACTGGGTATAACCTTCAAAGGCTGGTTACAGTGACCTACTTGTTCTATTTTGGCCAGACCGCCAAAAGTTTCCTCTACCTTACGAAACAATCACCAGCTGAGAAGCAAAGATTCAAGGCTTGGAGAGAGAGATTTCAGAGTCAAACCACAGCATTGTAACTTTGTGGTTAGCATTCTGAAGAGCTGCCAACTCTCTTCCAAAAAAACATACCATTTTATATCTCCACCAGCAATGTATGAATGCATTTTCATTCCAATACTCTACCATTATCAACAATACCCAGCTTTAAGGGTTTTTTTTTCATTATAACAATTTTAAATATGCAAAAATGTTGTCATAGTGATGTGGACTCCACTTCCTTAATGATGAATGTTGCTGAGTAGCTATTTGTGTGCTTATTGGATATTAGTGTATGTTCTCTGAAGAAATGCCTATTCAAATTCATTGCCTGCCTTTGAAAGCATGATTTCACTGAGGATGTGAGAGGTCTTTATATTTTTGTCTCTACTATCATTCACTGGTATATTTCCTTACCATAATCACTCTGTCTGGCTAATCTGAAAGGTCCTTTAGAACAGGGACTGTGTTTTGTGCATAGTTATTTTGAGTTCCCAGTAAAAGTCCCAGTAGAAAATTCATTGCCTGCTTTATTCTCTCTGAATGAATGAAATCTTGCCACCAGAATACTTTATAAATGCCATGTCTACACTGAATCTTTTACTTGTCTCATTTGGGTGGAGTATATTATTTACAGTTTATTATATTCCCACAGCTTCTGGATGCTAACATTTGTATGTGTGTGTGCATATGTATGTCATGTGTGTGCACATGTGTGTAAGTGTGCATATGTGTGTACATGTGCATGTGGTAGGAGGTGTACCAGGAATCAAATCCACAGCTTCATGCATACCAAGCAGCTGCACCTCCAGTTCCTGCTCCCAAGCTTTCAAATGATACCTGTCATAATTTTCTCTGTACTTTATTATAGTTACATAAATAGATACATTATTACAGTCATTACTGTGCTTCTCTTGGGAGAAAGATGGAAAGGAAGAAAGAATGGCACAGAGAAAAGGGGGAAGGAGGGAGAGAGGTAGGGAGTGAGGAAGGGAGGGAGAGAAGGAGAAACAGAGAGACAGATACAGGAAACAGACAGTCACAGACATGGCGAGCATAGACTTTGCTTCGTTTATGGAGAAAAAAAACTTGTGGTACAATGCTAAACACACAGAAGGAGTTCAAGCAGTATTTGCCAAATTGAATTGCTAAAACATTTGGATATTAGTATGGAGATTTTACTTTAGATCCATACCTCATACTATATACTTAAATAAATTCCAGATGGGCCCAGGAATTAAACACAAAAAAGAAAAAAACACACCCTGGGGGAATAGGGAAGACAGACTCACATATTTGTCCCATCTGTGGTGGAGTGGTAAACTTTTGAATATTGAAAACTGAAAGAAGCATCACAGGCTGGATGGATGCATTTGAATACATAAATGTAAAAGAGAACACTTTTCCATAGTGAAAAATGATAAAGCCCACAGAAAAATGAAAACAATAAAATTGGAAAAATGTGTGACAAATATACATGATAAAATTGGCTACCCAAAATATAAGGAATGGATAAAAATATACAAGATCAATGTCCAGACTTCCTTGAAAAGTGATGAAAGAAAATGACAGAACAAAGAGACAGTAAGTTGTGACATTTAAAATGAAAAGCCTTGTTAAATAAATTTAAAAGGGAACAAATGGACAGTATACTTACTAACCTATCAAACTATCAAAGATGTTAAAATGATAGCGCTTAGTGTGCCGGGGTTCTGTGCAAACACTCTTCTGCAGTATAGCATTTGGAAATAGTCTGGCAACATATAATAGCAACAGTAAAGCAGCTCTACCCTTCAGCCGAGTTAATACGTTTCTTGTAAGAAATTGCAGAAAGCAATAACTTTCAACAAAAGAAATACAATTTTTATGGCAACTGTACATAATACTATGGTTTATGTGTGTAAAAATTTTTAAATAACTTAAAATGCCCAGCAATAGTAAAATGCCTTGGCAAAAAACCTGCCAGGCATATTAATATCACAATCTTGAATTTTAGCAAGGAAAGCTCTTTGCCTCTTCTACATTGTCTGTTTTCACTTTTGTGGTATACTCATACTAGTTGTCCATACTTAGCTTGCTTTGACTGTGCCTATTTCTAGAATATACTACCTTCCCAAACCTGCTACCCTGAATTCTAATTCCTTGATTTGATTCTGCTATAACTAAAAAAGTAACAGACTCCCAGGAAAATGAGGGTTAGCAGCACCTACCTACAGTCCCAGCTACCAAGGAGTCTGAAGTGGGAGGATAGTGTAAGACCAGGAGTTCAAGGCCAATCTTGACAACAGAGACAAGCCTGATCTCAAAAATGCAAAGACTGGAAAGAAGGTTAGGGAGAGAGGAGATAGGAGGGAGGAAGACAAGGGGAGAAAAAAATGAAATGAAAGAAAAGAAGGAAGGAGAGTGGGAGGAAAGGAAGGAAGAAAGGAAGGGAAAAAGAAAAAAGGAAGGATCTCAACAAAGTAGTAGGTTTCTCAAAAGTCAGGACACAATCCTCACTCCTCATGTACCAGAGGTGTTGTGGCAGCTATTTCCAAATGCCACAGCATTTTTAAAAAACTATTACTGTGGTTCAAGCTGTGTTAGAAGCTTCAAGATAAGTGAGGAATTACTGAAAATGGTTTGCTTGAATTGTAGGCTCTTAGCAAAAGTCTTTGCTTTTTATGAACATGAAGCATTTTAATAAAATTCTTCTAGTTCATAATACAAATATTTTCACATGGAAACACCTCTAGTCAGGAAAGACAGCATTAGCCTCTATAAATTAATAATATTAAGAAAAGATGTGGCCATGTTAGGCATAAAGAGGAGTCTAGGGACAGAGCACAATAAATTAATTTATTATTTTCATGCTCATTTGTCTGTTATAAACTAAAATACATTTAAATGGATGTCTGTTTTATTTATTAAAACTCATTATTGCTTCAAAATAATGCACATGACTTTCACAAATATATAAATATCACCTCATCTTACCTCTTTGGGGACCCAATCTCTAACTTATATTTATAAAACAAACTCTTAGTTCAATTAGAGTTGTTTCAAGACTGAAATTAAAGCAGAACATAGATCCTCCCATAATCACCTTAGAGCTATTTTTGTGGAGGAGCAGGACACCAACAATACCAAAAAAAAGTCAGTGTACACACTGAAGTCAGTGTACACATTGAAGTCAGTATACACATTAAAGTTAAGCGCACACATGAAAGGCAATAGGAAACAAATAGAAGACCATTCATTCTCGGTGGGAATGTAAAAGAATGATATATTCATTTTGAATAGTACAACCAACAAAAAAATCAAGCATTTGGAAGAAATTTAAGCTGTGAAAACTTGGCCTTGGTGGCAAGGAGATTAAAATAAAAACAATAATAAAAACAACCACAGATTCTCCTCCTGGGATCTGCTCCCTAGATAGGGCTGAGTGTTGAAATTGCTATTTGCTGTTGGAGACAAGAATCTTAAGAGCTTTAAAAGACGGGGCAGAGTAAGAGTGATGCTTTACTTTGGCCATTCTGTGAATACATCTATTTTTTCTATAGACCAGCACTGCTCATGAATCCCAAGCTCTTTTCCTCTACCTAGGAGCATGAGCTGCTTAGTGCTTTGATCAGCAACAGTTTCTGCACTATTAACTCAACTTTAACTGTGCAGTGATTCCCATGTGCTGAGCATCTGAAATAAACACGCAGTGCAGGTTGATGGGCAGGAAAGGAAAGTGCTCACAGATCCTTAGCAGCCAAACCCTTTTCAGAATCCAACTCTGCTGAGGTCTGGCACCAACAGTCTGGTAAACATTTGTATGAATTAGGCTGGCAGGTTGATAGATTTCTCATTACAAAGTTAGGTTTCTTGAACTCTCCAGAAAGTGGAAGAGAATATTTGGACAGCAAGCATACCACTCAACGGGGCAGGGGAGTGAGACCTGAGGACATCGGTTCAGCCATTTCCTGAGCAGATCAGAAGGGAATGCTTTCAATTACTGTCACACAATGGGCCAGATGAACCCCAGTCTGTTCTCCCAAAACAAAGGAAAAAGGAGGGAGGAGAAGAGGGAAAGAGGAGAGTGCAGGAAAAGAAAACTAAGGGAGAGACGAAGGTGGGGGAGGGGAATAGAGATGGGAGGGGAAGAAAGAGAAGAAAAGATGAAAACAGAAGAAATAGTGGCCCTGGGAAACGATGAAAGAAAGAAGGAAAACTCACTTCAATTAAGTCAAAGCAAGGATTAACAATTGTAATAACTATAAAGGTTACTTTTGCATAAAATGAAAATAGAAAAGGTCAGTTCGGGAAATATTAACACACTAGCTCAGCCACTCACAGTTCATAGGCCTGAGTCATCTGGTTTTGCGGGCCCACAGAATCTAGCCTTGTTGCTTAGGCTTTTATGAGGCATATCTGTCCTGGTGGCAGCTCGTGGACTGGCAGGGCTACAACTGGCATGGCCTCGGGTCATAAACTAATTATGGCACAATCATTCACTTGTTCTAGCCATTCTGCAATTACTTCATGAGTGGGGAGGGCAGTTCTGAACACAAAACCTCCCCTCCAGAGCCTTCCTTCCTGGGGTGTTACTTGGGACTTTGCAGGGCCATCAACAAACTCAACCAGCCTGGCTGCTGCTCCTCCTGCTTTAAAGTTCCCTCGCCAGTCACTGTGTCTCTGCGCTCTATGGTTCCAGGATGGAAATCTCGAGAAGAAAGTTCTTTCAAAGGGCTTAGAGTCTAGAAGAATTGGAAAAGATAAGAATCATTCAAAATCTTTCTCCCTTAGTCGGTTATACAGTATCAGATCAGTCCTGAAATAAATCATTTAGGCAAAATGAGGTTATACTTATTCATTTAAGGATGGATTTGTTTGTGTGTGAGTGTGTGTGTGTGTGTAGAGTAACAACTTTTAAAAAGACCATGAATTTGAAAGACAGAGAGAGGGGAGAGGGAGGGAGAGAGAGAGAAGGGGTGCATGAGAGAGGCTAGAGGGAGGTAAGGAAAGTGGGGGGAATGAAGTAATTATAATTTCAAAAATTAATTACCGTACATTTTTAAAAGTTTTTTTCTTTGCTTTACTTTAAGTTCATTTGCGCCCCTCAAACCCCAACAATTCCTAACTCGAAAGTCCTTTTAGAATCTGGACACTGAATTACTTTTCTGAGTGTATCCCTCATACTTTGAGGGAGAAGAAGGGGGTGATGAAGACATTTTCTTCCAGTCAGTGAAATCTCCTTTGATTTTTTTTTCCTTCTACCAATAGAAGATGAGCTTCCTGCTCCCAGGACTCACAATTCAATTAAAGCTTTCTGGGATCCTGACTATCTAAACAGGGGTTTAATTACTGTCCTCCAGCATGATACCTCCCTGCCCCCGAGGTCTGCCCACTGCAGTCCAATCAAACTTCCAGACAAAGCGCACACAAAATACATGCCTTTACACATGCATACTCATAGACCGTAGCCAAAGACTTCCAGATAGCCCCAGAAAGCCAAGAATGTGTACCTAGATATGCACGCAAACACATGAAAAGGAATGCACATTAGTTTACTTACAAACAGAAGAGAAGCTAAGTACACTGTAGAAGTCTGGTGAAATTTCACAGGCCAGTGAGCCGGAGAATTGAGTAAAGAGGAGAAAAAAAATAAGTCTGAAATCTCCACAGAGCAAAAGGCAGGCAGCATACACGTAGCTATTGGCCAGTGACAGGTAATCTGCTAGGACTGCAGAGAATGGATTTGGAGAGAACTCAGGAAACTGTTTAAAGATCAACAGGCTCCATCAGTATAGAATGCCGCTGGTGATTTGACAGTAATACAGTTAAGGTCCCAGAGTAAATTACTTCCATGCTTATTATTGCTTATGGAGAACATCACCCAATTTAGACTTAGACATTTAAACACTCCTACTCCCTGACACAAGTCAGAGAAAACATTCCTGCCAGGAGTACCCTTTGTAAGGTGGAGCCTTGCCAAGCACACAGGCATCTGCACCCCTCTGTGGTCACATATTCTGCCTATTTGCCTCATATAGGCCCCACAGTCTGTTTGCATTCCCACACCTGGCCCCACCTTCCAGCAGAGGCCAAGAGCATCATTCCTGGACCAGTGCCTAGCCTTTGAAGTCAGAGAGAATGTACCCGGTTAGATGAGGAGATCCCGATTCAAGACTTCTCTGCATACACTTCCTTTCCTCTACCATTCTTATAGAAAGTTAAGTCAAGGGGTACTCTGGTTGTTAGAAAAGAAAAGAAGAAAGAGACAGACAGACAGACAGACAACAGAAGCTCGAAGAGTGGGTGGGGGAGTTAAGTCTCTGTAGCCAGAGACTTAAAGATTGTCAGGTTCCCTAGAAATGTGAGAATCTTTACTGAAGGTGTAGCCAAGAAATTCTTAAATAGGACACTAACCCACAAGCTTCCCTTAAAATGTTTTTCTCAGCTGGGGGGGGGGGGGTGAAAGCCTACAATCCCAGTACTTGGGATGTGGAAGCAGGAGGATTAGGATCAGGAATTCAAGATTGTCCTTGGCTATACAGTGAGTTTAAGGCTTACCTGGGCTACCTAAGACCCTATCTCAGAATAAAACACACACACACACACACACACACACACACACACACACACAGAGAGAGAGAGAGAGAGAGAGAGAGAGAGAGAGAGAGAGAGAGAGAGAGACCCACACACACACACACAAATAAATCGAATTCTGCAATACTGTTCCCACTAGTACACAAAGAGAGAAGGTAGCCAGTTGTACAGGTTTCATTTGCCATTTCTGGCCCTACAATCACTTACATTTACATTTGAGGCCGCTTACAGCTTAGCACACCTCGGAGACCCTGACTTTAGTTTCCCTAGAATTTGAAGTTACCTGAAAACAAGTTGAACATTTGCGTGGAAGTGGCCTTATTTAAAAGCAACTGTTTCTCACTCCTCAGCCATCCATGCATTAACATTAGAAATCGCATGGCTTTATTTTGGTCAGAGTCACAAACCACTTGTAATCAAGGAAAGAGGACAGAACATCAACTACCCATGGAAACAACAGCTGAAGGAAAACCATTTTATAGTAAGACCAGTTGTGAAACTAGAACAAAAACAACTGTTTCTCTTTAACAAGTGTTTCTTCGTCTTTGGCAGGCTGGTGCCAAATGCATGTTTTTAACTATATGCATTTCATTAGAATTGGAGCAATTAAGCCTTTGACTTTTTTTTCAGTAAGTATATGAATATGTATGTATACAAACGGTAATTTAAGCACTGTTTATAGTAACCAAACATTAGGTGTAAGTTAAATGCCAATTATAGCATTTATAATGTGATACTGTGAACTCCTTGAAATCATTACACAGAATTAGACAGAAAGTTATTCTGTAATACACTGTGAAGTGTAACATCATGAACTATAAAACAATGTACTTCATATTATTGTGTTAATATATGTATAATAAGCATATAGGATTAAAGTGTGTAATAGATACATACTACTAAATATGATTGTAAGGAATAGGAGTGTGGCTAACTTTCTTTAAACTTGCATGAATTACCTAAATTAACATCAAAACAATAAACAATAAACATTACTTCTCTCAATGACATTTAAAAAAATAGAGCCATATTCATTTTGAAAAGCAGCAGAGATATACAGGTACAACAGTAAGTGTAGCCAATACTTACTAAACAATTATTAATTACTAGTGTTTTAAGTATGCTTATATTTTGATTGCATTACAACATTGTTTGATTAAGAATCTTTTCTTTCTCTATCCATCCATTCTTTCACTAAGTACCCATTATGTGTCAGGAAATGCAGAAGCACAAAGTGAGTAAGGCCAACTCCCTGCCTCCATACACTATGGGATCTGGTCTCCGGCACTGTAGTGGAACAGGCCTGGTGATTGAAAATGCATGGCCAAATTCTTTCCTACAATTTATAGGACACACACACACACATACACACACACACACACACACACACACACACACCAGATTATTAATTACTTATCAGACATTGTGCACCTTAGTGTGTGTGTGTGTGTGTGTGTGTGTGTGTGTCCTATGTTAGGTACTGTTCCACATCTTAAAACACCACTGTTACTACTACTACTGTTAGTGCTCCTAATACAAAAAAATGGTAGTTAATGTTTTGTCACACCCTTAGTAGCTGTGACAGACACCAGGTAAGTGCTTTATATATAATACAAGTTGTACAACTATAAATCTATTAAAGGTAAGGATTAATATGGAACCAAAACAGAACAAATCTAATGGACAACGTCTTTAGAATTCTCCACAGATTCCCTATTTACCACTGGGAAGTTGATCTTAAAGGTAAAAATGTTTGATTACTTGGTTACCTGCCTACGATCTTCCTTTTCGCCTTTAAGCCACTCACAAATTTAATAAATTACTGTATAGGGTTCTGTACACAGATGCAATTTTGCAATTCAATGGTAGGTAAGTGGTAATTCCAACTCGTACTTGTTGCCTGCCTTCCATGCTGATTTCAGTAACTAACTTAAAGAGTACATCAGATGATAATAATCATGTCTAATAAATGATAGACATTGTCTTTATATACTGAGATTTAAAATATCCCTCCCTATCAGGGAGGTACCCATTTTCCAGGTAACAGTTCAGAGAACTATGGAGCCTACTGCTTCAGTGAATGACACTTCCATTCTGGTAAATAATTATATTTTAGCTAAAGCAATAGCCAGGTTACAATGAGTAAGAAATGTCATAGGTAATGAATGAGCTTGAAGGCTGATCTAAGGAAAAGGAGTTAACCTAAAAGTGACATTATCAAAGCTAAGCATGAGGAAATTAAGCTCCTCCAAACAAATGCGCAAGAAGGCACACTTTTGGCCTGATGGAGGCCTTCAAGGTGCACAGTGTCCAAATGAAGATCAGTTGTCTCCTTGGATGCCCAGTCTCAGAACTTAAAACTACATTCTTGGAAAGGATATATGTGGTGCTAGGTCTGGGTCCCTGTCTCTAACTATAAACTTTACATTGAAGCAAACATTTCGACCTCCTTACAGTCTCAGAATGCTGTCAACTAACAATGTTCTTGTCGACATGTCTGAAAGGTGATGTATTTCACCTGAATCTCAGAAAAGGTCATCTTAGGACTTGAGAATAGAACTTTGGATAACAAAAAAAGATCAGAGGCCATGTGGAGTAACCCCCATTCCCCACAACCCAAAGTAGGTTGTAGAAGTCCTTCCCCACAAGGTCTGTGGCTGTTGTGTTGGTATTTCCTACTTGGAACATTCTTTCTAGAAGAGAGGCGTCTTTAAGGCTCAGGAAATGAAATCTAAAAGTCCCTGGAAGCTCAAAAATCTTCAAAGATTCTCAAGGCCCCTTTGCCAGTGTTGTATAAGCAGTAATAATTGTAAGGGAAAAGAGAGTCTCCCACAGGCTAAGCTGTGTGGGCCAATCTTGTAGATTGTGGTTTTACCCATGCTCATGTGGGCTTTCCCATGCTGCAGCTGCCTTTGAATCCTCCATGCTCCTAAAAGGGACATTGATAAACTCATCAGTTCACTAAAATACTTTTATTTATAGTGTCACTGGTACCCTATCTGAGTTGAATAGACAGATGTTGATATCGTCCCAGAAAAAGTCATACAACCATTTATCTGGCCAGATTCTTTCATATTAAAGCCCATTTTCCAGACCTACCAGGTGGCCAAAAAGATTTCCAAACAAATTTGGAAGATTTTTACTTCAAAAAAGATTTATTTTTTTTCTTCCATTTTTTATTATTTAAAAGTTTTCAACTTTAAATATATTTTGATCGCCGGGCGGTGGTGGCGCACGCCTTTAATCCCAGCGCTTGGGAGGCAGAGGCAGGCAGATTTCTGAGTTCGAGGCTAACCTGGTCTACAGAGTGAGTTCCAGTATAGTCAGGGCTACACAGAGAAACCCTGCCTCGAAAAACAAAACAAAAAAAAAAAAAAACAAATATATTTTGATCATACTGGTCCCCTCCCCCAAGTCCTACGAGATCCTCTCCCCCTCCCTACCCACCCAACTTTAATTTCTTCCTCAAATAACAACAAAAAAAATACAACAATAAATTCCCCCAAAATCAAGAAAACAAAATAGGGGCTGGTAAGATGGCTCAGTGGTTAAGAGCACTGACTATTCTTCCGAAGGCCCTGAGTTCAAATCCCAGCAACCACATGTTGGCTCACAACCATGAGATCAGATATCAATATCATATTGATATCAATGAGATCAATAATGAGATCAGATGCCTTCTTGTGGTGTGTCTGAAGACAGCCACAGTGTACTTATTTATAATAATAAATAAAATTTTTGAGCCAGAGTGAGCAGGGACTGAGCAAGCAAGGTTAACAGGAGTGAGTGGAGTTGACCAGAGAAAGCAGAGGTTCTAAATTCAATTCCCAGCAACCACATGAAGGCTCACAACCATCTATCTGTACAGCTATAAGTGTACACATAAAATAAACAAATCTTTTTTAAAAAAGAAAACAAAATAAAGTAACACCCCCCAAAAAACCAAAAAATTCTAAACTACAACCAAGTAAAAACACACAAACAACTGTGGAGTTCATTACACATTGCTCAACTATTCCTGAACATGAGGCCTGTTCTGGAGTGGTTGATATACCCAGTATCACTCCATTGGAGAAAACTGATTTTCCCTCTCCAAGCAGATATAAATGACAGTTCATAGTAGCTCAGTATTCATTCACGTATTTGTTCATCCATCCATTCATTCTTTAGACAATAACAAACTATAATAAGATGGAACAAAAAAAATTCACATTGAAGTTGGACAAGACAACAAACAGAAGACACAAGAATCAGAGACCCACTCATTTACACACTCAGGAATCCCATGAAAACAATAAAGTGGAAGCCATTATATAAGCATAGAGGACCTGGTGCAGACTCATGTAGACCGTCCTTATTGCCTCAGTCTCTGCGAGTTCATAAGAGCTTTGTTCATGTTGACTTAGGCGGCCTTGTTTTCCTGGTGTCCTCCATTCCCTCTGGCGCTTACACTCTTTCTGCCTCTACTTCCATGGACTTCCCTGAGCTAATGTTATAGGCATGCAGTTCAGGAATAGAGTCTATGCCTAGTACACATGAAGCTATAGGTCCTATCCCCAGAAACAAGCAAAAAAAAATCAATAGTCAACAGAGAATAAGTGTGAGTTTAAACAAACAAACAAAAAAGGCAGGTATTTCAGAGAGTGGTAACCAGTAAACAGGACCAGTGCCAGAACAGGAACTCCGAAGCTCAGAGAAATATTGAGCTTTGTCACCTAATGTCTCCCCAGCTTACGAAAGAGGTAGGGGTAGTTTTTGAGGCTAGCCAACCAAAGGAGATGCTGCACTCAGGAGATAATGTAAAAGAAAGGTAGGAGGACTAGAATGTCTGGAAAGGAAATTTCTGCTTGTTTTTGCTTACTTACTGAGAGCAGCAGCTGGCTTGGATAAGTACTGTTAGGAACCAGGTCTCAGAGGATGAGATAGGAGGAGCCTGGTCCCTTGCTCTGGTAGGGGAAGCACTGAAGGGTGTGGTAGGGGAAAGGCAGGCAGAAATGCCAGTCAGAGAAGAAAGGCAAGTCACATTTTCCTCTCAATCATGGGCCAAATAGAAACGGACTGAATTATTACCCCTGATTGTCCATCCAATAATTCGGAAATCTAAGTATAACAGCCATTTGATGAGAAAGGAGACAGACACACAGGAAGGAGAGCTCACAGAAGTTGCTCAAGGGCACCTGTGCACGAAGGAGAACTTTGTGCCCTTGAGCCCAGGTTGCTGTGGCTTCAAAGCTTGTCCTCTCTAACTCACACTGATCAACAGTATGAGTACTATAGGAAGCAGACCCTGAACACTGGATATGGAAGGGAGAAGCGAGCAAGGTGGATTCGTGCCAGAGAAACACATCTTTCTAATAGTAGAGCCGGTCAGAAGTGAATTTTTAGACTTTGTTATGTTTCTACCTATTTAATACTAAATATACCCTTTCCATATGTATGTGTGTGTGTGTGTGTGCGTGTGTATATATATATATATGTATATATGACTATTATATATTTAAATAAAAGATACGTTTATATGTGTATATAAACATATAACTAAATATATAGAATACATATTATAACACAAATCTTATATAACATTATACATTTATAAATATCACTCTACATCATATATTTCTATAAATTTATTGAATAGTATATGATTATAGTATCATTTACATTTATCATATAAATATTATATATACAATCCAGCTATATATAATTCTATATGTATAACTTCATCTTTTATTCAAATATATAATGATAGTCATAACACTGCTATGTAGTCCTTATTGACCATGACTACATGTCAGCTACAGCACTAAATAATTAGTGGCGAGGATCATTTGTGCAAATCAGAATGTCTCCATATAATCCATACTATTATCTTCAATTAACAGATAAATGTGAATCCCAAGGTCCCATGAGAAATTAATGACAGAATTTTACTTGAACTCTCTCTACCCTCTCTACTTCCAGATTCAGATAACCACAGAAAAGACTGATTAACAAAAAAAAGACACAATAACATCCTCTATTATATCAGCAATATATCCATTTTTCCCCCACAGACTAGCCAGGGTTTTGGCTCAACCTTTTCCTTAGTTTCCCCATGTTTCTGGTTTCTGGTCTCTTTCCCCAAAGAACCAATAAACCTCTCACATGCATTACCTGGGGTTTTTCTTTTTTCTGTTTTTCTTGTATTGCACCTCTATCCTGGTTGAGAACCCAACGGACAGTCACATCTTTTATTGAGTAGTCAGGGTAAGATCAATGCTGACACTGCAATGCAGATGAATGTTCCAAGAGGTGACTGCCTGAACTAGGAGGCCCACTGAGAGTTCATTTGTTAATCCAGGCAAGAGATGCTTGGGTACCCTCCTTAAGCCCTTAGTTCATCTGATCCTTTACTGAGGCATTAAATCAGACAGTTGTAAATGAGTAAAAAGACTTTTTAAAGACTTGCTAAGGTTTCAGATAAATTATCCAATGCTTGAATAGGATATATGTTTAAAGATGTTCTCCACATTTTTACTCTGATAGCAAAACAAAAAATCAGGAAACATAAATGATTGATTTCATGTAACTAGTAAAGTATGATGCATCTACATGATAGGCTATTAAAAAGTTTTAAAAGAATGGCAAGAAGAATTGCTTTTTGGGTCTTTTGGGGGACAGGTTGTTTGGTGGTCTGGTTTTTGCTTTTTGTTTCTGGGTTTTTTTTTTTTGTTTTTTGTTTTTGAAACAGGGTTTCTCTTTATAGCCCTGGCTGTCCTAGAACTCTTTTGACCAGGCTGATATTGAACTCACAGAGATCTGCCTGCCTCTGTCTCCCAATTACTGGGATTAAAGGCCTGTAGCACCACCTCCCATAAGCAGGATAACTGGAGGGGAAGAGGAATACATATCCTCCTTCAGTCATATTAAAGACAATATGACTGTGTAGTATAATCTCAAATGTAAGTTACTTTTTGTGTCAAATAGTTTACTATGTTAATGAGAAAAAAAATCACAAAAGTCAAAATGAACAGTTCTACTGTCTTATCCCATGCCTTGTCAATTGCAGTTAGGCTGGGCCTTCCTCAGCAGTTGCCATATGTAAAGCAGGGGTGGGTGAAAGCAACCACCCATCTCCCAGATTCACTGTGCTGATGAAACAAAATGATGCACAGGCAAAGTCCCCTCGGCCACTTCAGTGCCCTTCTCCTCAGGGCTATGGAGGGATGTGGAAGTGCTGCTTGTTTTCTGGTTTGTGGTAACTGACCTGTCCTCCAGCCAAGCCTTACTGCCCATTTCCACTAGCATAGTCACACTCCAGGTCTTGACCCTCTCACTGCCCAGATTCCATTACAGTCTTGGAACCAGATCTCCTTTTGTTTTTGCTGGCTATGCTCAGCCTCCACCCTGCACCAAGAACTACCTTTCTGATCATATTAATGTGCTACACAGACTCCCGCAGAGGATTCTGAATTCCCAGCATTCCCATTTCTAACTGATGTTTCTATGATACTGTCCATTAATAATTCTGGACTGTGGATAATCAAATAAAAAACTTTCAATATGTCAATTTTCTTAACCAGAAAGTACTGTATATACTATACAGGACTTCCTCCATGGCATGTGGCCCCTTCATACTCGAAGTATCATCTCTGAGCCAGTCCCACTAGCTTTACCTAGAAATTTGTTAGACTACATGGCTCCATCTAGACTTGATCAAGCTCTACATCTGAATATCCCTCCCTGTACTGGCTGGTTTGGTGTGTCAACTTGACACAGGCTGGACTTATCACAGAGAAAGGAGCTTCAGTTGGGGAAGTGCCTCCATGAGATCCAGCTGTGGGGCAGTTTCTCAATTAGTGATCAAGCAGGGAGGTCCCCTTGTGGGTGGTACCACCTCTGGGCTGGTATTCTTGGGTTCTATAAGAGAGCAGGCTGCAAGCTAGAGGAAGCAAGCCAGTAAGTAACATCCCTCCATGTCCTTTGCATCAGCTCCTGCTTCCTGACCTGCTTGAGTTCCAGGCCTGACTTCCTTTGGTGATCAACAGCTGTGTGGAAGTGTAAGCTGAATAAACCCTTTCCTCCCCAACTCATAATGTTTGTGCAGGAATAGAAACCTTGACTAAGACAATTTGAATATCCCTCCCCTAGGTGGGCTGAATGCACATCAAAGTTTCAGAAGCAATGATCTAGAGGGCCCTAAAGTTGATTCATGAAATAATCAACTGGCAGATTCATTCTTTCTAGGTTGTCCTTATGGCTTGCATGTATGTTTCTCTCTTAGATCATTCAAAGGACTTTCTCTTGTTATTCCAAATGCTACCATGAAGAAGGCACTCATTAAGTGTTAAGCAACTAAGAATACTTTCAAAGACCATATTTAAAAGTAGCCTTAGCTCCCTTGATCAGAAAGCCATCTTCTTAGAAACATCTGGACCCTGACCCAAGTGGAGGAAGAAGTGAACAGGCAGGCTGAAGCTAAATAGAGGATGAGGAAGAGGTCCAAGGAAAATAGGTTACTAGTTTGTACATCCACTGGAACCAAAAGGGCAGAAATAGAGATTATCTGTGACTGGGGACACCAGGAAAATTGTGGAAGTTCATGTTACTGTTTGTTTAGAAGTTGTCTCCCAAGAAATATAGAACTTCTGTCATTATCTAAGCACCAAGACAATGTCTAAGAGGCACATCTTGCTTGTGTCTAAAATAATCCCAACTGGACCCTTTCCTTGTATGGGTGGCATTGTGGAATAATCATAATCTTGTGGGTAAATGTAATACATGCAATATTTTCTTCTGTCTCAGCTGAAGAATCAAATCATAAAAATAAATAAGATAGCATAAACTGGTTTAATTTCAACATAGTCATTAGGACTAAGGAATCTGGAGGTTTCTAGCCTGAGATCAAAGGTCATTTTCTAACACGTTCCAACTGTGTGACCTAATCAGTACATACCTTAAGCTTTTCATCCATGAAGTGGAGGTATTATTTATATCCACCTCAAAAAAAACTGTTGCAAGTTAAATATATGAAGAGATAGGAAATTGTTTCAACAAATCTGGCAACCATATTTCAAAATGTAGGCCATTAATGATCATGTCAGAACTGTGTTTATGATAGATACACTGTGTACAAAAAAGTTAACACACAGTAGTCTCACTGAATTCTCACAAACCCTCAGATTTAGAGTAGTCTTTGTTTTTGTCAGGGGTGGGGTGTTTTAAGACTATCTTACACTATTTCCTGGGTTGGCTCTACCCTACCTCCATCTACCAAGCTATTTTGAGATTCGTTGGTAAATCCCTTTCTTTTCTATGCTGGCAGCTGATATTTAACTTTATTAATTAATTAATTAATTTTATTAATTAAGCCGCAAAATTACTTTCATTACACATCTTCCAAGTTACAGTAAAATAATAACAAGCCTAACCCAGAAGTATGATCTGCTATAAGCTGCTTATTTTCACTTTGCATAGCAAAAATACATATTTTTTTTCTATACATGTTATGGTCTGAATGCCCACTCCCAATTCAGATGCCAGGAATTTAGACCCCCAATTAATTAATATCTCGTGGCATTTGAAGATGAAGCTTCTGGGAGGTACTTTAGTTAGAAGAGGTTATGACCCTAGGGGCCCCCTATGGTGAGATTAGTGGCTTTATGAAGAGGAGGCCTGAGCTTCTTTTTTTTCACATTATCTCTCATGGTTTGAATCTGAAATAACCACCCCCGCCCAGGCTCATTGTTCAAGCATTGACCCTATAGGTGCTGGTGGTGGTATTTAGGGAGGTTCTAAAAAAATTAGGAGATGGGGCCTACCTCAAGAAGGTAGATAACTAGTGTCCAGGATTTCTGTCTCCCTATGTCTCCCTCCCTGCACCCTGTACCTTCCATCCTCCTCTGACTTTTACAGAGTCAACAGGTTTTTGTTGTTCTTGTTTTGTTTGCTGTTGTTGCTGTTCTTGTTTCTTGTAATGACATACTACCTAAAATCAGGCTCAGAACTCTGGAAAGCAACAATCGTTCTTCTCTTTCAGTCATTCTTCTCGGGTTCTTTGGAGTAGTAACAACAACTGGAAAAATAAAGAACCTAGCATATATGATTCTCTCCACTACAGCAAGAAAGCCATCACCAGATGTACCCTGTGGATCCTGGACTCCCCCAATTCCTTATCTATAAAAAAGGAAGAAAGCTCTTTGCTCTATAAATTACTCATTCCTACATAAAATGCAGAAGCAACACACACTATGACAATTCAGATCTGGACCCCACTGCAGGTCAGGGATGGGCAGGGGGAAGACTGGTGCACGATTCTCTAAATATGCACACATTTCTAGTGAGGATGCTTACTAAGAGAAGCAGAGATGAGAGTACAGTGGATGAGGGGTAGTGGGAGTCTTCTATAACCCTAGATCCTTACGATTATCTGCTGAGAGACAAACAAGAGTCTGCCCAAATACTCTAGCTACAGTGTCAGTGGCTCAGTAGGCACAAATATGAGGTAATAACAGTCTATGTTTGCATAGGGTTGGGATCTTCATGGGTTCCAAGCTATCAGTTCTAAACAGGAAAGAGAT
Source organism: Tokudaia tokunoshimensis (assembly GCA_036184795.1). NCBI lineage: Eukaryota > Metazoa > Chordata > Mammalia > Rodentia > Muridae > Tokudaia > Tokudaia tokunoshimensis. The sequence continues at coordinate 13,729,952 of BTHU01000023.1, forward strand.
TTTGAAGTCATCATAAGCTATTTCCTAAAGGGAAAAAAAAAAGCACCAAATGCTATTTGAACTAAAACAATTATTGCTCTAGTCAAGTCAGAAATTGTAAAAACCAGGGGAAATGTATGCTATTTTCCCTCTTTCCCTGACTTTACCCTGTCCCCAAGTCTTTCATCATTGGCTCATTGTAGTTCTGATTACTATATTTCAGGGATGATAGCAACGAGGTGAATAAGCTCAAAGAAAATGTTTACAATGATAAATTTATAATGAATCCAATAAAGAGCAATTTTATTGAATTAGTAAACATAGAAAATATATCAAATCCAAGGTAGAGAAAAGCTTAGCTATATTAATATATATTTCCCTTTTAAAAATATAGATAAATTGTTTGATGACAGAAACCAAAATAGGGCTGACTTTTTTAAAATAGCAAGGCTCATAAAATGAAGAATTGGGGAATATATATATTTTCTGCCAAGTCCTTTTCTAGGAATAATGTCTGTACTATATCTTTTAATCATCACACGAACTATAAATTTGTACTACCATGATCCTCATATTACTGCTGAGGAACTTCGTGTCTAAGACAAGTTAAACAGTGTAAACAAGTGTCCATGAACAGATAAGTCAATTTTGAAACATTGACACACACATACAATAGATTAAATAGTATTTGTCCTGTAAGAAAGATGGTGCAGTGGATACACGCAATTGCTGAGAAGCCTATCCACATAGTAGGAGAGAGCAGATTGTCCTCTCACTTCCACATATGCTGTGGCACATACCTTCTCCCACAAAAATAAATGAGTAAGCAGAAATATAACAAGGAACTGAAGGATGGTTAAGCATTTAAGAACATTTGTTCCGCCAGAGGACCTGCATTCAGTTTCAAGCACGCACATAGTGACTAACAACCATTGGTAGCTTCAGTTTCAGGGGACCGAACACCCTCTTCTGGCCTCCACAGGCACCCAGCATGCAAGTATTGCACAGACAAGTATGTAGGCAAAACACCCATGTGTGTGTGTGTGTGTGTGTGTGTGTGTGTGTTTTGTTTTTAATCAAAATGTTTTTAAAAAGGAATTCTGTAACAACAACATGGAGAAATATTGAAGACATGAATACATCAGTCATAGTGATTTCACTTCCATGACATATTGAAATAGTCAAACACATAGAAATGAAGAATAGGAAGGTGCCTGTTAGGGACTAGGAAGAGGCATAGAATCTCAGTTATGCAAGAACAGTGTTTTCTAGAAATCAGTTCTAGATTTCATTGTACTTACAGATAACAATACTATATTATATACTTAAATATCATGGTAAGTGTTCCTAGAAAATGAAATGAAATGAGAAGCTACATGCCATCAAATCATACACTGATGGCTAAATGGGGTCTAGACATAGATTAGAAAGGAAATAAATTTATCTTTGTTTGGACATGACATGAACAATTTATGGTAAAAAATGCTCCAAGGAATCTATGAAAATGATACCAGGACTAATAAGTTAAATAAGTAAGATTAAGTTGAATATATTTCTACATAGTGAAAATAAACAGTAAGTGAAACTTTAAATATGGGTCACTGATAATCGCATCAAATATGAAAATATTTAGGGAGAAATTTAGCAAAATATGTCTGAGACCAGTAGGAAAAAACTACAAAGCATGGCTGTGATTAACAACATAGGATCTAAGCAAATGTAAACCTATCATATCAGTAGACTAGGAGAACCAGGATCAGTAAGATGCTAATTCTTGGGGCTGGAGAGATGGCACAGTGGTTAAGAGCACTGACTGCTTTTCCAAAGGTCCCGAGTTCAAATCCCAGCAACCACATGGTGGCTTACAACCGTCTGTAATGAGATCAGATGCCCTCTTCTGGTGTGTCTGAAAACAGCTACAGTGTGCTAATATACATAAAGTAAATAAATCTGTAAAAAAGATGCTAATTCTCTCTCGACTTGATCTACTGATAGAACACAACCCTAATCATAATACCAACAGTCTTTTAAAATAAAGAGCAAAAGACTGATTCTAAAGTTTATATGGAAAATCAAACAACTGAGAGTAAACAAAACACCTTTAAAGACAACATTGAAAGAGTACGGTATCAACATGAAGATAAACATGTAAGTTATTGATATGTAACATTTCCAAAATAAAACATTGTTTGGGAATAGAACCAATGAAAATAAATGGAGACAAGTTAATCACTTTAACAAATACTACTAAAAAAAAATACTACTAAAATTACTAGATGCGGGGCACAATGACACACACCTATAATTTCAGTACTGAGGAGGCAAAGACAGGAAAATTGAGAGTTAGAGACCTGCCTGGGCAAAATAGTGAGAACCTGTCTCAGAAATCTAGGAGTCAGGGATGTAGCTCAGTGGTAGGGTACTCACCTAGCATGTGTGAGTCCCTGTGTTAAGTCCCAAATGTTCAGAAATGAAACAAAACAAACAAAGCTCTCGGTCCTCTCGTCTAAAACATACAAAATTACAGCCCCAAACTTAAGCTAAAGAACTGAAATTATATAACTTCAAGACTCAAAATACAGGAGTAAAAAAATTTCCAGCTGTACAGTAGCATGCTCAGGGTGCTCAGGGCTCTAGATTTGATTGCACTATTAGAAAGGAGAAAAATATATCATAAATGCCAGATTATACATGGGAAGAAGAAAACTTTGGAATCTCATAGATATCTGAATTATAAGAATAGTTTCGTAGGAATTGTTAAATTTAATGAAATTATATGTGCATGTGAAAATATTTTATTATAGACTACCTATTCCTCAATAAAGGCATAAAATACAAAATCAAGTTGCTTCCTCAATACTGATTCTACAATAATCCTGAATATGCTAGTAAAATTGAAAATACCTCTAATATTCACCCAATAGAGATCAATATATAGAATAATATCAAGAAGACAAGACAATAGGCAGCCCTTAACTTTCTCATCCTAATCTTCAGGCCAATTCAACAGCAAAACAGCAACAAGCTCCTTCACAAGAAATCCAAGAAGGAATAACAAAATGGCTCAGTGGGAGGGGCTCTTGCCACCAAGTCTGAGAATGTGAGCTTAATCCCAGCCATTTCCATGACAGAAGGAATGAACAACTCCATGAGTCCTCCTGACCTCCCTGCCTGCAGCAGGTGCACATACACACGTGAATGCACACACACTTATACCACACACCAAACAAAAACAAATATAAAGAAAAAAGCAAAAAATAATTGAGTTACTACTCCAGGACCAAGGGGCCATGAGTAAGTGGCTAAGTTGAATATGACAATGACCACCTCAAAGCTGGTAGAGAATTTGAAACACCCTCTCACAATCATTACCTATTGTACTATATTTGATAGAAAAGTCCCCAGTTTTTAATTTCTCCTCAAGAAGAGAAAGTGGAAACGTGTATCTAACACTCCAACTTTTCCAGGAGCTGTTTGAAAGAACAGCTCTAGCTTTCTATTACAGTGCTGGCGGGAACAAACGAACGGGCACTGTAGCTTCTTTGTGATCAGTGAGATTAGAGACAGTAGTTAAGAATAGTCATCTCAAGCATTCCCCTCAGAGAGTACAGGGACCAAGAGATGAAAAATTCTAGCTCTCAGCTTCTCCCTGAAGGAAAGAATGGGACTACCTGACCAATGCCCCAAGTTCTTTAGGAGACACATGGAATTGACTCTACTACTTGCCTAAGACATCTTGTAGCTCAATGTATATATTCTTCGGCCCTAAGTCTTGTGTGTCTGAAGAGCTAACAGAACCTGGAATACTTTTTAACTACCAGGTTCCCTGTGATCCTAGATGACAGTTTATGCTGGCAGTTGCCATAGTGCTACCGACAGGCGTAACACAGAGCAAACAGGACAAAACAAAATAAAACAAAAACTGTACTTTCTCTTTTAGCTGGAGAAGAGATGAATGCTGTCTATTGAGACAGTTTTTTCCAGAGGTTGTCATAGAACACTGGCCTCTATCTCATTATGCTTGGCTGCTTGGGACACTAACAGCAAAGAATATAGATTAGATTAATACGAATGCTTGAAAGTCATCAGAATCTAAAGTTGAGCTAATTGATGCATAAAGACTATATAAGAAGTAATTGTCTATCTGATGAGCTGAGAGTAACACAAAAATTCTAGGAACATAAATTCCAAACAAAAGAACAAAACGAATCTCCAGAATTAAACCAAATTAAATAAGGATATCTGATTTATCTGACAGCATCAAATAACAAGTGCAAAGATACAGGAAGTGGTCAGGATACATATACAAAGGAAAATTTTCAACAAAGAAATGGGAAAAATAAGCAGAAATATTGGGGTTGAAGAATGGTAGCTAAACTGAGAGATTCACTAGAAAAGCTCGACAATAGACCAATCAGAAGAAATAATTATCACAGTCAAAGTTAATTATCCCATCTTAATCCATCAGGGAAGCAAAAGAATAAAAGAAAGGACAAAGAGAGATTAAGACACTCATGGGGCACCATTAATGAGACCAATATATGTATTACGGGAGTTTCATGAGGAGAAGATGGAAAGGTTACCCCAAAACATATTAAAAACTAATGATCCACAACTTCCCAAATATAGAAAAAGAAATTCATATCTAGAGTCAGTGAAGGGCAGATAGAATAAATGTGAAGAAATCCTTACCAAGACACATTTTAATTATTAGCCAAAGAAAATAAAGAGATAATTTTGAAAGTAATGAAAGAAAAACAACATGTCTTATACATGGCAACTTCCATTAGATCATCAGTTGATTTCAGAAGAAAGACTTTATGGGTCAAAAAGGAATGCACCATACAGATTCAAAGTATGACATGATACAAAAAAAAAAAACCCTGCTAAATAAGAATATTGTACCTGGTAAAATAAAGGCAATACAAGAGAGGAAAAGACAGGGTTGGAGGAAGGAAGGGAGAATGAGAATTGGGGGGAAGAATATGATATGGGAGAAGATATGAATGATAATAGATTATTGAAAGATCTGCCTTTAATATTAAAAGAGTAGGCGAAATGCAAGAACAACAAGCAGAAATATAGAAGTATATAAAAGTCACTGATGAAGATAAATATACAAACAGAGACAATATATAATAAAGAGAATCTGTAATATTATGAAATTATTAGGCAGGTCACTTTGAATTCTAGTATAAACATTAAGAGAAACATTAAAAATATGTCAATCATGAAACCTTAATATATAAATATATGTATGCATGTATATATGTGTATATATATATATAATTGCATCAATATCATAAATTATGAGAGCAAAACTGTAGTTTTTATAAGTGATTCAACTAAGTTGTTATCATCTGTAGTGGTCTGAATATGCTTGGCCCATAGGAAGTGGCACTATTAGGAGGAGTGGCCTTGCTGCAGTAGGTGTGGCCTTATTGGAGGAAGTGTGTCACACTGTGGGGGTGGGCTTTAAGATCTCAGTACTCAAATTCTGCCCAGTGCAGAAGAGACCACACTGTATGGCTGCCTATGGAAGACAGTCTCTTCTTGGCTGCCTTCAGATCAAGATGTAGAACTCTCAGCTCGTTCTCCAGCACCATGTCTGCCTCCATGCTGCCATGCTTCCGGCCATGATGATAATGGACTGAGCCTCTGGAACTGTAAGCCAGCCCCAATTCAATGTTTGCCTTTATAAGAGTTGCCTTGGTCATGGTGTCTCTTCACAGCAATGAAAACATTAAGACAGAAGTTATATAGGTTTAAATTGCATGATAGTTTATATAAAGCTATGCCAACCACAAAGAACATACCTATAAAAATGTACAAAAGGGAAAAAAGAACAAAATCCCCATTAATACCAAAAGAGTAACAAATAAACTACAATGTAGGTCACCAAAAGGGAAAAACAAGCAAAGCAAAACAAAACAAAAAATAGGGACAAACAATCTATAAGACAGAATGAATGTAATGAACAAGAAACAGCAATGATACATCATTTCCTACCAACAATTACTCTAAATAGAAATCACCTATTCCCCTATCGAAATATGCAGAATGGCTGAAAGTATAAGAAAGCAAGATTCACTAAAGTAATCCCATGGTGTCTACAGCCACTTTTTTCCAGGACATTCCCCTCCTCTACACATACATGCATACATACATACATACATACCAAAATCTGCAGATGCTCACAAATGTTACAGAAAAACACAGTATCAATGTATAACCTATGCACATCCTCACTATAAATCATCTCCAGATGATTTAAATGTATAATATGATAGAATTTGTTAAATGGTAATGATTAAGAACAATGAGAAAAAAATAAAACCAAGACATATTTATTACAGATTAAGTTTTGTTGTGAGTATTTTCAAGCCTTGCTTGGTTGAATCTGTGGGTATCACACCCATGTATGTGGATGGCTACCTACATATGCCATCTATAAATGACTTGCTGTTGATTTAAGAAAATACATAAGCTGAAAATGATGAAAGAGAAAAAGAATGATCCAGAAATGACTATACTTCCATCAATCAAAACAGACTTTAGGCCCCGAACTGTCAGAAGTCATAAAGGGGTGAGGGGGTATCATCAATTCATTGAGATGATTTAGTGATGATAAATATATATGCATAAAAGAGGCCCCAAATGGAGAAATAGCAATATTGCCATAGCATGAGGCTTCTATAACCCACACTCAGCAATGGAGAGAATGTTGACATAGATATTTCAAGACAGAAATAGTAGATTTGAACAATACTACAGACTAAACAGACTTAATGGAAATATAGTCATTCCATTCACATCATCAGATCCCATATTCTCCTCAAGTGCCCAATAGAACATTCCCCAGGATAGACAACATTCCAGGTCACATAGTGAGTATTAGTTAAAGGAGATTAAAGTCAAACTAATTATGTTTTCAAGCACAATATGATAAAATTTGAAATAAACAGCAGAAACATAACTAGAAATTTTATAAATAATTTATAAATGAGCACAGTCTTGGACCAATGGATCACAGAATAAATTATTTTTAAGAGTTCTTTGTTATGCATATAGGTATTTTTGCTTGAATGTGTGTCTGTTCACCATGGAGGCCAAAAGAGGGCCACAGATCTTCTGGAATGGGAGTTACAGACAGTAGTTAGCTGTCAAGGAGGTGCTGAGAACCTAAACCAGATCTTTTGTTTTGTTTTTTTTGAGACAGGGATTCTCTGTGTAACTAGCCTTGACTGTCCTATCCTGGACTCACTTTGAAGACCAGGCTGGCCTTGAACTCACAAGATCAGCTTGTCTCTGCCTACCAAGTGCTGGGATTAAAGGCATGCACCACCACACATGGGTAAAGAAGAATGTTTTTTAATATTAGAAATAATTACAGCCGGGCAGTGGTGGCGCACGCCTTTAATCCCAGCACTTGGGAGGCAGAGGCAGGCGGATTTCTGAGTTCGAGGCCAACCTGGTCTACAGAGTGAGTTCCAGGTCAGCCAGAGCTATACAGAGAAAACCTGTCTCGAAAAACAAAAAAAAAAAAAAGAAAGAAAAAGAAATAATTACAAACCTAAACCATGAAAAATGCCAGGGCCAAATGGATCTACTGGTTAATTCTACCATAATCTTTAAAAACAGTTGATGCTGATCTTTCTGAAACTCTTCCCAAAAACTGAAGTGGAAAGAACAATTCCAAATTCAATTCATGAGGTCAGAATTACTGATGCTAAAATAAATAATAATAAAACTCAGGCAATATCCCTAGTTAATATAGATGTAAAACTTCTCAACAAGTCAATAACACATTGAAAGAATGATACACAATAACCAACGATGACTCAAAATATACAAAGCAATAAACATGATGTATATTAATAGAATGAAGTATAAAAATTACATTATGAGCCGGGTGGTGGTGGCGCACACCTTTAATCCCAGCACTTGGGAGGCAGAGGCAGGAGGATTTCTGAGTTCGAGGCCAGCCTGGTCTACAAAGTGAGTTCCAGGACAGCCAGGGCTACACAGAGAAACCCTGTCTCGAAAAACCAAAAAAAAAAAATTACATTATGATGTTAATACCTGCAAAGTTACATAATATTTAATAGGCTTTCATGAGTAAATCTCTCAACAAACTAGGAATAGAAGGAAATTACTTTAACATAGTAAAATCTTTGTAAGTGCACAACTAATATCATGGTGAATGTTGAAACAGTGAATGCTTTTCATGTAAGGCAAGGCTATCTGTTTCTACCACTACTAGCCAATACAGTAGTAGATATCCTGTATTAGATTACCAGGTAAGAAAAGAAAATTAAAAAGAAACAAAATCATCTCTCTTTGCAGATAATAGGAGATCAGGTGTGTGTAGAAAATTCTAACTACTAACCACACATACAGAGAAATAATAGAAAAAAATCTGTAAAGTTACAAAAATTATAAAATGCAACATATGTCTAGACATGGAAGTGCATGCCTGTAATCTCAGTACTTCGGAGGCTGAGACAGAAGGATGGCCACAAGTTTACAGCCAACCTGAGATACACAGTGAGTTTCAGGACAGTCTGGGCTACAGAGGGAGAACTTGTCTCAAAAAGTCAATAAATGAAATTCGACATGCTAAATGAATACCCTTTCTACATACTAGCAAGGAAATACAGAAAAAGGAAAGTAAGCCCATTTAATTTGTGTTGATGTCAAGAACAAAATATTTAAAGACAGAATATAAATAAGAAAATGAAATGTATGGTAGGCAGTTGTAGCACACGTCTTTAGTCCCAGCACTCAGGAGGGAGAGGTAGTCAAGATCTCTGACTTTGAAGCCAGCCCAGTCTACAGAGTGAGTTCCAGTAAAGTCAAGGCTACATAGAGAAAACATCTATCTTTGAAAAATCAAAATAAAATAAAAGTGAGATTTATACCCTAAAGAATATAAAAATATTGATTAAAAGAAGCTACAAGTAAATGGTAAAAGTATTCATTCTATGGTAAAGCATTCCATGCTAATATGTAGAAGACTTAATGCTGTCAAAATGCCTATACTACCTACTCTATAACTGTGATATCCATCACAACCAAAAGCAATTTAGGATCAAAGGGTTTATTTTATTTCAGCTTGCATTCTGTAGTCCCAATTACAGTCCATGATCAAAGGAACTCAAGGCAGGAAACTGGAGGCAGGAACTGAAGCCAAGGCCATGGAGGGACGCCGCTTACTGGCTGGCTTGCTTAGCTTGCTTTATTATAGAACCCAGGACCACCAGCTTAGGACTGACAATGACCTACAGTGAGTTGTGCTCTCTCACATCAATAATCAATCAAGAAAATGCCCTACAGGCTTGCCCACAGGCCAGTGTAAGGAAGCCATTTTCTCAGTTGAAGTTCTCTAACTTGTGTCAAGTTGAAAAAGAAAACAAATCAACACTTAACAAAGCAAGGGTTTTCAATCTGTTAAAATTTCAATAACATATTTTATAGAAATAGAAAATAGATAAAATTCATAATGACTTGTCTAGGGCCCTGAATACAAAAAAAAAAATCTTAAAAAGGAAAAAAACACACACATTTAGTATGGCACTATTCGTAATAGTCAAATTACAGAATTATACTAGATGGCCATTAGCAGATAAATGGATTAAGAAAATGTGGTTCATATACATGATATACTTTTGTTCAGCCATAAATAAAAACAAATTCATATAATCTGCAGGAAAATAGATGAAAATGGAGTTAAGTAAAACATGATATACCTGAATTAAAATGTTATCATAAAACCAATCATTGTGTACAATGAGTATATGCTAGTAATACAAAAGATGAAAAAAAACAAAGCTGGAAACATATGTACCTTGGCTTCAAGTTAGGACACAAAACAACAGTAGTTCAAATGCAATGGTAACAGCATAAAAACAGACATGCAGAGCAAGGACCCAATAAAGAAGCCCAGAAATAAACCTTCATTTCTGGTTCACAGCAATGAACTAATTTAGAAGCCCAGAAACAAAATCTTGTTCTTTGACGATGGTAACAAGAAGACACATTGAAGACATGAAAAGTCTTCTCTCTCGGGTGGGACATGAAAAACTATAAATCTTCTGCATAACAAAAGTAACAGAATGAAAGGGCAGTGAACAGAATGCAAACACTTTCTCTGTTATGGGATTAATATCCAGAATGTATACAGAACTTAATGGCAAATACCTTGATTTGAAATGACCCAAACTTGGATGCCTAGTAAAAACAAAATTCCAGGCCAGTGTAAACAACTACCAAGATCTTTTCTTATTAAAAAAAACATGGGCTATGGGCTAGAGACAGCTCAGCAGTTAAGAGCACTGACTCCTCTTCTAGAGGTCCTGAGTTCAAATTCCAGCAATGACCATCTGTAATGAGATCTGATACCCTCTTCTGGTGTGTCTGAAGACAGTGACACTGTATTCACATACATAAAATAAATAAATCTTTAAAAGAAAATGGGCTAGCTGGGCAGTGGTAGCACATGCTTTTAATCCCAGCACTCATGAGACAGAGGCAGGAGAAAATCTGTGAGTTCAAGGCCAGCCTGGTCTACAGAGCAAATTCTAAGACTGCCAGAGCTACACAGAGAAATCCTGTCCCCACCCCCCCAAAAACCCCATACAGGCAAAAATTTGAGTAGACATTTCCCCAAAGAAGGTGTACAAGAATATGAAAATATGGAGATGATTAATCATAGTTTACAAAAATAGAAAATAAGCACTGGTGAGAAAATAGAGAAGCCAGACACTCTACACTGTTGGAGAAAATAAGAAGTAGAATACAACATGGTATATCATAGACCATGACTAAATATGATCCAGAAATCCCACCTTTCAGATATTAATTTAGAAGAACTTAAACCAAGACCTTGAAAGAGATATTTGCTTCCCCATGTTCACAACAGCAGTATTCACGATAAACCAGATGTGGAAACAATGTAAATTTCATCAGTGCATATATAGGTAAGGAGAATTTCATACACTACACAATGGAATGTTTTTCTGAAAGAAATTGATATAGATGATTATGGAAGACCTTAAGCTAAATGAAATAACAATCCAGGCACAGAAGAGGAAATCCTATGTGATTTCATTTACGCAAGGTATCTAAAAATAGCCAAAGTTAGAGGAATGGTATATGATGGTTGATGCCAGGGATGGGGATGGAACTGAGAAGCTCTGGCTCCAAGAGGAGAATATTGGAGCTATATACAATACCTTTCTGGAGATCCACTATACATGATGCCTGGTGTTCCTATATTTTCCACTCAGATTTGTTCATAGTATACATCTTAAGTGTTCTCATTGCAATAAAAAGTTAGATGAATATAAAAATTTAACAAGACATATTAATATTGCCATGGTTTGGATCTTAAATATCCCCCAAAGGCCTATGTGCTAAAGAATTATTCCCTGGTTTGGTACTATTAGAAGGTGGTGAAAATTTTAAGAGGTAGGGTCTGGTGGGAGGTCCTTATACCATTGAAGGGATGCCAAAAGGGGGTTATGGGACCCTGATCTCTTTTACTTTCTCTCATTCTTCCCCACCACTTCCCTCTCTCCTTCTTATACATTCAGACAAAACACACACACACACACACACACACACACACACACACACACACACACACTATCCTGGTCATAAGATGAATGGATTTGATCTATCAAGAGCTACTTCTGTGGTGTGTCACCAATGGGTTAAAGCAACAGGACCAACGAATCACGGATTAAACCCCTAAAACTGACCAAAATGAATATTTACTCTCTGTAATCTCATTTTCTCATATATTTCTTACAAAAGCTGATTGCCACAAATATACTTTCTGAAGTGAAAAATGTAAAAAAGTAAAGATTGAAAAACATCAGTGTTCTTATTTTGTACTCAAAAAGATTGTAACCAGAAGGCACAATCCAGTCTTGAAGAGGCAACTATACATAACAACTCCCAGACCCCTTTAATACACACAATATTGTTAGTTAAAAACATACTGGGTCATAAAGGCTGCATACTAATATATACCTCAGTAACTAGTATCACCTGTTTGGAGAAATGGATTCAGGTGTCAGCTGAATGAAAATAAAGAAGGTTACTAGCGTTGGCTGTCTTGGATGGTGAAATTAAGACGGGCTACCTGATCCTAAGCCTTTCAATAGTTAAAAAGTAATCTTTGAGCTTTTCTACTCCAGACAGTAGAGGAAAAACTAAAATGTGTGGTTCCCATATGGTTTGGTAATAATCACAACCAGTCCCTTAAAGGGCCTGATGAAATATGTAAAGGGAGAAGAAAAGGAGGCCCTGTGAAAATTGCACAGGGTGTGGGCGGGTGAGGTTGACAAAACCATGGATCCAGAGAGAGAAATCAAGAGGACAATTTTACTCTGCTGGATCAAACTAGACACCCTTACGTATGTTACTTATATTGATGTAAAATACCAGCCAATACATCAACAGGAATTTTTAAGGACCCACTAGTGATTTATGGTTAATACTTAGTGAAGTGGAATGCTGCAACTGGAACTACTTAAATATTTCTTGACTTCTGAAATGCAATTAAACTGGTACATACAGGGAATTAACAGTAGCATCATGGTCCTTTTACAGAAGGATATGTTACCAATTGAATTGGCCTGTCTCGGTCTATCTGGGGAGTAAAGCATGTTTTTGACTAACACCCTAGATAAGCATATCTCATTCAAACTAAGAGACTGGCCAATTTCAGATCGAAGCCTTTTACAAAATACACATGGGAAGCCATAGTCACTGTGGAATTATGCATGTGTGGGAGAGAAACATGGAAATGAGAAAGACAAGAGATGAAGAGTAGGAGAGGAAAAGGAAAATGTTCTGTAGGATACAGAATTTTAAAGTTTTTTTTTGGTGTAAAAAAAAAGTTTACTTCTCTAAAAGATACCACCACACCAATCTACATATCTCTCTGTCAGTTTGCCTATCTCTGTCTCTATCTCTGTCGCTCTAGTCTGTAGATCGGATAAAGAAACATCTATACTATCAAAACCGCAGAATTGTTATCAGTTTCTATAAAGAGTAGTAATAGATGTTAAGAGCAAGGGAGAGAACTGATCAGAGTGCAGATAAACAATGCAATAAAACATTTCCTTTTTCCGTTGTTCCTCATTTAGCTCTGGGTATAGGCCCTGAGGTTCCACCTCTGGCACCATTTAAAAAAAATAAAAAAAAAAATAAAAACAAAGCATCCTTTAATAAACACAAAATGTATTGAAAAAGTACATAGTGAGCATCTGAGAAAGCATGGTTAGTGGAAGGAAGAACCAAATGATGGCCTCACATTAGGTTGAATTTGTAGGCAGGTGGGATTAGGAATATGTTTGAGGCACTATGATGAGCAGAGCACTCAACGTGTCCAGGAAATTGTATATAGCCATGACTGTGGGAAATACTAAGCAGGGATTGTGAAGGGAGATCAATAGGCATCCGTTTCCATTAGAAGATGTATAAAACCTATAGCAACATGACAATCCAAAGCCCTGGCTCGTTGTAGAGTGCTTCCTGTTAGTGGGAGTATGCAAGAGGAACACAGCCAAGCAAAACTGGAATGCTGGAAATGCTCAGACAGGGGTCAGGGTGGCTGGCCTTCCTCTAAGACTTTTCTCTGGGAGTTGATTTAGGTACCAATTCTAGGAAGAAATGTAATCCCAGCAGGCACTCAAGAGAAAGAAAAGGCGTGGCAGCAATGAGAGGCTGAGATACACTATTTCAACAATTTCTGAAGGAAACATCAGAGGCACGAAGAACTTCAGAGATCAACCACTGAGTTCAGCTTCCCTGGACAACAGACAAGGGTTACTACATGTCTCAAATATAGGAAATGACCTATAGGATATACTTTAAAAGGTTAAGCCTAGACACAGGGATGCTAGCCTGCAGTCCAAAAATCCAGACATAAAGCAATAAGGGCTTGCGGGAGGGTGGGAGGAGTGAGAACTGAAAGGGCTATTTTGAAGGAAGAAAGACCTGACAGGATGTGATAATTAACCTGATACAGGGATGAGTAAGTGGTGACTCCAAGATTTCAATCTAACCGAGTGGGAGGTGAAGAGGCCAAGGACTATGGCACTTCTGCAAGAAGAAAATAACAAGTTCCATTTTAGACATTTTAAAGCTTACGGGGGGGGGTGCGGGGAGAAATAATATAATAATAAGCAAACATGGCCCACCAGATAATTGAAAAGTGATTTGGGAGTCATGAGATTTCTTCACTGAGTGATTCTAAAAGTACAAATAATGTACAAAAATTCTAAAAGTACTGTAATTAATAGTAACTTTAGGATGGACATGGCTTGTGGCTGGGGTGGGAGGGGCAGAGACACAGAGACAGCATGTAGGTGCTAAACTCTGATTCTTGATTCACACGGAGTAATGTGAAAACAGTGAGAAGGTGGAGAAACAAGGCCATTCAGTGCCACAGAAACTATGCTGGCAACAGGATTTGGGGGGACAATCAAGTCAATATAGTATAATGGAAATAATACAAAATGTAAAAGGCATTAAGGTTGGTTAAACAATTACAGATAATAGCTGCTTTTTTTTAAAATGGAGGATAGTTCTCTGTATACTAATAATGAAAAAGCTCCAGGATGTACAAGTGGGGAAAAAAAAAGGGACATAAGACTGTTTCAATATATTCCCTTTTGTGGAAGAAGCATAAGAATGTGTGTGTGTTTAACATTTGCCTGGGTATATAGAGAGACACTATGAAAAGGCACAATAAAAATAAATGCACTTAGGGGAAATAAAACTAGAGAGATAGGAGATCCAAACGAGCAGGACATTTTTCTTTGCCTGCCTTTTCAAGGTAAGCAGTCTTCAAGTAATGTACAAGGAAATCAAGAATGGAGTTCAGGGAAATGTCAGTAAAGTTGGTCTTCACGTAGACATCAGTCACACTGGAGAGGAATCAAGAAGAAAATGGAAGCACTGAACACCTACCTATTATGTGCATGAGTCCACACAGGGGACATAGGGAATTGATATCAGCTGTTGCCTCTGGGAAGAAAACGTAGGTGGTGGTTAAGGGACAGGGATGACGTAAGATGTGTCTGTTTTTACATTGTTAATGTTGGTCCCTGAACATTTATCACACCTCTAAGATAATAATTTAAACTGCCCCAGTAAGAAGACTGGGAAGGAAGAGGAAGGAAGCAAGGGAAGGAAGGAGGCTACCCATCAATTTAAATTTGTTGGCAAAGATAGAAAAGTAAAAAAAAAAAAAAAAAAAAAGAAAGAAAGAAAAGACCCAGAGGGCACAAGAACAAATGCCAAACCCAGTGTTGTTTACTAACTCCCTTTCCACTTTGACAAACACCAGGAGCACTGGGAAGAACTGGAAATCACACAGAGAAAAATCAAAATTTGAATACGGAGCCAGTTACTGATTGGATGAATTTTGGCAAGGTAATGAAACCTTTCTACCCCCATGCCTATGAAAAGAGACATTACTAAGTATTTTCCATGCATTGTACCGCCCACCCCCAACACACACACACACCCTAATTTGTGTTCTTAAATGAACTTCCCAGGAAAGCTTTGAAATGACTTGTCTGTGAAATTCAACTCTGTCTGATGTTACAAAGCAAACAACACAGTCTCACCATAGTGAACAGTGGGACCAGAAAGATAATATGAAGTATAAAAATGGGATCTCTGAAGCACAACTGTAAGGTATCATAAGACAAGCATGTGATTGGCAGTCAGTTAAAGGTGGATTCAGGTTCTAGCTCTACTTTGATTTACCTGAAGAACAATGCTTTTGCCTCTCTGGACCTCACTTTTCTCATCCGTGAAATAGGACCACTATGACTTAATTCAGGGCAGTGATGATATTATAATGAATATGCATGCATAATTTCAAGAACACAAAAGATACTTAATGGGAACTTTGATCATCCCCACCCCAGAGTTAAGGCTCCCAAGTACATAAAAACTGCAATGCCAATTTCCTTTTGTGCGTTTCTATTCCCTTGCCCTTTCAAACTAGCCTTCGATACATAAAAGCGCATCAGCTAGCCCTTTGATTTTTTTCAAGCACCTATGAGGTCACCCAAAGAATTCTCTCCTGCCCTTTGAACCTTTAATTCCTTCTTAAATGATTTACTGGCTGTCTGGCCTCTAAATGACCATGCTAACAACAATGTCCTTCCTATCGGAGACTTTGTCCCTTTGATAACTAAGGTGCTCCCAGAGGAGGTTTACCATTTTCACACCCTTAGAGATACGCTTCCATGAAAATATAGAAGTAAGGAGCATGGCAATATTATCCGAATCTCCCCCCCCCAAATGCATGCAACTATCCGATCATTTCCTAGTTAAGAGTGTTATTCATACTTCTTTCATACTTACAAGAGATTCTGATAAGGATATATGCTTCCTGGGGTCCCTTGACAGACCAGCTCTGAAAGTCCGCGCCTGTAAAACACGCTCAGCAGCAGTAGAGTGGTCAGTAGCAAACTAAGCACTCCTGGTGTTACTGTGCTGTCCCTGGCTATTTAAACACTGACTCTTAACCTGTCCCTTTAGTGCCCTAAGATAACCTGACCGTCATACAGATGAGCACCAATGACATTAAGCCTCATTAGTCAGTTCCTTTTTTCCTTTCTTGGTGTTCTCAGCTTTGAGTGAAACAGTGAGAAAAGGAATGTCATGGTCAAATAACGAAGACACTTAAGGCATTATGTATAAATACCAGACAGTGACTCACAACCCAGGCCAGTGAAATAGAACACGTTTGGGCTTGTTTAAGCAAAGGTAACAGCACACACACACACACACACACACACACACACACACACACAGATTTAAAGTCTTCGAATTTCAGCTAGTGCTGAAGTGCTTGAATCAAGCACAAAAATTACTATACCCACTCCTGAACACAAAGTAGTACGCAGAATGGCTGCTGTGTTACAAGTCTCACAACAACATTTCCCAACATTTTAATGAATGCTATAATCCTCACTCCCCAATGCCAACGTGGGGAACACAGCTTACATATGCAGCAAGCCAGGTAGCCTAGGGACACCCTCATCCCCCACTACTGTCACCCCTCTTCATATCTCAGGTTGCACCGGAGGGGTCCTTCTTAACTTCCCCTACCATCATTATCATCACGCGTTCCCGTTCCCTCCATGTGTAGCTAACATGTGGATTTGAGGTTCACCACAGTTTCTAGGGGAAGTTGGTCATTTCCACCTGGAGCCATCTGGGATGATGTCCTGGAGCGCTGGTGCTCTGAGTGGTTGAACCCCACAAAGGAACGCAGAGAAGAGAAGTAGAGGATTACAGTGTAAAGCATGGCTATGGGAGGAGATGTCAGGATGGAGATGGCAAAGGGCAGAGTTTCCCAGTGAGGAGCTTAACAACAGAGATGATCCCATTCTCCCTGAAAACCTGGAATCTAGAAGAAATAAAAAGTAAGACTAGAGTCAGAGGGAAAATGGTCTGTAATACCCAGCAAAAGTAATCTGGGCTTTATTCTACTGGGATCAGAAAACATTTAAATAATTTCAAGGGGATGCGGATGGTCAAAGGATGGAAAACCATTTGAGGAGGCAAATATACTATTGTAGTGGTTCCTCCAGAAGGGGGCCCTGTTCTGCTAGTCCAGTTTTCTTGAGATCTTGCAAGGCTACCTTTTTTTCATCTGAGATAGCCATCTCAAAGCTCATTACCATGCCTCTCTTTTGAGTTGGGAGTGATACCAATCATACTTTTTTACTCAGATTAAGAGTCCTAAATTTTGTCCTGAAGTTGGCTCTGTGAATTGGTAGGGTGGGGTGGGAGAAGCTTCTGCAAGACTCCCCGTTTAGAGGAAAGGAAGGATGATGTACTGTTTCTTCTTCTCCAGTAGTAATAGTTGACTTGGTTGCTAAGATTTCATCTAAGCTGCGAACAGAACAGGAAGAAAATGATTATAGTGAAGAGAAAGAAAATCAGCCAAAGAAAGGGGAAAAGAAGACGCAGCATAGGGCAAAACTTGATTATCAAGGACTTGTTCAAGATCATCATCACTTACAGGCTTAAAGTAGAGTTCAGCCTTAAATTAGCACTCTAACTTAGGGTATGGGAGATAGAAGAACCTTACCTGGGTCTTTGCAGTAGAAATTAACTCTCCCTGGTTCTGCTCTTCATTCCTTTGGTTTTTATTAGGGGCTAGAAAGGGAAAGTCTGTAACTCAAACCCTATTGCAGCTG